>CM056597.1:5631495-6349301 GCA_029721355.1 Tegillarca granosa | reverse complement strand
ATTGTGTCTGGATTAGCTAGTCTTAGTCTAGCCACTCAGCTTAGGTAAGCCATCAGATAATTGTGACATTGTGTCTGGATTAGCTAGTCTTAGTCTAGCACTCAGCTTAGGTAAGCCATCAGATTATTGTGACATTGTGTCTGGATAGCTAGTCTAGTCTAGCACTCAGCTTAGGTAAGCCATCAGATTAATTGTGACATTGTGTCTGGATTAGCTAGTCTTAGTCTAGGCACTCAGCTTAGGTAAGCCATCAGATTATTGTGACATTGTGTCTGGATTAGCTAGTCTTAGTCTAGCACTCAGCTTAGGTAAGCCATCAGATAATTGTGACATTGTGTCTGGATTAACTAGTCTAGTCTAGCACTCAGCTTAGGTAAGCCATCAGATTATGTGACATTGTGTCTTGATTAGCTAGTCTTAGCTCTAGCACTCAGCCTTAGGTAAGCCATCAGACTAATTGTGATATTGTGTCTGGATTAGCTAGTCTTAGTCTAGCACTCAGCTTAGGTAAGGCATTCAATTATTGTGACATTGTGTCTGGATTAGCTAGTCTTAGTCTAGCACTCAGCTTAGGTAAGCCATCAGATAATTGTGGATATTGTGTCTGGATTAGCTAGTCTTAGTCTAGCACTCAGCTTAGGTAAAGGCATCAAATTATTGTGACATTATTGTCTGGATTAGCTAGTCTTACGTCTAGCACTCACTTAGGTAAGGCATCAGATTATGTGTGACATTATGTCTGGATTAAGCTAGTCTTAGTCTAGCACTCAGCTTAGGTAAGCCATCAGATTATTGTGGCATTATGTCTGGATTACTAGTCTTAGTCTAGCACTCAGCTTAGGTAAGGCATCATATTATTGTGCATTATGGCTGGAATTAGCTAGTCTTAGTCTAGCACTCAGCTTAGGTAAGCCATCAGATAATTGTGACATTGTGTCTGGATTAGCTAGTCTTAGTCTAGCACTCAGCTTAGGTAAGGCATCAAATTATTGTGACATTGTGTCTGGATTAGCTAGTCTTAGTCTAGCACTCAGCTTAGGTAAGGCATCAAATTATTGTGACATTGTGTCTGGATTAGCTAGTCTTAGTCTAGCACTCAGCTTAGGTAAGGCATTAAATTATTGTGACATTGTGTGTGGATTAGCTAGTCTTAGTCTAGCACTCAGCTTAGGTTAGGCATCAGATTATTGTGACATTGTGTCTGGCTTATTCTAGCAATTTGTATACTGCAAAATTAGTAGTGAAAATATATTCTATTAAATAAAGTTACAAAATAAAGTTTTTCTCAACACTTTACCTGCCAGTATTAAGTTCAGTAAAAGTACCATTTGGTGCTAGCAGCCATTTAGTCAAATTTAACAGCTATAGTAAACCACCCTTTAAATTACACATGTCCATTAAAATTAAGGGCCCATTTGCCATATTTTTAACCCAAAAAAACTCTTTGTAAAGACACACTTTCTATAAATTCCATATACATGTAGTTATAGTTTTGGACCCATAGATGGTCTTTATATACAGATTTGACTGTAGTTTGTGTTTCTGGGTAAATAAACACTTGTTATATTTCAGGTCAGTCAGGTGGTAGTGATTATCTTAGTCATGTTAGTACAGGATGTCCCAGTCCAACCACTGACCATAACACTGACCTACACAATGACCATGGTTCAAATTTGGATGTTATTAGTGATCCTCAGAATGATCATACTGCATTAGACCACCACACCAGTGACCCAAACACTGACCATGCCAGCAGTCCACACACACAAACCCATACTGATCATACATCAGACCATCATACTGGTTATAGTGCTAATACTGACCCATCATCTGACCATCAGGATCAGGAAGATACAACCATCACTCAAGATGACCTTACTGAACAGGATGTTGATAATAAAGATAATAAAACACTGATTCATATTGCAGGTAAGTTATAGATGTCTGAAATAAGGTGTCCAGAATTTGGCTGAAATTCCTTCCAACTCAAATGACAAAACTACAACTGTTTCTTTAAAGCAATACATGATTAACATAATTAATAATGTACATTTTTATGAGTCTGAATGTACTGTGTACTAGTTATTGGTATTATCTTTGGTTGCAGTTTTGTTATCAGGGACAATTTCCAAATATAAACTTTTTATTCCTGTAATTGATTTGAAATTGTTCAACTTATCCAAACATCAAGTTTAGAGATGTGAAATTGGTTGTGGGAATGGAAATTTCTACAGTTTGTACTTGTACATATTACTCTCATTTTCATCTCATATACATTAACTTGTTTTTCAATACCAGACATAAAAATTAACATACACATTGTATTTAGTTAGACAACAGGTTAGTTGGAGCATTATCTTGATATGATTTAACCCCGACACATTTTGTGGTTATCTAAATTAAAATTCAAAATGCAACATACACATACTTAATATGTATTATGCATTCATACTTTCAGAATACAATCTGCAACCCTTGATATTAACAACCTTTGATCTGACATTGTATTGACAGAATTCTTGATTGTGATTTCAGATTTAAATTCAACAGTAAGACAACATTCTACTACAGAATATCTACCTGGTATGATTCATTCTGACTCTCCTATAGGACTTTTACCAGAATTTCCATCTTGGTCAGTGTGTTGTCTGGGAAAAGGAACTCTTTATTCTCATATACAAGGTAATACAGGTCTAAGATACAGATATTTTGTGATAGTACCTCTCCTAGTCTAGGTTTATATCACACCATGTAGATACTAGTGAGAGAGTTTGTCAGTTTGTTTTATACAGTTTACAGGTTCTCATTTTAACTAATTCTCTTAAACTATAAATCTAAATTTACAAAACTTGTTTAAAGTCAAAATTGAAGCCAATGTTTTTATTTAATTAATTACATAAGTTTTTGTCTGTATTTTAGAGCTGTAGAACTGTCATGATGCAAATTCATCATTTTAATTTGTTATCAACCATTTTTCCACTCTTTTTAAACTCAAATTTATAAACTGAAGTCTAATACAGGAAGTATTCAGCAGTCTTGTGATCACAACATTTATACAGAATAGAATTGATTATGCCTACGTGTATAATTCCTGTAACAATATTGTTTTTACATGAAAACTCTGTCTTAAAATGTATTTCAAATGAAAGTTAAGTTTCTTTACAAATATTATATGACATCACATTGTACATGGAGAACCAGATTATTGACATTTTACTGTATTTGTTTGTTATTTATCAGGATTAGATTTGCCAGGTTTTCTACATGGGAGTAATTTTTTGTTGCCATGGGATATAACAATAAAAGCAGAGAAAGACAAATGGCCTTCAGTAGGAGAAATGGCATCTAGAAAAAGTAAACAGAAAAAGGCTTCAAAAGGTTTGTATTTATATCACTGATCTCATTATATGTTTGTCTTATCTTGTTTAGCTGCTTTATCCATTGTGTGTATTGTTTTATGTTTTCTTGTTTGTGTTGACTATTCTGACTGTCGTTAAGTTCATGGTTTTTAGTTACAAATTTTCTTCTGTGTCAAAGAATTTGTGTTGAAATCCATTTTTACTTGGATAATTTACAAAGATTGAAAATAAATGTCAGATTTCATTGTCTAATTTAAAAGTTCAATGTAGCTGAAATTATTGAGTTTCATCAGTGTGCTGTATCATGTGTAATACCCAATAACATTTGTAAAATCACTATTTCTACTTCATATGAAATCACACAGGATGACACTTTCTCTTATAAAACATTATACATGTATAAGGAATATATGACATAATGTCTTTCATATCATTTTGTTTTATAGTAAGTGATTACCTTGTGCTCAACTGGCTTGCACTTTTACTATTTGTAATAACAACTGCCATTATTGATGCCAGTTAGGATTTCCAGATAAAATTTTAAGTCCACCTAGGGACATTCTATGCCAAATTTGGTTTCATTTGGCTCTGTGGTTTTCGAGGAGATGCTTAAAGTTTATGTTTTGCCATTTGATGAGCAATTAAAATCTTTTGTGCAATTTTAACCACAATTTTTAAATTTGAAAGCTTATGAAAATAACAAAATATCTTTGTCTGCTATATAATTTGTTTAAATATGTTTTACTTTCTATACACATAGATGTAAGTGAATTAAATCTGAGAGCATATCTAGGTGATGAATATGAATGTCCCCGAGGTCATAGATTTTTCTGTAGTGGACCAGAAAAAGTAATAAAAGTCTCCAGTACCAGTACTGTCAAAGTAAGTAAATATGATTATAAATAAAAATTGTGAAGTAAAACAGGTTCTAATACCATTGATGCACCTGTAACACAACACCATTTATGTTAGATACACACAACACCAGTTAAGTTTGATACACTTGTAACACAACACCAGTTATGTTTGATACACCTTTAACACATCAAGAGTTATGTTTGATACACCTGTAACACATCACCAGTTATGTTTGATACACCTGTAACACAACACCAGTTATGTTTGATACATCGGTAACACAACACCGGTTATCTTTGATACACACAACACCAGTTATGTTTGATACACCTTTAACACACAACACCAGTTATGTTTGATAAATCGGTAACACAACACCGGTTATCTTTGATACACACAACACCAGTTATGTTTGATACACCTTTAACACATCACGAGTTATGTTTGATACACTTGTAACACATCACGAGTTATGTTTGATACACCTGTAACACAACACCAGTTATGTTTGATACACCCTTAACACATCACCAGTTATGTTTGATACACCTGTTACACAACACCAGTTATGTTTGATACACTTGTAACACATCACAAGTTATGTTTGATACACCTTTAACACATCACGAGTTATGTTTGATACACCTCTAACACAACACCAGTTATGTTTGATACACCTTTAACACATCACCAGTTATGTTTGACACACCCTTAACACAACACCAGTTATGTTTGATACACCTTTAACACAACACCAGTTATGTTTGATACACCTTTAACACATCACCAGTTATGTTTGATACATCGGTAACACAACACCAGTTATGTTTGATACATCGGTAACACAACACCAGTTATGTTTGATACACACAACACTAGTTATGTTTGATACACCTTTAACACATCATGAGTTATGTTTGATACACCTGTAACACAACACCAGTTATGTTAGATACACACAACATCAGTTAAGTTTGATACACTTGTAACACAACACCAGTTATGTTTGATACACCTTTAACACATCAAGAGTTATGTTTGATACACCTGTAACACAACACCAGTTATGTTTGATACACTTGTAACACAACACCAGTTATGTTTGATACATCGGTAACACAACACCGATTATGTTTGATACACACAACACCAGTTATGTTTGATACACCTTTAACACATCACGAGTTATGTTTGATACACCTGTAACACAACACCAGTTATGTTTGATACACTTGTAACACAACACCAGTTATGTTTGATACATCGGTAACACAACACCGGTTATGTTTGATACACACAACACCAGTTATGTCTGATACACCTTTAGCACATCACGAGTTATGTTTGATACACCTGTAACACAACACCAGTTATGTTTGATACACTTGTAACACAACTCAGTTATGTTTAACACATCACGAGTTATGTTTGATACACCTGTAACACAACACCAGTTATGTTTGATACACCTTTAACACATCACCAGTAATGTTTGAATCACCCTTAACACAACACCAGTTATGTGTGATACACCTTTAACACAACACCAGTTATGTTTGATACACCTTTAACACATCACCAGTTATGTTTGATACACCTTTAACACAACACCAGTTATGTTTGATACACCTGTTACACAACACCAGTTATGTTTGATACACTTGTAACACATCACAAGTTATGTTTGATACACCTTTAACACATCACCAGTTATGTTTGATACACCTCTAACACAACACCAGTTATGTTTGATACACCTTTAACACATCACCAGTTATGTTTGACACACCCTTAACACAACACCAGTTATGTTTGATACACCTTTAACACAACACCAGTTATGTTTGATACACCTTTAACACATCACCAGTTATGTTTGACACACCCTTAACACAACACCAGTTATGTTTGATACACCTTTAACACAACACCAGTTATGTTTGATACACCTTTAACACATCACCAGTTATGTTTGATACACCTTTAACACAACACCAGTTATGTTTGATACACCTTTAACACATCACCAGTTATGTTTGATACACCCTTAACACATCACGAGTTATGTTTGATACACCTTTAACACAATAATTGTTATGTTTGATACATTTGTAACACAACACCATTTATCTTTGATACACCTGTAACACAATTCCAGTTATCTTTGATACACCTTTAACACATCACCAGTTATGTTTAATAAACCTTTAACACAACACCAATATGTTTGATACACCTTTAACACAACAACGGTTATGTTTGTTACACCTGTAACACACTGCTAATTAGATTTATCATCTGCAGCATACAAGTTCCTTTAAAGATAAGGTATTAGTCATATGATAAAACATTTCAAGAATTTCTCCTCCATGACAAATACAAATGTGTATTATACTTTTCTTTTATCAATTTTGGTTTGCTTCAACACAGAGATGATTAGAGTATTTCACGTCCAAGACAAGATTCTTTTACTTATATTGAGGTGAGCAGTTCTGTGAGAATGGAGAAAACTGCAGTACCCAAAGAAAATGACCGATGGCAAGCAAACTAATTAATTTTTTAATTCTAGAAAACTGCCTAAGTGGGATTGAACCTTGGTGGTAAGAGGAGCTTGCAAACGGTAGGTTCATGCTTTAGACCACTTGGCCAGTAAGTGACAGTATTCTTTGAACACCCTGTATAACATTTATTCCATCTTAGTTTATATTTACAAACTGAATTGTGTATTTTTCTCCTTTATTTCAGGACAATGCTAATAAACTAGTCACTCTTGATATGCCTTTGTACTGTCCATGTACTCACTGCAGGTATTATAATTATTGTTCTTTAAAATTGTATATGAGGGTATTTGAATTTTTTCCCTAGGCAAGATCCAAACATACAACCAGTGCTTGAATATTGCAAGAACCTATGAGTGCTTTAAGAAAACCACATATTCTTAACTATAAAAGTAAACATTGTCTGACAAGATTATCTTTTTTTGATTAAAACCAATGTGAAAAATGAAGTTCAATTTGTACTGTATAAATATTTATGTTTGACTATCAGTGCACTGAACATGAGTTGGTTGTATTGTTGTTTTACCTCACATTCACTAATTTTCAGCTATTTGCTAATAAAACAATCTTTGTTATTAATCTTGATGATTAATCTAAATGTAAGTTCATGTGGTGCATGAGTTCTGTACATCTTTTTTCTGATTTGCATTGTTGCACTTTTGTGGTGAAAGTACAGTAATCTGTAATATCAAAAAGAAGGAAAAACAACTTGGGCACCACAGCCTCAAATTAACCAGGAAAAAAGGTGTTTAGAGTTGATTGACATAATTGTTGCTTCTTTTGCCTTCAGTCTCTATAAAATGTCTTATTACACTACCTTGCCATTAAATCATCTTTCTGTTGCTTTAGAAGTTCCAAAGGAATGCATATGGCTCAGTTAATACGGCTGTATGTTGTAACACCAGATGGTCCTGTATCTATTATGCTGAACCCATTTATACAGCCATCACCGCCACCATGTCCACTATTTAGTCCAGGAACTGAAAATCCTATAGAATTACAACCAGGAGGATTGTGGGTAATGAGATTACCGTATCCTTTTAAAGTCACTTAATGTTACTTTTTCTTTATTTATTTTCTTTAAAATGTTAAATAAATAAGAAGAAAGATGCAGATTCTGAAAATTATGACATGGACCAAAACCATGTCAAATAATGTCAACAGAATAACTTACAATATCCAGTTTGATTGGAGGTGTTCATATAGTATGTTCTTAGGAAATCTTCAAATCACCTAAGTGAATTTTATAGCAAGTAAATTTAAGACACTCCCTCCCTAGCATGCAAGTTGATAGTTGATAGACAAATACATGTACATAATTTTTTCACATATTGGTTCAGTTATTCATTCTTATCAGATTCTTTGTTTTTATTTCATAACATCTTATGCACAAGTGTAAGTGTAATATTTAGACGTTCAAAAGTGATAAAACAAAAATTTTTGACTGAATAAGTTAATGGTACTTTATACCCCGTCAATATTGTTTCTTATATAAGGCAGTCAGTTTTGGTAATGTTGGAGAATACCAGATTACTTTGAGAAAAGCATTGACTTTTTGCTATGGATGATAGGGACAAGCTTTATCTTAAGCTTCATTTGTTTTACAATTTTCCTTAACACTATAACAGTTATATATATTTAGGTGATCAAGGACCTTACACGATGCCTGTAGAACCACAACACTTCCAACACTGTCATATGTTAAAAGGTGTATACAGTTATAAAGTCACATCCCAGACTGATACATAAATTTTATACATTGTATAAAATGATTTTTTTCTTAACCCTCTTTCTGTAATTCTGGTTTTGTCTTTGTGATTGTAACTTATTCTAAGAAAGGAAATAATGTTTTCAGTCAGTCCAGTTGACACAGATGTTGGTTTGTGAAACAAATTTAAGAAGAATATAATATTTGTGGTTGATGAGTCAGTGCCAATAAGCATGATGACAAGAAGATATCAATGGAAATTGTAGCCAAGTTACTGTAAAATTGTTAAATGTTAATTTGAAATTCATGAAGCAGTTTTGTTATTAATCTTTGATCTTATTATATATTATGATTTTATTTTTATTTCTTATTTTTGAGAATGTTAATGATGTATTTATTTATTTAAGTATTTAAGCAATGTTTTCAGCAAGATGGAATAAAGTGCTTGATATATTGAATCATTTTTTAAAAACTGAAATGCAGACAGGTTTGACAAGGACCATATTTGAATGGGAAGGGAAATTATTTTTGACAAACACTTTTCATTTGGAAATAAAAGTCACAGACCTTAAACATGTTTGATTAGATGTTTATAAGAGTAAGGAGTGGAGTAATGGTGTTTTGTGCCACAATCAAGAACCGTAACTTATATCATGATGGTCAGTTCTGGGATTGTAGAGGAAACAGGAGTGCCTCAGATTACTAGTTGTCTCACACCAGGATCTGTCAAATGTTACAGTGAGCAATTTAAGCTATTTTATAGAGAATCAGTTTTGACTTGGATGTAAAAGATCATTCTGTTAATTGATAACATGCAGAAAACCATGAAGAATAAAATCCAGGTATTACTTTATTTTCCTTTGGCATATGTTGGTTGATTTGTCTCTTGATGCAAAGAGTCTAACAAAGAAATGGATTGAAATAAGGGTATTTTACCTCCCAGTCAAGATTCTTGAACTGATATCTATGTGGTACTGGAATATTGGAATCAAACAGAGTACCAGAAAAAACCATCGACCTCTAAAAGCAAATCTACAACTTTCTTACAGTATGACCAACTCAAAAGTTATATGTTCTTGTATTGGCTGAATTTATGCATAAATATAAATATATATATTTATCTTTGTTGTCTTAAAAAGTTTTTATTCTATATGTGTAGTGTGATGATGCCAGTGATATTTTAGAGATATGATTTTTAAACAAAATCTTGTCTATTTATTTGAATTTTCTTAATAGTTTATCCTTTAACTATATAAAAGTCATATTTCTACACCAGATTCTTACCTTGATAAAAATTAACACAAGAAAGTCAATTATTTGAAAAATAAACTTGTTTCCATGGCTACAAAAATTGATCACAATAACCTTGAGTGGCTAAAACTAAAAAATATCCTCCCTGCAATTAATGTTTGGTGATAAAAACAAATATGATAGGATGCTTTCTAAGAACATTCAGTCTGTAGTTTGTATCACATTTTTCTGCATTATTCCAAGTTCAAAGGTCAGAATCATGACCTTATTTTAGAAATATGCTTTAAATTGGATATCCTAGCTACATGTAAAAATTTAAACACAGAATGCTTAATTTTGATTATTTCTAAAATAATTACCTTTGAAAATGGGGTTTAAGGATGGGTCTCAATAAGACAATTAATCCGCTTATAAGGAAAATATCAAGAAACAAGGTAACACCTTTTGGAGACCTCTCTCTATAAGTCACGACAAGGCCATATACAAATATCTTTTTAACTAAAGTGACTATATATTTGCATTACAAAAACTAAAATGCGATAAAAATAGAAATACAAAAAATAATTATAACAGTAATAATTTGTTTCTAATATGTAGGGTTTCTACTTTGAGTTGAAAGGGTTAAGGGCAGTAAAGCTGTTGAAACGTGAAGGAATATAGACATCTCAGACGTTAATATGCGAAAAAAGTGTGAAAATGTGTCCAAGTCATATTTTCATTATTATAACCGGTTATTGTTAAGTTAAATTTACTTGACTGATTTTATGTTTTGCTTCTGCTTCAAATTTTACTTATAGTATAGCTTTTTGCTACATCACACTTCATGCTAATACAGTTTTGTTTTAACAAATATGCTTTATCAGAAAATATTTGTATCAAGCTTTTAGCAGCCTTTTTTGGGGGGGGGGTGGGTGGATTATTTTATTATTTTTAATAACATTATGTGTTAGTTTTAAAAATTATATTTTAATGGAGTTCTTAAATGAAAGTTCAACATTTTTGCATAATTCTATGCTTATCTGCATGCACATTATCACCAAGGTAAAGATTGTAGTTTTGTTTGCCTTCCTGGTATTTAAGACAAATCCCAAAGGAGTGATACATGCTGTTAAAAAAATTATAATCAATAAATGAGTCACTGTACTTCGGCTGGAACTAAACAGTTGACATTTTGTTAGGTTGTTTTTTAATATTTTTTAGCTCACCTGAGCTGAAAGCTCAGATGAGTTATTGCTATCCATCTTCGTGCGTTGTCCGTCGTGTATAAACTTTTTACATTTTAATCTTCTCCTCCAAAACCACTGGACCAAATTTAATGAAACTTGGTAACCATCATGCCTTGGTGAAGCCCTTTCAGATTTGAAGGAGTTATGTTCCCTTGGGGCCCCATAAAGGGGGACATAGTGAAAAACTTTAAAAATCTTCTCCTCTGAATCTACAAGAGATATACCTTAGTTATTTGATTTATAACATCCTTAGGTCATCTATTTTCAGATTTGCACAAATGGTAGCCATGGGTCTCAAAATGGGGAAATTGTAAGGCACTGAGTGGGGAAATTGCTAAAAATTATATATTTGTCACTATATCTTGGAAACTATTAACCTTTTGTATAGGCATGTATATTAAAATATTGTAGGTATTGCGACAATGATTATTTTGATATATGGCGCAAGGTCATATGTTGAAAGGTCAAGGTCACAGCTGCAGAAGAAGACTTAAATTGCAAATTATCTTGAAAACTATTAACTTTTTGTATAGGCATGTATATTAGAATATTATAGGTATTGCGACAATGATCATTTTGATATATGGAACAAGGTCATATGTTGAAAAGTCAAGGTCACAGCTGCAAAAAAGAATTGAAATTGCTAATAATCTTGAAAGCTATTAATTTCATGCATAGGCATGTTTATTAGAATATTGTAGGTATTGACATGACAATCATATATGGTTCGAGGTCATACATGTTCAAATGTCAAGGACATAGCTGCATACGTATACTGAAATTGATTAATGATTTGGAAATTATTCATTGCATAACAGTTTCTTCATGCATATTATATAAGCTGCTTATAAATGAAATGTGAGTGGATATATTTCTGATTAAGTTTTGTGGGAGTTCATAACTTGAGAAAACGTTTAAAGTTTTTGTATCTACGAAACTCGCTCTTTAAACTCTTATGAATCCATGAAACTCTTTGGACCAGAGTTGGAGCGGAAGAAGAAACGAAGCGGGTACAGTATGGTACACCCCGCCCCAACTTCGTTTTTGTGGCGTTTCATGATTATCTTAATATTTGGACATTGGTCTTTATAATAACCGAAAACTTCATGCCACACATTAAACTAATATACACAAATAAAACAGATGTGTATATTATCATGACAAACAGATAAAAGACATACGGACGGAAAATATGGATAAAACGAAAAGACTAGCGGACCAAACGGAAATAGTAAATTCCCAATTGACATAAGTGTAAAATATAAACAACAAAACAATCGGTATGGCGAGAGAGGTTGCAAAAGGATCAGAATCTAGGGGTAAGTAAAACAGGACAGAAGGGGTCGGAATATTTGAACCCCACTTTTTCTAAAAGCTTGTCCCGATCCAAAGTAAAAAAAATCAATTTCAGCACAAAAATACTACGGGAGCTGTTTTTCTAAGACGCCATACCGCACTTCTAAGTCAAAATGTGGTACTATTCCGGGGCGTAACCCGTTTAGTTTACCAAAACCTTTCGCATAAAATTTGAAGAATATTGAGCACGCGATACATTGGAGAACCCATTTAAACATTTTTACTGATGTTAAATACGTGTGTATCAAAATTACTGGGTATATATAAGATGTAGTTTGAAAATAAAATGGTATGTGAATCGTTTTAAGAAATAAAACAAGATTCTAAACTTCGTTCTGTTATGTACGGAAGCGTATTAGGCTCACCTGCGAAAATATTTTTCTCGAGAGTGAAAATATTTTATCTGGCGGCCGCCATTTAATTATCTGGCGGCCGCCACTTAATTATCTGGCGGCCGCCAGATCATTATTTTGATGGCCGCCATATTATTAATTTGATCTAGCCTTCTGTCTCTGATTTGGTGCCATGGAAGTGGCTATAATATTGTTTCACAGTCTCGGGCTTTCTGATCAGGAAATGTTACAATATCTTCAGAATTATGTGCTTCGTACGACAGCTTGTTCGTGCCATTTTATACACTAGAAAAAAATTGCTATCTCGTTTAAACGAGATACTAACTCGTTTAAACAAGATAATTATCTCGTTTAAACAAGATACTTGCTCGTTTAAACAAGATAATTTTCTCGTTTAAACGAGTTAATACTTCATTGTAATTCTGGTAATTTCTGACGAAAGCAGTGATAGATAAGAGCAGTATTAGTACCTGGCTACTTATAGCTGGGACTGGCTACTTGTAGAAGAAAAGTTAGCTACTAGTAGCCAGTACTTGATGATTAAAAATACAAAACTAGCAATTATTTCTAGTAACAAAATTTAGTTTTTAATTACTTATAGAAACAAACAAATGTTTTCAGTGTGAAGTTTGGTTTTAATCACGGCTTTCGCGGATATCACTTCCGCATTCGTTTTCGTGTACCAGTACATCACGATTTTAATAAATCACCCACTTTTTGTAATAATTAAAAACGTTATTCAATTCTGCTCCGATGATGCCAAATATTCTAACATTTAAGTCTTCATACGCACATATATACGCTTACGCAATCCGATTAAAGTATAGATTTTTATAATATTTCAAATTAAGTACGAGTAGCTGAATATTTATTCCAAAAATATTCAGTATTTATTTATATCATGATCAATAATATTTTATTTTGTGTACATTGATATCAAATATCAGCCATAAAAGCTTTAATACGCACATATACGCTTAACGATTCGACAGGGGAGGGTTACATTTAGGTATAGATTTCTATGGGTTCCTTTTTTCGGCTTGAATTTTTTTTCTTACATATATTTACATTCATATATTTGTCCTGTATTTGACAAACATTACTATGAATAGAAAAGCAAAACAAACTGAGTTGTAACTGTGGCAAGCACAATGACTAAAGTCTTCCACCACCCAAAATTTTGACCCCCTTTAGTTTGCACAATAAGACTGGTTGGTTAAAATGTTGTGAAATGTCAAGTCAGCAAATTTTCAGCTATATGTTTTTAAGAATATCCTTATGACAGTTTATGTTTGTGTTATTCATGTAAAATGTACATGTAAAAATTAAAGTAAGTACAATTGCATGTAAGTGTGTGGTGTGCATTTGTGTTGCCTGGTCTGTTGTGTACTAGCACAAACTCGCGGTGTCTTTTTGGTAAGGTGCTGGCTCACCGAGTCAGTATGCCGCAGACAAGTAAACCATTCCCTCAGTTCAATATCCTGGCAACAGGTGAACTGGTCTAAATTTCAAATTTCAAAGTCATTTGTATGACCTAGCCACACTTCGAACCCATGACTGTCGAGGCAGACAGTCTACCAATGAGCCACAGAGGTGGTACTCGCTCTTAAGGCAGACCCTCTACAACTAAGCCCC
The DNA here is from genome assembly GCA_029721355.1 of Tegillarca granosa. Taxonomy (NCBI): domain Eukaryota; kingdom Metazoa; phylum Mollusca; class Bivalvia; order Arcoida; family Arcidae; genus Tegillarca; species Tegillarca granosa. The sequence goes on along the minus strand of CM056597.1, from coordinate 6,334,997 downwards.
CAAGACAGTAACAACAATGAATGAATATGTAGTCTTATTCTGGTGCACGACGTTTCATCGAATGGACATTTCGTCGAACTGACACTTGATAGAATGCGACATTCTATCGAAAATTCACTTATAGTACGACATTTCGTTGAATTTTTTTTCAATCCCTTTAAATATCATATTTTTATTCAATAGGTCTAGAAATGTTCCGAGCATGAACATATCATAAAAATGGTTATTCATTTGAAAAAAATCAGTTTTGCCAAAAGTGACATAATACACAAATATTTTAAACTGTATCACAAATTATTAGTTTAACTTCTAGATTCTTTTATTAATTGGTCTGAAGTGCGTGTGTACACTTGTTGATCACAGTTTCTCTAAATGCCTAGACTTTAATCTCTCTTGGGGAGATCCTAATTCATTATAACTTGTAAGTTTGCTTTTAAAAGTCTATGGTTTTCTCTGGAAACTACAGGTTACAGCAGCTTCCAAAACTGACTGAATCAATATAAGTTAAAATATCGTGACTGGGGTGATATAAAACGGTATTTATGAACTCTTTTACAGTTCTTATTGATCTCTCTAAAAGTTGATTTTATCATTCCAGTGATTTAAACGATTCGAAAAATTGCTAATTGGGTGTAATTTTTGAATTAGTTAATTTTTTGAAAAATTTTCAGTGTACTCTAGTTACTACATACACATTAGATACTTATAACTGAAATGTCGCTGGATATTTCTGATTAAGTATTTTGGCATCTCTAAGCTTGAGAAAACATGGAAAGTTTTGTACCTATTGCACTTTGAAAACAATTTTGGACATATCTCCAGGTGAGGCTTAAGGTCCATGGGCCTCTTTTGATTTTCTGATATAAATATTATGTTGTCTCGGTTTTCTGAACATATGCAAAAAAGGTCTGTTATTTCAACTCTTTTATCTGAAAAACCCCGATTTTCATCAAGCAATAGTAAGACCAAATTTGTGGTGAATACTCTTGGTTAGTCATCAAATATCCGAGATAGCCACAGATACTTAAATAACATCAAATAAACAACAATTACATATTATTTTTAATCAATAAAAGCTAACTAGAAATAATTGCTACTTTTGTATTTTTAATCATCGTTCAACTGGATACTAGTAGCTAACTTTTCTTCTACAAGTAACCAGCTTCAGCTATATGTGGTCAGTTACTACTACTGCTTTTAACTATCACTGCTTTCGTCAATATACCAGAATAAAAATGAAATATTAACTCGTTTAAACGACTAAGTATCTTGTCTAAACGATATAATTATCTTGTTTAAACGAGATAGTTATCTTGTTTAAACGAGTTAGTAATTTTTTCTAGTGTATAAAATGGCACTTACAAGCTTTCGTAGCTTCGGCAATACTGACCGACATGTTATAATCCGGTAGATAAATAAGTGGCGGCCGCCAGATAATTAAATGGCGGCCGCCAGATAAATATGTGGCGGCCGCCAGATAATTAAGTGGCGGCCGCCAGATAATTAAATGGCGGCCGCCAGATAAAATATTTTCACTCTCGAGAAAAATATTTTCGCAGGTGATATTAAGTGGCGGCCGCCAGATAAATAAATGGCGGCCGCCAGATAAAATATTTTCACTCTCTAGAAAAATATTTTCGCAGGTGAGCCTAATACGCTTCCGTAGTTATGCATTTACTGATTACTACGGAAGCGTATTAGGCTCACCTGCGAAAATATTTTTCTCGAGAGTGAAAATATTTTATCTGGCGGCCGCCATTTAATTATCTGGCGGCCGCCACTTAATTATCTGGCGGCCGCCATTTAATTATCTGGCGGCCGCCATTTAATTATCTGGCGGCCGCCACATATTTATCTGGCGGCCGCCATTTAATTATCTGGCGGCCGCCACTTAATTATCTGGCGGCCGCCAGATCATTTTTTTGATGGCCGCCATATTATTAATTTGATCTAGCCTTCTGTCTCTGATTTGGTGCCATGGAAGTGGCTATAATATTGTTTCACAGTCTCGGGCTTTCTTATCAGGAAATGTTACAATATCTTCAGAATTATGTGCTTCGTACGACAGCTTGTTAATGCCATTTTATACACTAGAAAAAAATTGCTATCTCGTTTAAACGAGATACTAACTCGTTTAAACAAGATAATTATCTCGTTTAAACAAGATACTTTCTCGTTTAAACAAGATAATTATCTCGTTTAAACAAGAAAATTATCTCGTTTAAACAAGATACTTGCTCGTTTAAACAAGATAATTTTCTCGTTTAAACGAGTTAATACTTCATTGTAATTCTGGTAATTTCTGACGAAAGCAGTGATAGATAAGAGCAGTATTAGTACCTGGCTACTTATAGCTGGGGCTGGCTACTTGTAGAAGAAAAGTTAGCTACTAGTAGCCAGTTACTTGATGATTAAAAATACAAAACTAGCAATTATTTCTAGTAACAAAATTTAGTTTTTATTTACTTATAGAAACAAACAAATGTTTACCGTGTGTAGTTTGGTTTTAATCACGGCTTTCGCGGATATCACTTCCGCATTCGTTTTCGTGTACCAGTACATCATGATTTTAATAAATCACCCACTTTTTGTAATAATTAAAAACGTTATTCAATTCTGCTCCGATGATGCCAAATATTCTAACATTTAAGTCTTCATACGCACATATATACGCTTACGCAATCCGATTAAAGTATAGATTTTTATAATATTTCAAATTAAGTACGAGTAGCTGAATATTAATTCCAAAAATATTCAGTATTTATTTATATCATGATCAATAATATTTTATTTTGTGTACATTGATATCAAATATCAGCCATAAAAGCTTTAATACGCACATATACGCTTAACGATTCGACAGGGGAGGGTTACATTTAGGTATAGATTTCTATGGGTTCCTTTTTTCGGCTTGAATTTCTTTTTTCTTACATATATTTACATTCATATATTTGTCCTGTATTTGACAAACATTACTATGAATAGAAAAGCAAAACAAACTGAGTTGTAACTGTGGCAAGCACAATGACTAAAGTCTTCCACCACCCAAAATTTTGACCCCCTTTAGTTTGCACAATAAGACTGGTTGGTTAAAATGTTGTGAAATGTCAAGTCAGCAAATTTTCAGCTATATGTTTTTAAGAATATCCTTATGACAGTTTATGTTTGTGTTATTCATGTAAAATGTACATGTAAAAATTAAAGTAAGTACAATTGCATGTAAGTGTGTGGTGTGCATTTGTGTTGCCTGGTCTGTTGTGTACTAGCACAAACTCGCGGTGTCTTTTTGGTAAGGTGCTGGCTCACCGAGTCAGTATGCCGCAGACAAGTAAACCATTCCCTTAGTTCAATATCCTGGCAACAGGTGAACTGGTCTAAATTTCAAATTTCAAAGTCATTTGTATGACCCAGACACACTTCGAACCCATGACTGTCGAGGCAGACAGTCTACCAATGAGCCACAGAGGTGGTACTCGCTCTTAAGGCAGACCCTGTACAACTAAGCCCCCAAAATAGTAACAACAATGAATGAATATGTAGTCTTATTCTGGTGCACGACGTTTCATCGAATGGACTTTTCGTCGAACTGACACTTGATAGAATGCGACATTCTATCGAAAATTCACTTATAGTACGACATTTCGTTGAATTTTTTTTCAATCCCTTTAAATATCATATTTTTATTCAATAGGTCTAGAAATGTTCCGAGCATGAACATATCATAAAAATGGTTATTCATTTGAAAAAAATCAGTTTTTCCAAAAGTGACATAATACACAAATATTTTAAACTGTATCACAAATTATTAGTTTAACTTCTAAATTCTTTTATTAATTGGTCTAAAGTGCGTGTGTACACTTGTTGATCACAGTTTCTCCAAATGCCTAGACTTTAATCTCTCTTGGGGAGATCCTAATTCATTATAACTTGTAAGTTTGCTTTTAAAAGTCTATGGTTTTCTCTGGAAACTACAGGTTACACCAGCTTCCAAAACTGACTGAATCAATATAAGTTAAAATATCGTGACTGGGGTGATATAAAACAGTATTAATGAACTCTTTTACAGTTCTTATTGATCTCTCTAAAAGTTGATTTTATCATTCCAGTGATTTAAACGATTCGAAAAATTGCTAATTGGGTGTAATTTTTGAATTAGTTAATTTTTTGAAAAATTTTCAGTGTACTCTAGTTACTACATACACATTAGATACTTATAACTGAAATGTCGCTGGATATTTCTGATTAAGTATTTTGGCATCTCTAAGCTTGAGAAAACTTGGAAAGTTTTGTACCTATTGCACTTTGAAAACAATTTCGGACATATCTCCAGGTGAGGCTTAAGGTCCATGGGCCTCTTTTGATTTTCTGAAATAAATATTATGTTGTCTCCGTTTTCTGAACATATGCAAAAAAGGTCTGTTATTTCAACTCTTTTATCTGAAAAACCCCGATTTTCACCAAGCAATAGTAAGACCAAATTTGTGGTGAATACTCTTGGTTAGTCATCAAATATCCGAGATAGCCACAGATACTTAAATAACATCAAATAAACAACAATTACATTTTATTTTTAATCAATAAAAGCTAACTAGAAATAATTGCTACTTTTGTATTTTTAATCATCGTTCAACTGGATACTAGTAGCTAACTTTTCTTAACCAGCTTCAGCTATATGTGGTCAGTTACTACTACTGCTTTTAACTATCACTGCTTTCGTCAATATACCAGAATAAAAATGAAATATTAACTCGTTTAAACGACTAAGTATCTTGTCTAAACGATATAATTATCTTGTTTAAACGAGATAGTTATCTTGTTTAAACGAGTTAGTATCTCGTTTAAACGAGATAGTAATTTTTTCTAGTGTATAAAATGGCACTTACAAGCTTTCGTAGCTTCGGCAATACTGACCGACATGTTATAATCCGGTAGATAAATAAGTGGCGGCCGCCTGATAATTAAATGGCGGCCGCCAGATAAATATTTGGCGGCCGCCAGATAATTAAGTGGCGGCCGCCAGATAAAATATTTTCACTCTCGAGAAAAATATTTTCGCAGGTGATATTAAGTGGCGGCCGCCAGATAAATAAATGGCGGCCGCCAGATAAAATATTTTCACTCTCTAGAAAAATATTTTCGCAGGTGAGCCTAATACGCTTCCGTAGATTACAACTTGGCAAATTGTATTGGTAAAAATAAACATGGTTTCTGATTATTTTATTATCTTGTCTTTTTTTTGTTTTTACTATGTTATAATCCTACACTTCCAGTACACTTGGATAAACTCCAAGTTTTTGTATAGTGTTCCGACGTAATCCTGTCATGTGTATGCAGTTTTTTGTTTTATCTACATCTTCACGCTTCTTCTTCGTGTTTCTTATACTATTTGCTGTTCATATGGATCGTATTTAAACGTTTAACACATTATTACGTAATTGGGGCGCATTGGTTGGCGAGTGATCTAACGTTCGCAATTACAAATTACAATGTTTACAAGTTTTAATCCCATTTGACAGATTCAAGTGTGAAAAAGTTATCAGTTCGCTTGACGAAGGTCGATGGTTTTACTACGAGTATCCCGGGGTTCCCAAAACGCCTTAGAACTGACCGCTTCGATATAAGTAAATCAATCTTGTCCGTGACTTAAGACAGCATTACTCATTACGCACCTTGTCCCATAATTCTAAATGCAAACATGTAGCAAAATATAAATAGGATATCCGTTGTCATAGAAACAATGTAGTATTGATTTTTAAAAATTGCAAAACACAAATACAAACGCATGTACACATTATGTAAGGTAAAACAGTATGGTTTTTCGTCATTATGATTGCTTGTTGGTGACAGGTAGTAATTTTTGGAATACTTCTTCCAGATAATTACTCTGAAAAGGGTATACGTTGTACTAAAATCTATAACTAATTCTTTCTCGGCATTTAACTGTACATAGCTGATACAGTGGTATTTGTTATATATCTCTAAGTAAAAGGCACCTGTCCAAAAAGGACAATTCAAGCCTAATTTTGTTAGAGAGATATTTATTTATATATTTGTCTTAATTCATGAATACTTATATAAAGATTTTTACATTTTTGTCTCTTGGTGTTCCTTATATTGTTGTTTAACTGTAATTACTACAAATAAATAAAAGATTTACAATGATGACCTGTCAGATACATACTTGTGTTGATCTTACAAACACTGTAAAAATGAACAATTAAGGGATAAGTGTTTGGGTCTGGTTTCAGAATGTATTTCATATATAGGAGTGGTTACAATTGCAAAGTGTCTAAGAATTCAAGTAGTCTATAAATGAAGCTTTTTTTTATCATAACAGCAAGATCCTCTTTTGAATTATTTCAATCAAAGATTTAAAGCATACTATAAAACAATACTTGGCTGTTTCTTCAGTCATATATGTTTGTATATGTAGCAAAATTTAGCTTGATTCGAAAATCACAATAACTGGAAGTTTTGAAACGTTTGAAACGTCATAAAATGGCATTTTTAAGTGGTTTTTCGAAAGTGGTTTTTCTTACACGGAAACTTCTCTGTGGGCAGGCGTCTGGATAGTAGACATATAAGGGAGAAACCTTCGCAAATGCTGTCTAAGTAACCAAGAATCTAATAACATCCTGGGTTAGCGCTTGTAAGATGTGAAAAGCGGTTGAGAAATACTTTATATACTCTTGTGAATGTCCAAATTTGAAAAAAGGAAGCTGTTGCCCTTTCATTTGACATTCAGAATGTATTCAAGCCATATACGGGTTTATTAGGGTGTTTCAAGACCAGTTTACACCACTGACTAGTCCATTCCTATGTTCTGGAACAACAACAACAATAAATAAATAAATAAATAAAAATGCTTTTCTTATCTTGTTTTAAATGGAAACGTGACCCAAAAATAAAAAAAAACTAAAAGCAAGCAGTTGTCACTTAAATGAGAGTTAAAGAATAATAAAAAGACGACAGAAAAGAATTACATGTATGATTTAGCGTCGAAGTTGTAAAGCATTTGGCCACCGAGATTAACAAAACTTAAAAGCAATAATCTGTAAGACAACTCGGCAAAAGAGAGACGGCAATTTTAGAACAACGCCTCACTTCTTGACCTAAATTTTGATCAAATCACTACAAACATTAGAATATTTACTACAATTAAGCCGATATATCTTGTCATGGATGCCAATGTTTATGATACAATCATGGTTATTGATGTTAAACGTTAACACTACAAACCTTGTGTTATAATAAAATCAAAACATCTGGTTTCTGTTTCTATCTTTGGTGTAGTTACCATGACAACATTAAATCCAACATGGCGGTCACTAGGTTTTTGTGCTAATTTTGAACTATATGTCAGTGAGAAGTTCATCAGAGATCTAATTATTAAATTTTTCTAAAATGTTTTAAATAATTTTGAATGATATTTTGGTCTGTTTGATCCTTACAGAAGTATCTCTTATGATTTAATGTTTTACATATCAATTTATCAAAGCCATGTGTTATATTATAATCAGGGCTACTAGTATATCATACTGATGGTATTTATACATTTACATTTGATTTAGATTGTCTATTACATATGAGGTCGCGATGGCCAAGTAGTAAAGACGTTAAAAGCCAAGGCAGTTTAACCACGTGGGTTCGACCCAAGACGACCTAAAGTGGTAGAGGTTTTTTTTTCTTGTGATCGTAATGACTGAAATCATTGCATAAAGGATGTTGCAAGCCATTGCATTTACCTTCTTATGTCTTCATAATGCTTACTAGTACAAAGCATATCTTGTAATGCCGATCCCTGACACATCGCGAATTTCTGGAAAGTCCAGATTCCTATATCGGCCCACACTTATTAGAATTTAAGATCACTGAAATTATACAATTTGTGGTTTTTATGACGTAGTTGATTAACATTACTCATACTGAATTACCCATACTGTGGAAGGAACTGAAATGTAATAAGATAAATCAGCATTTTATAACAATAAACACTATAAATAAATGGAAGCAGGTGTGGTAGAAGTATGCTTGTGGAGTCGTAACAACTCTATTTTTGTATTTAAGGTCCCTCAACTCGCATTTAAACGTTCATTTAAGATGTGAGTGATCAATTGCAATATGAATGTGAACAATGTCTCGTCGGTTTATATATATATTATGTGCTACTTTTGAATGTATTATATAACACCAATGGCATTGTTCACACACACACACACACACGATATTTTGTTTGTAAACATCACAGTAATTCACTAATGTAGTCCATAATTATCTAGTATAAATCGATGATGACATTAACGTAACCTTTATTCAATACAGACATTATCTATTGTCAGTCATAATTAGAGTACATACAATAGTTTTATTGTTAAGATCCTAGAGGACATGTCTCCTGAATATTTATTATCTGGTTAAAGCCTGTGTAGACTTATACTGGGTTCTACTTTTATCGGTAGATTGCGATCGTAGCCTGATATAATATAAAACTGGAGTACATCTCAATTAATAATTTTTCAACGAATGTCCTAAAATTTTGCTATTTAGATAGGATCTTGGATGGGTTCTGTTAGCGGTCAAGTCGTGGAACATTTTAACGGAGACACATCTTACCAATTTATATTATATATTATAATATTTACATTTGCTTTGCAACTTTACTAAATAAACATGTTTAAGACCTGTGGCAAATACGGTACAATAACTGACATTGATCACATGATCATTACACTATGCGTATGAATATTTCAATGAATATTTTACTGTCTGGACTATTTTTTAAGAAGTTTCATAACAAAACAACAACACAGCCTGAGAAAAAAATATTTATTACATTGATTTAAATACACAACGGAAAATTTCCAATCATCTAAAAAGAACCCTAATTTCTCCCATAATACTGAAAAGTGTGTATGGCACCATCTGTTCCATAAATTTTATTTCCCGAGCTATGAAATTTCACCACCAGTTAAAACCACAGACGAGTCTGGGGAATATGTAACTTAAATACATGAAATACAACCAAACATTTTTCAGAGGGGAGATATCTCCTACAGACGAAAATAGCAGATGTTAAAAAAGAATATATATGCAAATGTTAAACCGCTGTTTCAAGTGCTTCGATAAAACTGACAAAAATCCCAAAGTTTTTCCAGTGCTTCGATAAAACTGACAAAAATCCCAAAGTTGGTTCAATCAATATAAGAAAAAGTCATGGCTGGTCCTGAAGAGTCTATATGGTTCATGTTCAAACCACTTTTAAAACGCACATTTGCCCGTTTTTATCCGACACATGCCATCCTGCAAAGTTGAAACTAAATACACTCCTCGCTGTTTGCGGGTGACGGCATCTCAATGACCTGGGGTACGAAGCACAGGGGCTTGTATCAACTTAAAATTATTATTTTTAAAAAAAATAAAAAAGTCGACCCTCTAGATACAGTAAAAGCGAACTTGTATCAACTTAAAATTATTATTTTTAAAAAAAATAAAAAAGTCGACCCTCTAGATACAGTAAAAGCGAAAAGGGAATAAACGATTTCGGACCCTGCCTCACTAAAATAATCCAAATTGACAGAACAGCGATTAATTACCTTATTTTACTATATGCCGCTAATTCTATACACTTTTTTCTTTAGCACGATGCATAAAACAATAAGATTACTCTCCAAGAATTTGTGAAATCTTCGAATGATTTCGGTATTTTTTATAAACGGACGCCATGGCAGGACACCTAAACCGGAAATGGCAATCTCACATTCGGAACCATTGCACATAACGGAACCAACAAATCAGGTAAGTTCCGAAATTTCGCGGAAAATTTAATTTAACGATGGATCCTATGCAAATGCTTGCTTTAAATCTAGCAGAGAATGGCCACAATATTTTATTAACTGGAAATCCAGGAACCGGAAAAACACATACGTTGAGCTTAATCACAGAAAGGCTGGAAACGATAGGAAAATCCTATTTTATCACAGCTTCTACAGGTAAAGGTGCTGCAATTTTACGAGAGAAATGTAAAATAAACACAACAACAGTGCATAGGTTTTCGGGGATGTTGGATGGCCGTTTCACAAATGAAGAACTGTTAAAGCATCTGCAGGTAGATGAAAATTTTGCAACAAGTAGGCAGAAAATACAACATTGTGAAACATTGATAATTGATGAAGTATCAATGCTCAGCTCCAAAACTCTACACCAACTGGAATTTATTATGCGAAACCTTAAAGATAACTCCAGATTATTTGGTGGAACCCAGATTATTCTCTCTGGTGATTTTTTTCAGTTGCCACCAGTTCCCCATTTTTCATATGGTGATGATGGAAGTCATATTATTTCATTAGAATTTATAAAAAACTTTCACCATGTAAATTTGGAAAAAATCCACAGACAAGAGGAACCAGATCTTATTCAGGCAATATATGAAATATCAAGGTAAAAAAAACTGTAATAATGATTTTTTCCAGCAGGATATTTTTCTCAGGAAAAAATTACCATGATTTCTTTTCACTGGAATAAAAATACTAGTAAATATATTCCATAAATAGTGTAATCTTTCTGTGACTACTACAAATGTCAATAGCAAGTTTATTGAAAGTGGCTTCTATAAAAAAGTGAAAACTTATTTTGGTTAGAAAACAAGAGAAAGAACAAAAAAAAAAAAAAATAAATAAATAAATCAAATTCAATTAAATTAATTAAAATATTTACTTCTTTTTTTATTCTTATGGATAGAAATTTCAAGGTATTATTTATATGGAAAACAGTTCCTAGTAGTTTAATTCCAAGTTAAACCTAGGATTATTTTAAGAGTAATATTTATTTCTTACACATATTTTTCAAACTTTATATTACCATTAATTAAAACCATTCATTCTAGGGGAGGTCAATGGTTAGAGTGTCAGTCTCACGAGTGGAAGGTCACAGGTTCAATCCCCAGCCACAAGAATCTGTCATACAAATGACAAGTTTCTGCTGTCCAGCTTGGAAGCTTAGGGAAACGACTGACTTACCTAGTGTCAGGATTATAAACTAGGGGGGATAGTAGTAAGGCTGTCGCTACTGTCTCAGTGTACCAGCACTTAAAAGTTGGCCTTAGTCCACTCTTGGCAAAGCAGTCCAGATACCCTGCACACCCCTTTATGCAGACACAAAAAAATGAATGCGAAAATAGACTATCAAAAGTGTTCATGTCATGATATGACTGAAAGACTGTCAAAATTTTATTTAAAAAATCCAATCAATCAATCAACCATTCATTCCAAAATCAAAAATAATTATTATTAACAAGATAATTTTTCATGCAAAATCTCGAAGAGAACCAGAGATGGTTTAAACAATATTTATTAAGCACATAACATACAAGTTGTTAACCAAAGTATACAAATACAAAGAAAATATTTATAGGATTCAGGGACAAGACCTTATTTCAACCTTATGATATTGGATGAGATACATGTAAGCAACTTTAATTCTAATGTTGTCAGATTTATAATCAAACACAGTTGCACATAAACTATTTTATAATAGGTTAAACTAAACCAAGCTTAAACTCTTCAGAAATTATTGTGTTTATTTGAAAGCAGTTTTTATTCAGTTAATAAATTTATTGCAGAGGTGAATTATCCAAGGAAAGTAAAGATCTATTTATGCGACTTAAGAGACCACTACCTCCAGGAGAAGAACCTGTAAAGATTTTTGCCACCAATATTGATGTTGATGTTTGCAACTCAACTTGTCTAATTAATATGGAAGGTAAAATTATAAAATACCGGTAATAGAAACTATAAGGTTTCACATTGGAAGCATTCTTGTTGTGACTCTACATCAGTCGTTTCCCAATCCAGCACAAAATAAATCTTGTCAAAAAAGGTGTTTTTTGAGATACCCAGGTTTCTTCCCAAAGGAGAACTTGCCCCAAAGAAGATACACATTGTCTCAAAACATGTTGTGATATTACAGAATTGCTCTTACAACAATGGAAAACAGTGACCATAAAAAAAAAACCAGTTAATCATTTCTGAATATAAGCAAATAATTTTCAATTTTTGGTGTGTTTTGAAAACTGATCTGGATCTGAGAAATTAGAAATGTCAGATAAAGGTTTTCTTTTTCTTGATGTATTGAGGGAAACATCAAAAACATAAGGATTTGCAGATTCAATGCCTGTATTTGATTTCCTTCCTCTTGAAACTGCAGATTGGCCTAGAATAATTGTATTCATTGTGGACATATAAGTATTGTAATTTGGATTTGTTTGGTTTCCATTGTGCAGTCCTCTTACTTGACAAAAATTGTTTTCTATGATATCAGAATTATATCGCGCAGGATAAACACCTTCTCCTGGAAACTCGGAAATGTGAGTTTTGCTTATCTCAAGAAATGTCATGATGAGGCTTTGTATATCATCGAGGCAAGTTTTGCTTGGAAGGCTGTTTGGATGCTTATCATTTTCATTTTGCCACTGCTGAAACCAGGACAATATTTTTTGTAGTTGATACAGTCTTTCATCATTGGTTGAAGTGATAGGTCTTTTATCACGAAATATAGATATCAGTTTGCTAGTTTGAGTCAATAACTCAATGCAACCACTAAGTACTTCACCACTGACTAATGTCTGCTGATAACTGATCATGAGATTTAACATGTCTCTATCAAGAACTTCTTCAGCCAAGTGGTTCCTCATTTTCTCTGAAGAGTCAGGATGTAGGTGAGATGGTGAAAGTTTGTAGTGCACCCTTCTTGAATTAGTTTCTTCATCCCACTTAGCTGCATCCAGCCACATGTCCCAGATAATTAATGCATCCCCTTTCAAAATTCTCCTTGTCTGGTGCTTTTGGTTTCCACTGCTAAGAATAGCATTCCTTATTTTTTTGATGTTGTGTGAAAAATCTTGAGCGTGAGATATTTTACGAGAAGGCTGTACTAGGTTTGGACTCGTGTACCTTTTTGATTTTGCATCGTTGTCATCATCAAAATGTAGTGACATAAATTTTCTGTTCTGCTCTCCACCATCTTGTAGTATGTAATCAACTATAAAGTTCCATGATTGTAAAGTGGAGATGATATTCCACATAATACTGTAGAGTTCTGCAGCTGTAACACCAGTTGTTGGGAAATGGGCAATAGGAAACCTAAAACCAGTGTAGCCAAGGAAGGAAACTTGTAGTACTGATGAGGACAGTGTTTGTTGTATTTTCTGTTCTTTAAGTGTCCTGATTACATTCCCTTCTTCCCCAGTGTCTACCCAGCCAACTAATTTGTTTTCTTTTCCTTTTACATTCATAACTAAATCTTCTTGGATTTTTGTTTCATCGTGAATAAGGCCTCCATAGTATCCAGATGGTGGTAGTTGAAGATTCCGAGCGGTTTCGAACATCCATCTAAATATATCAGTTTTCAAACCTGGCTTTTGCACAGTGACATTTTTGTATCTCTGCAAAATTCCACCTGATGGTAAAATAAAAAAATTACTATCCTTAAGGTTTTTATAAGAGGCAGGACTTCTTGACCAAAGAGAAAGACATTTCTTAATTACACTTTTATCCCATCTGCGGTTCCTGGGATCCTTTACACACAATGCACTGTGTTGATCTTTAAGAAATAACTGCATATCTGGTGATGCATTTGGAAAAACATGTCTTAAAATCTTTGTTAGATCATTTTCATCAACATCATCTAAATAGATCATATTATCTTGATTTCTGTTCTTAAAGAAATTCAAATTTTTCCTGCAACAAATACAAGCATCACCAACATGTAGCCAGTCTAAGACCATTCTACAGGTACTACACCTTATCTTCCTGATAGTATGATCTGAATAAGACACATTTTCAGCAACTATATGGGACGGTGTATACTTCTTATCTAGATTTATTCCTGTGCAGATTGTCACTGCTTTCACCTGGAAGAAAATAACTTTCAAACTAAACTCTGTTTTATCAAATTTGTCAGAAATACCTAGCTTACTTAAGTCCACTTGTTTTCCCCTAATTTTTAACATCCACTTATCATTCAAGAAATCAATGATGACCTCTTTAAACATAATGTTTCCACTAACAGCTATATTAGTTTTAACAAGCACATTAACAGTAGTTTCAGTTTTTGACAACACAAGGGAGGATTCATCCAAATAACTGTTGATGTTTGATATTTGAATAATTGGGATTCTATTTTCACTGTCTAAATTGTGATATGCAATGTTCTTGTACACATACTTCTTTCCTCCAAGAAATCTAGCTTGTGACATTTTTGATTTAGGATATAATTTCAGAAGAATTTTAGAAAAGGAAATCTTTGTTACACATTGCAAGTTTGTGTTTTGGATGTCACTGACATATTTAGAGTACAGTTCATCAGTGGAAACATGTCCTGTTTGATTCTCTTCTATATTTGAACACATCCTAAAATATAAATTAAAATGAAAAACTTTAACATTGATATGATTTTTTAGCCCAGCTGAGAACAAAGTGCTCATGTGAGCTATTGGTATCAATAGAGGCAGACCCTCCATCGTCTGTCGTCTGTCCGTCTGTCTGTCAACAATTGCTTCAAACGACTTCTTCTCAGAAACTTCTGGTCATATTTTGTTCAAACTTGGTCAAAAGCATCTATAGAACATTGCCTTTCAGATTTGTGTTTTTGGTTGCCATAGCTACCAAATGTAGGTCACATTGACCTGCATAGTTGAAAACCTAAAAAAAATTTCTCCAAAACCACTTCACTGAGATAAAATCTGATGTGATATTTGGCATCTAAAGCATCTTATATAGCAAGTTTGTGAATTTCAATAATTTTTTTGAAAAATTAGGTTATGCGTTTTTGCGTTTTTTTCTTATTCATCGTAAAAAGTACTTTTTTTAACCAAAATTACAATAATGAATAAATTTAGGTGAATTCTTTTTCCAAACATCATTTTCTTTTGAGAAGAAACATGTGTTTGACAATTTCATGATTGCTGTAAAATACAAGTCGCTTTTTTCGACCTTTTTATTTTCAATTCTAGTAACCCAAGAGTCGAGGGTTCAAATTCCAGTGAGGCCACTTTTTTTTTTTTTTTAATTTCTGAATTTTATGACTAACAGTGGTGCATGGAAGAGATTTTATGAATTTTTACTTTTTAGTGTTATTATTATTTTTGAAATACATGTGATACTGATATGTAGATATAGCTAAAACCTTGATTTTTTTTTTTTTTTTTTTTTACAAAATCACTGTTATGTGACATAATTTAAACTATTTGAACAATTTTTTTCAAATAATTTGCAGTTGACTTTTACAATTTTTTTTTTTTTTTTTTTAAATTTAATTAATGTGTCAAATCTGTAAAGTCTTAAATCCAGATATGAAAATTGCTCATGTGAGCTTTTGTTATGGATGGGCACTCTGCCATCCATCCATCCATCCAAAGACTTATTCTCAGACACTACTGGTCACATTTCATTCATATTAGTCAATAGCATCTATAGACCATTACCATTCACATTTGTGTTTCTTGTTGCTATGGCTACCAAAAGTAGGTCACAGTGACCTACATAGCTAAAAACCAAAACAGTAAAAATAATTTTCTCTGAAACCGCTTCTATTGAGGCAATATGTCAGACTTAACAGGTATTATCAAGACATACCAGTTACATTTAAACTCAGGTGAGCAAATAAGGGCCATCTTGGGTCTCTTGTTTATATAAGACATTGGGTTGTCTAGATGGATATAACTTTAGCAATTACAACTTAAGGGCCTATTAACCTGAGAAGGGAGTAATTAGGTAGTTTGTTTGTTTTCATATTGCTTAACATCGCATTGACAATTTTTCAGTCATTCATGACGAGAACAAGGTTATTAATCTCTAGTATTAATCTATTCACAATTTCATTAGGTGTGTGAGTGTGTGCCAGTGTATTTATGGTCTGCATTGTACTAGTACGCACTGATGACGACCTTTCAGGTGCTAGTTTACCGAAGTATTGTCTCACACCCCACCCCGTCACATTATACTGACACCTGCCCAACCATTAAGGGCCAACAGCTAATTAAGAAGTTAATTAAGCTTTATATACTTTTATATATTACAGTAATTTTAAAATGTAAATATTGTAGGTGAAGAAAGGGTTTACAAAAGCCAAGATGAGGGAGATGTTAAAAACATAAAAGGAAAAGAAAAACTGTACTTAAAAGTTGGTTGTCCAATTATTCTCATTGTAAATCTTTCAGATGAATTGGTGAATGGTTTGGAAGGTAAAGTTTGTGAACTATATCTTGAAAGTGTTGTTTGTTTTTTTCCCTTCCATAAAAAGAAAAGTGGAAATTGGAATGCATTATTTTAAAAAGTATAGTGTAGAAATGAAAAAGGATATAGGATGTCGAAAACAATTGCCTTTGTCACTTGCATTTGCTTTCACAGTTCACAAGTCACAGGGAATGACAATTGATAGAATTTCTATAGATTGTAGTAATATGTTCCAGTATGGACAGTTAGCTGTAGCTGTTAGTAGAGCTAGAAATAAAAGAGGTTTGCAAGTTTTAAATTTTGCTTCAAGCTTGATAAAAAAACCACCTGAAAATTTGCTTGCTTTTTACAAAAGAGAGTCTCTGCCCATACAAGAAAATTTTGCATGTTGTGTAGAATCTCATGTTATTCCTCAGGAAGATATTGAGAGGAAACAGATATTTTTTGAAAATTTTGAAAATACAGATATGGAAGAATTGAATAGTGATGATGAACCAGAGTTAATAGAGATGATAGACAAGATTGATAAAAGTTGGGCAGAAACTGACATTGAACATGAAATTTCAGAGAATTTTAATTTTGAACATTTACTTTTATCTCTTTATCACAAAGAAGCAGTTACTGATCAACAAATTAATGAAAACCAAGTTTTGGCATTCCTGCAGGAAAATTTAAATGAAACAAAACAGTTTTTGCAATATTTATGGAATAAAACTTACCCACTTATCCAAAAGTACTTTACAGATAAAACAGAAAATAAATCAATAAATGAATTTTATAAACAATTTAATAAAATAGTGTCATCAGATGAGTATAATTTAAAACTGACTAAACTTTTTTCCCAAAATCCCTCCCCTGCACAGTACTACATCGCATTTCAGATTCATACAAGCTTAAGATTGGAAATGCTGCAGCAACAATCCACCCCCATCATTACTTCTGCTGTGGAAGAAGCAAAAAGTAAAAAAGGCACAGAATTTCAAGAATCAGCTGCAGGTAGAGGCAAAATCCGGTATCTTGCAGGATGGTGCATTTCAAGAGTAAAGAAATTGAAAATGAGGAAACTATCAACTTATTTATACAAAAGAGATAAGGTTGATTTAGTAAAGCAGATGATAAATGACAAAGACCTATTGCAACATTTAGAGGGTAGAGAAGGAGAGTTACTTAAATATTCTTTAGACAAGGCCTCCTTAAAAGAAACAATGCGTAGACAAAATGTAAGACATGGACTTACAAATGTTAATGATAAATGTTTTGAATACTTTTTATTAGTAGATAAGCTTGTAACATCTCTTCAAACTGTTCAAAATTTGAATCTCCATGGAGAAAAGTTTTATGCTCATTTAACTTCTGAACTATATGAAAATGAAACCTTAGCTGAAAAATGGCACAATTTGTTTGAAGATTTTAACAAAAAAGAAGAACTTCAAAACCAAATTAAAGCACTTTTTAGTGAGGTGATTGAGAAATATTGCATGATGAGTGTTGCACAATTAAGAAAAGAGTATCTCCGAAACTTAGAAGTGAAAAAAAGAGAAGCAACACGTAAACAAATAAAAATCAAGTCTGCAAAAGTGAAAAAAGACAAGTTTGATATGGAAACGTTAGCAAGTGATAAGACAGATGGAAAAGCTGCATCACACAAAAGACTCCAATCGGAATTGTTGAAGGATTCAACCTTTCTTGAAGAAAATTTTAAAAAGACAGAATTAGTAAAACTATGTCAAATGTACCAGGTGAAACAAAAATCTAGTCATTCAAAGAAACATATAGCTGACTTACTCAAACCCATAGTTATTGAGTCATCTCATATACCATCTTTGTTTATAGACTTGCAGACAACTGAAGCTCCAGAGTCACCCATTCCATCAAGTTCAGTTTCAAATATACAGGGATGTTCAACATCTATGCTGCATACAGAAGAAAGTGTGAAAGTAAAAAAGCGTAAAATTGGGGTTGGAAAGGGAAAGGGAAAAAGAAGAAAAACATCCATTGTTAAATGGCCATGTGGCATATGTGGGGATGATGCTAATTTTGATTCTGTAGGTTGTGACGGATGTGATACCTGGTTTCACGGAACATGCTTAAAAATTGAAAATTTAGATGATCTGCCATCAGAATGGTTTTGTGAAAATTGCAAGGAGGAGGGTGATATTGTACAAAACTGAACCGATATATTTTTGCACTTCTGATCATTGTGATTTTAAAAAGGTAAATATTTGAAATATGTAATGATAATTTATAATTGTATATAAACATACCATGTTACAGTAAAACTGTCATTTTCCATGATTATCTTCAATTTTCTCAATTTCTTTTTTGTATTTCCCGCAAATTCTTAAAACCATTTCGGAACTTACCTGATTTGTTGGTTCCGTTATGTGCAATGGTTCCGAATGTGAGATTGCCATTTCCGGTTTAGGTGTCCTGCCATGGCGTCCGTTTATAAAAAATACCGAAATCATTCGAAGATTTCACAAATTCTTGGAGAGTAATCTTATTGTTTTATGCATCGTGCTAAAGAAAAAAGTGTATAGAATTAGCGGCATATAGTAAAATAAGGTAATTAATCGCTGTTCTGTCAATTTGGATTATTTTAGTGAGGCAGGGTCCGAAATCGTTTATTCCCTTTTCGCTTTTACTGTATCTAGAGGGTCGACTTTTTTATTTTTTTTTAAAAATAATAATTTTAAGTTGATACAAGCCCCTGTGTACGAAGCTCGGCACAAATTTGTTTATGTCGAACCGTAAATGAGAAGCTTCTCCCAATCTTACAACAGAACTGTCTCAACACAACAGAAAAAACGTCATGGTAACTTATTGTCAGAATTAACTCACCCTGCAAAAAAATTTAAACACCGAATCAGCTGTTGTACCGCGCCTAAATGGGTCACAATCTGGGTCGCATCATGTGCTCAGTTCCACAAGTTCTACGAATAATAATGACAGAAACTATGACTTTCCAAAGCAGATTACATTTCCGTCATCCAATTAATTCACTCCTGGTTTCTTCGTAGATTCCGATTTCTCGCACTGCACTTTTAAATTTCCAAAAATGACAGCGAGAGTGAAACATCATTTTCGTGTCAATCTTCGAGATTGTTCACTTGTTCGTCATCCGCCTTAGGAAATTTGTTTTTTTTTAAAAAATAATTTCGTAAAATTGCTATGAAAGTGACTAAATTGATGTTTTATATAAAATATGCAAAACAATGTGATGGTTAATAAAATATTTCATAATTTTTGCGAGTTCCGTGTTTTTTTCATGTTGTACTATATTTTGTTTACATTGTTACGCTGTTCCAATAATTGACCCCGCTTCTCGTTGAAGGCGGGAAAATTCAAATTGACGTGACAAAAATTCAAAATAATTAATTAATAATTAATATAATGTAAATATAACCATTGAACAGCATAGCTATGGCAGTTATTAGATTATAAATGTCATAGCTTTGCCAGGCAAACCAATCATAACGCGCTAACGCGCGTTATTCAGTTTGCCTGGCAAAGCTATGGCATTTATAATCCAATAACTGCCATAGCTATGCTGTTCAATGGTTAAATGTCGGCATTCAGTGGCTAGATTCTACTTGATATATTCAGCTATTCGCGACAAGATATTTCGAATTAATTATCAGGGTAAATCTAAGCACAATTTGAGTTTGCGAATGCATGCAAGTTACTACCGCTAAAAGGCTTTGTTACCTTCGAGTCAATTGTTACCTCTGAGTCAAGTTGCCATTGTCAAAAGACTTTGTTAAAACTGTCCTGTGCCCACCAAACAGGTTTTGTCACAGCTGAGCAAAGTGGCCACCGTCTGTACTTTTTGTTGCCACCAAGTCAAGTGGCGACCGTCTGTACTTTTTGTTGCCACCAAGTCAAGTGGCGACCGTCTTTACGTTTTCTGACCAGCGTATTAAGTTTTGTTACCACCGAGTCAAGCGGCCACCGTCTATATGTTTTGTTGCCACTGAGTCAAGTGGCCACCGTCTATACGTTTAGTTACCACTGAGTCAAGTGGCCACCGTCTTTACGTTTAGTTACCACTGAGTCAAGTGGCCACCGTCTATACGTTTAGTTACCACTGAGTCAAGTGGCCACCGTCTGTAAGTTTAGTTACCACTGAGTCAAGTGGCCACCGTCTTTACGTTTAGTTACCACTGAGTCAAGAGGCCACCGTCTGTACGTTTAGTTACCACTGAGTCAAGTGGCCACCGTCTATACGTTTAGTTACCACTCAGTCAGGTAACAACCGTCTATACGTTAAGTTACCACTGAGTCAAGTGTCCACCGTCTTTACGTTTAGTTACCACTCAGTCAGGTAACAACCGTCTATACGTTAAGTTACCACTGAGTTAAGTGGCCACCGTCTATACGTTGAGTTACCACTCAGTCAGGTAACAACCGTCTATACGTTAAGTTACCACTGAGTCAAGTGTCCACCGTCTATAGGTTTAGTTACCACTCAGTCAGGTAACAACCGTCTATACGTTAAGTTACCACTGAGTCAAGTGGCCACCGTCTATACGTTTAGTTACCACTCAGTCAGGTAACAACCGTCTATACGTTAAGTTACCACTGAGTCAAGTGTCCACCGTCTTTACGTTTAGTTACCACTCAGTCAGGTAACAATCGTCTATACGTTAAGTTACCACTGAGTCAAGTGGCCACCGTCTATACGTTTAGTTACCACTCAGTCAGGTAACAACCGTCTATACGTTAAGTTACCACTGAGTCAAGTGGCCACCGTCTTTACGTTCAGTTACCACTGAGTCAAGTGTCCACCGTCTATACGTTAAGTTACCACTGAGTCAAGTGACCACCGTCTTTAGGTTTAGTTACCACTGAGTCAAGTGTCCACCGTCTGTACGTTTAGTTACCACTGAGTCAAGTGGCCACCGTCTATGCGTTTAGTTACCACTCAGTCAGGTAACAACCGTCTATACGTTAAGTTACCACTGAGTCAAGTGGCCACCGTCTTTACGTTTAGTTACCACTGAGTCAAGTGTCCACCGTCTATACGTTAAGTTACCACTGAGTCAAGTGACCACCGTCTTTAGGTTTAGTTACCACTGAGTCAAGTGTCCACCGTCTGTACGTTTAGTTACTACTGAGTCAAGTGGCCACCGTCTATGCGTTTTGTTGCTACTTAAACAAATGGCCACCGGTTATGCGTTTTGTTGCCACTGAGTCAAGTGGCCAACGTCTATACGTTTTGTTGCCAATGAGTCAAGTTTACTGTCTATACGTTTAGTTACCACTGAGTCAAGTGACCACCGTCTATACGTTTAGTTACCACTAAGTCAAATGGCCACCGTCTATACGTTTAGTTACCACTGAGTCAAGTGGCCACCGTCTATACGTTTAGTTACCACTGAGTCAAGTGGCCACCGTCTATACGTTTAGTTACCACTGAGTCAAAAGGCTACCGTCTATACTTTTAGTTACCACTGAGTCAAGTGACCACCGTCTATACGTTTAGTTACCACTGAGTCAAGAGGCCACCGTCTATACGTTTAGTTACCACTGAGTCAAGTGGCCAACGTCTATACGTTTAGTTACCACTCAGTCAGGTAACCACCGTCTATACGTTTAGTTACCACTGAGTCAAGTGGCCACTGTCTATACGTTTAGTTACCACTGAGTCAAGTGGCCACCGTCTATACGTTTAGTTACCACTGAGTCAAGTGGCCACCGTCCATACGTTTAGTTACCACTGAGTCAAGTGGCCACCGTCTATGCGTTTTGTTGCTACTTAGTCAAATGGCCACCGGTTATGCGTTTTGTTGCCACTGAGTCAAGTGGCCAACGTCTATACGTTTTGTTGCAAATGAGTCAAGTTTACTGTCTATACGTTTAGTTACCACTGAGTCAAGTGGCCACCGTCTATACGTTTAGTTACCACTGAGTCAAGTGGCCACCGTCTATACGTTTAGTTACCACTGAGTCAAAAGGCCACCGTCTATACGTTTAGTTACCACTGAGTCAAGTGACCACCGTCTATACGTTTAGTTACCACTGAGTCAAGAGGCCACCGTCTATACGTTTAGTTACCACTGAGTCAAGTGGCCAACGTCTATACGTTAAGTTACCACTCAGTCAGGTAACCACCGTCTATACGTTTAGTTACCACTGAGTCAAGTGGCCACTGTCTATACGTTTAGTTACCACTCAGTCAAGTAGCCACCGTCTATACGTTTAGTTACCACTGAGTCAAGTAGCCACCGTCTATACGTTTTGTTGCCACTGAGTCAAGTGGCCACCGTCTATACGTTTAGTTACCACTGAGTCAAGTGGCCACCGTCTATACGTTTAGTTACCACTGAGTCAAGTGGCCACCGTCCATACGTTTAGCTACCACTGAGTCAAGTGGCCACCGTCTATACGTTTAGTTACCAGTGAGTCAAGTGGCCAACGTCTTTACGTTTAGTTACCACTGAGTCAAATGGCCACCGTCTATACGTTTAGTTACCTCTTGTTTACTAAATGGTTTGCTGCTTTTAAGACAGTTTATAATTCTTTAACCCTATAGCTTTGTAAACCTGCCATTGGAAAAATAAATCTACGTACATACATTTGAAAGAGTTTTAGTTCGTTTGTTTGTGCTGTTGCTTTTTCATGACAATCTAGATTTTTCCACAATCCCAATAATCCTTATTATCTATCATTTAGTCATTGTGGTAAATGGACTGGTATGTTGTTATTTTGTTGCTTGTCATTTTGACCTTAATTTTTAAACTTTTAAACTTTCAGATATTTCTCACTGTGAGAATCTTTGCGCTGGTCACGTGATGACGGATCTGATGTATGACTGAGCAATCATAATGTCACCGATATTTTTTAGAACCATACAGTACAAGTTGTTATAGCGACCACCTATATAAAAAACGCCTGCCTATTTAGTTAAACCTGCTCTATCGACCACCATTATTACACGTTCATTGTTTTAGTTCTTGTCAAATTTGCTTAACATTTCATCAAAATATACCCTCTGTATTGTATAGTAAAACAAAATCATCTGCTTCCGGCGGAGTCCATACTACTTCAGTTCGCTTGATGGTCTTTATATAAAAATTTAACTGTTCATACGTACAGAAATTACTAGTATACAGGCGTTGTATGTAAACAGATCTTATGTCATCTATGTATGTTACTGTGTGTAAATTATACATTTTATAATTTCATATGTACATAAAATTTGACATTAATATATATATTTCTCTGCCGGTGTAGGCGTCTACTTGTATGCAAACAACAAAACCAAATCAATACCGTCTGATCTAAAATAACGCAAAAATGTCATGAGGAAATTTGGAATAAACCATTTTAGATAATTACGGTAATTCAGCGGTATCATCAAATACCATACATACTAAATTGTGGTGTAATTGACTCAATCTCTATATATTTCCGTTCATGATGTTTTGTTTACGTTATATTATAGATGTACTATTATGAAAATCTACATGTACTATTTCTACTGTTTTACGTAGATGTATACTGAGATTTCTTCTCTTGTTGCCTTTTCCCCAGTGATATAAATAATAAACCTGTACTGTCATATATCGATTTTTTTGCCATGCAAATCCAAAGTTATAATTTCTCGCTAGCGTGCTTTATGCATTCGATCATTGATCATGATTAAAAAATTTTCTGTTCAAAAGTAAGAGATACTGTGATTTGTTATTACAGCATTTTTCTTCAGGCGAACAAAATTTGAACCATGCGAGCGAGAAAAAAGTGCATAAAAAGATAATTATTGCAGGAAAAGGCAAAAAAGTTTAAAAATAACTGATGAAAGCATATGCTGCATATGCAAAAGAATATGCTGTTCTGGCAAACTCACATCCAATATAGCAAATAATAAATAAACCATGAGTGGTTTAATAGTAAAACACTGCACAAATGTTGTCCTGATATTGTTAAATTTACACTGGATGGAGCCAAAGATTTTGCAGAAAAATGGATGCGGAACTTTACTGGAAATTTTAGACAGTCGGAAAACGATTTGAAAATGAAATATATTTTATTTTTAATTCTAGATTTAGGGGCTAACGGGTCCGACGAACTACAAATTAATTGTCATGGCCATATATTGTTTTCAGCCCCAGTTAAGATACATATCGAGGCGGTCATTGATGGATCGGGGTTAAAAAAAAAGTACCCTGAGATAAATGATGGAGGGAGTATGAAAAGACTATAATTACATAAACAAATGTTATATGTTAATTTTTCATTTTTATAAAATAAAAAAATAGTTTTTTTAAATATTCTATTTTATAAAAAAAATTGCTTATGACATAAATTTCAAAATATTGAATCAAAAAGAGACAATCAGGGGGTGAGGGGTAATGATGCAAGTCAAACTGTATCTTTCATTTATTCGAAAAGCTTTGATCTGTGAACGCATGCTTTAGGAGGCAGGAACCGTCAGGAATGATAACACCGATGGATCTGTTTAACACATTGTACGGGATTAATTATTCCACAATATTTGGCACGTTTAATTCACAGGGAACCGTGTCAATTGGTAATGAAACGTATAGAATGAATTACTTCCTCAGTGACACGCTACGATGAAACTAGGGAGAAGATAAGTGCTTTTAGTTTTATCATTTGATAATAGTTAACAATACATAGAATTGTCTACTTCCTCGGTGAAAACTATAAAGCAAAGAGGTTTTAATCGCACGAAGCTTTATATATTTCTCCCGTGGCACATGACATCATTTTAAACTTATTTGTAAATATATAAGGGATACTTATGTCATGTGTGTTTGTCACAAACGTTCAACGTAACACATGGAGTTGAGTTAACACCCCGCTGACCATAGGTCATTTTATCTCTGACCGATAAAGGTAATTGATAACCGCCATCCAACTGTGTTTATCAATCAGAGTATCTCATTAACATAGTATGTGCAAGACCCCATCTGGCTGTAAACACTCGGTGACCGATATCAGATCTTTCCCGATACCCCCTCCCCCTTTTTCTCATTTATTTATATTCTACATCGTAGTTTGACGTATGTAAACAACAGTTAATCCATTTCAGCGACCATGGTCAATCCAATTGGCTTACTTATACCGATACTAGTATTAATTTACACTTCAATGGCGTTTTCTTGTAAACTTCTTAACTACGATGCATTTAAACATAAAAAATCAGTGAAATATGTTCAACTACTGCCTTCATCTTCTTACATATTTTTCTATTTTGTAATTGCTTATGCTGTGTACTCTGTATATTTCGTTTTTGTTTTTTTTTTTGCCACATGATAAAGAAGACGTGTCTTTTTATTTCTCTTTTTCCAATGTTTCTCAGGGTTTTCCGACATATGAAATAGAATCTTGTTTTGTGCGTGACCAAATCCAACATATTTCTATATATTTGAAGTATAGATTGACATTTATGATGTAGGGAATGGATTGTTGGAGGTTACCTAAGTTTACGCCGCATCAGCACGTAATCGCGGCGATTTTTGTTAATAATCTGAAGGGCTATTTTAAACACAAGTTCGTGTACTAGTGCGTACTTATGGAGACATCATAGTGTTGGGACACTCAACCGCAATTCCGATTATCATCATACACTACTTCATTATGATACCCTTCCAACCTTGAAACCTTCATCACTGATGTTATACTGTGTGCACATTTTGAATTTTATCAGATAAATACATTAAATAAATTAAAATGGAATAATGAATGAAAATACACTACTCGTGTTAATATATGAAATGATGACACGTGTTACTTTAGATTTTTTCTACATCAAGTTGTTGCTTTAAATTCTACCCCATGATTTGCCAATTCTTTCTTTTGAAAGCATCATTCCAGTAAACAAAGTTCACGACTAGTACATTCATATTTGATAGAATATTAAACATATTATATTAATGGATACATTTAAGATGATTTCATGAAAATAACAGCACATAACACTCTGACAACATACATATACATATATATATAATATGATTGACAATTATGTTGTTGGGTGTCGTCTTTTTAAAATATAGATGCATTATTTCAGATGACGTTTACAAGCCCTTTGTTCCATATACTACTACCTTGATGATATTTCACATTACATATACAAAAGACCACAATATTAGATTTGTCTCCCAACATTAGTCCTTACGTAATTTGTTATTTGTATTATGTACATAAAATAAAGAATATAGCACACGTTTTATTAGGTTATTGTTTAACTTAATAAATTAATTAATCGGTAGAGTAATTAAAACAAATTCTGTGGTTTGCTTTCACCTTTCTAATTAAGCAAATCGGGACATGTCATCATTTTTAAGACTAAACATTCGACTTGCTGGAGGCAACGCAAATGGCATATCAATAAGGGGTTCACTCTAACTCATAAAGTAGTACAAAACACCAGAGGGCTAAAGTCCCAGTAAGCCACCTGTCCTGTTAAGAAAGAGTGTTATATACATACATACATACATACATATATATATATATATATATATATATATATATATATATATATATATATATATATATATATATATATTATTATTATTATTATTATTAGAATTCTCACTAGGTAATAATAATATATAATACAATCATGACCGGACAGTATCTATCCGGACACAATGTTGATGTCAAGGACAGTTATAAGGCCAGAGTAAAATAATATGCGTTATCAATATTTATGATATTTGACAAAGGGGTATTTACTTTTCTTTTTTTTTCCCCCAATATTCTAAGAAATAAATGCGCGTATTTCTATAAATAAGGTTTTTAAAACTTTGGAAATTGAGAAAAAAAACTACTTATTAAAGACGAGAGACAAATAAAATACTTTACTAGGCCTTATTATCACATTGGATGGAAACAGATAATGAAATAAATGTATGGTATTTCATTAAACAAAAAATAACACGTAAGCAATATATTGAAATAAAGTATAATATGGATTATATTTGCATGACAGCTGTTACTAAACAAACTGCAGAGAAAATACATGAAATATAACTATATATATACGACTAGATAAAATCAATTATTACAAAATTATCGTAGTTATATGTATCAACAATAAACGAACTGAAACACTGCACGTAACCCTTCACTGGAAGCACATAGGTTTTTTGAACTTTTCTCACGTTCATCTCACATCATTATTCAACCAAAATTATCAATCTAATAAACAAAATGTTTGTACTATAACATGCAAAATCAAACTACCATTGAGCAATAATGATACATTAATTAATGTCTTGGAAGCACTCTAGGAAACGCTTTTAAGAACTAACAGTGTTGAATATTTCCGATAGAGAATAAAAAAGATGTTGATTTCAGGTCTATTGAATGTTTTGAAGTAATACATTATTTTATAGTTATATGGCGGATTTGCTATTTTACTAAATAGGTTCCCTAAGTAATTCATCAATTGGCTCGGCTGTTATTTATCTTGCAATGCCACATTCCTTCATGGATAGTATCAAAAGTTCAAATCGAGGCACATTCGGGAATATTAAAAATAAATCAATGAAAAATCATCTCTTTAAAACATATAACAGCAGATATCTGGTATCAAATAGTTCAATTTGCTTTTTTAACAGAAACAAGAGTTCTTTCTATTTTCACTTCTTCAAAATGTCAATGCGATCAAACGTCTGTAATTAGAGCTTAAACATGGCCGATTTAACTGTCCTCGTTATCTGTGTATTCAGCATCAGCAGCCTTTTAGACCTCGTTATAACTAAACAATGTTCACCATCGATCGTGTATAGAAGGTCTATACGCTAAAAATAGACGCTTTGAATCAAGTAAGAAATAAGTTTAAAACTCGTCAATTGTTAGCCATCTGTTGCACCATACACAAAGACTTAGAATAGAAGTACTTACAATATAAATATATTTATATATTCCCTGTAAAATGTTACAGTATATGTATGCAGTGTATTAGATGATGTTGGTCACATACCACAACGTTTACTCTCTAGCTATCGACTGTGGGGTCATATCTTGAACTTCCTGTGCTTCCTGGACTAATGCACAAATTCCACAAAAACACCAGGTAAACAAATCTCCAACTAAACTTCCCTGAATTCCTTTGGCTTCTCGGATTTTCCCTCTGATTTTCAAAACTAGAAAAATGTCTAGAATTGGGACAAGCATCCCAAGACCACATAGTAGACAATTCTCTCCTACTGCTTCAGCATTTTTTCCAAACTGGTAGCAAGGCAGAAAATATGAAACTATGCAAATTCCAAAATTATCGAAACATCCAAAAAGACCGTGCTGCCATTCGTTCGACATCTTTCCCGCTTGATATTATCTAACACAACTGCAAAAAACTTGCAAACTTTCACCAACACTATGGGACACGCCTATAGATGATCAAGGATGTGAGTATTTAAGCAGAAAGGTGTGTAAAAGACGCGGCCGTTTGTAAGCATGCGTTCTAGCGATCTTCTCCATTTTGGCACGCCCACTGATATATTCCGTCATCCGGTTGGTCATAATATGAGGTTGTCAAGGGAACACATTTTAGTCGATAAGAAATAATCTATAGATAACGATGTCAATACAAACACCTTGTTACATAAGCGATCTTCACATAAAAGCCGAGACTAAGATAGGAGAGAAGATAAGGGATTTTATTATTGAAACAAAGTGGAATTTTATTATAAAAACCGCCTTAAGTAATGTAGCCATCCTTGCTGGCGGCCATTGTATATATTTAACATCTCCTTGTGACATGGCCTCTTATTTACGTCTAACGTGTGACTGTAGGCAATTTTATTACCACTGGAATACATTAGTTGTTAAAACAATATATCATTTACATTTTAAAAAATAGATGATGACATGTGTAAGGAGCTTTTCTAGTAAATTATACTATATATGCACACCCTAAATCTTAATATAACACTTGTATGTTTTGATCTCACAATTAATTACAGCACTTAAATATGTTTTGATCTTTTCCGGAACTGTAGGCTTAAGTATATATACGCTGATGTACTTAAGATTGTTTATCCATTCCGGATTTGCGTAAGCCCATCAGTATCCGTTTTAACCTACACGATTAGATGAACTTACAATTAAAAGCGATCTCACTTATCCCTTTGCTTTAACATTCTCCTCGTTATCTTGTCGAGGGCCTTCCCGCTCACCAAAATAATCTGAATCCAAGTATATCTGAGTTAAAGTTTGTTTATTTTATTTTGTTTGTTGTCATGGTAGAATTTCTATGAAATTTTGCACTTTATAAAATATGAATATTTTAGTTTTATTTAAATATTAACTTCTTTACAGATAAGATTTTAGTGAATTCAATTTCAAATCAGTTTGTAGCATTTTCAATTTAATTAAGTATAAATATTTCAGTGATATATGAAATAACTAAATACAATTTTTGGGAACTAAATGTCATTTTAGTTTTCCGGACCAGAGGGTCACAACATGACATGGCAGATTTTGTCAATTTATTTAAAATATATCTATTTCATTACTTTTTTCATCAAAGACATTAGTTTTTGACCAGCGGGATTAATGTGGTTTTACCTATGTAGAAAATAATTCGGTAAAATTTTCCGCAGTTACTTGATTTTTATATGATTTTGGATTATGATTGGCTATTACCTGCAAAGCGCTTCTTTAAAATGCGAGTAAATTTGAAAAGCATCACTCTTTACTGTGTTTTCTAAGAATAATGCTTCGTATTTACTCCTGTTCATTTCTCTCTGTCATACAGAGTCCATGCTAGATCATTTGCAAATCAGACTCAAGGAAAATTACCCAAAATCAACCCCTGTTACATAACACCTAACTTGATATGTATCGTTGACAACATTCAAGTTACAAAAAAGTGACGAAATATGCCGATTATAACTATAAGGGTCTTATGATTCCAATACATAAAGGTAACAGAAAGGAGAAATCCAATCCGGACATCTACACACCAATATCTTTGTTGGTGACACTCTTTAAACTATTTGAGAAGATAATACACGACAGACTTATTAACAATTCGGTGCTACACCAGCCTTTCCCTAACTGCCAACAGCAAGGATTCCAGAAGCATCTTAGTTGTATAACTGCTTCATTTAATTTGAATGAAACAATAAATCACGTCATTGAAAAAGGTAGCAAGGCATTTACTGCATTTATAGACAGAAGGAAGGCCTTTGATACAGTATGGCGGAAAGGTATGCTATTTAAGTTATACCACTTAGGTGTAAAGGGTAAAGCCTGGTTTATCATATATGATTGTCATTCTAAAACTGTTGGATATGTTGTTGCCAACTCAACACAATCATCATGGTTCAATGTAGATCAGGGTACAAGACAAGGTGGAGTCTTGTCTACATTCCTATATTCTGTATTTATAAACGATCTCTTATGTACATTAGAATCAAATCCTTACTCAGCTTGTGTAAACGTAATCAAATCAGGTAATCCAACCCTAGCAGATGATCTGGTATACATCAGAATCACCCACTTGGTCTCCAGTCTATGTTAGACATGGCTTACAAATACTCTTGTTCTTGGCAATTTACTTTCAACGCCAATAAATCGCATATAATGGTTTTTAGGAACAGCAAATCTACAAGTTTTACCTAGAACTGAACAGTGTTTCATTAGTTACTGAATGTACACATCTTGGAATAATGCTTAATGCACAATTTCAGAGTATAAACCGTACAGTTGACATGTGTCGCAAAGGTCGAAATGCATACTTTGCTCTAACTGGAATAGGTTTACCCGGAGTAAATCCGGTCACAACAGTTGGATTGTACCGCAAAATTGTCGTTCCTACTACTCTCTATGCTTGTGAAATGTGTACAAATCTCAAAACAGTTTATATTGACACTCTGAATAAATTCCAACTCTTCATAGCTAAGAACATACAACAATTACCGAGACGTACTAGATCTGATATGGCAGAGAGTTTATGTGGTTTACTACCTATTACAGCTGAGATAGCAAGGCACAAGTTGTTTTTCTTTAGAAAATTATGTAATATGGACTGTTCACTACTGTCGAAGAGGATATTTATTAATAGACTCTACAACTTTTTACTTACCTCAACCACGACTTAACTAAGTTTTATCCCCGATATATTTAGTTTATTAAATAGGTATACATTGGTTACACATCTTCAGACATACATACAATCAGGAGAATTTCCAACATATTCTCAATGGAAAAAACTAGTTAATATGTCGATCAACGAATATGAATTATCACTCCACCTGCAAAGAATGAGAAATGACCAGGACTTCAAACGGTTCATTAATCTACACAATAGTTTCGGCTTTGGAAATATATGGGATTCTTCATTGTAAAACTATGGACAAAATCACCTTTAAATAACAGAAGTACATGTTCGTTGTGCAACTCTAGTTTCATGGACTACCTGAAACACATTGTGTTAGATTGTGCTGCTACTGAACTGGTATCCATACGACGCAGATTCTGGCTTTTAGTACAAAAGTTTAATATTTCTATTTACAATAAACTACGTAGTCTCAACCCAAACGCTCTCTTACCTGTACTATTAGGCAGCGACTTGGATATACCATCCTCATGGAATATATGTAAAACCCTTACATTCGCATTTTTACATTTGGTGAGACTCACCTATAGTATTTATTGCTGCCTAACATAGACTGGAGATCAAATTATTGTCCTATTATAATTTAATGTAAACGTTAAGATGTATATATGTTTGCTTCTTGATCTTTGTTTGTATATTTGCCAATTTTTTAAGTAAGTTTGTTATTTTGAAAAAAAAATCACTATTGTAGTGGAATGAATTAAATGAATGAATATATAATTATATATATAAAAACACGCTCGCTGAAATAACAGTAAAAGAAACACACACGCACTCACATACACACACAGAGTGGGGGGGGGGGGGTCGTGGACAATATAGAGATTACAGGTTATCAGTTAGTCATTATCCTGCATTATTATTATTATTATTATTATGGCTTTATTTCTTTGAGTATTAATACTCATCGGTATAAACATATATTATAAGTAAACAGTGGTACAAAATATACAAGATGTCTAACACTATATGTAGTATATCATATGGAGTATATCATATGTAATATATGAAGTATATCATATGTAATATATCATATGTAGTATATCATATGTAATATATCACATGTAGTATATCATATGGAGTATATCATATGTAGTATATCATATGAAGTATATCATATGTAATATATATATATGTAGTATATCATATGAAGTATATCATATGTAGTATATCATATGTAATATATATATATGTAGTATATCATATGTAATATCTCATATGTAGTATATCATATGTAAAATATCATATGTAGTATATCATATGTAGTATATCATATGTAATATATCATATGTAATATATCATATGTAGTATATCATATGTAGTATATCATATGTAGTATATCATATGTAGTATAAGTAAACAGTGGTACAAAATATACAAGATGTCTAACACTATATGTAGTACATGTATATCATATGTAATATAACATATGTAGTATATCACATGTAGTATATCATATGTAGTATATATATGTAGTATTTCATATATAGTATATCATATGTAGTATATCATATGTAGTATATCAAAAGTAATATATCATATGTAGTATATCGTATGAAGTATATCTATGTAATATATATATATGTAGTATATCATATGTAGTATATCATATGTAATATATCATATGTAGTATATCATATGTAATATATCATATGTAGTATATCGTATGAAGTATATCTATGTAATATATATATGTAGTATACCATATGTAGTATATCATATGGAGTATATCATATGTAATATATCATATGTAGTATATCAAATTAGTATATCACATGTAATATATCATATGTAGTATATCATATGTAGTATATCATATGTAGTATATCATGTGTAGTATATCATATGTAATATATCATATGTAGTATATCATATGTAGTATATCATATGTAATACATGTATATCATATGGAGTATATCATATGTAATATATATGTAGTATATCATATGTAATATATCATATGTAGTATATCATATGTAATATATCACATGTAGTATATCATATGTAGTATATTGTATGTAGTATATCATATGTAATATATCATTGTAGTATATCATATCAAAGAGAATAGTACAACAATTTATTAAGACTGTTGGTTAGAACTTATTAACACTTAACAAATATAAGGACAATTTATTTCCGAGTACAGATACCACATTTCCTGACACTATATAACCCCAATGTAACAATAAATAATGTTTTTAAAGCAATATAAATAATAAACCATCATTAAAAAAACCCTATGATTGATGTGGGCTTACGAAATTTGTTTTATATCTTATATCCACGGTAATTTCCAAGCATTTTTAGATCAAATGGTAGAAATTATTACAGATTATGGGGTATCGTAGACACCCTCCCATTTTCTTTCTATTATAGCAAAGAAGATTAAGACGAATGTAAATCTGAACGTATATTATTCTAATACATGTACAAATGTTATTTGATATAAAAATGCATACTTCCCATTTTTGTAATGCATATGTAGATCTGTGCATATATTGAGAAATAGGATGTTGAATTCTTCTAAAGAGGGACAACTCTTATTTAAAAGTAAAATATTCTTGCATACAGTTCATAGTGTCTTGTATGACTTGAGGTTTATTACAGTATATTATTAGCTCACCTGGCAAAGCCAGGGTGAGCTTATGGAATGGTAAAGCGTGCGTGCGTACGTGCGTGCGTCCGTAAATTTTAATCTTCGGCTTCTCTGAAACCAATAGGCCAATTCAAATGAAATTTTGTATGAAAGGTCCTTAGTTGCTATATTTTAAAAATTGTATCCGACATGTCCGTCCTAAATCCAAGATGGCTGCCGTTACTATAAATGGCCAACCTATTAATTGCCATTACAGGTTAATTTATGTACCGGTTTTGTTGAAATTTGAACATAGAAAATAGATGTCGGGGGATTAAACATAAGTAACGGGTTTCTCTGTGCGATTTTTAGTTTTTGCAATAATTAAGTAATATGCAAATGAGGTCTATTTTTAGCTTTGAAAATCTTCTTCTCTGAAAGTACATGGCCAATTGAGTGTGGAAGGTCCTTGAGTGGTATAGATTCAAAATTATATCCGACATGTCTGTCGAAAATCCAAGATGGCTGCCGTTACTATAAATAGAAAAAATCTAAAAATGGCCATTTTGGGTTTATTTATGCACCGATTTTGTTGATATTTGAAGCATAGAAAATAGATGCCGGGGGATAAAACATATTTAGCGGGTTTTTTCTGTATACAATTTTTCGTTTGTGCAATAGTTACGTAATATGCAAATAAGGTCTATTTTTAGCCGAAATCTTTTAAAATCTTCTTCTCTGAAAGTACATTGCCAATTGAAAGGATATTGAGTGTGGAAAGTCCTTGGATGGTATGATTCAAAATTGTATCCGACATGTCTGTCAGAAATCCAAGATGGCTGCCGTTACTATAAATAGCAAAAATCTAAAAAGGGCCATTATTGGTTTATTTATGTACCAATTTTGTTGAAATTTGAAATATAGAAAATACATGTCGGGGATAAAACATATATAACGGGTTTTTCCTTACGATTTTTCATTTGTGCAATAATTACGTAATATGCAAATAAGGTCTAATTTTAGCCGAAATCTTTGAAAATCTTCTTCATTAAAAGTACATGGCCAATTGAAAGGAAATTGAATGTGGAAGGTCCTTGGGTGGTAAAGATTTAAAATTGTTTCCGACATGTCTGTCGGAAATCCAAGATGGCTGCCATTACTGTAAATAGCATAAACCTAAAAATGGCCATTACAGGTTCATTTATGTACCGATTTTGTTGAAATTTGAAACATAGAAAATAGATGTCGGGGGGTAAAAGATATTTAACGCGTTTTTTGTACACTTTGTCGTTTGAGCAATAATTACGTAATATCCAAATAAGGTCTATTTTTAGCCGAAATCTTTGAAAATCTTCTTCTCTGAAAGTACATGACCAATTTAAGGATATTGAGTGTGGAAGGTCCTTTGGTGGTATAGATTCAAAATTATATCCGACATGTCTGTCGGAAATCCAAGATAGCTGCCGTTACTATAAATAGCAAAAATCTAAAAATGGCCATTATGGGTTTATTTATGTAATGATTTTGTTGAAATTTATAACATAGAAACTAGATGTTGGGGATTAAACATATGTAATGGGTTTTTTTGTACAATTTTTCATTTTTGCAATAATTATGTAACCGTTGCAAATAAGGTCTATTTCAGCCTAAATCTTCTGAAAGTGACATGGCCAATTGAAAGGAAATTTATGATAAATAATGCTTGAAATAATAGAAAATAAGGATATTTCTAGTGAGTTTATTTACATTTTACTTATTGGATATATTTAAAAAGAAAAAGCAAAGAACAAAATAAGGGAGTTTCAGGTGAGCGATACAGGCCCTATTGGGCCTCTTGTTATAGTACATGTAGTAGTTACTCTTTTTATAACTTTTGTGTTATTTGTTTCATTTTAAGACAGTTATGTTGTATTAGATGATTGTATGTTCTGTATGTCATCAATGTTGCGTTCTGTGTTGCTGGTCACTACCACTATGGTAGCCAAGTTGGTAGGGTGCTCGTTTCGTATGTGGAAGGTTAGGTTCGAACCCCGACCGGGTCTGACCAAAATTTGAGCATAGGGAATGAGCAGAGGGATTGACTGTTCTTTCGCCAAGCACACTTTTATTTAGAAATGAAAGTCGCGGGATCCTTCGGAGGAGAAGTTAAAAACCGGTGTTCCGTGTCACTGTAGGCATGGCACGTTAAAGAAACCCCCAGCACATTGCCCTCACGGAGCGCACTACAAAGGTAAAATTTCTACCACTTCACCTATAGCTTGTGACCTCTCGAAATAAATGAAATACTCTCAACTGGGACGTAAAACATCACTTAAATAATCATTACAATTAATCAGTCACTGGTAGAGCACTCACGGTCCTCGGAAATACAATCGAGCGCGCGCGTTTGTGTATAAGGATTACACCTTTTCTTATTTCTATCTCTAGTTATGACCAATCAAAGTCCCTGAAACAAAAGAGAATTGAATTATGAAGACTTGGCATGTTCAAAACTTTTTAGAAAATTAAAATTACGTCTATAAAATATGAAAATTGAAGTGAAAAGGTCCGTCGGACCTGAAGGTAGCATCTATACCGTCGAATTACAAATGTACCATAATATAATAATCAAACTTGTATTAAAATATCTTATTTTGTTGAATGTTCTTTGATTTTGAACTTATCATAGTTCACTTTCGCTCAAGTGAACATTTTTCTTTATCATTTACTTGTGTTTTTAATTGTTTTGTTGAATTGTATTATTATCCACTCCTCTAAAATGTTTTATATTTTACATTGAAACTGAATATAAATATATGAGGAAAAAATGACGTCAACTTTCTAGCTTCGTGTGTCACAAACGAGAGAGAGAGAGAGAGAGAGAGAGAGAGAGAGAGAGAGAGAGAGAGAGAGAGATACGAATGTTGGCCGCTGTTTGGGGTTTGAAGTATGATATTAATTGATTCGTTTCCGGATAATATGTAGTTACTTCTTTATCACTAAGTTGGTAGGATAGTATCCAAATCGTAATATAAACAAAGCCAACACATGGAACTTTAGAAAGGCCGGATTGACTATCTAAACCGCCAATGTTTCCTTCCAAACTCTATCTGGAATGCTTTCGAAATGCTTCTGATTAATAAATGTTCACCAGGCACATGTGTAAATCAAGAAAATTTTTAACAACGACCTTGTTATATTAACACATTTGATTCTTTTTATATTTAGTAACCAGTAACTTCACTCATTTAAAGAATATTTATTTATTTACTGGAGTTTAATATATATATATATATATATATATATATATATATATATATATATATATATATATATATATATATATATATATATATATACTAGTATATATATATATATATTTAAAGGAAATTCTTTCCACAAAGTACTGATACAAATTCTCACAGGAAGGTTTGACAATCATTTTACAATATATAACGAAACATGCCTTAGTTAGATTGTTGTCAGTTGTCCAGAGGTGAGTATATATTCCGAAGATGTGTAGACAAAACTAATTCCCAACTTTTAACCAATTATAAACTGTATATCCTTTGTCAACCCAGAATCCATATGTGTCGTGTGCTTGTCTGTAGCTTCTGTTGTACTTGGAACACTGGTAGTTGTGGTGGGTGATGTTCTGAAATTATTGCGCAGTGATTGATAATTAATAAAGGTAAGGGCGATGTTCTGAAATTAATGCGCAGTGATTGATAATAAATAAAAATGCGCAGTGATTGATAATTAATAAAGGTAAGAGTGATGTTCTGAAATTAATGCGCAGTCATTGATAATTAATAAAGGTAAGGATGATGTTCTGAAATTAATTCGCAGTCATTGATAATTAATAAAGGTAAGG
Organism: Tegillarca granosa; assembly: GCA_029721355.1. Lineage (NCBI taxonomy): Eukaryota > Metazoa > Mollusca > Bivalvia > Arcoida > Arcidae > Tegillarca > Tegillarca granosa. Next base: position 6,297,237 of record CM056597.1, on the reverse strand, counting down.
ATGATGTTCTGAAATTAATTCGCAGTCATTGATAATTAATAAAGGTAAGGATGATGTTCTGAAATTATTGCGCGGTGATTGATAATTAATAAAGGTAAGGGCGATGTTCTGAAATTAATGCGCAGTGATTGATAATTAATAAAGGTAAGGGCGATGTTCTGAAATTAATGCGCAGTGATTGATAATTAATAAAGGTAAGGGCGATGTTCTGAAATTAATGCGCAGTGATTGATAATTAATAAAGGTAAGGATGATGTTCTGAAATTAATGCGCAGTGATTGATAATTAATAAAGGTAAGGGCGATGTTCTGAAATTAATGCGCAGTGATTGATAATAAATAAAAATGCGCAGTGATTGATAATTAATAAAGGTAAGAGTGATGTTCTGAAATTAATGCGCAGTCATTGATAATTAATAAAGGTAAGGATGATGTTCTGAAATTAATTCGCAGTCATTGATAATTAATAAAGGTAAGGATGATGTTCTGAAATTAATTCGCAGTCATTGATAATTAATAAAGGTAAGGATGATGTTCTGAAATTATTGCGCGGTGATTGATAATTAATAAAAGTAACGGTGATGTTCTGAAATTAATTCGCAGTGATTGATAATTTATAAAGATAAGGGTGATGTTCTGAAATTAATTCGCAGTGATTGATAATTTATAAAAGTAAGGATGATGTTCTGAAATTATTGCGCGGTGATTGATAATTAATAAAAGTAAAGGTGATGTTCTGAAATAAAAGTAAGGGCGATGTCCTGAAATTAATGCGCAGTGATTGATAATTAATAAAGGTAAGGGCGATGTTCTGAAATTAATGCGCAGTGATTGATAATTAATTAAGGTAAGGGCGATGTTCTGAAATTATCGGGCAGCGATTGATGATTAATACATGTGGTCAGGAACTCTTTAAAGAAAACATTTTAATACCGATGGACAATTTTGTCAGGTTCAAAATAAATAAATATTCATTTACAGCTCTAGAATATATATGGAATTTAAAAAAAGACCCTGAAAATAACTGACAAATAATACTGAAAAAGCAGAATTTAAAAAATCCCAAATTATAGGATTTTTTTTGTATTTGTAATATACCACTTTTTGAATTTAATGATAAAATACATTCAAAAAGTGGTATATCACATATTGTAACATTAATATAAATCAATACTATGAAACCATTTCTTTTAAAAAAACATTTTTGAAATCTAATTTGAGACATCGATCCAAAAATTAAAAAAAATGTTTTTGAAACTGTATTACAATATTTTTAGATTTAGTTGGATTTTTCTTGCAGAAAGTTAAAAATGTTTTAAAGTGCACTTACTTGAACTCTAACGCATTAATAATTTCTATATAAGTAGTCTAAATAAGAAAAGTTCATTGTGATTAATTTAATCTTTGCTTTGATATTTATAGCATATCAGTATGGGATAAAATCAGTCAAATTTGATCTCTTAAGCTAACGTTAAGTGACTGCAACACAAATACATGATGAAATGTACCTATATGTACCTTTCTGGATAGGTCTATTGTAGCTTCTTACCTGGCATCTCGAATTTCACAGATATAATTGTGTTTTGAATCACACTGATCGTCGTTCCATCCAACATGACCGTGGTCCAAACGTATTTCTAAACAATCTTCTTCATCTTCACAACATTTACCATGCAACCAATAGAAATGTTTTATTGGATCTCCAGAAGACATCCATTTCCATTCACCTTCTTTGTGTCTGTCTGATCCATCCAACCAAAACCGATTATCATTATTGAAGGCATCTGTTGATTAAAATCAACGTAAGGAGGTTCACCACTGTACCACATGATATCAAAACAAGGTTTTTGGGATTTTTAATATATCGAATTTTAAGGAGGTTGAGAGAGGTGTAAAGAAATAACCAAGTCTGTCGTTCCTCCCTTCCTTTATTTGTCCGCCCGTCCCATTTTCCTGTCTGTTACTTAACCTCCACATCTATGGATAGATTTTGATCAAACTTAGAACAAATGTAAACACACATACGACAATGTATCGCATACGTAGTCGAAGGTCGATGTCTTCGATTTAGTCAACGTAGGCGATGATAGGTACGAAGGTATTCGTGTCATAAGACAAAACTCTAGTGACAAAGCCAACAAGTCGAGGTATACAGAGGAGAAAAACAAAGCCAACAAGTCGAGGTATACAGAGGAGAAAAACAAAGCCAACAAGTCGAGGTATACAGAGGAGAAAAACAAAGCCAACAAGTCGAGATATACAGAGGAGAAAAACAAAGCCAACAAGTCGAGGTATACAGAGGAGAAAAACAAAGCCAACAAGTCGAGGTATACAGAGGAGAAAAACAAAGCCAACAAGTCGAGGTATACAGAGGAGAAAAACAAAGCCAACAAGTCGAGGTATACAGAGGAGAAAAACAAAGCCAACAAGTCGAGGTATACAGAGGAGAAAAACAAAGCCAACAAGTCGAGGTATACAGAGGAGAAAAACAAAGCCAACAAGTCGAGGTATACAGAGGAGAAAAACAAAGCCAACAAGTCGAGGTATACAGAGGAGAAAAACAAAACCAACAAGTCGAGGTATACAGAGGAGAAAAACAAAGCCAACAAGTCGAGGTATACAGAGGAGAAAAACAAAGCCAACAAGTCGAGGTATACAGAGGAGAAAAACAAAGCCAACAAGTCGAGGTATACAGAGGAGAAAAACAAAGCCAACAAGTCGAGGTATACAGAGGAGAAAAACAAAACCAACAAGTCGAGGTATACAGAGGAGAAAAACAAAACCAACAAGTCGAGGTATACAGAGGAGAAAAACATTTTTTTTTTGTGGTCGAACCCAAACAAGTCAGACGCTTTAAATTCGAACCTTACCGCTATGTCTTTTTCGTCTCGGCCACGGCGGGGCCTTACGGCATAATTGGACGAAAATCAAAATTTTATGTGATGAGATTTATTCATTATTGTTTAAACATTTCTAGTTTCTAAATGAAAGTAACTAACTCTAATTTTAGCGAATGTTTTCGTTAAGATGTTTGCGTAAGATGAAAAACCGTTGAAAATGAATTTACAGTAAGTGAACATAACCAAAATACCTTCGAAATATTTGATTTCGTTCGCTAAGAACGTTTCTTCTTCGGGTGTATCCACAACTACTAGAGTTCCACCAGCTAATTTACAAGAACTCTGTAAGATCAAAATAAACTATCAATATGGAAGTATTACTGTAGAACATTCACAAAGGTTCATTTAATTTTATTTATTTATTTATTTATTTATTTATTTACTTATTTATTTATTTATTTATTTATATTATATCAGTAAATTTAGTATTTTTTATACTACAATCTTACCGATGCATCAGCCCAAGTTTTCAATTCTCTGTGGAAAAAATAGCATGAATCATCGTCTCTGATCCATCCATCTGGACAGAAACCTTCAGCATAACCTAAAACAAAATATTTACAAATACTAAGATTGTCTAGGGTTTACTGGTGTAACACGTTATGTATTGATGCGAATTGAAAATATCACGTTTTTCTTATACAAATATCGAGAATATGCTAAGACATGTGCAAAATTTTGAATATTTCTTTTTTTGACAGCTACATAAACGGTTTCCATATCAACTAAAATATTTTCCACGCAAAAGTAACGGTGTATCGCTGGAAAACATTGAACCCATTTAGAAAGATGAATGAATAACAAGTGAACCCATTTAGAAAGATGGGTGAATAACAAGTGAACCCATTTAGAAAGATGAATGAATAACAAGTGAACTCATTTATAGTTTATAATATTCCTTACTTCTAAAATAATATAAAAGAATGTGGACTTAGATTCAGTAATGAACAAACTGAGAGAATTATCCAAACATATCAACTCTATTTTATTTAGATATATTTATCTAGAGTAAGTCAACGTATAGCTAGCTTTCAAAGAAGTATAGCTAGCTCTTAAAGATGTATAGCTGGCTCTCAAAGAAGTATGGCTAGCTCTCAAAGAAGTATGGCTAGCTCTTAAAGAAGTATAGCTAGCTCTCAAAGAAGTGTGGGTTATTAGAAATTTTTTTAAAAAAATATTTTCTTATCTATTATTTATTGTAATTACTAACACTATTTCTCTACTTTTATTATTATTTTTTATTTTTTGTACTGGCGTGCTTTCCCTTTTAATCGCAAATTTGATATGAGTACTGAAAATTAAAAAAAAGATAATTTATTCCAGTTTTGATAATACTTGCAATCCCGATAAAAATCTCTTAGCAGGAGATAATCAGTGCCTTGCTTTATGTAAGGAAGTAATGAATTTAGACAGAAATAATATCAGATTTATCATTTCGAAAAAAAAATCCACGCTAATTCTTATCTTGTTTTATTCTGACATTGTTACATATACATGTATCAGAAAAAAGTATATATATATATATATATATATATATATATATATATATATATATATATATATATATATTCTTTTTTACACGATGTCACTATTTAATATTTAATACATATTTATAAATTTATAATTATATCTTTAAGCTTTCACAGTGAAAACTTTTGTCGTTTAAAAGCATTTGTATCCCCTCCATGAAATTGGTTAGGGGGAACAGAGATGCAATTTAATCATTCCGTGTGTCTATGTCAAGCATTTGTCTACACCAGTACCCCTAAGCCGTTGATATGATTTTAATAAAACTTTACAGGAAAAATCAGAAGTAGTATGCATTTCGTCTTCCTGTTTTGGTTTTTCTAGGAATGATCATTCTTTGAAATTTTTCGATTATTATTTTCAGTAATGTATTGTAATCGTTTTGTACTGATCAGATATGCATTTCTAATTTGAGTATAGCTAAAGCACACGAGCTTTTATTCATTTATTTATTTAATTTTATCTTTTTTTAGCGAAATTTTTGAATGTTATCTCGAGTTTCTACAAAATGTAAAATGCCCACACGATTTGAAATAGTCGGCGTAAAATCTCTATTTTAAGTTATTGTATGAAAATTCAAAACAATGTGTAACACAGTTCCTTATGCATCTAATAATAAACGAGTTATAATTTTGTTGTATTTCCTCCATGAAAAATGCAAAGATAGAAGAATCACGCACTTTCCAAGTTTTTTGTTTTAGATTTTTGCAGTATTGTCACCATGGTATCGAAAATTAGATTAAAATTAATAAAAAATCAAAATGATCATATTATTGTTCTAAATATAGTTGTTTCTCTTCGGACAATCTTTCTGATTGTTGCGTTAGTAAATTATGCTCTCATGAGAACTTGCGCATTGAAAATAACTTAATTTGGATGGGCTTCTTTGATTTAATACACGGATAATTCTGTAAAAATCGGCTTCCCTAATAAATGTTAAAATCACAAAATTTAATACATACCTAATTTTTTATACATATTTATGAAATGTCATGGTAACCAAAATTTGGCTTTAAGTGGCTTTGAATTTTTTATAGATAGGTTGAATTTTGTATGGTTTCTTATAGTTATATCTCTCAAACAGTTAATATATAAAGTTTGTTTACTTTTCAATATTTGGCCAAAAATACATGGAATTTGCTGGTTTTATTATTTTTGCGAAAACATACAAAACTTAATACCTTGAAAAGTCAATTTTGATTTGCTTGCAGCGATATTTTTTATATTTTATTTAGTAAGCAAGATACAAAATTTAAGCAATTTGTTTGAAAACATGCAAAATTGTACGCAATTTCCACGTACTTTAAATAAATGCGAAATTTGTTTTGTCATGGTGATACATATTTGAATTTTGTATACTCAAAAGTGTAGTTTGGTATAAAGGATACTATAAACATCGTGTTTAAGGGTTGGAATTCACCAATTTTACTGCAAATACTAGAAATTACGCATTGAAAATATTGTACAGTTAAAAATCTCTAACAATTAAAATGATAAGAAAGGACAGAATATTTCTTTCTGTTAAATATAACAAGATTTTTTTTATAGAACTTTGAAATTTAATTGCCTTTCAGAATTTATCAGTTTCATTCAGATACAAACCAATGAAAATGGCAACAAAAACAAGTCCTTTGAAATCCATCATATTCAGACAATACATTATGATAAAGATAAGATATATTCATTTTAGTTTATCTTTACCTTATTTTGACAACTGACCGGTTGACCTTGTTTTTGGTAATTTAATTATTCAAAATATTGAAAAGAAGAACCGAGTGGTGTTTTCTATGCGGCACCGTTTCTATATTAGTTTAAATATATTTTATTGCAATAAAAAGATTACAAAAGGATTAGAAACGAGTTTTCTTCTCCCGAGTAATAAAAATATCATGCATTCATTACTATGACAGTCATTTAAATATTAATTTGTAACATGAACTGATAAAAGTGTATTTGCACACACACACACACACACACACACACACACACACACACACACACCTGCAGGGTTTTGATTGAAAAAAAATCAAAATCAAGTGAAACGTTTGCTGGATTTGATGAAGGTAATGACAGCTTAAAACAATTTAGAATTAAGTTCGGCGGACAATTTAGGATTGCCAGAGAGTAGAGTTTTGATAGTCGGTTGACCATGGTGTTGTGTTAAAGAGACATGGAGAACTTGTCGAGACGCAGTTTATGGGCAACATTGAAAGAAAAAGTGGTAGGAATTTTGAGACCAATGTCAACAACGGCAACTTGGAATCTGTGCTAGATTAACTATGTGTAAATGAGCATTTAGAGAGCAACAATTATGACGGAACCAAGTGAGGTTTAAATTGCTTGATATAGCTACAATTATGACGAAACCTAATGAGGAATGTTTTGCTTTTTCTATATCATCAATGCAGTAGTACATAGGTGTGTTTTCACTAGAAGGCTTTAATAAACGTTTAAATGTTGAAATATTTAAGGCGGCTTTAGCATCCGTACTCAGTGTTTTTCCAAGGAGTACACATAGCAGGCAATAAGGAGAGTGTGCTGTTGTATTAGATAATCAGAGTTATAAGTAGCAAAAGAAAGTAGTAGGTAAGTAAGATAGTCAGGCGTGGAAACTTGCCTGATATTAAACAACAGACGTTATATTTTATGCGAACGACGTGAATCAAGTGACTCTCAACCAATTTCAAAATTAACGCGTCTTTGTCTATACATAAATAGTCAGGTCTGTAACAATTCTATCTGCTTCAAATTGTACCTTTTCCAATCGATTAATATCACTAGCACTGCAGCCCGCCCAAACCTCTGATGCATACTCCAATAATAGCCTTATAAATGTGAGATATAATTTTGTAAGAGACCCCCTACCTAATGTATATCTAAGTTTAGGTAATACAGTTAATTGTTTAGTTTTTCTATATTTATTCACTTACTTAACATACACATAAGTCTTTAATAGGTAACCATAAATCGATCCAGCTACAATTTACTTCCTACAGAAATGTTAATCGCGGATGCGTATAGCGATTTTTAGTTGCAACAAGATTCAATTAATGAAAAATACCAAACTTAATTCAAGTTAATTAAATTTTCTATGAGGGTTTGGCATAATTTACCATCACCAACACAGTGGTTCAAAAAGGTAGATTGTCCTTTGGATTAAATTGAAAATGAAGGTACTGTGTCTCAGCAGCGCAAGCTAAAGCAATCAATTTAGTATTAAAAAAAGAGAAGGCAACCGCTTCAGAGCTCACTTTCTCGTACAAACAACTTAAACTGATCAGAATAAGTAAATTAAAATTGTAACGCTACATCAAGCCTTCAAGTGACCAACAACTGTATTTCTTTTGTACTTTGCGACATACGGAGATAATAGATAGTTGTTTATATTATCTGCTGATTTATTATTATTATTATTATTACATGTATTATTATTATTATTACATCAAATACTGAAATAAATAAATCGTTCGACAAAGGTACATGATTTTGTTATCATATATCACATATCGTTTCTTGTCCACAAAAATAGTTCAGTATCCATTGTTGTATTTTATATATAGTGAACCTTATTGTTGCGATAAATCAGTTATTATTTGATTGCTTTATGTTTAGATGAACCTAAAAATAAAACTGGATTTCAATTTTGAAGTTATTCGGGTGTTCGAGTTTGCCAATTCGAACAAACAAACAAAAACTACTATATAGTACAAATAATGACTTCGAATGATCCATGGTATTTTGATATATAATGTTTCAGTTATTGAAGTTCTAACGGAAAGCTTGGTTGGCAAAGTGGAAATCTCTATGATCATAACCAGAAGAACCTTGGTTGGGACCTATAGTAAAGGTAGCTTTATAATAGATGGTCAAGGTCAAGGTCAAGTTCGAAAGTAAAACCTACCTTCTAGCTCCGTATATAGGGAGGTAGATATATGTTTATTTTGTTTCGTATTTCTTGTTCTTAGTTGTTTTGGGCAATGCTAAGCAATAAACCTGCACATTGTAATATACAACAAATAAATTGTAGTTATAATATTCCTGTAGGGTTTCCATAGGTTTATATTGTGTATCATTTATTTAAACAAAATTTATGTAAAAAGTTAAGACAAAATCGTCATCCTATGATAACGGGTATCGCTGTAGTTGTCTTTGAGTCTTCATGTACGGTATGTGTCCGAGTAAGTGGTACTTTGGTAGTCACAAAAGTAGTTTGTTTAGTCGTTGTGGTTGTGAGTGGAAATCTTAAAAGTAAAACATTGAATTACACAAAACAATAATGTCACAATTAAAATGTAAAAATTTACATATGAAAAAATACTATTTCCGCATATGTAAAAATGTGTTTTAGGATATGAAAAAAAACAATTAACGCATATGTGAAAATCGATTTTTGGATATGCGAAAATACAAGTACAAATTTTACATATGCAAAAATAGTGTTTTTACATATGTAAATTCGATTTTTGCATATGCATTAATCGATTTTTGCATATGCATTAATCGATTTTACATATCCAAAATTACATTTTTACTTATGGAGAACTATTTTTGTATATCTTAAAATAATTTTACATAATAAAAAACTGATTTATGGATATCCATAAATGAATTATGTAGATGTTAAATAGTGACTAAATATAGAAACGGCGCCTCAAAGATTGGAGGTGTTAATGGATGCGTTCACTTTGGAATCTTTAATACACCTATGTCCACGTTATATACGACTTGGCGCCCTTACCGTATAAATTGTGAGATACTCCAAGATAACATTATTAGGTTTTTGAACAACTCGGAACACAAAACTGCAGACAAGTATTGTGCTTAAACTTGCACACGACACCATTTCAAATGTAAAAAAAAACTAAATATCGTTAAATTAAAAAAAAAACTGTGTTCGTGTGTCTGTGGTTGGGATAACGTGATAAAATTTGTTATTCAAATGATTAAGTTGGTCGGAATATTGTGTTTTAAGTCCAAATTTAGATTTGAGCTTACATCGAGAACTGACAGACTTTTGCAGATCCGCTTTCTACAAACATACTGACAAACTTTTTACATTACTCATCAACTCATTCGATTTGGATTAGAACATAGTCTATGATCCTTAAACTGTATATTTTAAACGATACCTTCCTTTAGACACGAGTTCATGCTGCGAGTGAGTATGTGCAAGATTACCGACCTGAGACGGGAGTTCATGCTGTGAGTGAATATGTGCAAGATTACCGACCTGAGACACGAGTTCATGCTGTGAGTGAGTATGTGCAAGAATACCGACCTGAGACACGAGTTCATGCTGTGAGTGAATATGTGCAAGATTACCGACCTGAGACACGAGTTCATGCTGTGAGTGAATATGTGCAAGATTACCGACCTGAGACACGAGTTCATGCTGTGAGTGAATATGTGCAAGATTACCGACCTGAGACACGAGTTCATGCTGTGAGTGAGTATGTACAAGTTAACCGACCTGAGACACGAGTTTATGCTGTGAGTGAGTATGTACAAGATTACCGACCTGAGACACGAGTTCATGCTGTGAGTGAGTATGTACAAGATAACCGACCTGAGACATGAGTTTATGCTGTGAGTGAGCATGTACAAGTTAACCGACCTGAGACACGAGTTTATGCTGTGAGTGAGTATGTACAAGATTACCGACCTGAGACACGAGTTTATGCTGTGAGTGAGTATGTACAAGATTACCGACCTGAGACACGAGTTCATGCTGTGAGTGAATATGTGCAAGATTACCGACCTGAGACACGAGTTCATGCTGTGAGTGAATATGTGCAAGATTACCGACCTGAGACACGAGTTCATGCTGTGAGTGAGTATGTACAAGTTAACCGACCTGAGACACGAGTTTATGCTGTGAGTGAGTATGTACAAGATAACCGACCTGAGACACGAGTTCATGCTGTGGATGAGTATGTACAAGATAACCGACCTGAGACATGAGTTTATGCTGTGAGTGAGCATGTACAAGTTAACCGACCTGAGACACGAGTTTATGCTGTGAGTGAGTATGTACAAGATTACCGACCTGAGACACGAGTTTATGCTGTGAGTGAGTATGTACAAGATAACCGACCTGAGACACGAGTTTATGCTGTGAGTGAGTATGTACAAGATAACCGACCTGAGACATGATTTATGCTGTGAGTGAGTATTAGTTTATGCTGTGCGTGAGCATGTACAAGTTAAACCGACCTGCGGACAACGAGTTATGCTGTGATGTGAGTATGTACAAGATTACCGGACCTGAACACGATTTATGCTGTGAGTTGAGTTATTACAAGATAACCGAACCGGAGACACGAGTTTATGCTGTGAAGTGAGTTTATGTACAAGATAACCGACCGGAGACATCGAGTTTATGCTGTGAGTGGAGTATGTACAAGACTAACCAACCTGAGACATGAGTTTATGCTGTGAGTGAGTATGTACACGTTAACCGGACCTGAGACATGAGTTTATTGCTTGTGAGTGAGTATGTACAAGTAAACCGACCTGAGACACGAGTTTATGCTGTGAGTGAGTATGTACAAGATAACCGACCTATTTTATACTAGTTTACACTAATGGCAATCTGTATAGTACAATGACACTCATTCGCTATGTCGTAGAAAAACCTCACAGACTATTTAAAATGGTACCGAGCCTTTTCACGGTCAAAACAACAATTGTGAGACTCCTCTTGTTTTGAATGCCAACGCCTTATCAACTTGTCTATCGCAGTTCCTTCCGGCAAAGTCAATGAAGGACAGATTTTATGAAGCCAAAAAGCAGCTGACCACATTTCATAGCAAATCAGATGTATCCGGGCAGAAGGGTAATATTAATGAAAAAGAATCATTATTTAGAGACACACTGCATGGATATTTCTTCTTTCAAAATAACCTATAATGTTACACAAATAACCTCAGACATTCCAGATTCAAGCACTCCTATAAGAACCTGTGGTTTCGTTACTTCTAGTTAAGTTTTGAAACAGGTGTCAAATGATTATTTTTATTGTCCCAATTTTGAAGTCTCTTTCTCAAGAATATTTCGTAATTTATAGAAATCTTAAATTATTAAATGACCACAAAAAGCAATACCGGAATTGCAGATGATATCTCAGAAATATTAGAATTTATAAAGAGATATTTTAGGCTCGAAATTCGTTGCTTGCATGATGTGACCTAAAGAAGTAATTTTATTTCACTTACCCTCTGTCATTATAAAAATCTGGCAAGACAGGGCATTATGCACGCTTTTAGAATTGGTTGTTTTGGGGATGCCTAGCTGGCACAAGAACCAAAGCTCAATTATTAAAAAGCTCCAATTCAAGCCTTAAGCTTTCTTTAAGGTGTTTTATTTTTGGTAGCGTCATAAATCCAGGGCGTAGCTGAATTCACGGGGGTAAAACAACGGGTCGTGTAAGATATATTTACCTAGGGTCTCGTATCTCACAAATACTATAATGGTGTGAATCACATTGATCGTCATTCCAACCGACACTGCCGTCGTCATGGATACGGATTTCTAAGCAATCTTCGTCGTCACTATGACCTGTCGCTCCACCAAATCAATGTACCCCGGTTATCGCTTCTCCGGTAGACATCCATTTCCATTCTCCTTCTTTATCGTTATCAGAGCCATCTAACCAAAATCGATGGTGTTCAAAAGCACCTGTCACAAAAGGACATAAATAGATAGAGTTTTACGTTTTAAAGAAGATTCTCTCAAGGATGGTAGAGAAAAACCAGAATCTCCGGAAAATATCTACTGAAATTTAACAACCTTTCTCGCACTAAGATTTGCTCAAATGGGGTTAAAACCCAGATGCAATGCGCTTTATTTCGTAAACGCGCATGTTAGAAGTCATTGGTTACTTATAAGCAAAAATAGTTTGTGCTTCGTAAATATATATATATATATATATATATATATATATATATATATATATATATATATATATATATATATATATATATATAACTAATAAATTTATTTTTGGGTTGTTCAAGGCCACTTAACTATTAAATGAATGCTGAGAATAACATTGAGTCCTATACAATTGGAGGGTTTTTTCTATCTTTCTTCATAACACTGAAACAGGGATAGACGCGGTCTTGATGGTTCAGGAACCTTTGGACAGACTTTTAACTTGCAATCCTCTCCTAGAAGCATATTAACAAAAAGCACAGAGCTCTTCTTTTTTCAATACTGACTACCTTATATGAAAGTAAAAAACCACTACCAAATTAAATAGTAGGAAAACAAGACATACACGTGTATGAATCTGATATAAGTGCGATTGAATACCTTCGAATTTTTGAATTTCCTTCACCAAAAACAATTCTTCTTCCTGTGAATCCACCACACACAGCGTACCACCAGCGGACTCACAAGATGCCTGTTAAACATCACAAGATGTGATGAGTAAATATGATACGAAATAAACGAGATAAAAACTGTTTTATGTTTTACGCCAAGTGAAGCATGCTTAAAAAATACTTTGCTTCAATCACCATTTAAATCCACGTCGAAAAAAACGGAGTTTGCAAGTTATCGACCCCTTTTAGTAAGCAAGATTCTAGGCGGTTTTCAGAATACTACCTATGCAGTTACATGCTTTTTAGTAGGTTACATTAACAGTGTTTTAAAGTTTTCGTTAACAGGTTTGGCTGTATTAATATATACGCGTCTATATCCGTTAGGTGTAAACACCTTTAGATTAGCAAGGCCCGGTGGTTTGAAAATTTTCCGTTGAAGGTGTCTGCTGAATATGAATGTTTGTATTTAAAACATTCGAGAACGAAAACAATGAAGAAAAAAGTATCATCTTCAAGTCAAAAATAACTGAATTATGTCATCTTGAACACTTATATTAACACGTGCAGTATAATTTATTAAATAACACATTGATACATTTTAAATGTCACATTTTATGTTAATCATAAATCTGTAAGTAAATACCATCATCTGTTTAATTAAACATTATAATATATTTTTTACAGCCATATCGATTTATTTCTGCTGATACGCGACAGCTGTCGCTAGTACACAATTCGAAAGTAAGTATGGTAACTTGTCACATGATTGTACATACATATATAATTATTTTGTTGTATCGTAAGGTTCTGCATGTATTACTTTTGAACTTTTATTAAATAGTGCATTCAAAAGTAACACATTGTCTGAATGCATTATTTCATTAAAATTCAAATGTTGCACATGACAGTTCTTATCAATTTAAGTTTTTTTTTTTTTTTTTTAAAAAAAGTTTATTTTGAAATTGATTAGCGGGAATAAAACCACAGCTAGAATATGAATCTAATAGCTTATCATCCCTGAAATCATTTGAGAGGTTCATCTAGTCAGTCAATATGAAATTTTCGTCCCCATGCATTCCAAACAAAGCGACTAGATATCTCCTACCCAGTCCGTGATGTTGAGCAGCATCTTAAGCGTAAAATAAACTTATTATAATTACGTTTTGAAGCTTCCGGACACGTGCATCTGCTATAGAGTAAACTCTGACAAAATCTAAACGTTTCCGGGAAAAGTTAAACGATAAAACTGGTGGAATATATCCATTACGTAAAACCAAATCAAGAGAATTTCAGTATCAACTAAATTGCTGGCTAACTTCATATGCGATAGGTTTTGTCTTATTCTTTTATATAAGTCAAATTAAAAGTGAAAATTGACAGTTTTATCATTTTATGTTGAAGAAAATGAAAATGTATTTTTCAAGAACAGTAAAATTGTCATTTGCCAAGTTATAACGCATGTCTTGCTATTTCATAGAAATCATTTTAGCAAGAGCAACCATGAACTACTTATATGTTACAAACAAAATGAATTAAGACAAAACATACACACGGAGACAAATAAAAGTTAAAAAAAAGGGCTTTGGATGGGTGTTGTTATCCAGTGATATTTTACTTTTGAAGGGTAAAGTCCTATCTATCCAAAACGACACAATACCCAATAGACAATAAATCGTTTAACAAACATCGGATGTTTTAATCAAGTTTTTGGTGGCAGCATTTGGTAATTAATTAGAATAAAAGAAAGATAAAAGTTTAAATTAGTTTTGCAAACAGAACACTACAGCATACCATACCGATGCTTTGCTCCAAGTTTTCTTATTTTGCTCAAAATAATAACAGGAATCTCCATCTCTAATCCATTCGTTTGGACAAAAACCATCAAGATATCCTAGAATAAAAATGTTTTATACTCCATTGATGTAACACTAATCTATTTATTTGGTTAAAACACTAACACATCGACTTTATGTTAAAAATCGATTTTCTTTCTTTCTCGAATCACTAGAATTATTGCCCTTTAAAAGAAAAACGACCGAGTCCCTTGAGTGTTTTGTTAACATGGATTCATAGACAAAGATGCACCAGTCTCACCACCGAACAGACGACAATTAACAAGAAATAGAAAAGATGGTGTATGTCTCCAGTTATTCTATGGAACCGTAGTTGTGTTTGCAACTGTAGTGATGGCGGCTAACCTTAATCACTGTAGCCAGCCGTAGTTATTGAAATGAACCTTAGCCATTTTAGCAAAATTAAGTCATTGTGAGCAAACCTTAGTTATCGTAGCGAACCTAAGGTCATTGTAGCTAACCCTAGTACTTGTAGCTAACCTTAGGTCATTGTAGCTAACCTTAGTGATTGAAGATAACCTTAGTCATTGTAGCGAACCTTAAGTTATTATAAACATATTTTGGTCATGTACTTGTAGTACATGTAGCAAACCTTAGTCATTGTAGCTAACCTTAAGTCATTGTAGTTAACCTTAGGGCATTGTAGCCAACCTAACTCATTGAAGCTGACCTAACTCATTGTAGCTAACCTTAGTCATTGTAGCTAACCTTAGTCATTGTATAGCAAACCAAAGCCAATGAAGCGAACCCTAGAAATTTTGACAAGCCTTAGTCATTGTAGCAAGCCTTAGTCATTGTAGCTAACCCTAGAAATTTTGGCAAGCCTTAGTCATGGTAGCAAGCCTTAGTCAATGTAGCTAAAACATACTTTGACCATTGTAGCAAACCTTAAGTCATTGTAGCTAACCCTAGGTCATTGTAGCTAACCTTAATTCATTGTAGCTAACCTCAGTCATTGAAGATAACCTTAGTCATTGTAGCTAACCTAACTCATTGTAGCTAACCTTAGTCATTGTAGCTAACCTTATTCATTGTATAGCCAAAGTCAATGAAGCGAACCCTATAAATTTTGGCAAGCCCTAGTCATTGTAGCAAGCCTTAGTCATTGTAGCTAACCATAGACAGTATAGCAAACCATAGTCAATGAAGCGAACCCTAGAAATTTTGGCAAGCCTTAGTCATGGTAGCAATCCTTAGTGAATGTAGCTAACCTTAGTCATCGTAGCTAATCTTAGGTCATTGTATCGAATCTTAAGTCATTGTATAGCTAATATTAGTCATTGTAGCTAACCTTAATCATTGTAGCTAACCTTAAGTCATTGTAAGTAAACTTTGTCATCGTAGCTAACCTTAGTCATTGTAACTCACCTTAGTCATTGTAGCTAACCTTAGGTCATTGTAGCGAACCTTAAGTCACTATAGCGAACCTTATTCATTCTAGCGAAACTTAGTAATTTTAGCGAACCTTTGTCATAGTAGCTTACCTTAGTCATTGTAGCTAACCTCGGGTCATTGTAGCTAACCTTTGTCATTGTAGCTAACCTTAGTCATTGTAGCTCACCTAAGTCATTGTAACTCGCCTAAGTCATTGTAAGTAAACTTAGGTCATTGTAGCGAACCTTAGTCATTGTAGCTAACCTTAGTCATTGTAGCTAACCTTAAATCATTGCAGCTAACCATAAGTCATTGTACCTAACCTTAAATCATTGTAGCTAACCTTGGGTCACTGTTGCGAACCTTAATCATTGTAGCTAACAGTAGGTTATTGTAGCGAACCCTACTCATTGTAGCGAACCATAGTCATTGTAGCTAACCATAGTAAGTATAGCAAATCATAGTCAATGAAGCGGACCCTAGAAATTGCAGCAAACATTAGTCATTGTAGCGAACCCTACGTCACTGTAGCGAACCTTATTCATTGTAGCAAACCTTAGTAATTTTAGCGAACCTTTGTCATTGTAGTGAAGCTTGGTCATTATTAGCAAACCTTGTTCATTCAAGCGAACACTTTAAATTGAATCGTAGCTCTGTCATTATAAGAAATTCCTTGGTCATTATTAGCGAAAACCTGAAAAAAATTATACTGAGCACTTTTATATACTAGTGATAAACTGTAGAGAGACTGAAAAAAGGACATTTCTTGAAGTAGTGTATATGGTTATACTGCATTTTTTTGTATTTATCTAATATCGAATAATGTTCAAATGTGGACCTCTCAAAACCATTCATACGGAGAAACAACATTGATATTAAACTATATAAGCTAGCAAATTATCAATTATCTGTGAAAGATGAAATATGGAGCTATATAATACAAACCAATAACAGTAATAATGAAAATCAATTGTCTGAAATTAAATTGTGGATCCATATTTAGCCTAGTAGTCTCATGGACAATAATATATTGACACATAGATAAGACATTTGGGACATCTTTGCATAACATACAAGCTTATATATATACAGTTTAATCTCATTATCTCGAACACGGATATCTCGAACTATCGGATAAGTCGAACTTTTTGAAAAAGTCCCGACAGAGTTGTTCTTTATTAAACCAAAATAACTCCGGTTATTTCGAACTCGGATATCTCGAATTTCCGGATATGTCGAACAATTTTTTCGTCCCCTTGAATGAAAATCCTTAAAAACATTTGTTTACTCGAAGAAAAAATTTAAGAAAATTAAATTTGTTAACTCAAACAGACTTTTTGGCTATCAAATCAATGCAATCATTATTATTAAACTGCACTGACCTCCCGATTTCCTTAATCCGTTAATTATTATAGAAAGCGCAGCTTTTTCGCGTCCGAAGGCCGCGAAAGCGAAGCTTTCTCTGTACATGTTTTTAGAACGAATAAAACTACGAAATTTCTATTACCACAATACCACAATCATATACTGGTGAGTTGAAAATTTTGTGTCAAATTCACGTGAAATTTCCCTCAAAAAGCCTCCATGTTGAATCTCGAATCAAGTCACATCTATTTGATCTCGCTAGATCACGAGAGACTTTCTTTCTTTCTTTGTGGAAATCCCGCCACTATCTGACGCACCACTTTGAGACAGTGTATTTTTACTGCAGCAACGGAAATTCAAAACTATAAACTAGAATTGCATATGCGGGTCCATTGAATAAAAACCCGTTAAAAGCACTATTAACTGTTTATATGAATAAAAAAATAGTCACTACTAAAACTATGCAAAATGTAACAATATCTAGCTGATTAAAAAATAAAACTATATACACATGCATTACATTAAAAGTCAAGCATATTGTAAAGGCTGATAAAAAATAGTTTATCAAGGTAAGAGCACTATATTACAGAAAAGACAGTTTTAAAACTAAACTATATAAATCCAGCACTCCCTGTACGGTGTACATCACCATATATAGAAGTCCATTTTTTCACATCTCTCTATGTAGGGCAAAACATAGACCTCTGGCTATACATTCTATCTCACGCTGTACATCACCATTATGTAAGTAGAGTGGTATGGATGGATGTGTAACGTCTATTATTAACTGTAACAATAGACTCTTATTCTTTAGTTTTTCTTCACATTCAGCAGTGTTGAGCTGCTGTATTGTTGCTCTTAATTTTTCTAGAAAAGGTTGCTAAATTGTATCAGACACTTTGCAGCACATAATGAAGTGGTTAATGTCCTTGATTCCCTCAGAGCAAAGTCTACATATTGACGACTCTCAATTAGCTCGGAATTTTAATCTGTCAGTTTTTAAGGTGTACATTCCTGTCAGTATTTTAGCTTTATACATGCTTTCTTCATGAACACTGTGTGGAAACCTGCTGAAGACCACACATTGTGTACTTTACCTGGTGTGAAGTCAAAGTTCATATGCTTGAGGCTAGATTTTGTTTTGGCTTCCAGCAGTACTTTGGATTTCCAGTAGTTGGCATTTTGTTTTGGCTTTCAGCAGTACTTTGGATTTCCAGTAGTTGGCAATCCTAGACTTCAAAAAATCCTTTCAAAAGTACTCGGGACTTTTCGTTATAAATATAGAAAGATACAGTAGACATCGAACGGTTCGACATAGATAGTATGCTAATTTTGGAATTAAAAACAAAGATTGATAGACATGGTTATGGCCCTATCCAGTACAAAAGTATACCAATACAAAGCAAACTTTACTTTTGACAGTTTTGTAAATTAGTCAAAAACAGAGATAACCCCTTTAAAGCTGCGCTTTCTAAACGGTCACACCGTCAGTCATATTACGTTGCATAAACAAATAAACCATCAAGAAAATTAGCGGGTGTTTTAATTACTGCTAAGCTTGACATCGTGGTTTGGTGATGGATAAATCAAAACAACCGGAAGCTTGGGGTTAATAAAGTACACAAAGCGAAACCGGTATGGGACCAAAGTGGAATCCACTGTTTGTCGGTAAAATACAATAGTGCAATCAGTTATTGACAGATTTTGAGTAAATAAAGAAAATTTTATATTACAAAATGCATATCATATATAACAAAACGGCGATACAACAGTTTGACAAGATAAACCGGAAGTGACTTCTGATATACGTGTACCAGTTATTTCCCTTTCTTTGCCGTTTTTTATCATTGTTTGTCTCGAACTCCGGATAAGTCGAATTTTTTGCATTTCCCCATTGAGTTCGAGATAACGAGATTCTACTGTATATATATATATAGCCGAAGCGCTAGTAGTATTGAAAAACATGAAAAACGACAAGAGTCCAGGTTCAGACGGGTTTACGGTTGAATTTTTCAAAGTATTTTGGGCGGATTTGGGGGCTTTTATAATCAGTTCTTCAAATAATGGATATGAAAAAGGAGAATTATCTAGTACTCAAAAAGAAGGTGTTATAATCTGTATACCGAAAGAGGGGAAACCAAAGAGATTCTTAAAAAATTGGAGGCCAATTACACTTTTGAATGTTGTTTATAAAATAGGGTCTGGGGTAATAGCAAATAGAATGAAACCCGTTTAAGACAAAATTATTGAAAAAGATCAAACTGGATTCTTATCGGGTAGATATATTGGTGAAAATACTAGGCTAATCTATGATATTATGCAATACACTGAAGAGAATAATATTCCGGGTTTATTATTACTTGTGGATTTTGAAAAAGCCTTTGATTCTATATCTTGGTCTTATTTGGATAAAGTCCTAACTTTCTTTAATTTTGGCTTTTCTATCAGAAATTGGATAAAAACATTTTACAAAAATATTAAATCAACTGTCAATCAAGGAGGAAATCTATCAAATTTTTTTAGTATTGGGAGGGGATGTAGACAAGGAGATCCGTTATCTCCTTATCTATTCTTACTTTGTGTTGAAATCTTAGCGGAGAAAATTAGAAATAATAAGAACATATCTGGAATTAATATACAGAACGTCGAAAATAAAATATCTTTATTTGCTGATGATACGTCACTCACATTAGATGGATCGGAAAAATCCTTGAAAGCATCTTTGGTGGAATTAGAATACTTTGCTCGTATATCAGGACTCAAAATTAATTTTGACAAAACACAAAATGTTTGGATAGGTAGCAAAAAGTATAGCAGGGAGAAACTGTGTAAAGAATATAAACTAGAATGGGGTATAACAAGATTTAAGTTACTAGGGATAATTTTCGATGTAGATATAGATAAAATATGTGATCAAATTATGCCAAAAATAAATTCATTACTTGAAATATGGAAAAACCATAATTTGACTCCAATCGGAAGAATTTCCGTATTGAAAACTTTTAATATCCCAATTCAACCATTTGTTCATTTCCATTCCAAATCCTAGTCAAAAATTCCTAACAGAATTAAATAGATTATTTTATAATTTCGTTTGGAATAGCCCAGTAGATAGAATAAAAAGAGATGTTATGACTAAAAATTATCAAGAAGGGGGGTTGAAAATGATCCACCTTAATTCATATGTCCAAGCTCTTAAGACAACCTGGATTCGCAGATTGATTCATAGTGCAGGTAAATGGAACAGTATAATATGTTCTCAAGTTAACTATCGACAAAATCTTTAAGGTTGGGGGTGATTTTCTTATTCAGGTTGTAAATAAACTGAAAAACAAATTCTGGGGTGATGTTTTCACAGCTTGGAAAGCCCTTATTGATAAAGATTCGGAAATAGATGAAACGATAGAACCAGCAAAAATTTGTTTATGGTATAACTCCCATATTAGGATTGGAAAAAATTCAGTATTCTATAAGAAGCTGTATGAGAAAGGCATAATACATGTAAATGATTTAATCGATGATAGTAACAATTTTCTTTCTTGTGAACAACTCAATACTAAATTAAAAAGTAACAAAAATTTCATAGACCACTTATCCCTTATAAATGCCACAAAACAAATGCTTAACAATATGAATTGTAAAGAACTAAAGAAAGTGTACTGCCCATATATTCCAAATAATATACGAATACTACTGAAGAGTAAAAGTGGATCAAAAGATATGTATGATATTCTAAAATATAACCTCTCCAAACCAGTTTCTAGAGAAAAATGGGACAATTTATTTGATAATTTAAATATTGAGAATTGGAAAATTATATATAAAAACATATTCAACCCTCTAGCTGGAACCAAATTGCATTGGTTTCAGTATAGAATTATACATAATATTCTTGGTACAAATGACCTCTTATACAAAATAAAACAGAGAAACGATCCCTTTTGTACTTTTTGTAAACAACACGATGAAACTATATTGCATTTATTTTGGGAATGCGAAGTTGTTCAAACTTTTCTGCAGCAAATAGATGAATGGTTTCTCAATAACAATATTTTAATACCTTTAACAAAAAAGTGATTATTTCGGAGATTTTATTGTCAAAAATAATTTTAAAAATCTAATTATTACACAAACAAAATATTACATATATAAATCAAGATGCTTGAATCGAAAATTTTGTCTAAGTGCCTATCAAAATACTATTAAAGATATGATAAATATTCAAAAATCTACAGCAACACGAAAAGGGGAATATGAACAATTTTTTAGATCTTGGGGACATTTTTTAACAATTACTAACTAAAAACGAAAACTACTGGTTATACACATCTCTCTCTCTCTCTCTCTCCATAAAACATTCAATATATACTGGTTAAAATATAAGGGATACACTTTATTGTATATTTATAACTTTTGATTCGTATATAAAATTGTATTATGTATTATTATATTTGTATATTTGTATGTATATTGAATGACAAAATAATATATATATATATATATATATATATATATATATATATATATATATATATATATATATATATATATATACACACACAAGCATAGAATACAATATTTTACCGGTGTCCATGCGAGGTTGCAGATTAAAAGCTTGGTTCAGAACAATCTAGGACAGATCCTGCTTTGAGAAAGTTTGTCAGCTTGCCAAAGGTCAGTGCTTTTTCTTCAGGGACTCTAGCTTTCTGCGACGTTCCGGATCTGACTTCCACGATACATGTAAAAGAATCTTGACTGGGGACGTAACACACCATTTATCCGCTCCACATATCCTTTCTGGCGATAATACAATTTACATACGTAGCATTGAAGTATGACTTTTTTCTGTTTTCAGTTTCTTGAACCCATATGTTAATTGTTCGCATTATACCTTTTGGCATGAATGGAAATTTATATTGATATAGGACTTATTACTTTTTAGCTAGAAAGAAACGTACATAAAAATCAAATGTACAATTGTAAAAATGTTTGTTAGTACTCGAAATGAGTCAAAAATGCCAAACTACAAAAATCAACAAGTAACGGGCATATAGTAAATAATGTTATTTAATTATGGATAACATGCATATAATGTTAAAGTATGTAACAAACGCACACGTAATCGATCGTTACTCTTAATGGAGAAATAGACTGTATACAATTGGAGCGATGCGTTTTACGCATCAGTTAAGGTTCTTTTATTTATATAAAGGTGTTCAGCTTTGGCATTGTGGAGGAAACCGGAATACCCGGAGAAAACCAACCTACCTTCAGTTAGCAAACTGACAAACTCTCACACATAAGGATCTACTAGGCGGTTAGAAGCACTTTGATATGTAATCATGCGCTTTAGTCAATAATTTTTATCATTTATCTTTATTATTGATTTGTTTATACAGTCACAATGAAGTATAATGTACAAAACATCAACAAGTGACTAGACGCTTCTAGCGATCCCATTAAACAGTGTTACAAAGAATAACTTTTTTAATTTACTTTCTCGATACCACCGTATAACTAACAACTAGTAGGACAGATAAAATGAAAGAAATATTGGTACACAAACACTGGCTGTATGTAGCTCTAAATGCACAGACCATCGGGAATTGTGCCAGGTACCGCATACTTAGTGCAAATGATATATATATATATATATATATATATATATATATATATATTCAACAGAATTTTTGAAAACCACAGATCTCTTAATTGGAATGAACCACAGATCTCTTAAATTTGGAATTCCAATTATTTCTGGAAAATTTAAACTTATTTTGTATATTAACACTTAACACGTATATATATTAAGTACTAAGAGCACTTATCTCAATATAATTCTTAAATTGAGATTTTTATAAATAACTGGAAATTCGATCTATAAGGCGTATGTCGACATTTAACACTTATAAAGTCACTTAACCTATGTCTTTACTTAAGAAGTTATTTTTTCCATAATTGTGGGAAATTCATAACATTCTAGAATATGTCTCATATTTTGTGAGTCACAAATTGCGACATAATATCAAATACTTCTCTTAAGTACAGTCGTATGTTTGAGGTTGCCAATCAACAAAGTGTAGGAGTTTATTAATCCGCGTTAAGGACTGTACTACATTAAATTTTTCTTAACTTAAACTTCCTAAATTACTAAAAAAAATCCATAATCGTTATTGACTGATAATCGTGTTATAAGTTAGCAAGTGAACGGATATGTGTCAGTGATCTATAATACTAACTATTTCGCTTTATATACAATCTTGTCGGAGCCAAAAAACCATATACATGGTATGAGTAATTTTGGAAAAGTGCAACATGCTAATCTCGGATCCCTTTGCGCATACGTCACCAAGGACATCTCTTCCGTGTATACACCATAATTTTCAACATGTAAAATTCCGATAGCGGCAAAATTTACCGAAGATGTGCATATCAATTTCTTGTTACGACTAAGCACAAATAAGTGAAATTAAAAATATCAAAGTTTTTAAAAAATGATTATAGGCGTTTCTATGAATTAAAATATTTGTATGATTCACTCTAGCAAATTCAAGTTATTCCGGTTATCTGTATTATCGTTATACTAAAATCTTCGATATAAATACATACACTTGATTGGACGTAAAACACTATTACTTCATTCCACTCAAGTAGATAAGTAGAAAGTACGTTTTTTTTTCTCTAATCTCGGGCTATATTTAATAACAAATGATAAGATGAGACATTTTCCTACGTTAAACGTTTATTTAAGTTGAAAATGGCAAATTAAAAAAAATGTTTCGTGGTATCTCTTAAGTTGACCTCTAGGCTACTAGTTCACATGTGGCCATTCAAACCCATCACCTGTGAATAATAAAAGATTTATTGTATGATGTACGAATCATGTTCACGATACTTTTCTCTCTGTTAAAAAGTCATTTTTGTGCTGCAAAAGTTTTTTGATCGACCGGAATTTCGCGACCAAGAAACATAATTTAACTCAATCGTTAATGATTTATATGTATGGTTGGTAGCTGATTACTTTATATACAACAATACTTTGCGGAAACATAATTAATAAATCGTTGGTTTTTTTCTGTAACGTGTAGACACCAATGATAACGTAACGAATTGCCTGCCAAATAATTTTTGTTTCTAAAAAGATAAATTTGTGTTTAATAAATTTTGAAAAGGTACACGAGAGAGAGAGAGAGGGAGAGAGAGAGAGAGAGAGAGAGAGAGAGAGAGAGAGAGAGATATTAAATAATACCATTTAGAAAGTAATTTGGATCAATGGACTCGCATCTGATACCAGTGTATAACTTTGGACAACTAAAACAAAAACAAAAGTAATGCTACTTTGGACTTTCCGACAAATAAACCTTTAATTTCTTTATATAAACCTTTTGTACAGTTTTAATCATATTAAAGAACGTGACAGTAGATTTTACATAACAACAGCAAAGGAATCTGCAAAAGGATTCTGTGTTTTATTATGAAGTTGACGTATACATGTGTCATGTGCTACTTTAGAATTTTTATAAAATAATACAATTCAAAAGCTACACATGGATACTTTTGAATTGTATTATTTTATAAAAATTTAAAAGTAGCACATGATACGTGTACAGAAATAAAGCTAGTACTTGATTCCGAAAAAATATATTCTATCTTCTATCCAAGTGAGCTTGAAATAAAAGACACGACAGATTCTCCATGTTCTGCTTCATATTTGGACTTATACCTCAATCATGACGCCCATAAAAGGTTACATCTGAAGCTATACGACAAACGTGATGACTTCAATTTTTCTATTGTCAACTTTCCGTTTCTTTGCAGTAATATCCCTGCTTCTCCTGCGTATGGTGTATATGTTTCACAGTTAATACGGTACGGTAGAGCTTGTTCCCACTATGGGGACTTTCTACAACGAAGCAAATTACTTACAATTAAATTGTTGACACAAGGATATTGCAAGCCTAAGCTAATCAGGCCCTTAAAAAGTTTTATGGGCGTCATCACAATATTGTTGATAAGTATGTAGTCACTGTATCCAAACTTATACTGGATATATTTGACTTACCAGAGTTCTTTGTTCCTTTCATTATCAAAATTGACTTGCACGTGACGGGTGTAGCTAGCTAGACAGGAGGTGCTTACCCTTCCGGAGCACCCGGCCTCACTTCCTTGATGGAAGTTCACGTGTATAACATATTTTGCCAGTTTGCAAAGTTTTTACTTTGTTTTTGGGATTGTGATGTGGACACGGACTGGTATGTTTGTTTTATTTTATTATTCACTTCATATTTTATTGTTAATGTGATAAATACTGAGAGTTTATAATGGCTATTTGACCCTAAATTTAAAGCTTCTTTGGATAATAAGCATTACAGAAACTCGTTGATAAGGATTGACCCAGCCACTTGTCACTATTCAACTTGGCCGTGATGCCATTACCAACAATCTGTATTATATTGCTATTTATATCTTGAATAAATAATTCTTAGTATGAAATGTATATTTATTATAAATGTCTTGGAATATGATTGTTATGCAAAAATCCTGGAATTTTGTATATTATGTAAGTGTACGACCCCGATGGTTTAGAATGAATAAAGTTTGAATTGAATTGAATTGACGTTGTATTTTAAGATTGACGTTTTCACATTATAGAAAACTTTATTGTTATTTCCGTTTGATTGGAATTCTACGAAAGCCCATTGAGCTCACTTTTGTAAGAGAAAAAAATATTATTACGCGTATTTACGCGTTACTTTGGCAAATTAACGCGTAACTTTCGCGAAATAACGCGTAACTTCGCGAATTAACGCGTTACTTTCGCGAATTAACGCGCAAAATTTCGCGTTTTTTCGCGTAACTTTCTATATAAACAAGATATATCTCAAATATCTTAATGTAATTTACTCAATGTAGAATGGAAAAACAAAGAGTAAACTTTGTGAGGTTATATTTTGAACTTGGGTTATCGCGTGCTGAAGTTTTATGCATCCTAGCAATTGGGCATAACATCCTTATAAGTAAATCAACGCTGAAGAGGATATTTAAAAAAGTTAAAGTTAACGAGAAGGAAAAAATACTCTGATGTATGTGATGTTTAGCACGCATTGTTCAATTCAGTATATTGATGACCTCTAGAAAATCACAAAATTAAGGCTATATCAACATAATTTTTTAAAATGATAATGGGAAATAACATGGAGTATTTTTTTCATATAAATGTACTATGATTTATCACATGAGTTATGATAGAAATCGTATCACTTATATTTAGGCATGACTACACTAAAATTAATCGGGCTTCCTTTTAGTTTAACATGTCGAATAGTGAAAAAAGCGCCACATTTCATTGAAACTTGTTCAAAAGCAACTAAAATACATTGCCATTTAGATTTTTGTTTTTGGTCGCCGTGGCTACCAAAAGTAGGTCACAGTGACCTACATATCTAAAGTCTAAAAATATCTTCTTCTCCAGAACCACTTCTCCGAGGCAAAATTTGATGTGATATTTGGCTTTTAGAGCCTCTTGTAATAACGCGTTATTTTAATTTTTTTTTTCTTCTACAAAAGTGAGCTCAATGGGCTATCGAAGAATTCTTTATTGGTTAGCAAACATAGAATTTTGTTATCAATGGCATTTAATCGTTTATATTTATTCGTTTATTCATGATTCTGTTTGCTCTTTATTTTGCTATTCTTGGGGATAGCGGTAGATTGACTATTACATGAACACGGATGCAAGAGTTGAGTTGAGTTATGGAGTTTAACGTCCCAGTCAAGAATATTTCACTTATATCAGGACGTCGCCAGCTCTAGGAGAAAATGCAGAAATTTTGCCTGTGCGTTGCGCTGATGGCATTATAGAGTAGGGTTCTTTATCGTGTCACGCTTACATTGACACCAGACCTGGTTTATTTTAAGTTCCCATCCGAAAGAACCGTGACTTTCATTTCGTAATGCCGAGTGCATGACGGAAGAACAGTCACTACCCTCTTTCAAGTCTTGGGTCAGACCGGTCGGGGTTCAAACCCACGACCTCCCACTTACTCTATCAACTGAGCTATCGCAGTGGTAAGGATGCAAGATCTTCTTTATATGAACTAAGGGGGGAGGAATAAGGAAAAGTAATGAATGTCGGCGTTGAAGTAGAAACAAAAAATACTTCGTTATTTATAGACCTAACCTGCAGTGTGATGAAGTGATTCCTCCGATAGTTATTGCAAAACAAATCCCTCCATTAAGACAGGCTGCCTGTATGTATTGATGCGATGAACACGGTTTACGATGGTCTTTATGTACAGGATGGGTTGTAGATAAAATAGATTCTGTGAATTTGTAAAGTTTACACCGGTATTCAATTGTCATCTGATATTATGGTCAATGCCGAGATGTGACAAAATATTGACTAAAACATTAAACCAATTACAAATACAAGATTCAATATTAAATTTAAAAAAAAAGTTTTTTTCCGACATGCCTTGATCATTTTCTACTCCAAAGGCCATTTGGCATCAGAAGACAATATGGAGTTAAGTTCAAATATGTAGCATTTGTAACGAAATTCTTTTATTGACCATAATTATGTTACGTAAAAAAGAATCGTTTAGTGATTTTAGATACTAATTTGAAATGATAGTTGAGTACATATTGGTTAGGATTCAATTAGTTCTGGCTTTACAAAAATGAACTTCAAGTGATATTTGATATTAGAATTAGAAACTGGTTTTAAAAGTATAGCAAATATGTGAACTATCTGTAGACATACATGTAATGGGACTGCGAAACAACCGTGTGCTCACATAGAATATCTTTATTTTCTTTTAATGCATATGTTTATAGTTCAACAATTTTTTACATTATTAGAACTCTCCAATTTGTCTTTTCTTATAATAAAAAAAAATCCCCAACCTTTAAAATAAAACAAATTTCTTCCAAACCATTAAAATAAAATCATTTTCCCAATCCCTTTTAAAAAATTACATTAATAATTTTATACATTTTCTTTATACCTGTAGTTGCGGTATCTGATTTTTTGACCGGAAGTTGTATGGTGCTCGTTGTTGCTATGACATTTGTCGTTGCGGTACTTGTTGTTGTGTCGTCTGCTGTGTTTGTTGTGTTACCCAGTGTTGTATTGATTACGTTAATAACGACATTGTTACCTATGTAGAATATGTTTCTTTTAACCAGACTGACATTTTCAGAAATCCTAATAAGGACAAACAATTTCGGGTACCTCGTCACATGTGACCCCCGTGAATTCAATATTTTCGTGTGCAAAAAACAATGGATGTCATTAGAATAAGCAATAAATGACGTCACGTAATTATTCGGTTGTTGTCAGGTACGTATTGTATCTCAGGCACAGATTACTCAGATATTGCATTTTTTAGGAATTTACTCTAACAGCCTGTAACTATATATATATATATATACATGTAGTCAAATAATTTATTTGGTTCCTTAATGCCATTACAAATAGAGAGAAGTTAAATTGCCCTTTAATTTAAGATTCTTTTCTTTTTAATTCATTTAGTCAACTGCATATTCGGTTCTACGATACGTACTATACTTAAACGGTAATCGTGACAAGAAATGGGTCGTCGAATTTCTCAAATCGCGATTTCCTTTTCTAGATAAGACCATGTAATCATTGTTGTGTTCAGAAACTCAGCTTATAGAAATTGTCACGTATATTATGAATACATACAAACATACAAATATACAAATGCGTAGTATTCAACTTTTATAGAAAAATAATAGTGTTTCGTCAGATGATAATCTGGTCATGACAGCACGTTGTAAGTTTTGGTATTTTCCATCAAGAAAACAATTATGTTTATTATACGATTTTGATATGAACGTTAGAGATTTTTACACTAAGGCATTTCGATTCAATACCAGGGAAAATGTCGCAGACATCTATATTCGTTGGTATCTGTAACTACTAAAATTATGGATTTCACGGTAACTTTTCATCTATTCAAATATTTTGAAGCTGGAAAAAATAAACCTTTAGCACAAGTGTCTTTGAAATAAAAGTGGTTCAATTGATAAATCGGGAGTCCTAACACTCGCGATAAGGAACATAAACAAATGACCTATTATGTTTATCAATTTTATGTTCAAGGACTTGACTTCGTTAATTATTAAGAAAACAATAAACGCGTGTATTGAAAACCTTAACATACCTGTAGCTGAGACAAAAGTAAAATCAGACTGTGTGATTACGTATAACAGAACAGCAATAACAATCATATTCTGTAGATTAAAACTCATTTGTCAAAATTATGTGAATACACATCTGTAATATTTGTAAGCTTTCGACGGTACACAGATGGCAAAGATAACATGTTTATCTATACAATGCTGTAATATTATTTTTTCAATAATGTTAAACAATATATTAAATATCATATCTGTATAAATTTACTGTTTAAACCATTCATTTATTTATTAAGCACCATAGCTTTAACCGTGCCTTGTAACATCCGTATAAATCATAAACTCTTTCAAAGGCAACAACATTATCGTGCGTTTTCACCCAACGACTGATTCATTAAGTCACATCCACATTAAATATATTTCAAATTAAATACTATTCCATTCAGATATTTGCAGGATTCGAACAATGGCGTAGAGAGGTACTTTGATTCGTGAAATCGATTCAGATCACTTAGCCACCAAGGTTCTTGTATTACTAAGCTGTCAGAATAATAATATATATATATATATATATATATATATATATATATATATATATATATATATATATATATATATATATATATGAACAGAGAGAGAGAGAGAGAGAGAGAGAGAGAGAGAGAGAGAGAGAGAGAGAGAGAGAGAGAGAGAGAGAGAGAGAATTTAGTTTTCTTTTCAAAAGTTATTTTTGAGTTAAAAATCCTGGAAAATCTGGTCTAACGAGTTAAGCATCAGATTAAAACGCCTCACCGCCTTAGTTTGAATCCTTCTATAGCATATCCTTGTGTGGAAGTTTGTTGGTTAACTTGCAGAAAGCTTGTGGTTTTTTCTACCGGGCATTCTAGTTTGCTCCATCGTCCTTAAGCTCACTGCTTCGATAAAACAAAACAACTTTGACTCGGGAGTACCTCAAAGTAATGATATTATACTCCACTCAATTGTATATATACTAGTATTTAAATATATATATATGTTTATTTTGCACAGCACGTGCCAATATAACAAATAAAAAAAGGTAACTTTTTAAATTTCACTTTATTTATTTGAATGCATGATCTAAGAAGGTGTCAAAGAAAATGTGTTATATGTATTTCTATACGTTTGACAAGAGAATGCGTACAAATTTACAAGTACGCGTAATTTTTCTATATGCACACCGCTTGGTGACGTGTTCAATTTAATGTTATTTCAGTTTGCATTTTAATACAATTCATTTGGATAAACTATTAAAGCCTCATGGCATTATAGAATACCTATTTTGTGTTATAGTTGTGTCATTTGGTAATTTTTTTTCTCTAAAATATGAAAAATATAACACATGACAGTTGTTTACACCAAGCAGGTAGTAATTACTATAAAGAATTAATAAATACTAAACAAGCACAAACTTTGACTCAATACTTGACCATGGGCCAAATAAAATCACAATGAACACTTCGCTGTTAGCTAAACCAACAAATTAAGTCAATCAAAAACCTTAAACCTTCCAAGGTGATCTCTACAATCATGCAACATTGGCGCTTATGTCCCAAAACCAATTGCTGAGAAAAAAAATCGCTGTTTCGTGTCGCTTCAATGTAAGCTACACTTCACCGAAGACATTAAACTTAACTTTCCTGATAAATGGTTGTCGTGTTTCAATGTCATTGTTCACGTACTGCTTGTGTAGGACCTTATTATTTGGTTCCCATAGTTTATTTGGTCGTAAACTAACACAAAGTTTCTGAAAACAAGATTAGTTTATTGTAAAAGTATATATTATGTAAAAAATGTGTCAGTCAAAGTAATTTAAATTTATTGGTAATCGTCAGTGTACCACGTGATCAATATACCAACGGTATATCGGAACGATAACATTAAAAACATTTACGTCATAAATTACCAAACATCATTTTTACTAGAAAACATTAACTAATGCTGGATGTTCTATATCAATTAAATTACCCGAACAAACATTAAAAAGTATCCTATACTAGCTAAAACAGATGTTAAAAAGTTGTACAAGTCTCGAGCACCTCCATGTAATAAACTGGCGATATTAGAAAAATGCAATCATAGTGTTAAAGGTATTAAATTCCAGAAATATTCAATTTTTGTTGAATAGGATTAAGCGCGTTGTACAGTTCAATAAGATGCAAAAGAAATTTAGAGCCGTTTTTTATTAGTTATTCGTCATCATGTTCGTTCTTTAAGAGTTTGTGGGCCTCCGTTACTGAGTCTAGATTGCCGGTTTTCAGACCAAAAGGGTCCAATAGTTTACAACCCCATTCGTGTAAGATTCTAGTTTTGAGTGGTTCATGATCAATAGTCGAAGGTTTTTCTTTTCCTACCACTCCGGCTTCGATAACCATCTCAGAGCTGACCGTCTAGATACGAGTGAAAGATTATTGACTGTGAAATACAGTACCACCACCTGACTCAACGCTTTCTCTTTTGTTGAATGCTGTCATTGAAGTCAATGCGTTTATTTTGAGTTGTTGTTGAATACAATTTATCTAAAGTTTGGAGTGAAATCAATTATCTTTCTCAATGTTCATTGGCATTACTCTTGTGTTGCTTTTTGATTTCAACGCTTGCAAAGTTTGGAAACCGAAAATTAATTGGTTGCCTCAATATATATTTTTTTCTGTTGTAATGCCAATAGATAAGAAATTCCCCTCCGAAATATCATTTTCAGAAAAAAATGTACATATTATCTCAAATTTTCAGGTATTTCGAGACAAACACCTGCACATATTTAAATTTTACTCTGATTAAATTTCTTTGTTTTTAGGATAAATACTCACTTCGTACAAAGAATTTCCTGGTGCATTTTTAAGTTGTATCACCATGTATATAGGTATTGGTATTACCGGTATACATGCTATTATCCAGCCTATCACCTGTGCATATCCAGGATATATATAAGTCCCGTAGTTAGGCGGTTGATATGACATCATCGTAAACACAAATGTTACCTGAAAATAAAAACAATTTTGGTAAACTGATAAAAAGACTACATCTGTCTCGATGTTTCCGATTTTTCATAAAAAAATCATTATTAGCACTCTGCACAACAGCACCATAAAAAATAACTCGAGTTACTTATGTTTTCTCCTATATACATCTCAAGTCAAATAATCATATACGACAAAATCTACAATGCTTAAAAAATAAAATGTCTGACTGACGACAAAATCTACAATGCTTAAAAAATAAAATGTCTGACTGACGACAAAATCTACAATGCTTAAAAAATAAAATGTCTGACGGACGACAAAATCTGCAATGCTTAAAAAATAGAATGTTTGACTGACGACAAAATCTACAATGCTTAAAAACAAAATGTCTGGCTGACGACAAAATCTACAATGCTTAAAAAATAAAATGTCTGAGACAAAATCTACAATGCTTAAAAATAAAATGTCTGACTGACGACAAAATCTACAATGCTTAAAAATAAAATGTCTGACTGACGACAAAATCTACAATGCTTAAAAATAAAATGTCTGACTGACGACAAAATCTACAATGCTTAAAAAATAAAATGTCTGACCGACGACAAAATTTACAATGCTTAAAAAATAAAATGTCTGACTGACGACAAAATCTACAATGCTTAAAAAATATAATACCGACCGACGACAAAATCTACAATGCTTAAAAACAAAATGTCTGGCTGACGACAAAATCTACAATGCTTAAAAAATAAAATGTCTGAGACAAAATCTACAATGCTTAAAAATAAAATGTCTGACTGACGACAAAATCTACAATGCTTAAAAATAAAATGTCTGAGACAAAATCTACAATGCTTAAAAATATAATGTCTGACCGACGACAAAATCCACAATGCTTAAAAAATATAATGTCTGACTGACGACAAAATCTACAATGCTTAAAAATATAATACCGACCGACGACAAAATCTACAATGCTTAAAAATATAATGTCTGA
The DNA here is from genome assembly GCA_029721355.1 of Tegillarca granosa. Lineage (NCBI taxonomy): Eukaryota > Metazoa > Mollusca > Bivalvia > Arcoida > Arcidae > Tegillarca > Tegillarca granosa. The sequence goes on along the minus strand of CM056597.1, from coordinate 6,263,755 downwards.
CTGACGACAAAATCTACAATGCTTAAAAATAAAATGTCTGAGACAAAATCTACAATGCTTAAAAAACAAAATGTCTGGCTTACGACAAAATCTACAATGCTTTAAAAAAATGTCTGACGGACGACAAAATCTACAATGCTTAAAAAATAAAATGTCTGAGACAAAATCTACAATGCTTAAAAAAATAATGTCTGACTGACGACAAAATCTACAATGCTTTAAAATATAATGTCTGACCGACGACAAAATCTACAATGCTTAAAAATATAATGTCTGACCGACGACAAAATCGACAATGCTTAAAAATATAATGTCTGACTGACGACAAAATCTACAATGCTTAAAAAATAAAATGTCTGACCGCCGACAAAATTTACGATCCTTAAAAAATAAAATGTCTGACTGACGACAACAGTATATATCATATATCAATTCTTTCTTACAACATTTGCTTTTTTCAACTCTGCTTATCGTGAGACATGCTTTTGTCTAAGAGCAATAGCTTTCATATAAGCTATGAATTCCATGATTACGTGTGACGTCATTTATCTTGCTGTTTAAAACAACTTGACATACATGTGTAAGCGATGGCGTTTTTGATTTCTTAAAAGAGTAAAATTATTTTTAACATACCAGTAAAACTCCAGGGGTCACAAAACATATACAGAACCTAAGAATACCAGGCATTGGTCTTCCTAACATCAGTGTAATATCTCTTGATAAGTTTTCTATCCCTGTAAATAAAAATGACCATATTTTGTACACTTTTTCTCAGATTAGGATAAAAAACAATTCCTTTTCTGTTGTTATTTGGATTAGGATTAGGTCACATTATCGAATAATATGCTGAAAAAGAAACATATGGGTTTATATGAAAAATGAACCATATTGATTTTATTGGACATCTTCATTTAGTCGGTAATGATGTAGTTTTCTTCATGACCAAAAACATTCTAGTAGGACGGCAACGGATACAATGATAAAATTGATATCCAGGGATGTGTTAAGGTGCCCGATGAAAACATTGATCTTCAGTAGGTGAACTACCTCACACTATGATTTATCATATTGAGATTCGAACCTAGGTTATAAAAGGCACTGTGAATCGTAAATCGGCGTTTTTCACCGCTCCGTCCCAAGGATTCTCGTGCTTTGTTAAATACAAACTGGTGTTAAAACGGGTTTTATTATGAACATGAGTAATGGCGATTTAACTTATAACTTTATTTTTGTTTGAATAGGAATAATATAGCAATACAAAAATAGAAGTGTTTATTGGACAAGTTATGCTGCCAGGTAAATCAATCTAATTGAGTACACATAATGCGTATTTTTTTTATCAAGAAGATCAAAATGGGTAAGAGTTATTACTCTTACTTCATGTGGGTGTCTCACTAGTTTTTGATAAAATATGCATATTGTCCGTGATTGTATCTCAAGTAAAAAATTAAACATTAAGAGGACCCTAGTGATTCGCTTGATACATATTTTCTTTACCATATACGTGGTCTAAAGCGCGCGCTTACGGATCACAGTGCCTCTCATCGCCTGGGTTCGAATCCCACTCGTGAAAACGTGTCAGTTCACTTGCCGAAGGTTTTCTCCGGGCACTCCGGTTTCCTCCACCATTCAGAACTGACCGCCTCGAAATAAGTGAAAGATTCTTGACTGGGCGTAAAACACCATTACTCCACTCTTTACCATATACTGATGTTAACTGAAACATAAAGTTTTGAAAAAAATTACTTTTAAGTTTGGTAATCTGATAAATGAAAATAAATGCACCTTTGTTTTTCTAGTTAATTTTTTATTAAAACGATATTTGTTATTTGATGTTCAAAAATCCTTTATTTTACAATTGTATATTACGAATAGAAACATACCGTATATCCAACCATATATGACACATTCCAGAACACCAAACACCCCTACAGCAAACGCAGCTATATACCAATCAATTAACTGGAAAATGTATATACCAGCCTGCAAAAAAGAACTGGAAAATGTATATACCAGCCTGCAAAAAAGAACTGGAAAATGTATAAACCGGCGTGCAAAAAAGAACTGGAAAATGTATATGCCACCCTGCAAAAAAGAACTGGAAAATGTATATACCAGCCTGCAAAAAAGCATTATTTCAACGGAAAAAAATATATATTCGTAAATACCCTGTTGTAACCTACAAACTAAATCCATACCTTCAAAACGACATCCTCAATCCTTGTTTATCTAAACAATTATTAACATTATAATGATTTAAAATTTGTCAGATTAAGTTATGGGGAATCGTTGTCAAGAAATGATTGTGAAATGCCTGAATGGTGTTAAGTATTACAAAGATACAAAGATCAGACTCGCCTCCTTCAGACTGCTAATTTTAGCGGTTTTTTTTTAAATTATTTTTTTGGTCACATTCATTTTCAGATTGTTTCACAGTGCATAGTTATATGTACTGGCAGTTGCACATACTGGTTGTTGGATGACGTGGTTCATGTAGACCAATGTACAAAAGTATATTTTAGGTTAACATCAAAATACATGAGTTCACTTTCTAATTACTAATGTCGTTTTACGTCCCAATCAATTTTTTCAGTTACACATATATTGAGGACTTGGTTCTGGGATGTCCGAGAAGTCGGAGAGCCAGAGGAAACCACCGACTTTAGGCACTGAAAATGTTCGTACAATAGGATCTGCCCTGTAGGATTTGAATCTATCTTGTCTTTTTGAAGAGAAATGGTCACGTGTTTATAAGGTTTGATAGATTCTAGAAGCAAATTTTTTATTTATATATTACTAAAAGAATTAAATGTACAGAGTGGTTTATATACTTACCTGAGTACATAATGGAAGACCAAGGATGTAAAAGAATATACATAATACTAAAATAACGAGCGTTTGCCGTTTTCTTAAGGCTGGAAAACTATCTAGTATTGACGAGCTGGTTATTTCCACTGTAACGAACTAAAAAATAAAGCGAAAATTTTATAGATTATAAAATCCAGTATAATCAATATCTTACTGTAGAAAACTTTATATCTATACAGACATAAACAATATTGGTTGTCATGCTTATGTTTCACTAAGTCTAAAAAATTACTTCGGTCATTCTGGGGGCGAAAACGGTATTCCCTAAAGCGCGTCAGCTTTTAATGAATACTAGAAAAACCATTCTAAAAATTCCAAAACTATTTTGAATAAAATTAAATTATATTTTAGGAAAGGTTTTAACTTAATCTCAGTCTCATAAATATTACAACTTAAATGTTTTCAATCTAGACATTATTCAAAAATAGGTTTGAATTGCTGAAAACTTTCTTCGATCTTCGATTTTCATTTCAGACCCTGTCTATTGTCGATGCTGTCTTAAGTAAGATGAACTTTGAGCTATTGAAAACCTTGTCAGATAGCATAAACGGACATCCAACGAAAAAATCGTATGTTTAATCCATTATTCTTTGACCCCATGCGTTTCTTGTCATTGTTTCATTCCGCGCTTCTTGTCATTGTCTCATTCCGCGTTTCTTGTCATTGTCTCATTCCGCGCTTCTTGTCATTGTCTCATTCCGCGCTCCTTGTCATTGTCTCATTCCGCGCTTCTTGTCATTGTCTCATTCCGCGCTTCTTGTCATTGTCTCATTCCGCGCTCCTTGTCATCGTCTCATTCCGCGCTTCTTGTCCGACAAAGACCTTTCAGTCCGAAAGAAATTTTTGTGCAAAGACACCTGGTTGCTAGTGGTATTCATCCGTTAGCGGTTTGTTCGGAGCTTGCCCTTTCTCCTGTCCACTTAGCATTGGCTGATATCAGTCTTTTGTATATATGTTTGGACTTGAAGCTGACACATAATATTCAATCTTGGTGTTCGAAAATTGTCAGTTTCTAGTGTGATGAATTCCGTTGCGTTTGACCTGGTATTTTCCCGTTATTTTTATGGTGTAAGTTGTATGGTAGTTTACCGTTGATTTTTTCCAGTAATCGTAAATTGTGTATTCCATACCGCCAGTAAACAGCTTCGAGAGCTTCAACGAACATCTGGGATAACTTATATTACCAGATAAATTTCCTCTGAATTTTGTTATCCGTGCGACGTCCGGTTACGCTAAATACCGTACATGCAACAATAGCATTAGCAAAATAAATCTTTATAAAATGTAATTACTTACTATAGAGTCTAACGCTACTGTTAACAACATTATAAAGAACAAAACTGACCAGAAGTTAGGAAGCGGAAGTAGCGAAAGGGCTTCTGGGTAGACTATAAATCCAAGACCAGGACCTATAAGAAAAACAGAACGGATCATAGATAAAAAAATACAATAACATACAAAATTGATATAGATAATAAATACGCAATGATGTGACAATCACGTTACTGAAATTACTTTCAACTTTAAATGTGCTATTGTTCAAAGCATCGCCAACATCAACACCCATAAAACAATCATAGCTTATATATATATATATATATATATATATATATATATATATATATATATATATATATATATATACATATATATATATATATATATATATATGCATGCAGATGTATTCAAGACGCAATTCTAAAAAAGTCATTAACTGACAGTTTTAACAAGTCCCTGTACTTTAAAAGATTGCTCTTAGGTGTCATAAACCATATATTAATTTTATCATTCATTTAAAAATGGTAAGTGACATTAGTCATAATCTTGCTTCCTCTTTGTATTTAAGGTTCCGTTAAAGAAAATGTAACTCTGGAACTTAATTATCGCTTACCGAAACATGTATTATAATTATAAGGTTTTTGATAGACAGTTTGGTTTATAATTTAAATGAACCTCTAAAAATCCACCTTCAATTTACTATAGGCAAGATGTGTGTAAAATGATTACAACTTGTCTTTACATCATTACTCTATGCTATCATAGGTCTGGCTTTTGTATGCTCACCAGGAACGAATGTATATAAAAACGTTATAGGACCCTCTACAATTTCCTTATTAAATGGCTTTTCAAGTTTTTTTTCTTTTTGACTACAACACGGATATATGCAACATTAGTTCACTTGTCCTGAAGCAGTTTGTAAGCTTATTGACAAAAACCTATAAAAAACTTCATTTGAGTTTCCCCATTACATGAATATTACCTCTAGAGTCTACTTTGTGGTGTATCATGTAGGAAATATGTTCAAAACTAATAACATTTGTTATAAAATGTAACAACAAACCATTTTCCAATTTAGGACCCAAATTTATGACTTATCCAAGGGATGATCTAATTTGGCCCATTAGATTGTAATAATAATAATAATAAAATAATAATAATTATAATAATAATAATAATAATAATAATGCAGAAAGTGTATACACCACGGAATGCCAGATAAACTATGAACACTAAAACTATACAACGGTCAACATTACCAATTTATTTTATGGTTTAATAGAGTTTCTCGAATGATATAATAATGTTAACAATACATAACCTATGTTTACCATGATACTGTTTACAACATTAACTACAGGATATAACTTCATCAACAAACTTTCTGTCTTAGTAACAAATTTCCTTAAGTTAATCCTCAAACAGGAAATGTCCATGGGCTTACTTCTGTTATGACTTGTTATAAATACGATTGTGCAAGAACAAGACGAGTTTAGCATTATTGATTGCAAGGAATACTCTCTCTCTCTCTCTCTCTCTCTCTCTCTCTCTCCTCTCTCTCCTCTCTCTCCTCTCTCTCTCTCTCTCTCTCTCGTGTAAGTTTTGTTCAGAATATCATAATGCATTTTTAAATTTTCACGATAAAATTCAAAAAATGGATTATGGCAGATGGAATTTTTCTTGGTTGTTTGGCTATCGCCGCGTGTAATTGTTCTTCAGATGTAAGTTTTCATATTGTCCTTTATATCAACCAATAATGAATGAAAATTGTTTATGTTTTCTTCATCAGTAATGGTCAGTAAAGATTTTTCGGTAAAACAATTTGTAAATGTGTAACTATCCATATTTGTGGGTTAATTTACAAGTGTCCACTCAGCGATCCACCGTGTTGCTATTTTCTTGTCTTGTTTTCTAGCTTGTTTTATTAACTTTTATCATTTCTTTCCTTGGTTGCATCGGCTGTTTTTAAATTAATATACTCTTTTTAATTTTTTTAAATTAATTACATGTATATCCAATGTTTTAATGGGGTTCACAAACCCTTATCCTAAGCTATAGCACCTCTCTAAGCCAATGATCGAATTCCAATCTGACAGACCACCTTGGTTGATCAGTGGTAAAGCATCCGCCTTTAAAAGCGTTTAGGTAGTGAGTTGAGTTGAGTTGAGTAATGGTGTTTAACGTCCCAGTCAAGAATATATCACTTATATGGAGACGTCGCCAGCTATAGGCGAAAATGCAGAGATTCTGCCTGTGCGTTGCGCTGATAGCATTATACAGCAGGCTTCTTTATCGTGCCATGCCCGCCATGACACGGGGCCTCGTTTGTTTTAAGTTCCCACCCGAAAGAACCGTGACTTTTATCGTGAGGTAGTGGATTCGGAGCCCTAGCCGATTCTAAAAAGACTTTTAAAAATTCGGAATCAGGATACTGGCAAACTGGATCGATGAGTTATCACCTTGATCAAACCGTCAACCTAAGTACACGCTAATCCAAGGCAGACATAATTCGCACGCTCATATCTCGCGAATACAGGAATTTATTATTAGATTATTTCTTAGAGATAAATAAACATGTTGTCGTCTCTACAAAAAAATCTTTACAACCAACAAACCACTCAGGACAGATTTATTGTAGGAAAGTTGCGAATTCGGTGGTTTGTCCATGTAATCCTTTTTCCTCTAACATCCTAAAACTGACTGCCCGACAGAATAGAAAGAATCCTGACTGAGACGTAAATCACAACAGATCCACTTCATTTTTACTCTTTAGCCATAACCATATTTTACATGTATCTAACATTGTACTTCAAATTAAAGTTACACGCAAACCTATGTATAGATAAGCCTTCCAGGATAATAAAACTGCTGACGAGACAATAATTGATAAACAATCAATACAGACAAATGTATCTAACGCGTACGTTATTTATATATTACTGGAACTGCGTCCACCGATGGTGAACACATATGAGTCTTACGTGGTTGATTCGACACAGATAAAGCGGCAAGACTACTCCATATAGGGAAGTAAAATACCTAAAATAGAAGTCATTCTATTTCCCAGACAGCAACTGAATATGATGTACAATAAAATAAATAAAAAAGATTCTACTGTGAAAATTTACAGTTAATTCTTCTCTGATAGCGAGAAACCGTTTCCTATAATAATATACAAATGTATAATAATATGACATCAAATGAAAGTGAAGTGTTACCATAGGAAATCAATTTCTCGGAAAAAAAAACAAAGCACACAAGATATTGTTTGAATCATACCAATACTCAAGACTTTTGACAAGCACTAAACAAAATGGCAAAACTTTGTCAAGTGATGTAGTAATTTGATATTACCAGCAAGAAAAATTTTCTGAATTAAAACAGTCATACCTGATTGTACTACTTTGTCTATTGGTAAGTTCAAATTGGATGCCATAAATCCTAATATTGAAAATACAGCCAAACCACCAAATATACTGGTTCCCTCAGACATAAGACTGAGAATCACTGCATCTCTGAAATTCAAATTTAAAAACTATTTGATTAGGTGGAATCTTCAGTGCCACAAACGATTATTCCCTATACAAAATGTCACGATTATTATTTTTAAATAAATAACCTATGGTAAAGATCTCAATGTGTTTGTTTCTCTGATAGTACAAACAAAATTATTACTTCTTATGATAAATGTCTAATAAAGAAATGTCATAACAGATGAGAAACAAATTAACTAATGTCCTACTTTGTTTAACACGAAGATAAGAAGTTTAAAACGAATTTAGAAGCAAGAAAACTTTACAAACCTATGTACTAAATGGATTATCATTCATATATCAGAATCAATGTTTAATTTGAATTAAAATATCGAGTTATAATCTTAACATTGTCACTTTTTAAAATTTAACCATACAGCAATGTGTCCAAAATATGTATTAAAGTATAAAAAGATGAATGAAATACTTATAAAAGGCATATGTGTAGATAACACCCCTGTGTAGTAAAATGAAAGTAGGTATGTCTGAAAATCCCTAAAAGATTTAAACAAATGAACACCCAAGTTTAATCTAAAATACATTTGATTTAACTAACCTTAAACAATTGTTGTTAAATTTTGTATAACTTGACATAGTTATAAGGCCACCCCAGCATGGTCCTAGAGAGTAGAAGACTTGTAAAGCTGCCTCCAGCCATACCTTTAAATAGAAATATATTGTTGTAAAATTTTGTATAACATTGTTATAAAATCAGATATGCTGTTGTAAAATTTTGTATAATTTGACATTGTTATAAGAACCAATAAAACGCTGTCCAGTCCAGATGAATTGTAGAGCTGCTTCCATTAAAACTCTTATATAAAGATGCTGTTGTTATCGTCAAACCCCCTTACAATACCAAATTCATTTCAAACAAATGATAGCAATTAATTGAGCTTTTACTTTACAATTTAGGAATATGGAAAAACTTACCTGTTTGTCGCGTAAACGATCAAAGTTTGGTTTTAAGTAATAAGTTATACCATCTATTCCACCTGGAAGAGTTAATCCCACGGATTAACAACACTGTCAGTAGAAGATACGGTAAAGTAGCTGTAACGTAAACAACCTACAATAAACAGAAAACAAAATAATACATTATGTTTTAATATTGAAATCCTATCTTAAACGGTTATTGTTAGACGGACTATTCGATTGTTGACCACCTTTTGTTTTATAGTTCAATAAAATCATACTTATTCACCCTTTAAGATTGCTCTTTATAACGCCCTTTAAGATTGCTCTTTACAACGCCCTTTAAGACTGCTCTTTATAACGCTCTTTAAGATAGTTCTTTACAACGCCCTTTAAGATTGCTCTTTATTACACTCTTTAGGATTGCTCTTTTCAACGCCCTTTAAGATTGCTCTTTATAACGATCTTTTATACTCCTCTTTACAACGTTCTCTAAGATAGTTCTTTACAACGCTCTTTGAGATTGCTCTTTATAACGCTCCTTAAGGTTGCTCTTTGCAACGTTCTTTAAGACTGCTCTTTAGAACGCCCTCTAAGATAGTTCTTTACAACGCCCTTTAAGATTGCTCTTTATTACGCTCTTAAGGATTGCTTCTTTTCAACGCCCTTTAAGATTGCTCTTTACAACGCCCTTTAAGATTGCTCTTTGCAACGCTCTTTAAAATTGCTCTTTATAACGTTTTTTAAGATTGCTCTTTACAACGCCCTTTCAGATTGCTCTTCACAACGCTCTTTAAGACTACTCTTTACAACGTCCTCTAAGATAGTTCTTTACAACGCTCTTTGAGATAGTTCTTTAGTAGTTCTTTACAACGCTCTTTGAGATTTCTCTTTATAACGCTCCTTAAGATTGTTCTTTGCAACGCCCCTTAAGATTGCTCTTTACAACGCTTTTTAAGATTGCTCTTTATAACGCTCTTTAAGTTCTTTACAACGCTCTTTGAGATTTCTCTTTATAACGCTCCTTAAGATTGTTCTTTGCAACGCCCCTTAAGATTTCTCTTTACACGCTTTTTAAGATTGCTATTTATAACGCTCTTTAAGATTGCTCTTTACAACGCTTTTTAAGATTGATCTTTATAACGCTCCTTAAGATTGCTCTTTACAACGCCCCTTAAGATTGCTCTTTACAACGCTTTTTAAGATTGCTCTTTATAACGCTCTTTAAGGTTGCTCTTTACAACGCTTTTTAAGATTGATCTTTATAATGCTCTTTAAGATTGCTCTTTACAACGCTTTTTAAGATTGCTATTTATAACGCTCTTTAAGATTGCTCTTTACAACGCTTTTTAAGATTGCTATTTATAACGCTCCTTAAGATTGCTCTTTATATTGCTCTTTAAGATTGCTCTTTACAACGCTCCTTAAGATTGCTCTTTGCAACGCAGTTTTAAGATTAATTTTCATTAGGTGTTAGAATGTTTATTATGTCTGCGTATCAGGAGGCATCTTGTTGTTACTCAAAACAGATTTTTAAGAGGTATCTCCTATTTCGTTTCTAATCCGATCAGGTTTAAATTTTGTCAAGTGTAGGGATAAAGCATGGGTAGGTAGCTTCCTCACCGTTTTTCGGAATTCGGAAAGTCTCCGTAGAAATCCGGTTAAAACAAAAAACCCGGAATTTCTATTGTGACGGATGCGTCCTAAGGTCATCTTCTTGAATTAAACTAACTGTGGACTATTGTTTGCTTCGTTCAGAGGAGTCCTGCCTTCAGGGTCCTGCTTAATTTTAGTGAGTTAAAATCACCTGTTGTTATTATTGTATTACAGAGAGAGAGAGAGAGAGAGAGAGAGAGAGAGAGAGAGAGAGAGAGAGAGAGAGAGAGAGAGAGAGAGAGCTGATACACAGACATATAATTGCTCGCAATTATACATTCTAGTTCTTCTTGAAGTTTATTTGTTTTAATGTAGTTTATGGCATGGAAATTTATTAAATAAAATAGGAGCCTCGGTGGTCGAGTGGTCTAAAGCACAGTGCCTCCCACCGCCTGGGTTCGAATCCCACTCGGCACAGATCCTAGTGTGAGAAAGTTTGTCAGTTCGCTTGACGAAGGCTGCTGGTTTTCTCTGGGCACTCCGGTTTTCTTCATCATTCCAGAGCTGACCGCTTCGAAATAAGTGAAAAAATCTTGACAGGGGCGTTAAAAAAGCATTTAAATTATGCAATACCTGAATGGACCATTTCAAATATTATCTTTCTAATTATTATAGCATTTTATCTAAGTAAAGGTAGGTTTACACTACCAATTCATTTGATCAAAATTTTGACCATTACAATGAAGGTAGCGTCGATAAAAGATAATGTGTTTATCCTATCAAAATTTCCGGTCAAAGCTTAGGAGACGAACATCTTGTAGTAATTGTATCTTTAACATAAAAATAATTAACATTACTAAGATAATAAAATTCAGATCGCCTTTTCATTGTCTAAATGACACCACTTTCATTGTAGGAGTTATATTTTTAAGTTTCCCAGAAGCATATGACTTAAAGACTTAACCAAGTTTTATCAAAATATTTGTTACATTCAAACAACTTTAATCAAAGATTTAAGAAAAATAGACTGATGTTCTATATCTCTTTGAAACCTTGTTCAAAATTTTTGACACAAACTTTGAATGTCCTAAAATCTTCATAAGTTTCTTTGATGAAAGTTTTCGACAATGTAAACTTTCTTTAAATGATGACTTACTTTTTTAATTAAAATTATTATAACATTAATATTTTTCAGAGAAATTTTTTTAATTCAACTACCAAGCTTTGATCAAAATTTTAGTCATACCTTTCCAACTGATTTAACTCCCTTCATTAGAGATAGAAATACAATAATCCAAGCTACAAGGCAGCAAACCGGAAGATGCCAGGGGAAGTAACCAATGTCTTGTAAATCGGACGACATCTGTAAAACTTGATGTCTGGAATTAAACAGAAATAAAACCACAAATCATTTAATGTGCACATACCATTCATAACACATAAAGCTTTATATAGTTAGGTTAATTTTGTTTCACGATCAAGAATATATTAGATCTATAAGCTTACACCAAAAGGTTTGCAAAGTGTATCCGTGTATTTCATTAGTGTAAAAAATAAGATGACATCTTCATACACACAGGGAATACTAAAAATTGAAAGAATTGGCAATTTGAACATGAAACGTACAAACAAATATTTCTCCACATCAAAATGTTGACATCTGTAAAACGATATCTGTAATTAATGACGACCAGAGTCCAAGTAAACCTTATAAACACTCGTAATTAATTTTTTTCTCAAAGACTAAAAATAAAGGTGGCATTGAAAATTATTTATTTGGTGACTAGTTATTATATTGCTGCAACGAATTAGTCAACAAGTGACTACCAGATAGCCAAGTCGTGTAAACTAAATTCCAAATTAGATGCCTCGAGTTAAATAGAAAAAATTGCTTATGTTTTTTACCTGCTATCCGTACGAAAAAGTCAGTGGGTCTTAAAAGGCAGATTAAACATAAATTATCAAAGTATTCTTACTCCCAGAATTCCTCTTCCGGTGTGACTAAACGGATGTTGATCTTGGTGGTGTTATCCGTGATATTACTGGTCATTGTTGAAAGGTCTGACTGTATAGCATTGACCAGGCTGGTGTTTCTAGTTATATTACTGTTAGTATTATAATGGTCAGCGGCGCAGTATTTTGTATTCCAGGAGTTTCCACAGGTGCTCCATGGTAACGGGTTGAAAAATGAATTGACGATATAATACAAGATCCAAGTAGTAATAATATTGTAGTAGAATGCAAAAATAACACTGACCATAAGCATGCCATAACCCAAACCTGTAGTTGATCAAATATACAAAAATAGTGTAAGTAACTTTTTGGGCTTAGATTAATAGATCATAAAATACAAAAAAATGTTTAGAATATACTAAATAACTAGTCATTTTTATTTTAGAATTTGGGATCTACTGATATTTAGTTGCCAGTCTGAAAGATAGTTTTAAATACATGCCCGGGTTTGACCCTCAACCAATGCGTTCGGTTTCAATGTTAATTTTGTCTAGTGCTTCCTTTTAATTGTTGCATTGGCATTATTACCCGCCAAACTGCTTCGGAGACAACTTTAAAAATAAATATATGTAAAAATCCGTACCAAAAACTGTCCGCAAATAACAGATGTGTAATATGGCGGAAAGAGGTTAATGTCTAAAGTCTCTCTCTCTCTCTCTCTCTCTCTCTCTCTCTCTCTCTCTCTCTCTCTCTCTCTCTCTCTCTCTCTAAACAAGTTTTTAATATCTTAAACAAGTTTTTAATATCTATGAATGTAAGCAGCATTGGTTGTTAAATTAGTGGAATGTTTTGAGGGGAAGAATAGTTAAAAAAAATCACATCACCAGTGTCCCGAGTAAAGTCATGAGTCTTTATAATCAGCTTCCCCAATAAGCGCTTTAGCGTTACTTGTTTTTTTGGCTTTTTTCATTATTAACTTGTATTACATGTTGCATATTTCTCTTGTAACGCGGACATGTAAACATAAAACAAAATTATGTGTTTTATTTATATTACCATAATTGTTTCCTACCTCGAAAAAGTGGAGCAACCTCTGTAAAATAAACCACTCCTTTTCCCATAAATTGGCCGACAGATACCTCCAGAAAATACAGAGGAATTCCACATGTTATTAGAAAAAACAGGAAAGGTATAAGAAACGCTCCTGAAATAAAGCAATAAAATTATTATACAAAGGCGAGTTTTCAAAAAAATATATAACGAAATGTACATGATTCCACTGAAAACCAAACTAGAGCAGAAAGTAGACACCAACTTGTACCCTTGTTAGTCTAATCGGTTGTATGTGAGACACCAACCTATATCCTCGATTGTCTGTGAGACACCAATCTATACCCTCGATTGTCTGTGAGACACCAATCTATACCCTCGATTGTATGAGACACCAACCTAACCCTCGATTGTCAGTGAGACACCAATCTATACCCTCGATAGTCTGTGAGACACCAACCCATACCCTCGATTGTCTGTGAGACACCAATCTATACACTCGATTGTCTGTGAGACACCAACCCATACCCTCGAATGTCTGCGAGACCCAACCCATACCCTCGATTGTCTGTGAGGATTATCGTAGTGTACCTTTAGTTTCGCCAACATTCAGATATATTTTTATATGAGATGTTACAAATTTCATAGGACAAGGTAAATATTGCATCAGCAGAACATACAATATAATTTGATTTTTTAAAATTACTTATCCCATCTCTACCCCAATCTTATTGGTCCACTTTTATTTATCTTTGAAATATAATTGGTTTGTTCCTCAAACAATACCACTTTGATTATCACCATAAGAAAATTCCGTTACAACAATTATTGAATAGTGCACATGAGTACTACAATAAACACCAACTCGACTTTCCTAGCACTTTTTTCTTACATTAAAACCTTTAGTTGTTTTGTTAGCTCCATCGATAAAGACTTCAATAGGTTTGTAGTAAGTTGATCAACAAAACAGTCTTAGGATCCAAAAATACGGAACCATTAACTTTGTCAGATCATGGTTGGGTTTTAAATTTCGCTGGGGGGGGGGGGGGGGTCTTCCATTGCACTGTTTCTGTTTCTTATTCCATGTTTTATCACTAGTCAGGCTTCGTCTCCGATTAGCGATAGTTAAAAAATGCTCGATATGTTGCGTGAAAAAAATAACAGACAACGATTATTTTTAAATGTTTTATTTATTCATTTTGTCTTATTTCCTTTGGAAAAACTCACAATTTCACGTGTTTTTACATATGATTTTGTAAATATTAAATATATATATACAATACAATTATTTCCGTTCAAGTTATTTTTTTCAGTCAAAACCACCGGAGTTGTTACACGAGGTATATACATATATACATATACATAATATGACGACTATACAATATTTTTTATGATTATTCATGAAACATCTACATGTACCTACATCGTAATAATATAAAGTACAATTTATACAAATGTTATATAATATAATCTAATAGCACTTGATTTCTAGAATATAAGAAATGTTTCATTGAAATGAGATACTGTTATATCCACGGCTCCAGACATCCCGGCATTTCAGTTAATGAGTTGTTTGTATCTATATAGAGTGCAGTACGTTAGTCTTTCAGCAATTTTATTGTTTATTATAGATCTAATGTCTTACTGCCTGTCCGTCAGCGTTCAAAATTCCGCTAAAATAAGTCCAACTTTTACTGTTTTTTTACTATTTTATTAAATTTATTTAGAATAAAAGTAGACATGTTTAACAATTATTCAATTGATTAAAATTATTTAGTCAAAGAAGATGACCCTATCTGTATTTAATGAAGATCATTTTATGAAAATGTTTCTAATGTGCTTTTAACTGAATATCTGTATTCTTAAACTTTTTTATGTCAAAGACCAGTTCATGCGGCTATAATAAGGACATAGTTAATTTTGATTGATTTTCATTGAAAATCCAATTAACCTGAATTAAATTCGATATTTTTGGCTTACTTGAGTATAGACGTAACTAACACAGGTACTTGGGGACGGGTAACCCAGAGTATTTGTATATATTGTTGTGCCCCTAAATTTCAGTTTGAAATAACCGCGGAAAATGAGTAATAAGTAATTTCTCTAACCTTATCTTAATAGCAATGCTATTCGGAACTTCGCTATTTCGGGTTATAAGAATTTGGAGTTATCTCCCCACGCTGTAATTCCGTTCGATAGCAGAGATAGTTGTGTACATGCATGTAGCTGTTTCGTTCAAATATTGTCGAGCAGACGACGTTTGGTCATTATTGTGTTGATGGACAAAGAGAACAATCTCGAACGACACCAACATTTTTAAAAATAAACAAATATTTATCGAGTACAAGTTGGGATTTCCTCGCGAGTGGAAATTTTTTCACAAGAAGGGAGATACCTTGTCTTTTTTATGATGTGTTATGGTCAATTTTATTTATTTATTTATTTATTTATTTATTTTTTTTTTTTTTTTTTTTTTTTTGACTTTCTTAAAACGGATCGTACTCGGGTAAAAAGTGTTGTATTATAGTTGATACTCATCAGGAAATATTTAAAAGTAAAAATGTCGAGTTAATTTTATTAATTGTCCAGAAAACAAATACCCGGGAAGAGTGGGGGAGGGGGGGGGGCGTTACCCGTCCCCAAGTACCTGTGGTAACTAAAAATTGCTATACGCATTCGAGATTACCATAAAACATTTCTGTAGAAAGCAAACTGCTGCTGTTACGGAGATTTTACATGTCAGAAATGATGGCGATGTTTACATGGAGTAAAGCTAGAGTAACTTGAGAATTGTTCAAAAAACGATAGATACTTTAGAATAAAATGCTCTGGTCATGTCTGATATTTTATAATTTAACCATTGTGAATAAATTGTGTTGATCCCCCCCCCCCCCCTCAAGATAAAATATACGTGTAATAGTTGTCAAAGCAAACGTTCTCTTTGGAAAAAGGACTATATCATTTACAACCACGTTGTTCACAATCACGGGTACAAATACGAATTTTACCTGGGGATAATATCCAAACAATACATACATCACTACTAAATTCCAGATTACGCAAGACGGTGTGAAAATTCAATTTTAGATATTATTTCAGTTTTTTTTGGGGGTTTTTTTTTTTTTTAAATTAAAATATCGTATTTTTTCGGCAAAGGGACATCAAACCTTCGGAATATGGTCTCATTAGAACTATATCGTAATTGGTGGTCCAAATTATGCTCAAGTCCGCCATTAAATTCATACTTTTAAACGGAATAAGCTTGAAACATGGGTGTGTCTAATAAAACACCAGAATGGTAAACGGTTAACTTTTTTAAAGTTTACCATATCATGCGACATTGTGATATATAATTGTTATTCAAGAGTAAATGCTTACCTCCTCCATTCCGTAAACAGATATATGAAAATCTCCAAATATTCCCCAGTCCTACACTGTACCCGATCATAGACAGCAGATATTCAGTTTTACGGGACCATGTCTCCCTCTCATATTCGCTGCTACCAGTACTGCTTTCTTCAGTCCCAAGACTACTGTCAGATACGGTGATGCTGTCGTCTTTCTCCATCATATCAAATTTTTCGGACATTTCGGAGGTTTTGCCCGGACAGACAGATGCAGGTTGTCCACTTCGCGTCAATATGTAATATATACACTCCGGAGTTGACTGGTTACACGTTTCCTGTGTTACCTTAGTAAACAGGAAAACTTTATGTCCAATCATGTCCACAATGAAAACTTTCCACTTGTGATTAAATACTTTATAATTATGCAAGAAAACCAACGCAATTTACCGTAAGTAAAAACAAAACTTATTATAAATTTTTTTTCTCCGTGAACATTTTCACGGTTGCTTAGGCCATGACAAATTAATATGTAGTTCGTCGTATCCCCTAGCCTCTAAATTTAGAATAAAAAATAAAATTAGTTTCATTTTCCAATTGTTTTCCGCCTGTAAAATTCCGCATCCATTTTTCTGCAAAATCTTTGGCTGTATTCAGTGTAAATTTAACAACAGTAGAATGAACAAGAGGCCCATGGACCTTAACGCTCACTTGAGGATATGTCCAATATTGTTTGCAAAGTGCAATAGACAATATATTAAGTACAGAAACTTCAAAGTTTCCTCATGTTAAGAACTGACACAAAACTTAATCAGAAATATATTCACTCACATTTCATTTATAAGTAGCTTACATAATATGCATGAAGTAACTGTAGTGCAATGAATAATTTCCAAATCATTAATCAATTTCAGTATACTTATGCAGCTATGTCCTTGACCTTTGAACATATATGACCTCAAACCATACATGATTGTCATGTCAATACATACAATATTCTAATATACATGCCAATGCATGACATAAATAGCTTTCAAGATAATTTATAGTTTTAGTATTCCTATGTTGATATGACCTTGACCTTTGAACATATAACCCTGAACCATATATCAAAATGATCGCCATGTCAATACCTACAATATTCTAATATACATGCCTATACAAAAAGTTATAGTTTTCAAAGATAATTAGCAATTAAAGTCTTCTTTTGCAGCTGTGACCTTGACCTTTCAACACATGACCTTGTACCATATATCAAAATGATAGTCATGTCAATACCTACAATATTCTAATATACATGCCTATACAAAAAGTTAATAGTTTTCAAGATATAGTGACAAATATATAATGTTTAGCAGTTTCCCCACTCAGTGCCTTACAATTTCCCCATTTTGAGCCCCATGGCTACCATTTGTGCAAATCTGAAAATAGATGACCTAAGGATGTTATAAATGAAATAACTAAGGTATACCTCTTGCAGTTTCAGAGGAGAAGATTTTTAAATTTTTCACTATTTCCCCCCTTATGGGGCCCCAAGGAGACATAACTCCTACATTTGTGCAAATCTGAAAGGGCTTCACCCAGGCATGATGGTTAATAAGTTTCATTGGATTTGGCCCAGTGGTTTTGGAGAAGATAAAAATGTAAAAATTTACGCACGACGCACAACAGGACGACGCACGACGGACGAAGATGGATAGCAATAACTCATCTGAGCTTTCAGCTCAGGTGAGCTAAAAATTAAATTGGTGTGGCCTCATCACCACGTGTTGAGTGGAATAACATATACCACGACATTATGTCAAGATTATAAAAAGGTGTATCTACCTAAAATAACTTCTAAAAAAAATACTTAAATTCAACTTGGACACTTTTATCATGAATTTTGTACGAAACTGCGTTTTCTAGTCCCTATAGATATATCACCGTGGAAAATTACCTTTTCGCCATTATTCATAATCGGTTTACTTATAAAACTTATTTGTTATTAATAATATATGGTTTACATTTTATTCTAATGTTTTATCTTCTAACAGTTTTATTATGTATTTAATGTTTATCGGCATTATAGCATATGGCAGATTTAGTTATTGTCACCCATTATGGGGCAATAATGTTCTAATCCAAGTAATGAGGATAAGCGTTGATTGACTCTATCGTCAATATTCGTTGTATTGTTTTTGCCTCTAGCTACCCGCGGTTTGCCTCTAGCTTACCCGCGGACATTACTTACATAATATAAACATATTTGTTCAAGTTCAAGTTCTTTATTTCTCACATTGTAAATTTACAACATAGAGAATATATCATAGCATATAATATAAATAACATAATAATAGCATACGTGAGTTGATACTAAAATAATACAAATTCAACAAATTCCAATCAGGAGAGACGACCCTCTCGTTTATAATACTTATAAATTTAGCATAAATTGTTTAGAACAGATAACTTTCTAGAAGAAAAAAGAGAATGATATTTCAGAACATTTGGACGATGTCTATAATATGAAGGAATATATATTTTTCTAACCTCATTTAACATTTTACAATCCATAATATAATGGTATTCATCCCCAATATCCGTATTACACAAATTACGAATTCTATTTTCTAAGTATTTAAAATGTTTAACAATTTTCCAGGTTTATACCATCAAAATTAAAATGTAAAAATTGTGGTAGTCTACCCTACAAAATAATCAATTATTGTTGATTTAACTGTTGTAAAATTGCCAATATCCTTATCCTGTCTAATACGCCCGTTAAGAATAAATAAATTGTTGCATTTACAAAAATCCAGAAAAGTAATTACCAAAATTATTAATTACCAAAAATTTTTTTCTTCCCGTCCTTGCTTACTCTATTTTTTCGTAAATTCACTTAAGTTGACTTAACTTATCGCAATCATTTATACCAAAAATATTCAATTCAATATCAGATAATTCATCATCGGGTAAAAAATCATCAAAGTTAGAGACTCTACTGTTAAAATCACCATTTAAACATATATACTTATATTCACATGACAAATTCAGGTATTCAGCCTCGATTTCACTAAAAGCATCAGGTGAGCTATACTGTGAGCCCTCTGGTGGAATATACGCAATACCAAATAATATGACATTAGCAAAATTAAATAGCTTACCTTTAAGAATAAACCAATATACATATTTACATTCAGTATCCAGAGGAATTATATAGTCTAATAATTGTTCCTTGAATCCCAGAACGATACCACCTGAACGTATAGAACAACATTTCCGTCTATTTTGGATTTAAAAACATAACCATTGAATTCAATGTTATCACAGTTGTCAGTTTTAATCTCTGTAAAGCATAAAACATCATAATCCGAAATTAAACTTTGGAATTCCGGGTATTGAAGTCGTCTTTTTAATCCACAAACGTTCAAGGAGAGAATTTAATACTTGTCGGAGGATTGTAAAGAAAAAGAGCCACCTTCTCTTTCATTAGTACATGTTTTGTCGAGAGAGTCATGTATGTTTATGTTCCATGAATGAAAATCATTAGTTTGTCCTCCTGGGTTGTCCTAGTGAGAGCTGTCCGTGCACGTTTTATTTCCCCTGGTATATCCAGTCGCTCCACGAGGCCTGTTTCGGGGTGTGAATTCTGTCGCATCTGCGGATAGATTCGAAGTTCTGTGAGATCCGGATCGAATATCGTCACATTCCATGGGTTTCTGGATAAATATTTTCCGTCAATATATAGTTATACACTAATGACACTTTCCTGTTATTTTTCTTGGCAGCTTTATAATGCGGATAGAGCTCTCTACGTTTTTCATTTATTTCTTTTGGAAATTGTTCATTTATACCATATTTATCATTTCCAAGTTTCTTAAGTGCTGATGAGGCAGACTTTCTCACCATTTCTTTTTCTTTATAATTTGTGAATTTTGTAATTATAGGTCTTGATTTACCATGTACTTTCTTCCCTATTATATGTACTCTATCAAAATGTATTTCAGTGTATTCTAAAGTGCTTTTAATAAAATCCTGTAACACGTCCTCGATGTTTTCCATTTCATTTTCTTTTAACCCAGTAAACACTAAATTATCCCTCATACTCCGCGCTTGTAAATCTATATGTCTGTCCTTTAAATTTTTCAACTCCGATGAAACTTCCGATATCTCCTGCCTCAAAACTGAATTTTCTTTAATAATATCTCCGATGTCTTTTTTCACTTGTGTTTTCATATCATTCATTTGTTTCACACTGTTTTAGAATTTTTCGTTGATAAATGAGAGTCCTTGTTCCATTTCTGTCATTTTACTTTGTAACTGGTTTACGTCCTTTATCACAGTCCCTATAGATGATTCAAATTTTGTCATTTTTGTTTCAATTTTATCCAGTTTCTCCTGCTTACTAAACACTTTATCCAGTTTCTCCAGCTTACTAAACACTTTATCCAGTTTCTCCAGCTTACTAAACACTTTATCCATTTTCTACAGCTTACTAAACACTTTATCCAGCTTACTAAACACTTTATCCAGTTTCTCCAGCTTACTAAACACTTTATCCAGTTTCTCCAGCTTACTAAACACTTTATCAAGTTTTGAGCTTATTTGATCCATCATGTCGGAATAATTTAACGTTTCAAAATGCTGCTGTAAATATACTGGCATGGGGTTTGGTGGTGGATACCCACTAATTGGTGACGCATTATATAGCTCATTGTAGGATGCTGAAAAGTTACATTTGAATTAT
This sequence comes from Tegillarca granosa, assembly GCA_029721355.1. NCBI lineage: Eukaryota > Metazoa > Mollusca > Bivalvia > Arcoida > Arcidae > Tegillarca > Tegillarca granosa. The sequence continues at coordinate 6,242,489 of CM056597.1, read as the reverse complement.
TTAAAGGCGTTGACTGTGCATTTTGTGGTGGAAAATATGAAGCTGTTGGAGTATAAACCACTCGCTGATCACCTTTGTTATTAAGTCCACTATTTAACATTATACTATCCTGAGAACTACTCTGCACAATCACTTTACTATTATTCCCACTACTAGTTTCTTTTTTCCTCTTTTGTCCAGATTTTCCCATATTTTTCAATTTCAAGATTGTACATACCGATTCCAGGTATCATTATATACGTTAACATACATGTTTTGTGTTAATCCAACTCATTTTCAACTTTAAAAACTGAAACTTTTGAGAGAGAAAATTGAATCGACCGCTTTCAATTCACGCATGCGCTATACTGTGAGCCCTCTTGTGGAGTATACACAATACCAATTTATGCGCATATTACTTTGTGGGGGTCAAACAAGGAGAACCATTACCTCCATTGTTGTTTTTATTCTTTATCAACGACCTAATAGACAATTTATACACCGAAAATAAAGATATTATGGATATCGATGGGTTTTATTTATCTTCCTAATACTCTTTGCAGATGATACTGTAGTACTATTTGCCAAATCACAAAGTGCACTGCAAAGTTTGTTAGATAAACTTTATATATATTGCAACAAATGGAACATTGACGTGAACGTTGACAAAACAAAAACTGTAAGTATTTCAAAATGGTTGGCGTAAATTCGATTACCAATTGAAATTTGGAAATGAAAAATTGGAAAATGTTGACTCTTATATTTACTTTACCTCGGGAATGTATTACACCGCAATGGAAAGTTCAATTTTACTTAGAAAAGACTGTCCGCGAAAGGTTCTGCGGACCTATATGGATTATTGAACTCTTTCAAATCAACTTATGTCAGTCAAACACAAATGTGATATGTTCGACGCAATGTGTTTACCGGTCGTATGCTAAGCTTCGGAAATTTGGGGCTTTCATAGAGCTCCGGATATAGATCTCGTGCATAATAAATTCTGTAGGTTTGTGATGCATGTTAATAAATCTATGCCCATTGATGCTATGTTAGGTGAATTAGGCCGAGTGCCACTATACATTAAACGCAGAGAACGTTTAATAAAATATTGGTTAAAAATATTATCTCAGAATAGGGATAGTATCACTTATAAAGTATATATGATATTATTACACGATGCAAATAATGGTAAAAAAAATTGGGTGTATAATATCAAAAATCTAATATGTAGTTTAGGGTATTCTGAATGTTGGTATAATCAAAACCCCAACTTCATCAATTTTAATATATTAATACAAAGGTTACATGACCAATATATACAGCAGTGGCAAAAATCTGTCCATAGACAATCCAAATTAAGATTATATAAACATGTCAAAACTAGTTTTATCATGGAATTTTATGTAAACTTTTTATCTCAAAGCCATTCTAGCTTATTGGCGCAAATAAGAAGTAGTTGTCTAAACCTAAATGTTGAAACTGGTAGATACCAAAGTTTAGACAGACATCTTCGTCTATGTCAATGTTGTAATATGAACATAGCAGAAGATGATTATCATTTTGTTCTTGTTTGTCCTGCTTACTAGGAATATAAGATTACACTATTTGCCGTTATATTATAACCACTGGTCTAACATACATAAACTTTATTATATACCAAGTTCTAGCTCACCACTTCTGTTATCAAAATTAGCCAAATATGTTTTTCATGCATATACATTAAGAAACCAAGTTATATTTTATATCAAATTATTAGATACCCGACCTACAACAAAAATTTAACGGTTATAGATAACTCATAACCATTTAAAGCTGCATTAAGTTTTCGTAGGAAAAAAAATTAAAACAGTGATGATCTAATTAATGATGTTCCTAATGAACAGTGTTACATTGAGTTCAATGATAAAAGCTCGAATAAAAAGAAATAACAATAATTTCCCAGCGAGATGTAGCCAGTGGAATTTACTTTTAGAACATGGTTACGTCATAAAAAACCGGGTCATTTAAACACAACTTACAAAATGGTGAAATACGATAAATTAAACTCAGAATTTCATTGAATTGTCATTTGTGACTTTATAAGGGATACGTGACACCATTGCGAATAAATTTGGATATTAATGACGGACAATTAATACAATTTATCAGGTTTCACCTTCGATTCATTGGAATTCCCGTACATCCGTGCGCATGCTCTAGGCAAATAATAATCATCGTTAAACATTGACCAACCCGTTACAGGATTCCGTTTATTTACAGTTAATAGGAATGAAATTTTAGAAAATGAATGTCACGAATCGTGATTACAAGTAATCTATATTTTAAAAAATATAATTTTAGAAAATCAAGAAAAATTCACAAAATTGAGAAACTAATGCAGCTTTAATCCCTCTGTCAGACCGTACATTTACGAGGGTTGTTCGATAATTATGTTATGTGTATTGCACGATATCTCGAAGCATTCGACTGAAATGGTGAAAGGAACATTACATTTTCTGCAAAGTCTTCTCCGCGGTTTGCAATACATAATTTTAATCTCTTAAATTCATTTCTGAAATACATGACGGTATGCTGATTTAGGTAGACCTCTGAGGCAATGACTGTTGGCTAAGAAAAAGGCTCGTCGAGATTTTTAACGACGACTAGGATATGAACTTTTGAAGTTTTGGAAATGGGAAAAAAGTCGCATGGGGCTAGATCTGGAAAGTATGGTGGGTGTGGCAAGACGGTAATCTTCTCCGACTTAAAAACTGCTTCACAAGCTCAGATATATGAGACGGAGCATTATCATGAAGTAGACAAACATGCCTAAATCCTGACACAGGACGTCGTTTAAGATAATATTTCTTGAGCTTTTTAGTATAACAATATACAATAAAGAACCTCCTTTGTCCTTAAACTTCTTTTGGCAACTACAGGCCTTTTACCAAGTTTAGTTAACCATATTTTGTTTCCAATTTTTCTTACTGGTTCGAAATAGTGAACCCATCTTTCTTCACTAATAACAATGTTTGCAAATTGTCTCTAACTGAATTTGGGAAAAAAATTGAGCAATTGTTTAGCGATATCTACTCGTACCCGTTTTTGGTAATAAATCAATACTAGTATATGCGGGATCCATCTGGCAGAAATTTTTCGTACTTTCAAAATGAAATGCACCCGCGATAGCAAATAAGCCAACAGCTTTGATAATATTACAAATCGTATTTTTGTCATCACTTCAATTATTTCCCTGACTTTTAAGATATTTTTCTTGCCTGTTACAGTCGCAGGTCCGCCTGCTGCATCTTCGACGGATTCTGTTTCGGTAAGAATTTTCTCTCTACACCTACGAACTGCCTCATAAGATACCTATCAGACCAATAAACTTCCCCAATTCAGTCGAAATCTGTATACCGATTGACCAATTTTTGTGCAAACTTTTATATAAGCTCTAATTTCTTCAATACTCACAACCCGTTTCCCAACCATTTTTAGAACAGTGGTCAATTAGGACTGGCTCTATTACAATGGCTATAATCTTAAATATGTGTCGGGCTGAAGACGTGTTTATACTGTTGGAAAGGTATTGAATAGAGGAGCTATTCAAGCATATCATCAATGAAATCGTGCACGGCGTTGTCAAGCTGTGGTACAATACATATTACATTTCGAACAACCCTCGAATCAAGTATGACACTACATGCACTGTATATGAGTGTATATCATATGACGATATTGTACATATGTTAACTCTGTAAATATATTTGTCACATACAGATTTCCTACCAAAAGAAATATTCAAATTTCTGCACATGGCAATTTGTTAACAGAATAAGCTGTTGGTCAAAGGTTACCTTGAAATCTGATGGCCAATGGCTTAAGATTTGGATTCAAATTTTAAAAAAAGTATGAAATCTTGATATTCTTATTGGACTACATCATTAGATGTGGTTCTAGTCTATCAGGCCTTTAAAAAAAGGCAAAGCATATCTACAGGCCAAAATAATACATACATTATCATATAACAAGAGGCCCATGGGCCTTAACGCTCACCTGAAGATATGTCCAATATTGTCTGCAAAGTGCAATAGACAATATTTTAAGTACAGAACCTTGAAAAGTTTTCTCAAGTTAAAAACTCCCACAAAACTTAATCAGAAATATATCCACTCGCATTTTATTTATAAGTAGCTTATATAATATGCATGAAGTAACTGTAGTGCAATAAGTAATTTCCAAATCATTAATCAATTTTAGTAAACTTATGCAGCTATGTCCTTGACCTTTGAACATATATGACCTTGAACCATATATGATTGTCATGTCAATGCCTACAATATTCTAATATACATGCCTATGCATGAAATTAATAGCTTTAAAGATATTAAAAATTTTTAGTATTCCTATGTTGATATGACCTTGACCTTTGAACATATAACCTTGAACCATATATCAAAACTGATCGTTGTCGCAATACCAACAATATTCTAATATACATGCCTATACAAAAAAATTAATAGTTTTAAAAGATAATTAGCAATTTAAGTCTTCTTTTGCAGCTGTGACCTTGACCTTTCAACAAATGACCTCGTACCATATATCAAAATGATAGTTGTCGCAATACCTACAATATTCTAATATACATGCCTATACAAAAAGTTAATAGTTTTCAAGATAATAAGCAATTTATGTCTTCTTCTGCATCTGTGACCTTGACCTTTCAACATATGACCTTGATCCATATATCAAAATAATCGTCATTTCAATACCTACAATATTCTAATATACATGCCTATACAAAATGTTAATAGTTTTCAAGATTATTAGCAATTTAAGCCTTCTTCTGCAGCTGTGACCATAACCTTTCAACATATGACCTTGTACCATATATCAAAATGATTATTGTTGCAATACCTACAATATTCTAATATACATGCCTATACAAAAAGTTAATAGTTTTCAAGATAATAAGCAATTTAAGCCTTCTTCTGCAGCTGTGACCATAACCTTTCAACATATGACCTTGAACCATATATCAAAATGATAATTGTCGCAATACCTACAATATTCTAATATACATGCCTATACAAAAAGTTAAGTTTTCAAGATACAGAGTTACAAATGACCTTGTACCATACTTGTACCCCACTCAGTGCCTCACAATTTCCCCATTTTGAGCCCCATGGCTACCATTTGTGCAAATCTGAAAATAGATGACCTAAGGATGTTATAAATGAAATAACTAAGGTATATCTCTTGTAGTTTCAGAGGAGAAGACTTTTAAATTTTTCACTATTTCCCCCCTTATGGGGCCCCAAGGGGACATAACTCCTTCATTTGCGTAAATCTGAAAGTGCTTCACCAAGGCATGATGGTTACCAAGTTTCATTAAATTTGGCCCAGTGGTTTTGGAGGAGATTAAAATGTAAAAAGCTTACGCACGACGCACAACGGACGACGCACGAAGATGTATAGCAATAGCTCATCTGAGCTTTCAGCTCAGGTGAGCTAAAAATCTAGTCACCAAGGTACACAAGTCAAGTTGCAAGTTCGTATCCTACATGTTAGATACACATACCAGTTTCAGTTTAACATCTGTAAGAATTTAGAAAACCAGTTGCTTGAGTTAAAATTCAAGCTTGATTTTGTTTCAATTTAGATAAAGTTATGTCTTGAACTTTAAATATACCTTCAGAACAATAGTAGTATTTTTTTCTACATGCTTGTATATCTTAACTTTACAATTGGTATGCAAGTCTAATATCATGAATTATAGGTCAAGTTTAACTAAGTTTCAATGTAAATCATAGACCTTTGACATAATTGTAGGACTTATATTTCATAAGGTATAGATCAAACTGAAGCTTTACTGCAGATCACTGATTATTGATGAAATTATGGGCCTTGGAATAGTCAAAATAAAAGAGTTATCTCAAATTTTACTTGAAGCAATATTGAAATTTATGAAAATTAATTAGCAAGCACATTTAGTGTACATATAAAAATTTACACAAAAATATGAAATGTACTCACAAAATAAAATAAATAAAAAAGGCAGGAAAACTTATAATTCAAAGAAATTTTCTTCAGTTCAACCCATAATTTGGTAAAACACAGTGTAAAATAAACACAATCAACTAGTTTTTTTCAATACTTATTAATGGTCTACAATAAACTTGCTTCACTGACCAATAATGTCAGTAAAATATCGCTTGTCATCATGATTACCCATTACCTCAAAACATATATAATGATTTTCAACTCAAAATCAGTGTTATTGTGATGTTATGGCATGTTTTGATGGCATTAAATCGATCCTGTACTTCTTTCTTGTTTCGTAGACTGTTGTCTGTAGGTTTAACCTGTTCAAGATTGATGATAAACAATTTTAGTATGAAAAAGAGTCATTATTTTACCAAGTTCTTATTTTAATGTTAGATTAAATTTTAAAAATAAAGTAAATATAATAAATGACTTTAACTGTATATCTAAAGTATAATAACAATAAAACCTTGCTATATTGTTCCTAATTATCATCCTCACTGATTTTACTTATATTCTCTGTATATAGAACTATCAAGTATATACACAAATACATTTTTTACTGTAAAAATTTGATGAAAAAGTCTTTATGATTTATAATGATTTTTCTTCAGCTGATTTTTCACTCTTAATTCTTTCTATTTCTTTAAACTCCTGTCGCTTTCTTTCCTGTGCTTCTAATATTTTAACGCGGTTTGCATCAACATCTTTTCTGGCAAAGATAAAGGATGAAATCCCAAGAGCTATTATAACACTCCTAAAAATAGACATAAAAATCCTGTAAGAATAAATTTGATTACATATATAAACAAGAGTTTTTGATTCAAAGTTTGGTTTTTAAAAAAAAGCTTATTTTTAATTTTTAAATATACATATTTATGGACCACTTACTATACAATAAGTAGAATAGTTGAAGGTGCTACAATTGTTACTATAACCATACCACTTCTCCCATGCCTCTCAAAGTCTGGAGTTTAAATATGTGTTTGTCTTCTCTTTGTTTTATATTGTCTCATAATTCACTTGTATTGTTTCATGTTCTTGGAGCCAAGCTCTGTTGGTTAACAGCCCATCTAAAGTACAGCATGTCTTGGGTTTGAGCTCAAAACCAAACCCTGCATTTTTATCATTTCATTTTATTTTTAATCATCAGATGAAAAAATTTGTTTGCCAGTCAGTGCAGTACCTTAAAAGTGGTGTACTTAAAATTTCTTCCACAAAAAATTATCAGTGAGAATTTGGGTGCATGAATCTCTATATGGAATTGTGGAAACTCATTGAAATGGGGCAAAAGAGTACTGTTTCTGTGTCTAGGGAGCTAAATTAGAAGAGCACTTTCCGTAGTAAAAAAAGTCCTGTGATTTGTTTCCACTCACATTTTCCCAAAAGATTTTTTTAAGCCCAAAGTGCTAAATCATCTCAAACATCCAAGTTGGCTCAGGTATTAAGGACACAGTAGGCAAAAACAATGAAGCATCAGATAAATGAAAGATAAGTACAACCAACTTAAATTAAAATACCGCTAACTTTAAACAAAAGTATCACCAACTTTAAAAAAGTACCACCATCTTAAAACAAAAGTATCACCAACTTAAAACAAAAGAACCACCAACTTAAAACAAAAGTACCACCAACTTAAAACAAAAGTACTACCAGTTTAAAACAGAAGTACCACCAACTTCAAACTTAAAACAAAAGTACCACCAACTTAAAACAAAAGTACTTCCAACTTAAAAGTACCACCAACTTAAAACAAAAGTACTACCAACTTAAAACAAAAGTACCACCAACATAAAATTTGAAAATTGAGAACCACCAACTTCAAACATAAAAACCACCACCAACTTAAAACTTAAAACAGAAATACAACCAACCTCCAACTCATAACAGAAGTACCACCAACTTCAAACATAAAATTAAAGAACCAACTTCCAACATAAAAACTACCACCAACTTCAAACTTACAACAGAAATACCACCAACCTCCAACTCATAACAGAAGTACCACCAACTTAAAACTAAAGTACAACAACTTCCAACTTCAAACAAAAGTACCACCAACTTCAAACATAAAATTAAAGAACCAACTTCCAACATAAAAACTACCACCAACTTCAAACTTAAAACAGAAATACCACCAACCTCCAACTCATAACAGAAGTACCACCAAGTTAAAACTAAAGTACAACAACTTCCAACTTCAAACAAAAGTACCACCAACTTCAAACATAAAATTAAAGAACCAACTTTCAACAAAAAAAAACTACCACCAACTTCAAACTTCTAACAGAAATACCACCAACTTTCCCCTCAAAACTAAAGTACAACCAATTTTAAGCCAAAGTACCACCAACTTCCAACTTAAAATAAAAATACCACTTAGGTTTTAGCTGAAAACAGAAGTACCACCAACTTACAACAAAAATTGCACCAACTTCCAACTTAAAACAGAAATACCGCAAACTTAAAACAGTTGTACCACCAACTTTCAACTTTTCTTAATTCATATATCCTTAAATTGAACAAAGCCTTTTTAGATAAAGATGTGGCAAATGTTTTTTTCTAAAATGTTAAATATAGACATAAAACACAAGATATAAATTGTAGCAAAGCTAAACTGAAAACAGTTACATGTATTTGTCTTCTTCAATGAAAATACTGTAGTAATGGTGGAAATAAGCCATTAGGGATACATGCATTCCAGAACAAACTACTTGATATATCCTATTTCAACAAAACAATCAATAATGTATCAAGAGAAAGGCCTGTGGTTTCTGTATATGAGATGTCAGCCAGGTTCCCTTCCCGCTGATCTAATGTAATTGTTTTATTTTCTATTCTCTAAAATTTTATATATAGCTTGTCTGTGATATTATTATCACAGACAAGTAACTGGATGGTTTTTTTTTTTTTTTGTTTGTTCGTTTGTTTTGTTTTGTTTTGTTCGTTTGTTTTGTTTTGTTTTGTTTTTTTGTTTTTTTTTTTTGGGGGGGGGTATCTTTACTTTTACAATTTAAAACTATTTATTTTTACATTTATTTACTTATAAATTGACACTAAAATATCTTTCACATTTTCTTGCTGTGAATAGCTGTAATAATGCTATGTGGCTTTAAACAACTCACTGGCTCACTCCTTTATAGATGGTCTTCTGTTTTAATTCCTGTTTGCCTATTGGGGATACCCTTCATTTTTGCACAGCCAAAAGCCACTAATCCAGTTGTCAGATAAATTACCAGTAACTCATTATCAAGTGATTTATCTTCATTTATAAGTAGCTTTGTTAAAAATAGTGCACAAAAATAGTCGAACAAAAGCTCCTTAGAGCTTATGTTATTTGTTATTTAAATTTTTCGACTTTAAATAAAGATTTATTATTATTATTATTATTTACATGCATATCATCATAACTTGATTTACCATAGACATGGTTCCTATGAGCTGTGTTAACCTTAGAATGTAATTAAGGACATTACCGACATTGCAGTTTCAACTATACATTAACATAAATAGCTGGACCTGGTTTGGTTTAACCAGATAACAGTATGAGCAGCTGAAATTATCTTGATTATTATAGTTTTATCTTTATTTGAAGAGTTTTTTTCCTTCATTTTTTGCAGGCACTTTGATTACAATGCACGTGTTTATAAAAGCTAAGTATGTGAGCATGTGCAATATTGACAGGTATGTCATTTGTGAATGTCAACATAGTCAAGGTCAATTAATTGCACAAACTTGACAATCCTTCATGTATTCTTCTTCCGTTTTAGGCCTGTCTATATACACGTTTTTAAGTTTTTACTGTTGTTCATGTTTATTGGGGTAAGATTAAAGATATTTTCGGATTTTAAGAAATTATGCACCGTTAAGTTGTAAACTAGTGATAAATGTTTTGTCAAGCTATTATTTACTAAGGTAGGTTTGGGTAAATTGGGATGTTTGAAAGTTGCTGAAATATTTTCTACCCATTTACCAAGAGAAAAATATCTTTCTAGCGTCTCCTGCTCCCATTTTCGGTTTGTGAGCTTTACATAACCGTTTCTGGTTATACCGGTACCTTACTTAATGTTTTAAAGCGTGTCTTAATGAAAACGCACCAAAGAAAAAACGCCCAATATCGAGATTCAAACAGTGGATAATCTACGTCACAAGCAAGGTGGTCTAGACATTTACCCCCAGAATACATCATTGTGTAGACCTTTTATTCTTAAATTTCAAACACTTTTTTAAAAAAAAAAACAAAAAAAAAAAAAAAAAAAACAAAAAAAAAAACAAACAAATAAAAACTTTTTCTTCAAAAAAATCCAACAGTTATTAATCTGTGTAAATTTATTGATGCTATTCATGATTATGAGAGTCGAGGATTGAGCTTGATAGGTGGTCGGGTAGCTCAGTCGGTTGAGGGTCCCGATAGTATTGGGAAGGTCCGGGGTACGAGTCCGGGTTTGACTGCCGCCTGATTTTTCCCTTTCCTATTACAAGATAATCTTCTCAAGGTGTGAAATCTACGTGAAAACAAGGATATATAACCCTTTTTGTCCGCTTCAGACGCAAGTTTTCATGAATTTGGTTAAAAACTATCGTGTTGTATTCATAAAAGTATGCCTATGCAATAGAGTATGATATATGGGCTTGTCTAATCTCCTCTTAGTGACTAGATTTGTGGCAAACACTCACTCCCCAGTGCATCCGAGAGTAGGATTTGTACACACTCTTATCGTCGAGATCTTACAAATTTACCGATTTTCAATTTTTCGTCTTTTCTGTTATTAATGTGACACAATTATTGTCACTTGTGTCAACTATATCAATATTCCCTGTTAACACAAAGCTCAAAGTGCTTTCTGATGGCCTCTATATATTAAAACACTTAAATTTTTGGAAAAGGGATAAGACATTTTTACTTATCTTAATCAGAGACGTATATAACTAAAATTTAGTCATATACGTCTCTGTATTAATATATTTAGCTATTGAAGATCTACCTGTAACCTAACTCTTGTTAGAACACTTATGATGTAGAATCAAGTTTGACTGATATGGGTGTATCTAAATCGGGAACATTTTGAACAGACTGCGTTCAGATACCATGAAATCTTTATCTGGTGAACGCTTTTAAAAATGTGCTGGTTTAGCAAATCGATTGTGCAGCGTAGTGTCCCAGAATATTTTTTTTTTCACCTTCCACCACTGAGGGACAAGACGTAAAAAATGGAAAACGAAGATTCTGACTTAATAAATCAAGACGAAGTTGTTGAAGTTATCCAGTTAGAGGGTGGAGATATTGAAGAAGGTATTCTCTACGTATCTTAAAATAATGGTATCAGGTCAATTCGCCCCACGGTAAATTCGCCCCCAATTCTTGCAAATTCGCCCCCCCATGTCAAAATCGCCCCCTTCAAATTCGCCCCCACTTCATGAAAATTCGCCCCCAACTTTTATTAAGATGTTACCTTTTTTTAAAACTTTTTTTGATTATTATTAATTTTATTTTACCTCGAATATGACAAATTAACACTGTTAACATATTATTTGTAAATATGCATTGTGTGTGTTGCAATTTATGTCAAGTATTCATAATGCCTTTACTGAATTCACACATAAGACAGCCCAGGTGTGTTGTGATTACTGTAAATAATTTATGTTGAAATGGTGATTACCAAAAGTCCTTTGTACGATTATGATATAATCACAACAGTGGGTACAGAAAAAAGAAAATATTTAGTGCTTGTAAAAGATCACATCAGAGCAGAGTATTGATAGATTACATCGTTGAGGGAAATCATTTTTAATAAATCCTTTTTAACACACCACAGCGCACCTTACGAAACCTTTTCTCTGTGTCTGGTAACATCAAATGCATGCGATGAGACTTCTGTTTATACGTAGGTGTAGAATTGCTATTTACCTCTAACCACCAACTGTCCACAGTTTCAACTTGGACAAATATATGGAACTATTAGACGTACTAGATGATAGCCGTGTTTGTATGGATAATATCTTTAATTAATCAATAAAAACTTTTCTTAAGTGAAATATTGCTACCATCCATTACCGTCTAGTAGCCTCCAGTCTTTAGAGTTGAGTTGAGTAATGGTGTTTAACTCCCAAGTCCAACTTGAGTATTTCACTTATGAGACGTCACCAGCTATCATAATGCTGAGTGCTTCATGGTCTTGGACCATAGGGTTCGAAATCACGCATTTAGACCTACTACCTCTGTCGCTGATGGAGAGCACAGGTACCAGGGGAATTTACTTTAGCACGTCGTCATAAATCAACTCATAAGTCATTTATACAAAATGAAGTTTAGAAAAAAATGGGGGCGATTTTGTACGTGGGGGTGAATTTGTTGAAAGTGGGGGCGAATTTGCCCAAAGTGGGGGCGACTTTGACATGGGGGCGAATTTGTTGAAAGTGGGGGCGAATTTACCGTGGGGCTAATTGACTTGAATTCAAAATAATTTATGACCTGATTTATTATGCTATACAAAATTTAATATTTCTTCTTCCAATAACAGTCTGAATTTCCTCTGACCCAAAAACACTATGTCTGATGGCTGTAGTTCTACTAATATTTTTAGTCTGAAGCTAAATGAGGCCGACCCCTTCCGAAACCAGTTGGTATTGGTATGTAGCGGTCTGGGTAGCTCAGTGGTAGAGCACTCGCCTATAGTGCGGGAGGTCCCGGGTTTGATCCCCGGTCCGACCCTGCATTTTTTTCTCCCTCCTGTTACAGGTTTAATAAAGAAATGAAGGAAACTGAAGAATAAGTGGTTCATCTGAAATAGATAACAACTCGAGTTACAAAATGGCTGAGTAAATAATATAAAGCAATAAATATGCGAAAAAAAGATATATTTCGTGGAATATTTTGCTAAAAAAGATAATTTGTTAAACTAAATATTATTGTTTAGTATCAATAGTAAGCCTAATAAACTGAGAATAGTACAAAACTAATCACTTTATACCGCTTTATATTACAACTTCGGTCAAAGAAGGCGACCGAAAACAACATAAAGCAGTCTAGTGTAGTTTTAATGTTGAAAAAGCCTTTATTTGGAGCTTATTTATTATTTTTTTGAAAAGAATTAATTTTATACAGTCCCAACAACTACAACATACCATAATTTAACCAAATAAACCAAAAAACCAAATTATAGCTGCTTTATACTGCTTTATATTGCTTTATATTGCTTTATATTGCTTTGTATTATTTACCCCTCTCGCATTTATTTGATATATATGTTTTAAAACTTACCCATGTTGCACAAACTGCCAACTTGGCAACATATAAGTAAAAAAAAAAAATACAAGCAATTCAGTAGTTTTCAGTTTAACAGATAAACCATATTTGCTGTAAAAAAAACCTGAAAATGTCTCATTTTTATCTTAACATTTTCAAAGGAGGGTCCACTTAAGCCCCTCCCTCCTGTTAGAGGGGGACCATCACCCACTACAACTCCCCTCACATTATGCCCCATGCTTCATGATATGCTTAAAGATTGGTTGAAAATTGCTGTCTACTTTTTTTTTCTTGTCTGCTACTCTCAGATCTACTGAAAGGACTGTATACCTGAAAACATTGTTTGTAAACAAAACTTGCTGCCAGGTTGATAACAAAAAAAAAAAAAAAAAAAAAAAAACAGCAGAGTCATATAAAACATAAATGTCAGATTCTGCTCCTACATCTGGTGCTCGGTATTAAAAAGATAAAATGTCAACCCAGTCAGGATAATGTAATTGGGAGTAGTATGCTTGTCTGTAGCATAATGATTTAGTGAGCTAGCAACTTAACAAAAAGTTTTCCTGAGCTCAGTCTAGTAGAAGACAGAGCATAATACACACCACTAGTTGTCACATCCAACACATACAGAAACTTGTTTTTAGATTAATCTTTAGATATTTACTTACTCTCATTGTGAATAGTAAAAAATGACATGTTGCTATAAACAATATAACAATCAACCAACAGGGCTCTACAATAACTTTTTACAGTTTCAGCTAACATTTTCAGCCCTTCAAGGACTTTTCAAGCATTGACTTTATTTGTTGCTTAGATACATACATGCATGTAGGATGCTTGACCATTCGGCTAAGATGAAATGAATTTCACCAGTCCAAAAGTTTTTTAATACTGTAAATTTAAATGTTGATTATGGTACAATTATAACAAATATGCCTAATGAGTCCAAAGTCAAGTCCAAATATGTAGTTAGCACTTTACTAAGTCTGGTTCAAAGCAGTTCAGAAATGCTTAAAATTTCGCTCACCACATGAACTCGTGCTTAGATTAGATCATTTTGTTTGTTGTTAATAGCTGAATAATTGCTTATGTAATATCGAACAATATTCAACCAACCGTTTGCTTTTTTTTAGATTTAGCAGATGAAGTAGAAGATATAGAATTAGAAAATGAGGAAGATGAAGAGAATGGAGCATATGGAGGAGGAGATATTAAAGATAATTCTACTTTCACTTTTACAAAACACACAGGTAGGGCCTTGAAGGATGACTTATCTAAAGTGCAGTCTTATGAATCATATTGCCTTATGCAAATCCTAGAGTAAATAAATAGCTGCGCCTGGAGCGCATGATACACCTGTCAGATATTTAAACTTTTTTTTAATGTCTTAAAGAACTTGACATTTAGCTGAAACATATTTTTTTAAAACAAAAGAGTAAATTTATTTCTCAATGTTTATTCACAAACCTTTTTGATTATAGGACAAATATAACACAAAAGTTTCATAAAAAAAGTTCAAATGATTTTTTAGTTACAACATGCAAAAAAATGCCTAAAATTGGACAATTAAAGGCCAATAACTCTATAACAAGAAAACATACAAATCTTAAAAATAAAAGGGAGCTCTCTGCCATGGATACCAATATCACACAAAAGTTTCATTCAAATTGTTGAAAGCATTTTTGAGTTCTTATACAACATGCAGTCATGCAGAAAAATGCCTTAAATATGACAATCAAAGTCCCATAACTCCACAGTAAAAAAAAAAAAAAAGAATCTCAAAAACTAAAAGGTGCTTTCTGTCATGGATAAAAGTATAACAAGTATAAGAGCCATTAAAATAGTTTAAAGGAAGTTTCAGTTATTGTACAACATGCAAAAAAATGCCTAAAATTTGACAATTAAAGGCCAATAACTCCACAACGAGAAAACATACAAATCTCAAAAACAAAAGGGAGCTTTCTGCCTTAGATATAAACATTTCACAAAAGTTTCATTAAAATTGTTCAAAGCATTCTTCAGTTAGCGTATGACGTGTGGACATATAGACGGACTGACGGACGAATGGACGGACTGCGCCATTCCATAATGCGTCCCGTCATAGACAGGCGTATAAAAATATTGCCAGTTCTCTTGTTGAAGGATGTTGATTTTCTCAGGGTACTCTTATTTGTAACAGAACTGTCATACAGTAGAACTTCAGTAACCCCCAGTACACAGGACTTTGGTGGTGACTTGGAGTTATCAGCATGTTCAAGTTAACAAAGTCGAAGGATGATGTCATCTGTCTTTCCACTACAAAAATCTTGATTTTGGTTTACTGTTGCCATTACTCAAATATAATGCAAAATAGAAAAAAACCTAAAAAATACATTTGAAACAGAAATAATGATCAATGTATCAAAAGAATTAATATCGACAGCAAAACCATGTGAAACACATTTTTTTATTTCAAAATCATGATGTACATGTATATGAAGAACGAATTGGAAACCAAATACATGTAAATGTATGTCAGCAGTACATAGTTATTGGATTCGTTAAATAATATAAGAACGGATAGTAAATAAAATGTCATAAAACATTAGAGGTCCAACTGAAAAGTGTCATGTCCACAGACTGGCTTGGTCTACATTTCAAACTCAGCTTACTTCATACCCGTGGCTTAAGCTTTGGATTTTGTTGCAATGTTAATGCTTTTGATTTAATTTGTGAAGTTGAGTTAAACTTTTTTATTGACAATTCTTTTTGTTTTTAAAGTTGTTCTTTTTCTCAAACCTTGCTACTTTTATCACAGTGTTCTTGTTATTTCAGATTCTGTATTCAGTGTAAATATTGATCCTAAATCCAATAATCTGGTCATATCTGGTGGACAAGATGACAAAGCCTATGTATGGTCAGCTACAAATGGTGAAGTTTTGCTGAATTGTACTGGTAATTAATATCAAATTTATTCGAAAATTCAATTATTTTGTTATCCATTTTTAGTTGATATGAAAAGTATAAACAGATTAATTGCATGTTGAAAAGTGAAAATTGAAAATGGAAAAACATGGGAATTAATAACTTTTAAATGAAAATTAAAAAATATACTTAACAGTTTCAATATAACGATTTTTTCTTCAATATAAAAAAATCTTATTAAAAAAAATAAAAACATTTCATAAATGATCATATATAGAGAGAAGTAATTGAAGTTCAAAGGAGAGACTAAAGGGACATAAATATTTACCATTGTTTTCAATTGGTGGTAAGCTTTGTTATTACAGTTAGGTAGCTAAAAATAGTCAAAAGTTTCTAAATCAATGGGTTATTTAGACCCATTGTCTTTTTTCTGAACACAAATGTGTATAATTTAAAGCTGCACTAAGTTTTCCAAAGAAAAAATAAAAACGGTGCTTATCTAATTAATGAAGTTCCTAATGAACAATGCTACATTTGGTTCAGCGATAAAAGCTCAAATACAGAAATTACAGTATTTACCCAGCGAGATGCAGCATTTGGGATCTAATATTAGAACATGGTTACGTCATCAAAACCCAGGTCATTTAAACACAACTTTCAAAATGTTGAAATACGATAAATTAAACACAGAACTTCGTTGGATTTGTCATTTGTGACTTAGTAAGGGAAAAATAACACCATTTCAAATACATCTGGATATTAATGAAGGACAATTAATGCAATCTGTCATGTTTCACTTTCGGTTCTAGGCTTTTCCGTACATCCATGCGCATGCTCCAAGCTCATAATTACCATCGTAGAACACTGACCAACCGGTCAGAGGATTCCGTTTATTTACAGCTAAAAGAAATGAAATTTTAGAAAATGAATGTCATGGATTGTGGTTAGAAGATATCTACTTTTAAAAAAATATATTTTTAGAAAATAAAAAAAAATTCAGAAATTTGGTAAACTTAATGCAGCTTTAAACAAATTTCCGGTATGTGAAAATTTTTATTGACTTTTGATTTTGTATATTTCTCATTTTAACACTTTAAGATTTCTGAAACTTTTTAAAGCATGTTTAACTTTCTCATGGATGTATTTTTTTACATGTCTATATTGTAATTTTTAATGAAATGAGCAGCCATTTGCTTTAAGGGTTCTATATGTTCCATCATTCTAGATGTGCAGGTGAGCCAGGATTTTCTCTGACAGCAGCTCTTGTTTTATTTCAGGACATAAAGATTCTGTAACATGTGTTGGATTTAGCCACGATGGCATGTATGCAGCTACCGCAGATCTTAGTGGATTGATTAAAGTGTGGAAAGTGGAAACTAAAAAAGAGATCTGGTCATTTGAGGCTTCAGATGTAGAGGTACTATTATCATCTTTGTGTTATTGTGATGAGGAAACTTTTGCCCAAGTTTACCAGTTAAGAATGATTAATGTCATTATGATTAGTTTTGAGATGATGAAAGACATCATAGTGCCTGAAGAAATCCACTGATCTTCGGCAAGTAAATTGACTTTTTCTCACACTAAGATATGCAGGAATGAGATTAAAACCTAGAGGTTTGTAATTCATAAGCTGGTTCTTTAAACCATTCAGCCACCAAGACCCTCAAGGCAAGAAAGAGGAGAACATAGCTGTTATTTTTCTGATGTTCTCATATAACTGTCTGTGTCAGTGTATGTTTGTCAGCAAATTTTGTATAATTTAAATAGAAAATTCCTCGAGTGATGTTTGATATATTACACTGAGCTTAGTTATAACATAAGATTGCATATACTTTCTTTGTTACCATTACAGACTCTGTTAGAATCCAGAAGTTGCACAATGATTCCACTGATAAAAACTAGGGAAATGGGATATTTTTTAACAATTTTTTATCAAAATAGATAGTATCACATTGACGTCTTCCATGTAGCATTCTTCTTAATAAGACATAGTATTTATTATTAAGAGTGGTAGATTGATCATTGGGAATCCTTGTGTTACCTTTATATACTTACTCGTTTTTGAGAACTTAACAGATGTCTAAGATAATTTTTTGTTTTTTCAAATTGCACAAAATTAAACTATAGACACACACACACACACACACAATATTTATTTATATACATATATACACATGTATATATCAGTGGCTGCAGTGGCATCCTTTAGCACATGTGTTGATTGTTGGTACAGTAGATGGAGACACCTGGATGTGGAAAATTCCAGATGGTGATTGTAAGACATTTCAAGGTCATGGTTGTACAGCAGGAGTTGGAAGAATAATGCCTGATGGTAAGATTATAATGTACCCTACTACATTATGATGCCTTTTCTTGCCATTTCAAAAATTCTTTCACAGCTGAACACAAATTTGTTGTAATATCTAACACATCATGCAATAAACTGCCATTTTACCATTAACTTAATGAACTTTTATTTTTCTGCACTTTATTTTTTTAGGGTCATGTGGCCCAATGGTTTAAATTATGGATCCAACATCTCT
Organism: Tegillarca granosa; assembly: GCA_029721355.1. NCBI lineage: Eukaryota > Metazoa > Mollusca > Bivalvia > Arcoida > Arcidae > Tegillarca > Tegillarca granosa. The sequence continues at coordinate 6,223,793 of CM056597.1, read as the reverse complement.
CTCTCTGGGTGCTCAGAATCCCACTAAGATCCAAATGTAAGAAATTTGTCAGTTTATTTATAAGGTTTGTGGTATTCTTCAGATACTTGGATTTCCGCTACCTTCTCCAACTATCTGCCTGTTTCACTCAATGGTTTAAAAATGGTTTCTTTTAAAAATAATAATGTTCTCAGAATTTACAGAGTCAGTTTTCCCCTTACTAGTAGGAATATGTAAAAACAATCATATACATGATATACTGCTATAGCTAAATCAAAAGAAAAATACTCATGTTACAAATAAGTAAACACCTGTTTGTAGTATACAGTCAAACCCGGTTAATCACATAGCTTCCTGATTCAAAACTATATGCAATTAACCAATATATGCGATTTAGCGGGTTTTACTATTTTACACATATCGACAAAGTTCCTGCATAGATGGTGCTTATTAAATTATCATACATGTAAGAAAAGTAGTTTTATATTTTTGTGTGAAAAAAAAGAAAAATCAGATAAATTTCCATCCTACAGCCTAGAGAATTATTTTGTACAAAAAATGATAAAATTATTTAATTGCAACCAAAAAAGTGTTTGTTAGTGTAACGGCAAGGTAAATTCAAACCAATACTTCTATGCCCTTGCTGTTTAAAATATCAACGAGATGTACTACTTGATTAAAACATTTTCCCCTTCTACCGCTATTGAGATTTAATAAAATGTTTAAAAAGCATTTTCTCATGAAAAAATGACACCCTGAAAATTCAGAATTGCTGACGTGGCCCATTGAAAAAAGTTTTCACCTGACATTTGAAGTTATTATCAGCATTGCTACACCCAAAAAACATTGTTTTAATGTATATTTTCAAATAAACAATATGTAAAATTTACCTTTTGTGTTTATTTCATTAAAAAAAACTTTTTATGTGTTTGTTGATCAATAATCGCAACACAAATGCAATACACATCGAGGACGCCATCTTGGAAAATATGTAGCCAGTACAGTTAATATGAGTTACTTCCCTCTAGCCTTTGTTAATGACCGAATGGGGTCAAATGCAAATGCGCTGCATACCAGTAAAGTTAAACACATTTTTTAACCAATGAAAAAAGACTGTGTATTTCCGTTTTTCCAAAGTTACCCAAAATAAAACAACTTTTTCTGAGAGGTTCAAACAGGTCATTTTACATGAAAACATAATTCTTATTAATTTTGCCATAATTTTAAACCTCACATCGGCACTTTTTATTAGATATGAGACTTTTTTATGTCTCTGAAACGTTACAATGGTCGAAGATGTCCCATACAAAAACCCACATGGTATCCTCCTTGATAGACACACAACAACAGGTGTCATTTAACAACCACTGGTTATGACTTCTTTCATGTATTCAATGGGATTGCTTAATAAACAACTTTTAACCAAGCATAATGATGTTTTTGATGATGAAACAAAACCATTAAGCAACTTCAGGTATTTACTGATTAATAAACAAAAACTTGATTTTTAACCAGGTTTTCGTTTAAACCTGGTTCTTAGATTACCGAATGTCGGCCGGCAGTCGGTCGTCAAAATATGGTTTCCAGATGATAACTTGAAAAGTAAATGACATTTTTGAAAGAAACTTGGCAAATACATGTATTGTGATAAGATCTTGGTTGGGATTGCTTTTGGGATAAATACATCAAAGGTCAAGGTCACAGTTGCTTGGTCATTTCACAAAATAAGCAACCTCTAGCTATATCTTGGCCATATGTAAAGGATAATGACATGGGGTTTTCAGTTTTCATATTTTCTAGCAATGCTGATGAAAATAAAGCCAAAATCAAAGGTCAAGATCATGACCTACATTTTGACCTTTGTGTTTTCTGCACTAAAATGGCTATTGTTACATGAAATTTACAATTTTTGGCATGAAATTGGCTATTTTTGATGATATTTAGACATAGAATTCACTATTTATGGAATTTTAGTTTTGTAAAATGATTGTGGTGGCAAAATATTTTGATGTTGACTATTTTTGCATTAAATTGGATATTTCCGAATATATTTAGGTGCAGATGCCACTATGGATCTTTTCTTAAATGAAATTATATTGAAATGAAAACACAACATTCAGATTTCTAAATAATTTGTCATAATTGCAATCTTTTAACGTGTTCTGATGTATGATGCTTTTATGTGTGTGTGTGTGTATATATATATATATACATGTATATATATATATATATATATATATATATATATATATATATATATATATATATGATATATTAAATCTTAACCCATTACGGGTATCCCTTACTATCAACCAGGTCCCTGCGAGACACATGATCACCCATAATAATTGTTAACAAGGTACCATTTCTCTCTGAAACCCCCTTCTCCAAAATATGAAAACCTGGTTTTCATGGAGTTTTCGTGACTCTTGTTTATCTTTGATATTTTAACCATTAACTGTCACATACACACGTGGAAGCATTACTCAGTCTTATATAATGCTAAATGTTCGACCAAATGTAGATATCTTGTGTCTGTGTTGTTTTGATAATTTATTAAGTGTACCTTTGTACAACTAATTAATGATTCGCCTGTCAGTAATTCTCTTTTTAAACTATATTTTGAAGGAAAATTACAAAAATTTAAAATTATTAGAGATGGTTGGAGATGGGGTTGAGAAATTTTCTATGTGATTATTAAGCGGGTTTGGACTTTTTGGCTATGCAATTAAATGGGTATTTTTCAATAGAATACATGGGAAATGGTTTTGGATTTCACAATCCTATGCGATTATCCAATTTATGCTATTATCCGATATGTGATTAAGCGGGTTCGACTGTACATACATGTATATATGATTATTTTAAATGTTTGTTTTATAAACAGGTAAACGGCTTTGTGTAGGATATGATGATGGTTCTGTCAAGTTATGGGATATGAAATCTGGTGGTATTATACATAACATAACAGGTGATTTCTACAAAATATTTCTGGGGCCTTGATAACTGAGTAACCTTAAGCCCAGGATTACAGATTAAGTTGGATTCCCACTCTGGGTAGATCATTAAAAGTTTTCACTTCATCAACTGAAAAAATAATGGCTTTTGCCAAGTTCTAGCATTTACCATTCAGAACCAGCTGTATAAATTAAGTGAAATAATCATGTTTTTGATGTCTATAAACTGTCCCATCCACAAACTCAACTATTTACTACACAGTACTTTATAAACATTTTTTCTTTGTTCATTTTCAATTTCACTGGTTTACAGAGTCATGGTTGCACTGTGTATATCGAAATTTTCCAAGTTTTTTTTTTTTTTCTAAATTATGTTGGCACTTTTGAATGAAACTTTCCTCATTTATATGATAATTTTACTATTTTTTCACCTAATGGTTGTCATTGCTGAGCTTAAAAATTTTTATCTTTTAATATGTAGCTTTGTCAGTTCCAATAGAAAATACTTTATCTTATTTGCAAATTAAACATAAAATCTTGTCAGTAATCATTTTGGAGACTTTTTTGCAATGTTTGTGACAAAGGAATCTTTACTGTTTTGCACATTGACTGCATATGTTTATTTGTATGTAATTTCATATACATGTATGCATGCATTATCCTGTGCTTTCTTCCTGATATAAATATTATAACTTTAGACAAGTATAATATAATACGAAATACTTTAGTCACATGTTATAGCATTGCTAATGACTAATGTGCTTTTAAAGTGTTAATATGCTTGCATTTTGTTTTCACTCTATTTTTATTTATCACATCCAGTGCTTTGATTATAAGTTTGTAATATAAATGTATATCAATTTTTAGGAAATGATGCACATAAATCATCAATTATTTGTTTGGATTGTTATAATGACAACAACATAATGATAACGGGTTCAACTGATGTAACAGCCAAAATCATTAATACAAATACAGGCAAGGTAAGATCAACTGATGTAACAGCTTTATTTATGCAAATACAGGCAAGATAAGTTCAACTTTTGTAACAGCTACATATTCTTAATCGCAAATAAGTAAAAATTGCACAAGAAGAATTCTTTTGAATTTTTTCCCATTAATTCAAATACAAACAGTTTTAGTTAAATTGATATAAAAGCAAAACTATTTATGGAAATAAAAGGAAGGTGATTTGATGTAACAGCTATAAAGATAAATCATAAAAATAATACAGGACTGCAGTGTAATTTCAGTAGTTCAACAGCAGAAATCCTTTATATAGATAAGGGTAGGTATACTCAACTTCATAATGGTAAAATATTAAATATGGGTAAGGTATACTCAACTTCATAATGGTAAAATATTGTTAATGCAAGCAAGGTGAGTTTGTTCTGCAAACAATAAATAAATGATTGAAGCATTAACCCAAAGTAGAGGCATTTTAATAATATAGGATTAATTCTAAGTGATTACATGCATGAAACAAGTTTTATTTGTCATGGACTGAGATCACTTCTTTCTCTGTCTAGATTAAAATCCCTCTCTCTTAGTACAAGAATGTTTGTCAGTTCAATTCCTACTCACAAATTTTCCTTTGGTACTCTGGTTTCTTTAACTATCCTTGGGCTTCATTGGCTGAGTGGTCTAAAGCGTGCTTGGGTATCACAGCGCCTCATTGCCTTGGTTCAAATCCCACTGGCAACAGATCCTAGTGTAAGAAAGTTTGTCAGTTCACTTGCCAAAGGTCGGTGGTTTTCTCTGGGCACTCTGGTTTCCTCCACCATCCCAGAACTGACCGCCTAAAAATAAGTGAAAGAATCTTGACTTGGGATGTAAAACACCATTACTCCACTCCACTCCACTCTGACAATCTTATAACTTACTGTCGTGAAATTCAGGACTCCTGATGTAGGATAAATCTTTACTCACCTACAGGTTTTCCTTTATACATTTTAATTATTTATGTAACAAGGCTTATTATATATATAATCTGCTATTAAAGTTCCCTCTGTGTATTTGCAGGTTTTATCAACATTTGATTGTAAAGACAAGAATAGTCAAGAAGAAAACTCGGTAGAAACTGTTGGATTTTGTAAAGTGTAAGTTTTCAGGTTGGAATCCTTTTAGAATTTTGAGTTACAAAATATTTCACTTTTATTTATATATCTTTTTTGACTGAATTTTGTAATTTTTCACATCAAATATCCTATCATAAATCATAATTGTGATGGTTTATACCATCTATCATCTATTGTGCATAAATTACTAACATATTTTCATTTTTTCCAAAAAATGAAATTAAGTAGTAATGGTGTTTAAATTTTAATTTTTTTTAAAATTTTATTTTGTAGTCAAAATTTAGCAGCTACTGGTACACTTTTGGGTTCACTTTGTATTTGGGATGTGCCAACACAGACAGTTCGCAATGTTTGTCATCATGAAGTGAGTGTTTCTTCTTTTGAAGCCTTGTAATTTTCAAGAAATATTGTTCTATTAAAACTTAGTCTCAGTTGCCTTATGAGGGGCCTTAATGAACTATTAAATTTTAAACTTGGTACACATGACTGTCATTCTAGTACCTCACCCAAAACAAGAGAAGATAAACTTTATTTTTTTCTTATGCCCCTTTCTTTAATGTAATAACTTTTAAACTAACATAGGTATATATGAGAGGTGTATATTGTCCTCCTTGTTCTGAAATAATTTTTAACTGAAGCAGTATTCATACCCAGATTATATAGTTGATTTTTTTCAGTCCATGTGTTTTTATGTATCTTTTTCAGACAGGCATTGTAAAATTAAAATGGGATAATACCTCACCATTAGTATATACTGCTTGTTTAGATGGGATTGTTAGACTGTGGGATGCCAGAAATTCTGAACTTATATCATCATGGAGTGGACATCTAGATTCCATTTTGGATTTTAACATTTCAAAGTAAGCAAAGTTAAAAATTTGTTTTTAGTTGAAATATATTTTTATTAAAACAGCAGGGCAGTGTAAGAGCTTGAAAAAATTTTATCTTGGGCACCATGAACTAGTTGTTTAAATATTTATCAAGAAGAGGCTTGAAAAATTTTATCAAAGGTACTACAGATGAATGACTGAAAAGATTCTATCCAAGACACTGTGGACGAATGTCCCTTTTTTTTAAAAATAAACTACAGTTTTCAACCAAGAATCTTGAAACTTGAAATATTTAGTCTATATATATTAAAGATATGCACCTGACTTTATGGAATTTTTTCAAGAGTTTTGCCAATTTTGATGGACTTTAGAACGTTGTTGTTCATTAGCAATTTTTTAAACAAGGTGATTCTATTTTGTGAAGCACACACTTCCCACAGTTTTTAACTAAGAACCTTGAAAATTCACAGAATGTTTCTACAAATATTGAAGTGCACACCTCAATTTGTTGAATGATTTCAGAACTTTTTCCTACAATTAATAGAATTACAGCACTCCTGCCAATTGAGTTTTTGACTATTATTTATAAAAGTTTAGTCAAAGTTTCTTATTAGAAATGTGCAGACAAGATTTTCCTTTATAATAAGAGTTTTTTGGTATTATTTTAATCTAATTCTCAGTCTAATAAGAAATTTAATGCCTTTAATGCCATGTTTGAGAGAGTGAAAATTATTTGTAATAATCATCTGCTTTGTTTTTGTTTGGGAGGGTGAGGTTATGTTTTGAGGGAATAATATTTTGTTTTGAAGGGGGTTGAAATTACATTTTGAGATGGTTTACATATTTTGTTTGGAGGGAATGAGTTTATGTTTGATGGGATTAAAATAACTTGTTGCTGTTATTTCCATTTTTTAAGTAAATAAAATAATTTTTTGCTTTTCTTCACAGTGACAGTAACATTTTAGTCACAGCATCAGATGATAACACAGCGAAAGTGTTTACACTTAATTCTCCAGAAAAGTGATGGAAGATCAGAAGATGTGTGATTTATTACAGTGATATTTTAATTACAGATTTTTTAAAACAATTTTGTGATCATACAATTACACTAAAATAAAACTGCTTAATTATATCTAGAAGTCTAAATTATATAGATTACAGAGGTGATTCTGAACTGCACCTAAATAAAAAATGTTTTAAAATAAAAATGTTTAAAATGCATGGCATAAAATAAAACCACTTAAAATGCAATGAAGTCTGTATTGCTTGTATTGCTTGTTTGAAGACAATTGAAAACATTCATTTTGTACCTGAATTTAAACACGTTTCCCAGTATTTGACACTAGAGAACAGATAATTATTAATTATACTTAAAATAATCATTTATTAAATGATGTTTTACAACTCAATTTCTAATCACACTGTTAATGAATGGATGTCAGAGGAAACCACCAACCTTCAGCAAGAAAACTGACAAATTTTCCCCAATAGGAATTGCAGTTAAAACAGTGAGATACTAGTACACGTCTTTAAGCTATGCTTTAGACCACTAGGCCACCAAGGCTCTCAGATAAGATGGATAGTTTAGACATCTGATAATACTACTGGACAGTTTTGTCATTAAATTCAGTAACTGTCCAATGTCTTGAGCTTTATAGTCATTGAAACCAATATATGTTTATCCTTTTTTTTGTCTGTTACTTGTGTCCTTATTTACATTGCTTTGTGCCCATGGTAACAGTTTGTGTTCATGTTACTTAATTTTGTGTCCATGGTTACCTTTATTGTATCCAAACTTACATGGGTTATTTGTTCAAGAATTCTGCTGCTTTCCTTCTAATAATTACTTTGTATTAAATCTGTTTCTAGCAGAAGCACATACATGTATTTGTTTTTGAACTTAATTACTGGCTGTAGTAAGAAAATCAATGCATATCCTTTAGTTTAGCAGTAGCACAGTTTTTAAAAGTTAACAGATAATAAAAGTGTTGATAGCTCACTTGAACGCTTAACTTAAGCATGAATTGCTCAAGTGAGCTATTGTGTTTTGTTTATTGTGCACTATCTGTCAACATGTCACTGTTTACACTTCAGAAGCCACAATTTATTTTTTCAAATTTTACAAACTTCCCAAATTGTGTTGACTCAAGAACTAGTTTTCTAGGTCAAGTCATGGAAACACCATAAAAAAGACAATTAAAGTCCAATTGTCTTCAAACAATACATGTCAATTAAGTATATGTTTTTTGTTAAGTCAATAAGAAGCTACAGGTTGCAAGATTAAGTCATGGAATTGAAAGAAGAGTGAATAATGGTTAACGCCCCTGTCGAAATTCTTATTTATTTTTATTGAGGCAGTCAGTTCTCAAGTGGAGGAGGAAACCAGTTACCTTGAGAAAAAAACATCCAACTTTGGCAAGCAAATTAACAATGTTTTTAAGGGAATGCCCAGATGGAATTTGAACCTAGGTGGCGATATCCAATTCATCAAAAGCAATCACCAAAAACTTTTGACACTGAAACCTGATAGCGGATACTTATGATAGTTATCACATTACCTCTTTTTGTACTTGTACAGACAAGATAAAAAATACTAACAAATATGTTCTTTGGAGATAAAAATCCGTTTTTATTTACAAATCCAACAAATAATGGAGTAATATTGTAAGTGAAAATTGTACAGAAAGGCGAAGAGTGTTAATAGTCTGTGTCACCAAAACACTTATCACTAAGAAATATCGTCTCTATTATGTAAATGCATCTTGGTGACCAAGACAAGAGGTGTTACAATCCAAGAACATTATAATAATAAATGAACAAATGTAAACTGTTTATAGAGGTAAAAAGAAATGACATTCTGGCAGAAATTCAGTAATATATATATATATATTATAATATTTTCACTCAAATGATAAATTAACAGACATCAATCATAACATACATCTTACAGAAATTGCCATCTGTTATAATAAAGCTCCATATCATTTACTAAACTGCAGGCAATATATTTAATATTGAGCCCTGTAAATGACATAACCAACACCATTTCAAACAACCTGTGGAGGAGACATGTCGCAGCAACTTAATACAAGTACTAATCAGCCCAAATGGGCAATATTTAACAAAGACTCTTGAGCCCCATGACAGCACTGAAGAGCACAGGTAAAACAGCACACACTCTTGAGCCTTGTTAGAATGCTGCAAGTCAAGAGCTCTATCCCAGTAATCACCTATATCTTGAGTTACATCTATATCTTGACATGTATCAATTATTTGTTAAAGGAATGTGGAAGTGAAGTGTGAAAAAAAAATCTAGAATGGAAACTGATACATGATCATAATGATTATGCATGGAATATCTGTGTAACCAAAAGCATTTCCTCTTAACACAATCATTTGACAGTGTGATTTCAACAATAACAACAGTAAAATGTGTTACATCCCAAAATGCAAGTTATGATGCGTAAAAAATAGGTTAGAAAAATGGAAATTACTGTATAAATATATACTTAGAGGTCAACTATTGAACCATATACTGTCAACTTCGACCTTTGAATTATAACTTGCTACTTCAACTATAACCCATGAATTAATTCACCTATTGGTGACATATTTGACTTTTGAAGAGAATCTTCAAATATTAACACATAAACTTTACCTATTTATACAATGGTCAAATTTTCAAATTTGATCTTTGAACTATGTGATCAAGTCAACTTTGACCCTATGAATTTATTAAAGTTACTTTTTATAGAGGACATACTGACAGATATAATTTGGTGTGCCAGTCTAGTAGTTAATGTTTACACAACAGTTTTTACTCATCATAAATGTGCTTTTGTGAAGATACATGTATATGTATGTATATAAAAACAAGATTAGATAGGTAGATAGTCTATTATCAACCACAACATGGCAATGTAACACATCTTAAATACATAACATGCATACAGTAGACTGTATTTGTTCATATAAGATGATACAAACTTTTGTCTCGATATTAAAATCGTTTTTTTTCCAATCTGGCTCTTCTTCCAATATATATATATATATATATATATATATATATATATATATATATATATATATATATATATATACTTGTAGAATACAAATGCATTTCATCATCAAATGATTTAATACTTTTTAACCTGGTCATAAAACTCGAATTAACAAATGAATGTTTTGTAGATTCTGGTTGTGTATTTTCTCAATGCTGTACTCAAATTGTTTAAAAAGAATATATAGCTTAATTTATAACTAAGGTATTTTCCACATGTACAATGTCCATAATACACACAGTGTTATCATTGTTTTATTCAAAGTCTTTGTTTAATTAAAAATTGTCTTATTTTTCATATCTGGATTTTTGAAAGCATTAATAGTGAAACTAAAATGTGGACTGGACTTGATTGATGATTAATTAGCTTCACCAGTAGAGCACCTTGCATACTAGAAAGGTCACAGTTTGGTTATTGCATTTTTTCCCCTTTCCTGTTACATCTTTTGTATTCAACTTACTTCAATTTTAACAAATAATTTAAAAGAGCCAGATTGTAAAACTTGACCTTAGTATCTTATAACATATTATTTAGTTCAACCTAGAATCATACAATTTCTTTGACTTCTTTGAACTATAGAAATTTTTCTTGTCATTTTGTCATTATTTCTCCAACGATTTTATTATTTAAGTGTTTGTCTGTGGAAGGTTCTCCTTAATTGAAGGGATTTACCAGAAGTAACAAACAATATAATGTGATGTATTGCAATACCGTAAATCACATGTATCAGATGCTGTCTAGAAGCAAAACCAAACTATATAGAGAACCAGTACTATATATAGATGCTGTGTATGACTCTAGGACAAAACTTATTTGGTTAACATTCATTATAAAACTTGATATTCATGTCATCATTTAATCAGTAATATAATCATTCATGACTTTAACATCTGTTTAACTACAAGTTATAAATAACAAAGATTGAAATTTATTTCTGTGTAGAAAAGGTTAAATTAAATATGTGCACACAATTACATGCTTATGGTAACACTCACACAAAGTAAAAAGTTTCTGCTAAAAGTATGTGTATACTTTACAAACCAAATAAATAATTGATCATGCATCTGACATTTATCATTTACAAGCAACTGTTTAAAAAGCTTTACAAAGTATTTAAAATACATGTCTGACCTAAAATCAAGATCATTCAGTTAACAAAGATTCAAAAAATAATTCATAATAATAATAACACAGAAAAAGTATAATTTCCAATGAAACTGCTACATAGGACCTATAAAGCCTCTGTCTTGTTACAGCAGAACACAAAATTAGATGATGTGATATCACCTTTAAATTTTGTACCCAGAATTCAAGTCCAATTCCTTTATTAATTAAAATACAAACAAATTTTAGTTGATTTTTTTCAATATATTGATATAGTGTTTCTGAGATATTAATGGCATATTGAAGAAAAATCTGATGCAAAATCAATATTTAAATTCAATCACTTTCCGTGCCATGTAACATGCTTACATGCATTTTTTTTTTAATCATATGACTTAGTCTGTTGATTGCCATAAAAAAAATCAAAATAAATTTTTGTCATAATCTAGATTTGCAAGTCTTATTAAACTTATGGTTTCCCTGTGGAGTAATGGTGTTTTACAATTAAGTCAAGATTTTTTTTACTTACAGTACATCAAGAAGGTTAGTATTGGAATTGGATAAATAGGATTACCCAGAAATCCCATCAACCTTCCGCAAGCTAAGTGACAAACTTTCTCACACTGTGATCTGACAGAGCGGGTCTTAATCCTAGACAGTGAGAGATCCTGTGGTCTTTAGCCCACTTCATTTCTCTACCAGATCAATTCAGTGATATAAACTGTTATTATCTATAAACACTTTATCAATATTACATTATCTCCATTCTGAACAAAAAGCTCTTTGAATCCTGAAACCAGTCAGTCATTCTTGAGTGTAACTGTTAAAGCCTTGTTCAACAAGTAAAATATACGAAACTGCTGACATAATAAATAAAAAAGATTTACTTCTCATTTGATTTAGATATCTGAAAGTTTATACTTATTATTTTGGTAAAAAAGGATCAAAATTGGAAGAATTATTTCAGTAGAAAATTGTGTTAAAATATCAAATGTTAAATATTGTTAGTAGAGGGTATATGTATATACATCTGTATATATACACATATATATACCTATGTCTATATACACACATATATATACCTATGTCATTAACAGTTTGCATTTTATATATAATCAAACCTTCTCCCACTTTTTTTGCAATAACCCCAATGTTAAAAAAGATACGTGTTCATTGCCATCATATAATTAAGTAATCCCATTCCTCTATACCATGTCATGTTTGTGCAGATTTATCTTCCTGTAAAACAATGTTACTGGAGATTACACCAGGAATATTACCACATAAATACTGAATTATCTCCAATTGATTCCTGGAGAATCTTTGTTTTGTTAAATATTAGCTGTTAAATTTAAATGAGATTCTTTAGACTATATTGCACAAAAAATTAATATCCACAAGTTAAATTATAAACAATATAATACACAAAATTCTTTCTATGTAAGTCAAAACTGGTAAGTGCACAATTCTGTAATCTTGTAAGAAATGAGTTTCAATAAAAAAGAATTTAAAAATCCAAATATTTTTCTGGACAATCCCCAAAAAGATCTTAAAAAATAAAATAAAATTGTGATACAGATTAATAAATGTGGAATACATGCTCAACATGAAATGAAAACCAAAAGCAGAAGAAATGTAAGATATTTCTCATAAAATTTGTGCAAGTTAGTGAGGGAGACCTAACAAACATGGCTTGCATAGTGTGATAAAAGAATGTCTTCTTTTTAATACAGTTGTCCACATACCTGCGGACAACACAATCACTGCCTGAAAATTATACATGATATATGATATCCTATATAACTTGACATCTTGTAAATATAAAAAAAGAATAATTATATAATAAATTTTTTAAAATGTTTTCCACCCTTCTAAAAAGCCAACAAGAGCTAAATTTGTTCTCTGTAATAGTAATAAAAATTATGTCAATTTTTCTATATGAACATGATGATGTACATATATACCCCAGTAATACATGTTTGTAAATTGAGATAATTTAAAGTTGATATTATATTATATTATATCATTAAGTGTATTGCTTTTTTATGAAAACTAGTATACAAATACTTCTGCTTTTGTTAAAAAGAAACGAATAACAAATAATGACACTGTGGAAAAAATGGCCAAAAAATTGTAAACAGTGGCCAAAAATGTGTTTATTAACTAATAACATAATGCTGAATGACTAACAAATAATATGGGTTTGAACTTATACATTCCTTTTTAATCAAGTGGCATGATTCTTTACATAATATATGTAATATGCCATTCTGTCGCCAGGGGATGAACAAGTTCACTAAAATATGACAAAAATTTAAATCATATTATACAATGTAGCCTATGGCCTGCCATAGCTTAATCTACTAATTGATATAAGTATCAAATTATCACAACTTTACATAAATATCAAAGTTAGCAACAAACTCAGTTAATCCTAAAACCAGTCAAAATTTACATTGTGCACCAGTCAGTCAACATCTACTCATCCAGATCTTACTGAAGTAGCTATAAAGTAACATGTTTATTCAAAAAGAACTGAAAAATTATTTGTAACAAGGCTAACTGAGTACCAGGTGTGCACAACCATTATTTTAATCAGATATTTTCCAATAAATATTGCAATATTTTGAAAAAATTTAATGTAAATGTTTTCTATGACCAGTAAAAATGAAAGCTGTAGGTATTGCATAGTACATAGGACCTAATCTGGCAGGTATTAAATGATACCCAGGAGGACCTTACCTGTTAAGTATTAAATGATACACAGGAGGACCTTACCTGGTAAGTATTAAATGATAAACAGGAGGACCTTACCTGGCAGGTATTTAATGGTACACAGGAGGACCTTACCTGGTAAGTATTAAATGATACACAGGAGGACCTTACCTGGTAAGTATTAAATGATAAACAGGAGGACCTTACCTGGCAGGTATTTAATGGTACACAGGAGGACCTTACCTGGTAAGTATTAAATGATACACAGGAGGGGACAGGAGGACCTTAACTGGCAGGTATTTAACGGTACACAGGAGGACCTTACCTGGTAAGTATCAAATGATAAACAGGAGGACCTTACCTGGCAGGTATTTAATGGTACACAGGAGGACCTTACCTGGCAGGTATTTAATGGTACACAGGAGGACCTTACCTGGTAAGTATTAAATGATAAACAGGAGGACCTTACCTGGCAGGTATTTAATGGTACACAGGAGGACCTTACCTGGTAAGTAATAAATGATAAACAGGAGGACCTTACCTGGTAAGAATTAAATGCTACACAGGAGGACCTTACCTGGTAAGTATCAAATGATAAACAGGAGGACCTTACCTGGCAGGTATTTAATGGTACACAGGAGGACCTTACCTGGTAAGTATTAAATGATACACAGGAGGATCCTACCTGGCAGGTATTTAATGGTACACAGGAGGACCTTACCTGGTAAGTATTAAATGATACACAGGAGGATCCTACCTGGCAGGTATTTAATGGTACACAGGAGGACCTTACCTGGTAAGTAATAAATGATACACAGGAGGACCTTACCTGGCAGGTATTTAATGGTACACAGGAGGACCTTACCTGGCAGTTTAATGGTACACAGGAGGACCTTACCTGGTAAGTATCAAATGATAAACAGGAGGACCTTACCTGGCAGATATTTAATGGTACACAGGAGGACCTTACCTGGTAAGTATTAAATGATAAACAGGAGGACCTTACCTGGCAGGTATTTAATGGTACACAGGAGGACCTTACCTTGCAGGTATTTAATGGTACACAGGAGGACCTTACCTGGTAAGTATCAAATGATAACAGGAGGACCTTACCTGGCAGGTATTTAATGGTACACAGGAGGACCTTACCTTGCAGGTATTTAATGGTACACAGGAGGACCTTACCTGGTAAGTATCAAATGATAAACAGGAGGACCTTACCTGGCAGGTATTTAATGGTACACAGGAGGACCTTACCTGGTAAGTATTAAATGATACACAGGAGGATCCTACCTGGCAGGTATTTAATGGTACACAGGAGGACCTTACCTGGTAAGTATTAAATGATACACAGGAGGATCCTACCTGGCAGGTATTTAATGGTACACAGGAGGACCTTACCTGGTAAGTATTAAATGATACACAGGAGGATCCTACCTGGCAGGTATTTTTACAAAAGTACCTTTACTGATTATTTTTGTTACATGTAAATAGAAAATCATTTTAATTTTGAGAAAATGGTGATTAAAAATTGCAGACATTTCTTTATGAATGAAAACACATTTTGTCATTATAATTTGCATAAGAACAGATTAAGTTTGTGGTCTGACCTGTCAAATTTGTATTCCATAAAACTTAAGTAATAATAATATCAATTATAACAATACTAGATGTGAATCATAAATGAATATGCCATTGTTAAAGATTAAGAATAATGATAATAAAGAATTTTTTTTTTCATTTGTGAAGCAAATGTTCTTAAAATGGGGGTTTGCTAGCATATCACATGGTACCTGCAAAATTTGTGCAGCCTTGTTTGTACTGGTATGAAAAACACTAATACTGCATTATTTACTGGATTTTCCCATATAATGTCTTTTTTTACCAGAATACTGATTTATGCTGTTGCATAATAACTCTGCAGGTCTTGCGTAGATCATCAGTGTAGCCCATTAAATCAAAAGTAAAATCAAAATACATGCATAAATCACAGGTAATCACATATATACAAAATAAGGTACATAAATTAGAAAATCTAAGTACAATTACTTAGTAACAAACATTATCTAAATTATATATATATCATTTCTCAAGAGTATTTTTAACAAAAAATAACAAAAAACTCAGCAACACAAGTTAGTTATCTATATATAACAAAACTTGTTAAACTCAAAAAGATCAGCACAACACTATATTGGTTTATTTATCTGACTTGCGTAATCATTTCCATGGTTTCCATTTACCTAACACATGATATATGTCAGTAATTTTTTTTAACTTTCCAAGAATAATATTAATTTAACAGAAAAATCATTCAATTAAACAATTGCATATCCAAAATTGGAATTAAAGACAGACAAAAACAACAGATCAATAAAGAAAGTATGTGTCAGTAAAGGGAGGGAGGATGTGACAAGTGCACAACCTTGGCAGTAAACGTGTAGCTGATATAATAACAGGTCAATAAAGAAAGTATGTGTCAGTAAAGGGAGGGAGGATAGGAGGAGTGCACAACCTTGGCAGTTAACGTGTAGCTGATATAATAACATCTTACAAATAAATAATATTGCACTATTAATACACAACAATATATACACACATACTGGCAACATAAAAACATGAATTTAATTTCAGTGTATTTCTAAGTAAAGTAGTCTGTGATGTTTGCCAGCATATCTATTGATACCCCCTAACATTTGTGCCTTTCAATTATAACATTTGAAATTTAATTTTATCAGTTGAAGTTTTTCCTAAAAAATAGTGCCATTCAAGTAATTGCAACAGAAATATTTTCCAAAATGTGCTGCACAAATTGTAATGAGGTATCCATAATATAGTACAATGGTGAATGAAGCCCATTACAGTATGGTATGTGTTTGCATGCTCTTGTTAAAATTCTGCAGTTTGTTTAATGATTGCCTGGTAAATTCAAATCAATAAAATTTAGAACAAGTTTTCTTAAGATAATTTTAAAATTTCTTTAAATCATAAGCAGTTTGTTGTTGCTAGCATTTCAAGCTCAAATGTTATATAAGAGCAGCTCCATATCAAACTGTAAAATTACCTCCCTTTAACAATTTAAATGTTAACAGAGTATTAGAAATCTTTTAAGTGAAGAGATCACTGATCATCATTACACAAAACATGTAAAAGACACACCTCAATGATAATATAAAGAGTTTTTGAGAGAGTGATGTCTATGGAAACATTTTCAAAATGAACTCTGTATCCACTCTGACAGTTGTTACAGGATTAAAAAAAAAGAAGGCAGAATTAAAATCCAGTCCAAAAAAAATCTTTTTGTTTGATTCAATTATTACAATAATTATTTTACATTTTGTGGATTATGAGTAATATCAATTATGAATAAACAGCTGAGACATATCAACCCTTTTAAGGGGAGATAATTTTAGTCATTAATACAAAATCAAATATCACACTAAAAATAAGTTTGGCATCTAAAATCAAGAAACAATACGATCATGATAAAACCAAATGAGCTGAAACTAAAATCAGTAAAATTCTGGATGATTGTTAAAACTAATTACCATTTCAGTCTAAGGTCTTAATGGCATACCAGGTATCTCATTTTTATTTCAGTATAAAAGCTGCTTCAAGTTACAGAGTAAGAGTAAAACATGTTTAGTAAACCAACACTTAGGATATTCTCAAAGGGAAAGTTTGAGAAAAGAAATTAACAATGACATGTCACAATAAACATATCAACAGCATTACAAGGGTTGTCAGTGATATGGGTTGCCAGTGGATGAGTAGTTTTAAATGTCTTTGGTGTAATTATTTGATTTCAAGTATTGTTTACAAGACTTACATGACTTACTTTCATATAAATATGAAAGAACAAGTACGCACAAATTTCACACACAAAACATAACTTAAACAATAATAAAAATATCTTGAGGAAAAACTTGTAAAAATTTTCTCATTTAGAGCACTTTCATACAATTAAATAATAATAAAAAAGTATGAATTCATATGGATAATCTCTTAATCACATTTAATTTATAGGTTAATTATGCTTTCACTCTCAACACACATAATTTAAAACATTATTGTCATGCATGCAAATTTCTGTACAATTTAACATCATCAGCACAACTATCCTCACAAGAAAAAAAAATTATTGTAAGAATGATAAAGTGCGTAGAGTTTAAAAGATACACAAAAGATTAACAAGGATCAAACTGTAAAGGGCAGATAATCCTGAACAAGATTATCTGAGTGGGCAGATAATCCAAAATTTTAACAATGCAATTAGGTAAAAAATTTATTATTCCCATATTCCCAAGTTGATTGGTTTAAAAGTGAGCTCAATGCTAGATGTCAATACTGGCTTGTTTTATTTGATACTTAGAGTTTCTAGATCCATATTTTTCTCTAGTGTCTAATTGTTCATGTTCTTGTTCATAAGTTCTATCACGTTTTCGCTCTCCGTATTCATGAACACGAGGCTCTCTATCATGAGTAAAGTCTCGTCTTTGTCGGTACTCTCTAGATCTATCATAATTGACATCATGCTCATAATTTTCTGATTGCAAGTCACGATCATGAAGTTTATCACGTGAATGAGTCATTTCTCTATCATGTAAATGTCTGTCATGACTATCAATATTGTACGGGTCTCTCCCTTGTCTATCAGGAGATTCAGATCTATGTCTCTCAGGATCAAATACATGACTTCTACTGTGTTGAGCTGGGTGTGCAGGTACAGTATTATGTCTGGAAAGAGGTTGTTTTGGAGATGGTGGAGTATGTCTTTGTTGCCGTGGTGATTGCAAACCCATATTTGGTGGGTGGGTAGCTCTCCAGTAGGCCTCTAAAAATTCTGCTAAATGTTCACAAGCATCTTCTAATTGATTTTCATCTAATACAACATCAAACATTTCCTGCAAGTATAAAATTAAGGAAATCAGTGTATTATGTATTACAATATAATGAAATTTGTAAATAAAGCATTTTATAAGTAAAAAATTGCTGCTCCCCTTCTGGACCGAACTAAACAAAATAAAACTGACCGTGGCAATACTCTAATGACAGAGACTCTCTACTAAATATTATTTAAACTGTATTTTGTTAAAATTAACACCTTTAGAGCATTAGTAAGTACTCTCTTCCACAATGTTGTAAATACTTCAGAACCAGTAAAAACCCCTGTCTGATATTTTCAAATTCTAAGTCCAATTCTAAGTCCAATGGCTGAAGTTTTGCTGTACAAGGTTATAAAAAACAAATTAAGAATGTGACGATGAAAAAATACTTCCCCATTTGTACCAGACAGAATCAAGCTATGGAGATGTTCACAATGAATAAATTTTACTTCATCAAAGTTTTATTACTCTTATGGGAAAAAGTGCAAGAAAACAAACACAGAAATACACTCTCCAGACATAACAGTTGAGGGAATATATTCTTCCCAGCTTTGTCAAATATATTCTGATTACAATTAAAGCTTATTATTGTATGAGTATACAAATTTGATCTTAAAAGGATTCACAGACATATTAATGTAACCTTACTGAGCAGTAATAAACATAACAGAATTTCAGTGGTTAAAGCACTGTCAATTCTGCTCTTACTTGTTTAAGCACTGTCAGTTCTGTTCTAACTTGTTTAAGCACTGTCAGTTCTGTTCTAACTTGTTTAAGCACCGTCAATTCTGCCTTAACTTGTTTAAGCACTGTCAGTTCTGCTCTTACTTGTTTAAGCACTGTCAGTTCTGCTCTTACTTGTTTAAGCATTGTCAATTCTGTTCTAACTTGTTTAAGCACTGTCAGTTCTGCTCTAACTTGTTTAAGCACTGTCAGTTCTGCTCTAACTTGTTTAAGCACTGTCAGTTCTGCTCTTACTTTTTAAAGCACAGCACTGTCAGTTCTGTTCTAACTTGTTTAAGCACTTTCAGTTCTGTAATAACATGTTTAAGCACTGTCAGCTCTGCTCTTACTTGTTTAAGCACTGTCAGCTCTGTTTTTACTTGTTTAAGCACTGTCAGTTCTGTTCTAACTTGTTTAAGCACTGTCAGTTCTGTTCTAACTTGTTTAAGCACTGTCAGTTCTGTTATAACTTGTTTAAGCACTGTCAGTTCTGCTCTTAGTTGTTTAAGCACTGTCAGTTCTATTCTAACTTGTTTAAGCACTGTCAGTTCTGTTCTTACTTTTTGAAGCACAACACTGTAAGTTCTGTTCTTACTTTTTGAAGCACAACACTGTAAGTTCTGTTCTTACTTGTTTAAGCACTTTCAGTTCTGCCCTTACTTGTTTAAGCACTGTCAGTTCTGTTCTAACTTGTTTATTCACTGTCAGTTCTGTTCTAACTTGTTTAAGCACTGTCAATTCTGTTCTAACTTGTTTAAGCACTGTCAATTCTGCTCTTACTTGTGTAAGCACTGTCAGTTCTGCTCTTACTTGTGTAAGCACTGTCAGTTCTGTTCTAACTTGTTTAAGCACTGTCAGTTCTGCTCTTACTTGTGTAAGCACTGTCAGTTCTGCTCTTACTTGTGTAAGCACTGTCAGTTCTGCTCTTACTTGTGTAAGCACTGTCAATTCTGTTCTAACTTGTTTAAGCACTGTCAATTCTGCCTTAACTTGTTTAAGCACTGTCAGTTCTGCTCTTACTTGTTTAAGCACTGTCAATTCTGCTCTTACTTGTGTAAGCACTGTCAGTTCTGTTCTAACTTGTTTAAGCACTGTCAGTCCTGCTCTAAGTTGTTAAAGCACTGTCAGTTCTGCTTTGACTTGTTTAAGCACTGTCAGCTCTGCTTTTACTTGTTTAAGCACTGTCAGTCCTGCTCTAAGTTGTTTTAGCACTGTCAATTCTGCCTTAACTTGTTTAAGCACTGTCAGTTCTGTTCTAACTTGTTTAAGCATTGTCTGTTCTGTTTTAATTTGTTAAAACACTGTCAGTTCTGTTCTAACTTGTTTAAGCACTCTCAGTTCTGCTCCAAGTTGTTAAAGCACTGTCAGTTCTGTTTTGACTTGTCTAAGCACTGTCAGTTTTGTTCTAAAGTCACCGAAATTAACACACATACACTTGCAGTACAATGAATCAAGTCTCGACCTGAATACATGAGCAAAATTTAAGTGAGTAGAATAGATTATTAAATTTTAATTCTTAAACTGTCTAATACAAGATGAGTTAATGCTTTCATTTCCATATCTTTTTAAGTCTATTGATGACAATTTTTACACAAAAAATTAATCATATTACATGTATATGATTAAAGTAATTTCCAAGTTTGTACATGTACAACTATTTAGTTTGTTTTAAATTATCACATTCTATACTTAAAATGATTCTTAAATTAGTGTTAAGAAGCAGTACAATAGAGAGAGAGAGAGAGAGAGAGAGAGAGAGAGAGAGAGAGAGAGAGAGAGAGAGAGAGAGAGAGAGAGAGAGAGAGAGAGAGAGAGAGAGAGAGAACTACTACATCAAGCAAAAGGGTTTTGCATAAATCATGACTGTTCTTAACTGAAACCATACTTAAAAAGAAATTCATATTAACACCAATTAAATTTTCATAGATCTGAATACTGATATGATGTTATAACTCACCCTTGGGAAAAGAAAAGTTTAAACAATACACCCTATAATATCCCTTTTGCACATGTTAAAGTAATCATGCCATAATTCATCAAATATTCCTGATTACATATTCATAGGATTTCTTTTGGGAATTCATAATGTTTTTATCAATATGTTTCATATACTGGCTTATAGATTAATTCAACTAGATGTGACTAATTGTATATTTATGTGGCTGACAACTCCATGAGTCGTCAACAACAACAGAGAAATGATTATTGAGTCAAACACAAATGTATGTAAATAAACAAGATAATCAATAATGATTACCTAAAGTAATTTGAAGGGAAAACAGCATCAGTACTTAACAATAATTTTTCAATGCCTAAATGATCATAATCTTAAATTTTACTTCAAAGCTAATTGAAAAATAATAAAGTGAATAATGAAACTAAAAAGAATTTGGAAACACGGGCTGATTAAAATGTTTAATTTCCAAGCTAGGGACTAGAAATTTCATAATTATATCTAGGATAAATTTTCACTTATAACCCCATCAGACTCAACATTTTTCAGTGATGTATCTAACAATCATATAAATTCCTACTGATATGAGATATGTCAAATGTTGAAACATCCCGTGACATTGCATTTCTGGTGCCCCCCCCTCTTAAAAATCTTTAATTATGGATGTTTAGTCATATATTTTGTACACAGATTCTGGAACACCACTAGACTTGTAGGTAAAGTGTATATTAATAGAGTGTAGTGGTAATATAGTTTTGAGAGCAACTGATTTGATGGACATTGTCAATTTTTATTTGTAATGTATCTTTCAGTTTGGGTAAAAATAAAACTGGGCTTTTACATCCAAGTTAAAATCATTTCAGAGTACCGAGATGTCACTTGCCCAAAATAAAGATACAGCAATTACATAAATGACATTGCTAGCTATAAGCTTTGAAAGGTTTTTTTTTTTAAAGCCAGATGTACATTGAAAAAAGTATCAAATTACAGGTCCTAACAAATATTAGCAAGAATGTTACCAGTACTGTATTTTCTTTGTATTTTCCTGACTCCTTTGACTTACAGTGAAAGTTACTAAATTTTTGTGGTATCTACCGATACATTCACTTAGAGTAATTGATATAAAATCTCTGTGGTACTTACCTTAAAGTGTGACTTGGTGAATGTTACTGGTTTAACATAGTACTTACCTGACTACATTCACTTAGAGTGTGACTATACTGACTTAGAGTGAATGTTACTGGTTTAACATAGTACTTACCTGACTACATTCACTTAGAGTGTGACTATACTGACTTAGAGTGAATGTTACTGGTTTAACATAGTATCTACCTGACTACATTTACTTAGAGTGTGACTATACTGACTTAGAGTGAATGTTACTGGTTTAACATAGTATCTACCTGACTACATTTACTTAGAGTGTGACTATACTGACTTAGAGTGAATGTTACTGGTTTAACATAGTATCTACCTGACTACATTTACTTAGAGTGTGACTATACTGACTTGGTGAATGTTACTGGTTTAACATTGTACTTACCTGACTACATTCACTTAGAGTGTGACTATACTGACTTAGAGTGAATGTTACTGGTTTAACATAGTACTTACCTGACTACATTCACTTAGAGTGCGACTATACTGACTTAGAGTGAATGTTACTGGTTTAACATAGTATCTTCCTGACTACATTTACTTAGAGTGTGACTATACTGACTTAGAGTGAATGTTACTGGTTTAACATAGTACTTACCTGACAACATTCACTTAGAGTGTGACTATACTGACTTAGAGTGAATGTTACTGGTTTAACATAGTATCTACCTGACTACATTTACTTAGAGTGTGACTATACTGACTTAGAGTGAATGTTACTGGTTTAACATAGTATCTTCCTGACTACATTTACTTAGAGTGTGACTATACTGACTTAGAGTGAATGTTACTGGTTTAACATAGTACTTACCTGACTACATTCACTTAGAGTGTGACTATACTGACTTAGAGTGAATGTTACTGGTTTAACATAGTATCTACCTGACTACATTTACTTAGAGTGTGACTATACTGACTTAGGAGTGAATGTTACTGGTTTAACATAGTTCTTACCTGACTACATTTACTTAGAGTGTGACTATACTGACTTAGAGTGAATGTTACTGGTTTAACATAGTACTTACCTGACTACATTTACTTAGAGTGTGACTTACCTGACTACATTGATTTAACTTATCAGCAGCTACTAATTGCACATTCATATTTCTACTTTGAGATTTACCACGGGATTTGATCAATCGCTGTAAAACCTAAAAAATAATAAAACATTAAAATATAATTCAACACATTTAAAATAAATAAATCATACAAAATAGAATCCTAAATTTTTAAAAAGTATTCTATTTGATAATTATACCTTATATACTGTGAAATAATTTATTTTCATTGTGTCAATTTTTCATGATCTTAAGAAAAATATAATTTTTGTGGTGAAATAAGTTTGTGATTTGTGGTTACCATTTAGGGTAATACAAAATATTTAAAAGTCATGTAAATTAGGGTGTCAGGATGTCAAGAAACAGGTGGCCGAGTGGTCTAAAGCGCACACTTACGGATCACAGTGCCTCTCATCGCCTGGGTTCGAATCCCACTCAGGACAGATCCTAGTGTGAGAAAGTTTGTCAGTTATTTTCTCTGGGCACTCCGGTTTCCTCCACCATCCGAGAACTGACCGCCTCGAAATAAGTGAAAGATTCTTGACTGGGGCGTGAAACACCATTACTCCACTCCATTCATGTCAAGAAACAACAAACACAATTGATTTTATAGTATACATTAATGGTTAAAAAAAGACAGTGACTTAGTCATGAATGCCTGGTAATGTGGCATGATGAAAAAATATTTGGATCTTGGAATTGTTATAAAATATTTTACTGAATAGAGTATTTAAAAGCTTCCTAAGAATTTTGATAGCTAATACAGTTACCTCAGAATGTCTGGTTAGGGAATTCCATTTTCCAGAACCGTTTCAATTATGTTAGGAACAAAAACATATTGATAGAGTAGTTTTTTTTCTCATACTTGGTTCTAAGAAAGTTTAATAAATCATCATTTATAGGGCTATAATAGGGTAATTGATAAGTTGAAAACTTGAACTGCATTGGATTTTTATACTAACTAAAATTACCAAGGTATTTGTTTATCAAAATTTAGATAACAACTTTTGGTATAATCAAAAAAGAGACATTTGGTAGAAAAAGAGACATTTGAAAACTGAAAAAAAAAAAATGTTTTTGGCGACAGCCAATGTGAGCAAGAACACAAGTCAATGGTGAAACAATAAAAAAAAATTAACTAATTCAAATTTCAAATTCTTATTATTAATTTAATTTTTTTTTATTACCACAAGGTTATGTACTTCTGACATATTAAAATATGTTTTGAAGGATTTAACTTGAAACGTATGATTTTAAAATGAGTGATTTTTTCTATGCTTGCAGTAAAACCTTGTTTTAGTGCCCTTTTTAAGGGCATTATTCTACTTAATTCAATAACCCTTAATCATAAAATCAGACTCAATGGAAAGAATACTACCTTTGGTGAGGCAATTTTGACATAAACTATAATTGGAGCTAAAGAAGTTTTGGCTAGTTGAGATGGGTGATTAATCGTGTCACAGTCAAGCACAACCAATTGTAACGACCTTGCTAATTCAAAGATCCTCTCTATTTCACCTTGAACTTCACCTAAAAAGCAATAAATATATCTTTTATTGAAATCACAACATAGAATGGTTTAAAAAACTGAAACAGTAATGTTATACATAATTCTTTTTGTTTTAAAAACAAATAATAATTAGCATTTCAAATAAACCTGAAATTCATCTCAGTAAATTTATTTGAAATTAATATCCTGGCCAAAACCAAGACTAAGTGATCATCTGCATATTCCTCTCTTACTTTTTATATTGGATTCATTTATCTTAAATCACACCACCAGGTTCCACCCACTGGATGGCCACACCCCACGGTTGGATAAGCCTCCAAATGTCACCAGGGAAAAACAAACAAACAAACCAGTAGCAATACTTGATCATACTTTGTCCTTACCTAAACCTGATGCTCTAGGATTACTAGTCATACGTTTTGGATTATTCAGCAGCGATTTACGTCCTAAAGAAATGTCTGCAGTAACCCTTGTTATAATGATTCTACAAATACCAAAGAAAAAAGTTTTTGATTATATCACTATTAATTATTTTCATAATGCTAAAATTAAAGATTTTTATTAGTTTTGATTTTTTTATATATACGTATCTTGTTGAATCATGTTTATTAAGTTCCTACTAACAGTGATAAAGTTACATTGTAACAACTGATAAAGTTTATATAGTAAAGAATAGTGCTGTTTATAACCTAACACTTTATAATTAATAAGTAACAACAATTTTACCTATACAAATTTTATGTTACCCACCTTCCTTCAAATCTATGTTTTAGGAAATCAAACAAAGCTTTCTGCATCATATCTGTAACTTCATAACCTTTTAGAGAAGGCCCTATTAATACCACAGGTCGCATTGAAGGCACTACTTCATACGGTGGAACACTTTCAGACTGAAATCACATAAACAAAACACAGTGTTATAAAGAGACACAATATATAGCATTATTAACTTTTTTTACATGAAGATTGTAAATAGGAAATGATACACAAAGATGTTTATCTCAACAACAATGATTTGCACAAATTTGGAATACAGTTACAGTGTCAAATGTCAACTTTGATTATTGGCAATAATCTGCTTATAAAATTTGATCCAATTTCTTTTTGGGTTTTGATTTAGAACCTGTATAGAAAGGCTACCTGGTTATTGACAGGTTTGACTATGTACCGTTGTAAGCTGTCAGAAAAACAGTATAGCAAACTTAATCCATCAAAGACTTAGTGATGATCACACTGTAATTATGACAAAATATTCTGTACTTCATGCAGGTAAGTCTATTTATGTAACATAAACATGAGATTTACTTTGTTTCATGACAATATATGATAACATCTAAATCTTTTCTGTTCCTGGGGTGATGACCATCAAGTTTGCTAAAGTGCGGAATTATGAAAAAATGCCTCTCACTGCACACGATATAAGTGAAAGAATCTCTAGATGAGTTTAAAATACCATTACTCCTTAATTCCACTCTTTTCTGTTCCTTCAACATAGTAAAGCAAAAAACTAACAGACAAAACACTATTTACCTTTTTGAAGAAGGTTTTCTTTTTCTCCTTAGCAGGGGGTGTAATACTGGGTTTACCCTTTGGGTTTCCTACACTATCGCTATCCTCGCCTTGGGTACTTTCTACTCCGTTTTCTACTTCAACGCCTGTAATTTATAGCATTTCTTGTTAAGAAATTTATGAGATTTAACAAAAAATGATCATTTCTCAACCTAAACATTTTATTACTTGATTATTCTGTAGAGTTTAAAAGCCAGTTATAATTCCTACACAGAGATTAAAACAAGATTTATTAGAAAACAACACAGCACCCCAAGTTGATATTTTGCACAGTAACAGGATTGCAAACTACAGAATCTGATGAACAATATATTTCCACTATAACTAAAAAGAGCAATTTTATTTACTACAAATGATTCACAAAATAGTTATTAAATTTGAATAATTTCATCAATAATTATCTAACCATTATTAAACTGATGTTACCATATTATCTCGCTAAATAAAGCAATGCAGAGGTGATCCTAGAACTCTGTTAATACAAAGATTGTTACAATACATGTAATGTGGAATGTACAAATCAGCCTAGTAATTTATTTCTCATGTCAATATTTTTATAATATCAGAATATGATTGTCAATTGTTCATTTTCTAAAATTAAAACCTAAAAATCCCAACAAACAGGTCATGTATTTTATTTAAGGCTAAGGGTATGTGACAAAGAAAAATTAATTAAGTACTGAACTACAATTGGAGCTTATCTTTAGGTAAAATTGCTCACCTGAGGAAATCAAAAATATCATAACATTATAATCTCAAAATGTAAAACAAGCTGGCTAAGAAACATTTAAAAGTCAAGATTAAAATCATTGTCATACAAGTACTTAATATTGATGATATAAATGAAGTTGAGAAAATGTTGGCTATGCTGGTTCTGAAGGAGTAATGATGTTATGATGTTAAAATCTTTTCTTACTTCAGGTGACTGTGACTTTGAATATGGGTCAAGGTAAAAAGTGTTACAAAACTAGTAGAATTTTATAAAGTGATGCCATAAAGTTAAATGCTTCCATATTCATGACAAGAGGTTAAAAGGTTTAAATACTTTTGGTCGCTGTGACCTTAAATTGAGTTCCTGGGTCTTTCAGTTCATAACAAAGAGATTTAAGTTTGCTACCTCAGGTCAGTACAACCTTGAATGTATTTTAAGGTCAACCAGTTGGCAAAATTGATACTGATTTCTGTGTTAATGTTTTATATGAAGTTATATATAAATTTTCAAGCTGGAAAAAAGTTAAGGTCACCCAGCTGCAAAATTTAAAACAGCTTGGTTCTGGTAAAATCACTGACAAGTTCACTACTGATTCTAGAGAAAAGTTCTTGAAAATGTGAAATTTACAGATTATGAATGAAAGATGATAGACGATGGACTAAAGTGCATTTTAAATAGCTTACCTTGAAAATTCCTTACAGTGAGCTTAAAAACTATTTACCCAAATACATGTATTCAGAAAATATTCTTCACTCTATGGCAAATATTGTTCAGACAAACACTATTGACTTTTATCAATATAAAATTTGCTTTATATATGTATTGATCTTTTTCAACAAATTTTGTAAACTTATAATATATAGTTTTGACAGCTAGATCCAGACAATAACTTTCCATATATAACTAAACAAGGATATAACTAAAAAAATATCAACCAATTCGGGTAGATAATCTGCACATCTCCTACCATTGTTAACTCTGTCACCTAAGTTTTGTAAACTTCTACTGAATTGTTCTGAAGATTGTGTACAATAAAGGATTTTCCACTAAAAACTTTAAGGGGCCATGACTTCCAAGGAAACTTGACAAACTCTGGTTAAGATTGAGCATCTCTTCTTACATTTGATACTGTACAATAAGTTATGTAGCTTCTGATAAACCTTTTTGACAAAAATTGAAAAGATGGAGAGAACTTGGAGTTTAATACCCCTCTTTCTTCAAAAGATGGGGATAACAATAAATCATGTCAAAAAATAGCTATTGCTATTTATCTACACCATAAAAACTCAGATGTATATATATAATATAAATACGAGTTGAATTTTGATGTGCCAGATGTTCACATTTCGGAAATTCATTCCTCATCAGTGACACTAAGACAGAAAAGTTTGATACATAAAAAATATAAGCCAAACAGTTGAAAATAATGAATCTAAAGTTTCAAATTTATATAAATCCAAATCCAGCTAAGGAATGCTGTGCATGAGGGAACAGACCTTAGTTTTAAATTAATTTCAAATTTTAGCCGACTGAAAATTTAATATAGTGGAAATAAAACTGTACCAGTCTTTGCAATATGGATTTTACTTTTATAGCACAGTGATAAAACGTCTACAAGGATTCTTATAACTAATAGCCAGTGTCATAAAACATGAAATCGATTCAAAATAACAATTCTTAATGGAAAATATTCAAATAAAAAATGTTTCTTGTGTCTGTTCAAAATAAACAAGTGCTATTTATTGAGATGAAAATCAAATGGATAAGTAACGAAAAAACAAAGAGCTGCCAGAAGTACAGCATGCCTTCCCTTCACATCTAAACAAACACCTAAAAACTATGACACGGTTCCTCCCAGTTTCGTCAAAGCATATTAAGATATTCTGTACCTTTTTACAAATGACTTAACATTTTTAACTTAATACAGTAAAACATCTTTATAAAGCCTATCAATAACTTTACAACCTTGCTTATCAACATTCTATTTTAAAATCATAAAGTCTATTTCTTTTCTGTTTCAATTTTAAAACCCCAACCCAATCAAAGCCCCTTTATAATGCCAAAAAATCTGACTAAACAAATGTTGGCCATGAATCAAGGTTTTACTGTACTTTAGAACTACTCAGGACACTTAAAGTAACAAGCACTTGTGAACATGATATAAGCTAACTGGTGATTTAAATCTGAACCAAAAGCATTACAGTTTAAATTATCTGTATAGAAATGACAAGCAGGTACTTACCTTGTAATGTATGTATAACAATATAACAAAATCTATTCACAATGATGATTACAAAGAGCACTTGTAAGTGGTATTGTAGATGATAGTCACAAATCTGATTAGTTCTGATAAGATTTGTTTAGTAAGGTTAATTAAGAAAGAAAACCACAAACATCCCAATATCCAAGCATGACACTTAAAATACTTAACAACGTCTTCCAGATTTTTTTTAATTGATAGACCAAAAATATTTTGTTAGAATTAAAGTCAAATAACTATTTCTCAACTGTTACAGTAAAATTTTATGCTATAATCAATATATAGATTTATATATATAGACCACTCAGTTATACAGATTAGACTGTATAGACTGTATATATAGACCACTCAGTTGTACAGATTAGACTGTATATGTAGATCACTTAGTTACACAGATTGGACTGTATATATAGACCACTCAGTTATACAGATTAGACTGTATATGTAGATCACATAGTTACACAGATTGGACTGTATATATAGACCACTCAGTTATACAGATTAGACTGTATATGTAGATCACTTAGTTACACAGATTGGACTGTATATATAGACCACTCAGTTATACAGATTAGACTGTATATGTAGATCACTTAGTTACACAGATTTGACTGTATATATAGACCACTCAGTTATACAGATTAGACTGTATATGTAGATCACTTAGTTACACAGATTGGACTGTATATATAGACCACTCAGTTATACAGATTAGACTGTATATGTAGATCACTTAGTTACACAGATTGGACTCTATATATAGACCACTCTGTTATACAGATTATACTGTATATGTAGATCACTTAGTTACACAGATTGGACTGTATATATAGACCACTCTGTTATACAGATTAGACTGTATATGTAAATCACTTAGTTACACGGATTGGACTGTATATATAGACCACTCAGTTATACAGATTAGACTGTATATGTAGATCACTTACTTACACAGATTGGACTGTATATATAGACCACTCAGTTATACAGATTAGACTGTATATGTAGATCACTTAGTTACACAGATTGTACTGTATATATAGACCACTCAGTTATACAGATTAGACTGTATATGTAGATCACTTACTAACACAGATTGGACTGTATATATAAACCAGTCAGTTATACAGATTAGACTGTATATGTAGATCACTTAGTTACACAGATTGTACTGTATATATAGACCACTCAGTTATACAGATTAGACTGTATATGTAGATCACTTACTAACACAGATTGGACTGTATATATAAACCACTCAGTTATACAGATTAGACTGTATATGTAGATCACTTAGTTACACAGATTGGACTGTATATATAGACCACTCAGTTATACAGATTAGACTGTATATGTAGATCACTTAGTTACACAGATTGGACTGTATATATATACCACTCTGTTATACAGATTAGACTGTATATGTAGATCACTTAGTTACACAGATTGGACTGTATATATAGACCACTCTGTTATACAGATTAGACATTATATGTAGATCACTTAGTTACACGGATTGGACTGTATATATAGACCACTCAGTTATACAGATTAGACTGTATATGTAGATCACTTAGTTACACAGATTGGACTGTATATATAGACCACTTTGTTATACAGATTAGACTGTATATGTAAATCACTAAGTTACACTGATTGGACTATATATATAGACCACTCAGTTATACAGATTAGACTGTATAGACTGTATATATAGACCACTCTGTTATACAGATTAGACTGTATATGTAGATCACTTAGTTACACAGATTGGACTGTATATATATAGACCACTCAGTTATACAGATTAGACTGTATATGTAGATCACTTAGTTACACGGATTGGACTGTATATATAGACCACTCTGTTATACAGATTAGACTGTATATGTAGATCACTTACTTACACAGATTGGACTGTATATATAGACCACTCAGTTATACAGATTAGACTGTATAGACTGTATATATAGACCACTCTGTTATACAGATTAGACTGTATATGTAGATCACTTACTTACACAGATTAGACTGTATATATAGACCACTCAGTTATACAGATTAGACTGTATATGTAGATCACTTAGTTACACAGATTGTACTGTATATATAGACCACTCAGTTATACAGATTAGACTGTATATGTAGATCACTTAGTTACACAGATTGGACTTTATATATAGACCACTCTGTTATACAGATTAGATTGTATATGTAGATCACTTACTTACACAGATTGGACTGTATATATAGACCACTCAGTTATACAGATTAGACTGTATATGTAGATCACTTACTTACACAGATTAGACTGTATATATAGACCACTCTGTTATACAGATTAGACTGTATATGTAGATCACTTACTTACACAGATTGGACTGTATATATAGACCACTCTGTTATACAGATTAGACTGTATATGTAGATCACTTAGTTACACAGATTGGACTATATATATATAGACCACTCAGTTATACAGATTAGACTGTATAGACTGTATATATAGACCACTCTGTTATACAGATTAGACTGTATATGTAGATCACTTAGTTACACAGATTGGACTGTATATATAGACCACTCAGTTATACAGATTAGACTGTATATGTAGATCACTTAGTTACACAGATTTGACTGTATATATAGACCACTCAGTTATACAGATTAGACTGTATATGTAGATCACTTAGTTACACGGATTGGACTGTATATATAGAGCACTCAGTTATACAGATTAGACTGTATATGTAGATCACTTAGTTACACAGATTGGACTGTATATATAGACCACTCTGTTATACAGATTAGACTGTATATGTAGATCACTAAGTTACACGGATTGGACTATATATATAGACCACTCAGTTATACAGATTAGACTGTATATGTAGATCACTTAGTTACCGAATCCCCACATATAAGATGGTTTTTTTTTACCTTTAGATTTATTTTTTGAGAAGGGGGGTCGTCTTATACGACAGTACACAAATGAGGGGTTGAAATTCTTGAGAAAAAATGTCCACACACGATCGTGATGTCTGCCATCTTTGTTTTTGTGTATTGCAGTTTCATAATGGTTGATATATTTTACAGATTCATAACATACAAGAAATGCGAATTACCTGCTTTGAAATTTTTGTAGTTTTGTATATTTATTGATCTTTTAATAAAATAAAGTTATAATAAATAATTCAAATAAGAAATAAAAAGAAATCATCAAGGTTTCAGTAAGTACAGTAATTGAGGAGGCAGTAAATATTCTGTACAAAATTTTATTCTTTTTGATTACTTTTAATAACAATCTAGAAATTACATAAACCACACTTTGTCTGCTTCACAAGTAAAGGGCAATTTGTTCTGAGTATCAGGGTTCCTGTCTTCAACAGCTGATTGGTAATTTAATAAACAATAACGATTTTTTTTAAATGTTGTTTAGGCTATTGAATTTATTTAAAAACATAACAGATATACGTCTTCACGATTACTGATGATGACATGTTCTGGCATCTGATTTTATTTTTACGTTTTTCGATTTATTCAAAACTTAAACTAGAATCAAAGGGCAAAGAAATTAATACACAAGTACGGTATTAAAAATAAAAAATATAAACAATAGGCGAAAATTGGTGGAAAGTTTGTGGTCCAATACCGTCAAATACTGGTACCAGTATGACCTTGTCTGAAAATCATGGTCGACTTTTAGGTGCAGTATTGCCTGAAATCATCAAAAATGATGTGAAAATCCTACCCTGTTTTATAGGCGAAGTAGTCTTATATCTGGGGATTTACGGTACACAGATTGGACTGTATATATAGACCACTCAGTTATACAGACCTGTCTATATATAGCAATCACTCAGTAAGATATGATCAATACACAGATTGGATTGTATATGTAGATCACTCTTCATGTTATAACAACACATAGATCAGACTGTATATGTAGATCAATCAGTAAGATACTGATACTGACTGTATATGTAGATCAATCAGTAAGATATGATCAACACACAGGTCAGACTGTATATGTAGATCACTTAGTAAGATATGATCAATACACAGATTGGACTGTATATGTAGATCAATAAACAGATCAGACTGTATATGTAGATCAATCAGAAAGATATGATCAACACAAAGATCAGACTGTTCATGTTGATCAATCAGAAAGATATGATCAACACAAAGATCAGACTGTTCATGTAGATCACTCAGTAAGATATGATCAATACACAGATTATACTGTATATGTAGATCACTCTGCAAGTTATAAATCAATACACATATCAGACAGTATATGGCAATCAATAAATAGATCAGATTGTATATGTAGACTCTCAGGAAGATATAATCAATAAACAGATCAAACTTTTTATGCTTATAGATTATCATCAAACTGTGCAACTAATAACAAAATATCGAATAACTGATTTCAAATAACAGATATTCAAAAAATATTTTTCTGATATTTATTAACAGATGTTTCTACTAAAGGCACTTAACAGTTAGAAGTGTTTTTTCAAGATACAATTTTTTCTTTTCTTTCTTTCTTTCTTTCTTTTTTTTTTTTTTGCTTGAATTATTAGGATGTTTACCATAGGAATTGATTGACAAGTGTAGGCGGGGCATACCTGGAGTGGGTGGAGTAGAACCTCGGGAATTGGAGGAAGGATTAGTACCTGTTCCACCACTAAGCAGATTTTCCATGTTGGAAGATGAAGACGGTTTACTGAAAAAAAGAAGGAAAAAAAAAAATGAAAAGTAGCATGTTAAATACTGTTGTTGGAAAACTAAAATGGTTTGCTGAAAATAAGAAAGAATCTGCATTAAACAATAATACAAACTATAAATCTAACCTGTATATGACTTATGTTGTGTCTTATATAAATCTAACCTGTATATGACTTATGTTGTGTCTTATATAAATCTAACCTGTATATCACTTATGTTGTGTCTTATATAAATCTAACCTGTAAATGACTTATGTTGTGTCTTATATAAATCTAACCTGTATATGACTTATGTTGTGTCTTATATAAATCTAACCTGTATATGACTTATGTTGTGTCTTATATAAATCTAACCTGTATATCACTTATGTTGTGTCTTATATAAATCTAACCTGTATATCACTTATGTTGTGTCTTATATAAATCTAACCTGTAAATGACTTATGTTGTGTCTTATGTTGATCTAACCTGTATATCACTTATGTTGTGTCTTATATAAATCTAACCTGTAAATGACTTATGTTGTGTCTTATATAAATCTAACCTGTATATGACTTATGTTGTGTCTTATATAAATCTAACCTGTAAATGACTTATGTTGTGTCTTATATAAATCTAACCTGTATATGACTTATGTTGTGTCTTATATAAATCTAACCTGTATATGACTTATGTTGTGTCTTATATAAATCTAACCTGTATATGACTTATGTTGTGTCTTATATAAATCTAACCTGTATATGACTTATGTTGTGTCTTATATAAATCTAACCTGTATATGACTTATGTTGTGTCTTATATAAATCTAACCTGTATATGACTTATGTTGTGTCTTATATAAATCTAACCTGTATATGACTTATGTTGTGTCTTATATAAATCTAACCTGTATATGACTTATGTTGTGTCTTATATAAATCTAACCTGTATATGACTTATGTTGTGTCTTATATAAATCTAACCTGTATATGACTTATGTTGTGTCTTATATAAATCTAACCTGTATATGACTTATGTTGTGTCTTATATAAATCTAACCTGTATATGACTTATGTTGTGTCTTATATAAATCTAACCTGTATATCACTTACATTGTGTCTTAAATAAATCTACATAATTTAATAATCACAAATATTTGCTTCAATTTCCAACCATAACAAAATATGAAATTAATGGTATTGTAAATATTTAAAGAAGTTTATTCCACACAAACACAGCACATTATTGGAAGAAAGTTATTCAAACATAAGTGGCTTGAACAGAAATAAATTTCTTTGCCAAAGCAAAATGTTTTTCATGATATTAAACCCTTTTCGATAACTTTGGAGATTGTAACATAGTTAACTTTGGAGATTGCAACATAGTTTTCAAAGTATTCCAACAAATTGCAAGTATATCTGTATTTAACAGTGAAAATAAAATTAAATTCTGTTTCAAAAAAGAAAAAACCAAGTTACTCTAACGATGAAATGCAATGACCCAAAACAATACTAATCCTTTAGTTTTAATTCCTGTAGGTTTTTTCACTTATATTAAGGTGGTCAATAAGACCGTTGTTATTATTTTTATTTTTATTAAAAAAGAATTATTTGAGTCATATTGGTGTTTCAAAATATGATGAGAAGAAGTCCAATTTCAAAGGTAAAAATTATATAGATTTTATGCAATCAGGAAAAGAAAATTAGTTTGTTGTTCAAAATGCACAGGATCTGATTTGCTTAGTCTTCTCCAATTAAAAAAAAGAAGGAAATCATCAGCTTTTGGAAGATTGTCCAGTTTCCACAGGAATCAAGTTTTCAATATTTTCAAATATACACAAATACAGCTTGTTAAGCAAAGCTAACAGACTGTTGACCTGTTTTTATCATGATGTTCAAAAACCTCTAAGTTACCAATAACCAATTAGTTAAACATGAGACCAAAACCAAAATTAAATTCCACATCACATTATCAATTACTTGTTCATTAGCTCAGTGACACTTCTGTAAAATAAAATTTTTATCTTCAGTATTATCCCCCTTTTAAATGCAAACAATTTCAAAATTCCCTCATACAAATTATTACTTTTTATTTCTTCACCTAAGATATTTCCAAAAAAAAAACCCAATAAATCCAAAATACATACAGCCATTTCCACTTTTTAAATCTAAATCTCAAAATAACCTGAAACAAAATTATCTAACAGCCAAAATAGAAACTGCAGTATTAATTGATTTAGCTCTTTCCCCAAGAGAAATGAGTTAATCCATTACCTATAATTCTACTTTGATATTTTACGACAGGTGTCTGTTTTAAGCATGGAAATGACGTCATAAACCATGAAAGGCTAAGAAGACAGCTATTTATGGATATTCTGCAAACTCCTACGACTTGCTTTTAATGACATTACATATATATGATGTCATATAAAGATCTATAACCATTTACAATAAATGTACCTTTAAGAGATTTTGAAGACTAATACAAGGGAATTTGATGACAATAACAGGACAGATTTCAAAAGATTTCACAAATTAACATACCCTTAACAAGTTAGTTAAAATATTAATAAATATAACACAATGTCACAGTACAGGTAAAAGGATGTGGTTCATAATACATGATATAATTCCAGTGGATTTAAGATTAAGATAACCCCTATATTGATGATGATAATGACACACATATTACAAATTAATTTTAATAATTATAACAACAACAACAGAAAAAAAACAATACATTTATCTTAAAATTTTCTTACATAGGTAATTATGTAATTAATTAGAGCAGTTGTGGTAGGTCAATATTTATATTAGTGAAATTACACCTTTGTCGTCACTGTCATCAATTTGTCACTATACACCACAGCATTGTAATTACTCCTACACCTCATTTAGAATTTAGGTCATTGATTTCCTTAGTTGTATTTAAATTTTATTGTATGATCAGACAATGGCCTTGCATTATTGATTTTATACAGAAATACCACAACACCTCTATTAACATTTCTGATGAAGCTAAGTTTTATTCTTTTGGCAGAAATAAAGTGTTAGGGTTATCCAGCTCTTAACCTTAAGACAAACAGACAGGTCCGGCTTTAACTAAAAGACAGACAGACAGGTCCGGCTCTTAACCTAAAGACAATAAGACAAGATTCAGCTCTTAACCTAAAGACAGACAGACAAGTCCGGCTCTTAACCTAAAGACAAGACAAACAAGTCTGGCTCTCAACCTAAAAACAGATAGACAAGTCCAGCTCTTAATCTAAAAACAGATGGACAAGTCCAGCTCTTAACCTAAAGACAGATAGACAAGTCCAGCTCTTAACCTAAAGACAGACAGACAGGTCCTGCTCTTAACCTAAAGACAGACAGACAAGTCCAGCTCTTAACCTAAAGACAAAAAGACAGACAGACAAGTCCTGCTCTTAACCTAAAAACAGATAGACAAGTCCAGCTCTTAACCTAAAAACATATAGACAAGTCCAGCTCTTAACCTAAAAACAGATAGACAAGTCCAGCTCTTAACCTAAAGACAGACAGACAGGTCCTGCTCTTAACCTAAAGACAGACAGACAAGTCCAGCTCTTAACCTAAAGACAAAAAGACAGACAGACAAGTCCAGCTCTTTACCTAAAGATAGACAGACAAGTCCAGCTCTTAACCTAAAGACAGACAGACAGGTCCTGCTCTTAACCTAAAGACAAAAAGACAAGTCCAGCTCTTAACCTAAAGACAAAAAGACAGACAGACAAGTCCAGCTCTTAACTTAAAGACAGGCAGACGGGTCCAGCTCTTAACCTAAAAACAGATAGACAAGTCCAGCTCTTAACCTAAAAACA
The DNA here is from genome assembly GCA_029721355.1 of Tegillarca granosa. Taxonomy (NCBI): domain Eukaryota; kingdom Metazoa; phylum Mollusca; class Bivalvia; order Arcoida; family Arcidae; genus Tegillarca; species Tegillarca granosa. Next base: position 6,185,686 of record CM056597.1, on the reverse strand, counting down.
GATAGACAAGTCCAGCTCTTAACCTAAAAACAGATAGACAAGTCCAGCTCTTAACCTAAAAACATATAGACAAGTCCAGCTCTCAACCTAAAAACAGATAGACAAGTCCAGCTCTTAACCTAAAAACAGATAGACAAGTCTGACTCTTAACCTTAAGAGAGATAGACAAGTCTGGCTCTTAACCTAAAGACAGATAGACAAGTCCGGGTCTTAACCTAAAAACAGATAGACAAGTCTGGCTCTTAACCTAAAGACAGACAGACAGGCAGATAGACAGATAGGCAGACAAATGAGAGAGAGAGAGAGAGAGAGAGAGAGAGAGAGAGAGAGAGAGAGAGAGAGAGAGAGAGAGAGAGAGAGAGAAAGAGAGAGAGAAAGAGAGAGAGAGAGAGAGCAGACACAAATACCAAAGTTTTATCCTTCTAAAAGGATATCAACATCTGCAGTTTATTTATACAGTAAACTTTTAGTTCACTCCAACCACTTTCTTCAGTCAAATCTTAACAAAGGAGTTTTGATAAATTTAAGTAAGGAGGAGGGGGGGGGGGTGTCTTATGAAGAGACATATAAATAGAATTCAGGGCTTCAAAATAGTAAGTACATATAATTAAGCTAGATGACAAAAATAATTAAGTGATATTACAAGGCTAAATGTATTAATGCAAATAGTTTACCACGTGACATCTATTCATATAGACAGAGCTCAACATCTTAATAATTATGCATTTATAAAAACTAGTAAAACCAGTCAAATTTTATGAATGTAGCTTTGCAACAGATCTGAAGAAAACAAGGCATCTGAATATGAGTATACTTTTAATTTTCAAGTGAAACAAAAATCAAAGTAACTTATATCAATAATTTATCTGAAGTTGCAAGTCCAGCCAATGACATGTTACTGAGTCTGAACCTTAGAAAAGAAAGAATGACATCACATAAACAAAAAAAATCTGCAGCATAAAATGTACTGATTGACTGGTATTCTTAACAATGATTAAAGATACTCACTTATTATAGCCCTTGCCTGGCCCACGTCCTCCAGCACCAGTTTGTATGGACTTGAGGTTTTCTAGTTTGGCAGGACTAGGTATAAACCTAACTTCACATCCTTCCTTCACTGCTCTACCTATCCACCAGTCATTGTTGAATTTCTAAATAAAACAAAAACATAAGCATATACAGGACATTTGTGAAAAACTGCACCCTGTGTAAATCCTAAATCCTGACTGAACTTATTTTTTATGATATATATTTATTATTGTTGTCATAACTAACTCATGTATATCAAAATTCTGTTTTATCTGAATAAAACCTATAATCTGGAGGGGGTTCCTTTAGACAAGTTTCAAGATACATTAGAAATTTCCTAGTTCAAAATTAAATTTCTTTTATACTAATGATATCTCTATTGATCTAAAATCTTCAGTTTGGAGGAAGTTAGTTCCATGGTACACTGGAACTTCCCTTATCCAAACTGGGATTGATTTTATACCAATGTCAAGCTGATAAACAAATCCATTCATTTTTTATATGAATATATGTTTTCAGAACAAATCTTTCAGTCAGGACATGAATTCAGCTTGTAAGAACATCTAACAGTAAATCAATCAGTATTGCATCAATTTCTCTGCACTGGAATTAAAATATATGCTTGAAATTAAAATAATTACCTCTTTTATGTGTAAGAAATCTTTAACTTGAAATGATACTGAGTAACCTTCCACAGGACAATCAGTGTCTTGCTTTCCATCGTATGCAACATTGGTTCGCACTGCAAACGCAACAGGTTTTAACTGAAAAAGTAAAAGTAACATGTATCTTTCTGATTCTGACAGAGCTTAAATCAGCCTAAGGAGTCTAATTCTTAAATGTACTCCTGGGTTATACTGACCCCATTGTATTCAAGTCTGTGATTTATAATATAACCTGATGGTGATTTCACCTATCACTCTATATCTGGAGTCGAGAGTGTTGGAATTAAGGCTGAAACAATATGTCTAATACACAACATGACAAATCAGGATTCATAGGCTGTGATTTGAACCTTTCTGATATGATAAAAAAGCTTTCAACTGCAGCTTTTGAAAGATTCTGGAGCAAAGGTATGGTATTTCTTCTTCCTTTTTTTTTTTTGAGAAATAGTTTTTGTAATTTTTCAAAAAAATAAAATATCAAGAACTCAAATAGATCAGTGGGCTTATGCTTCAAGAAAAAAGATGACACAAGCTGTTTTTAACAATCTTAGTGCTTCAAAACAGTGTAATGAAATAAGAAAATGTATAGAACAAATATTTTTTAAAAATTATATAATTCCAAATACATGACTTATCTAGACCAGGTAATATACCTATATACCCTCAGGCATCTCCTTGTACTAAATTAGTTGGACAAATGTCATCACAAGCCTGAAGCATGTCGATGGTCAATACCTAACTTGTTAAGGTTGTCCGTCAGGCCCAAGGCATGTACATTATCTAGTCTAGACTTAATTACGAAATACATACATGTCTTTAGTAAATATCATCCTTTCGACCTGCCTAACACATTATGTAACCTCAAGGTATAAATAGTTGGTTTAAGCAGTACTAAGACACACACTCACATAGACACACAGATACGCACACACCAGGACGGCCAGGATATCAATAAAAATACCTGAAACTACAACAGTTGTTCCGACTTCACTACAACAGGCACTGACATGTTTAAAAAATACTCAATTTTATAAAAAAAAATTTAAATAAAATAATAATATCATACCCAAAAATAATTGTGTTTTACTTGCTTTACAATGAGTTATTTCATTTGGATCTAATTGGATCCTTCAAATAAGACCCTAAAACTGATGCCATGGTTACACATCTAACATATGATGTCATTTTCAGAACATTATACTATTTTAATGACAATATAAAACCTCTCAGAACTGAACAAGAGGCCCATGGGCCTTAACACTCACCTGAAGATATGTCCAATATTGTTTGCAAAGTGCAATAGACAACATATTACGTACAGAAACTTTAAAAGTTTTCTCAAAGTTAAGAACTTCCACATAACTTAATCAGAAATATATCCACTCACATTTCATTCCTAAGTAGCTTATATAATATGCATGAAGTAACTGTAGTGCAATGAATAATTTCCAAATCATTAATCAATTTCAGTATACTTATGCTATGTCCTTGATCTTTGAACATATATGACCTTGAACCATATATGATTTTCATGTCAATACCTATTATATTCTAATATACATGCCTATGCATGGAATTAATAGCTTCCAAGATTATTAATAATCTTAGTATTCCTATGTTGATATGACTTTAACCTTTGAACATATAACAATGAACCATATATCAATATGATCGTTGTCGTAATACCTACAATATTCTAATATACATGTCTATACAAAAACTTACTAGTTTTCAAGATAATTAGTAATTTAAGTCTTCTTTTGCAGCTGTGACCTTGACCTTTCAACATATGACCTTGAACCATATATCAAAATGATCATCATGTCAACACCTACAATATTCTAATATACATGCCTATACAAAAAGTTATTAGTTTTTAAGATAATTAGCAATTTAAGTCTTCTTTTGCAGTTGTGACCTTAACCTTTCAACATATGACCTTGTATCATATATCATAATGATCGTTGTTACAATATCTACAATATTCTAATATACATGCCTATACAAAAAGTTAATAGTTTTCAAGATAATTAGCAATTTAAGTCTTTTTTTGCAGCTGTGACCTTGACCTTTCAATATATGACCTTGAACTATATATCAAAATGATTGTTGCCGCAATACCAACACTATTCTAATATACATGCCTATACAAAAAGTTAATAGTTTTCAAGATAATTAGCAATTTAAGTCTTTTTTTGCAGCTATGACCTTGACCTTTCAACATATGACCTTGATCTATATATCAAAATGATTGTCATGTCAATATCTACAACATTCTAATATACATGCCTATACAAAAAGTTAATAGTTTTCAAGATATAGTGACAAATATATAATTTTTAGCAATTTCCCCACTCAGTGCCTTACAATTTCCCCATTTTGAGCCCCATGGCTACCATTTGTGCAAATCTTAAAAAAGATGACCTAAGGATGTTATAAATGAAATAACCAAGGTATATCTTTCGTAGATTCAGAGGAGAAGATTTTGAAAGTTTTTCACTCTTTCCCCCTTATGGGGCCCCAAGGGGACATAACTCCTTCATTTGTGCAAATCTGAAAGGGCTTCATCAAGGCATGATGGTTACCAAGTTTCATTAAATTTTGCCCAGTGGTTTTGGAGGAGAAGATTAAAAAGTAAAAAGTAACGCACGATGCACGACACACGATGCACGATACACGATGCACGACAGACGGAGGGTGAACCATCGCAATAGCTCATCTGAGCTTTCAGCTCAGGTGAGCTAAAAGTAAACTGAATAACATGTCATAAATGTACGATAACCACTGGGGAATATATGGAAAATGACACATTCACAATGCAGGATAGTTTGTACACATTTACACATGACAATGTCCTTTAGAATATTTTACATAAAATAACACATTCAGCAAATAATACATCATTTACAAGGGAAAATAAACTAGGGTGAAACTGCAGGTTAAAGTTTCAGTCATTTCTAGTTATCAAGTTTACTGTTTACTGGCAGCTGACCAAGCCCTTTTTTCATTTGCCAGTTGTAGCTGCTACAGATATTATTAACACATAAATTAATCTTAAACATACTAGGCAATATGCATGTAATATAAAGTATGTATGTTTAATACCTGTGCTTTTTGCAGTTGATCCAATGCCTGAGTCTCCGTCTCACGCCTTAAAGCTTCACGTTCCCCGTCTTGTAGTGAAATGTCGGAAGATGGTTGGCTATAATTGGAGTCAAGAGATCCCTGAAATATATAAAAAAAAATAAATCTTGTATTTTTTGTTGTTTAAATCAGACTAAGAACACAAAAGGGGCTTTTTCAGGCTTGTCTGAGCCTCGGAGCCACAACTACTGACAAGGGATTCTAAAACAGAATACAATGTACAGGAATGCAAATCTTGTTTTTATTGTAATCAATGTGAAACAAAGCTCAAACTGTGACCTGTTGAGCCTAAATCAACATAAAGCATACGGTTCTTTCAATTGCACAAGTGGAAGATCAAAATTTCCTTATAATATATCATACACGAAAGAATATTGAATAAAGATTGTACACAGTGGTATACACATGTGTATATGTTATAGAGTAGTAGAGTTCTATAACTATTGAGATAGGACTTGTTATTTTGTTTACCTTGCAAATGCAATGTTATATGATTGGAAATCAATACTGCAATTGGATTGAATGTAAAATCCAATAGATTTAATGGAAACCTTAGGCATGCTAAAATATTGTCAGTGTCACTAGACTTTAGAAAATCTTTATGTAAAGGTTAATAGGACTAGCTTTTAAACAATTTGTCATTAAATATGGCTTAAATTTTTTCAGTTTTATTTGAAAACTTTACGTAGTCATTTTCACAGATAACTATTTGGATAACTACATGTTTTCCTACATAATAATCAAAGCAATAATTTTCACAAAAACAATTTAGGTAGTTCTTTATTTTCTTTTCATAAAGTAACAATTTGGGCTTTCTCATTAACAAATGCATCTAACAACTTAGTACATCCTTTTCACAAAGAATAATATGGGTTATCATGAAAGAAAATTTGGTCCATCACTTACATAAATAACATTTTGGGCCATCACATTTAAGCCACAATTTTTACATTGAAATGACAATTTTGTTCATTCTGTTCATAAATAACAATTCAGGCCATCATTTTCACTTAAAACAATTTGGTCCATTAAGTGTGTAAAATAAAAGTACATTTAGTAATGATTAATTAATAACAATTGTCATTGTATAACATATGTCAAAATGTAAAAATTTGATATTACAAAATAACTTGTGGTTGAAATTTTGCAAGTGTTCTGAAAATTTTTTAAAAAGTCCTTAATTAAAATGTAAACAGCTTCAAAAAAAGTTAAACTTTTAACCCTTCAAGATATGTGAAAAAAATTTTTTTCTGTGCATTGTGTGATAAAATAAAAACCTAAGAAGTAAAGAATTTGGTTCCAAAGAATTGTGTGACAATTCAGTGATTTTGTTACGTTGGTCTCATTTGTACTTTCTGTTGTTTGAAAAAATTTACACTTCTTAAACATTGAAAAAATTCAAGTACTTGAAAAAGCAAACCTTGAATAAAGAGCATTTTTATGACATGTTTGCCATACTTGGCTCTTCATTACAGAGATACACTATGTAATAACATTATCTAAAATTTTTGTGGGTCAGTATTGTACAATTAAATTAATTAAAATAATTTTGTTGCTCTTAAACCACTGATGTTTTGAGAATTTTAGTTGTCACATTGGGAAAATTCAGGTATTTATACCTGGGGGAATTACCTGTATTTAGTGATAATTTAAGGCAAACAAAGACATACACATCGTCAAGTGCAGTTAAACCAAGATCTAAAAAAGACTTTATTTCCATGACAGACTCATTTAAAATGACATGATGATTACTTGATACACCTGCATTTTATCCAGGTGAATTAATTACTGTACAAAATCTTCTTTTAAAGTATATAAGAAGATACATGGTTAATGCATTAAAAATTTAATTAAGAATTAAAATGTAGCAACTAAAAAATCAAAATTCAGCATAAATTGTCCAGGAAGGATTGACTAATGTACCATCTCAATCTAGAATAATGTTTGTGTTAAGCATTTTAGAAAAATGTGTAAATTCCTCAAATAACATTGTTTTAAAGGAAAAACAACTTATTTCAACTGTACAACAGATTGATTAGTTGGTTGGTTGAATTCAAAAAAATAGTCCTTGAGATTAAATTTGGAAAGTTAATCTTAACTATAATTTTTATGTTGTAGAGAATCTAGCCTAAGTGATTAAGGTTGCAGATTCATGATTCAAAATGGCAAAGAATCCTTGTCACCTTGAAAGTAATACAGTATAAATCAATCACACTTGTAAATAAGATATATATGTACCTACCAAAGATATAGATGATGAGCTGTCTAATAAATTATACTGATCTTGGTTCTGTATTTTAACAGCAACCATAGTATTTATACCTGGCAAGGTGTGGGTGATGGAACCCTTACAACACACACACTACACCTTGTGTCAGAGTGTCTTGTATACGATGTTGTCTTTCCTTTCTAGTAACATATACCTGTGCCGTTTATAATTTATGCAGTTTTTTGACAGTTATGATTTGAAAAACATTCCTTTTAACACATCTGTATAATTTACATGACAATGAAATGTCCTTTAAATCCTTAGTTTTAATTTAAAGACAAGTTCATCACCTATCAGTTGTTTACCCAATACACGTATCTGTTATATTATTACAATTCACCTTTAAGTGTCGCAAATAATTTCTTTTGTACAATAAAAGTTTAAGTTAATTAAGAGTTCATCAGAATTTCCTCAAAGTAAAATATATCTTATTATTCACCTTGACTACAAACGAACATTCAGCATCTGACTGAAAAACATGCAAGAAAATATGCAGCACTGTTTTCTACTTAACTGTACAGGTATTCTATTTACACCTTCTGCATACCAGATCTAATACACTGCACCTTTTACTTATCTTAGGATTATACTGATATACTATTTAACTGCTTACTACACAAAATGTTAATTAATTTTTCCAGAAAAATCTCCAAGTGTTACTATAATCAACAACCTACAGATTTTTCCCATATATGAAGCATTTGACGTAAGCAGAATTTTTATTGCCTAAGAATGTCTGCAGTGAATGTCAATAACAAAACTAATCCAAATATACACAATATTTAAAGTATTTTCATTAACATTAATTTTTCTGATGAAAACACATGCAAAAATGTTCATACACAATTCATATCTGTCAAAAATTTAAATACCAATATTTAAAATTTCCATAAATTATTTTGATATTTCTATATTTATCCTCAGCACAAATCTGGGTAACTCGACCTTTAATGGTACTTGAAAGATCTCTTATTTGACAGGAGAACAATTCCAATGAAGATCTGATGATTTCTTTATAAATCAGATGCCAATAGACACAGAGAAAAAATCCATTTAAAGCAAAGCATCACAGTTCTACAAATTCAACATGGCTGCCATCTGTCGTCTGCCCTATACAGCTTCCGCATACATTATATACACAGGATGTTATCATTCTATACTCAATAATACCAGTATATGCAGACATAATCAGCTGAGCAGAAAGAAAGAAAAATCAATACACTGCACCTATCAGGGGAAAATCTCCATATATTTCTAATTACTTCCCTGTGATCAATAAGCAGTTTAGGCATTACATCAAAGCAAACACAATTGTTAAACAATGCTATTAGGAAACATCCCAAAAACTAAAATCATTTCAGAAACAAACACCATAGCATGGACAGCCATGCATGTCTGTTACTAAACAAAAGCAATTCAAAATACAATATGAAATATTTAAATTTCTAATCTAAATTATCAATCTATTCTCAGACAAATCTACAAGTTAAACAAATCTTTCAACAAGATACTTAAACATTATCCATGGATTTGGCTGGTTGACTGGCTGATTGACTGGCTAGTTAACTGCTGACTGGCTAGTTGACTTCTGACGGGCTGACTGACTGGTTGACTGCTGACTGACTGGTTGACTGGCTGATTGACTGGCTGGTTGATAGATGAGTGACTGCTGACTGGCTGACAAACTGGTTGAGTGGCTAGCCAACTGATTGACTTGCTTATTGACTGGCTGGTCGACTGGTTGACTTGCTTATTGACTGCTGGTTGACTGTTGACTAACTGGCTGATTGACTGGCTGGTTGACTGCTGATTGATTGACTGGCTGGTTGACTCCTGATTGACTGGCTGGTTGACTGCTGACTGACTGGCTGGTTGACTGCTGACTGACTGATTGAATGACTGGTTGGTTGACTGCTGACTGGCTGGTTGTTTCTATGTTTTACATCATATTGGTATTGTTTTACTATTGTATTATTTATTGCTCAAGATATAATCTATAGACACATGGGGTGTATTTTATTTGCTTTGTCTTTACTGGTACTCAATGGTTATGAGTGATGAGTACTAGTATAACAATCAACTTGTAATATCACAGATTAACAATGTAAACCAGTGGTCCATTACACTTGTGCCATGACCAAGACACTAGTAAAGGGTTGGGACTGAACTAAAACTGCATGATACTCAATTTTTTTGTTAAAGGTTTTCATATAATTTAGGTTGTTTAAATGGTCCATTGTCCTTTGTGCATCTTAGTAGTGTTAGTTAAAGGAAAATATTAAAATATGCAAAAAAAATTAGAGAAGCAAAAATATCTAATTTTTTAATAGAAGCTTTTGCTAGCATAGCTGTAAGTCCAAATTATTATATAAACTGTGGCATACACATCTTTAACTTAGCTTATTTAGGTATGATATAAGTGAGATGAAGACTGCATAAAGATATTTGCACATTTTAATGTGATAATCTGACATTTTATCTAGAAATATTTAATGACAAACAAATGGTAAATTCCTCAAAGTGGGAGATATACATATATTTAAGCAACAGTGAGAGTTTATATCACTGATACCAGTATCTTATTACATGTTTTGTGGGTGATGTTGTGGGTGGATGTGGAGGGAGAATCATGACTTTAAAACATGTTGATCAGGTTTATTTTAGATCAACAATAATATATTTTGTTTATTAATATAGGCTGTGACAAAATAAAAAAAATAAATGATGGGAATAACAATATACTGTTGTTTGTAGAATATCACGATATTACTACAAATCCTGTTATCATAAAATGAGAGGTATCTGATAAAAATTATAGACCATTCATAATTAATTTAAAGATTTTTGTTCTAAGGCCAATTCAACTTTATTGGTAGATTCCCATCCCTGCCCGCCCCACCAAAAATGTGCCGCCAAGTCATTTTTTTTTCGTTTTCCATCTGGGGCGTATTGAAAGTCTGTTCTGGAGTTATGTCGAGTCTGTGGCATTTCAGAAAAGGGTTTTAAGCACTCCCGTAAAAACTGTAAGTGCGAGGTTGAAATTGAAAGTAGCTTCATGCATACATGTTACAGATAGAGCATGGTTTTCTTAATTTTGTATCGCTTCAGTGGTCCAAAAGAATTACCGGCATAGTACGGGGTGAATATAGCTGACATTCAACAGTAAGTGGATGTGTACAATAATTCAATAAGCAGCAATATAGCCAAAAAGGGCCCTATTGCTGATGCTGATGTCAACCATGTAAGGGTGCAAAAAACTTTTAAAACACATGTATAAAAATAAACTAGATATGTTTCTTTGAAACAGATATGTCGCCTGACACTGCATAAAAATCAATCAAAGGAAAATAATTCAAGAACGGAACAAGATAGAGTTGTGGTTCTTGTGCACTGCACTTCGAGTCATTGCCAGAAACATGTACACCAAGTTTGGAGTCATTTGAACATACTAAACCAAAGTTATGCTCTGGACAAGAAATGCTCTATAAAAATCAATCAAAGGGAAATAATTCAAAAATGGAAAAAGATAGAGTTGTGGTTCTTGTGCACTGCACTTCGAGTCATTGCCAGAAACATGCACACCAAGTTTGTAGTTATTGGAACGTACAACACCAATGTTATGCTCCGGACAAGGAAATCCGGACGCCGCCGCCGCCACCGACGAAAGTAATCCCTATATGTCGCCTAGTCAGGCGACACAAAAATAAAACCCTCTCACCCACCCCCAAATTTTTGTCCAACCTGGATGAGAATTTACCATTTAAGTTGAATGGCCTAACTAAATCAGTGTTAATTTCTGATTACTTTTTTAAAAAATGGCATAATAAATTTCAAACTCATTTAAAAAATTAAAAATCTATTTAAACATTACACACAATTCTTTAGAGAAATATATGTGGACATTATTAATATGTTGTAATAATACTTTTTATAATTAATCTCAAATTAATCTGAAATTTATCTGATTGTTGGTTTTACTGATTCTCAGTATACAGTTATACACCCTTAATATATTTTTGTAGTATCACATAATCATATCAACTAATATTTTTAATCATGAAGAAAATGTCAGCAATTTTCATTTGTCATTTTCTGTAAATGAAATAAATATGTTCTTTCCCTTGATGTGTCATAATACAGCATCAGAACTATTGAGTTATAAAGTTGGTACAGTAGAACCCATTCAAATATCTTCTGTTTTGACTGAGGATTTCTTTCATATTAGATAGACAGAATGTAAGTTTTTACAGGTATTAATCTCTAACCTTTTCACGATTTGTTTTAAAACTGATAAGCTAAGATAGATTAATTTTCAGTATACCAACAGTTTGGTTTATACAGTTGACACTAAAGTGTTTTTTTTAAATATTGAATTTTACAAAGACAAATCTTCAGACTCCTTCTTATAATGGCTATGCCAGTTAATAAAAAATCAAACACTTTAGCAGCAAAGTTAAGAGTAAATTAAGTGTCTAGTAAAGTTTTGCCATTTTCCACTAGAGATCAAACGAAGGATTTCTGATATCAGGAGGTGGTTCACCTGAAAATCACATGAAATACAGAAATATTATCTTAATTGGTTACTGAATAGCTAGGTCAAAGTTTTCTCCATAAAAACACCACTATTTTGTAATTTTTCAAAGCAATTATTTTCTGTAACATTATTTAGTTGTTAAAGCTGCATTTAGTTTTCCTATGCACAATATAAAAGTGCCACATTTTTTCTTAAATAGTATGCTTCCCATGAAAAAATTAATACTTGGTTCCATGATAAAACCTTTACTTTAGTTATATTCACAAGGAAACCTACTGCTTGTTTGACCACCTTTGATCTTATTATGGAACACTGATCATGTAATACTTTTGGGAAAATGAGGCAACGTCAACAAACACAGCAAATAAGCATGTGTCAAAGAGCATTAATGTAGCCACCTTGTCTTGTGTATCCAAGCCAAAATGCTGTTTTATTTATAGCCATTTTTTCATCTCAGCTTGGCTTTTAAAATGCCTTTATATTTTCCACACTTAATTACTAAATATATTTAAAATATGACTCATAGTGCTAAAAATTATAAAATATGTTTTTTATATCCTAATTACAATATATGCTGCAAGAAAATTTTATATTGTTCATTTTGAAATTAAAATATTAGAGTCTGTTGAGATAAGTGTTTAAAGTCCTATTGCTTCATATTTCAACCAAAAATAACTTTTTCATAAAGATCACCTTTCCATTAAGACCAGTGTTGTATGATCTCTGCTTCATATTTCTAACAAAAAATATCTCTTAATTCAAATACCACCAGTCTACAAAGTGCTTATTTCTTTGATGACTTAAATGATTTTCATAATTTTACTTTTTATCATTACCGGTAAATCATTTAAATAGCTTTGAGGTATCACTTCAATTTCTAATTTTATATCTGTAGTTTAATTGATTGCTTAAAAATAAAATTTCATAATAGTAGATATTATGTTTTAAATATAAGCCAAGCATTAAACCAACAAGTGACAAAGTGAAAAGGACACAGACATTTATAGACATTGCTAACTTAATTCCATGCTGGTCTGTCTTTAAAGGATGCAGAAATAAGGAAATACTTTTGTCTGTAAATTGAACAAATACATATAAATGCAAATAATATTCATGAAACCTGCAAAAAAAAAAGGAATTACAGTCAAGCGACAGTCTTAAGATTCATCTGATAAAATGGCAAAACTTTAATAAAAAGCATAATTACCACAAGAGAATCGATGTCGCTTAGACCAGATATTATTTTACGAAGGCGACCCATCCTCAATGACTGAGAATCATACATCCTGTAATGATTGTAATTGTTTTACTGAACTATATCCATCTAAATGCATCATGGACGACAACAACGAAAAACACTCATTTACCATTCTAACTTCGGTTAAATATCTACACGTAAATTTGTGATGTGTATATGTTTAAGTTGATTTACATTGCCAATACTTCACTGTTATTATGAATGAATCAGTCTATTATCACCTGTTTCCTGACTTATAATGTTAACTTTCTAGGTTTATGATCAATTCAAAAACATCTATGAACACAGAGAAAGTTCAAATGTAAGGAACAATTTATACTTCTATTAGTATTTATACAAAACAAACATAATCAAATATCCATTTTCAAGTCTTGGTAGATTTTTTGCAGAAAAATAATGTGTAAATTGTTTCAATGTCCATTTATTTAAAGACTAAAAACTAAATTATTGTATATATGAATTCCCCTGTTACCAACAATCTGAAAAACTGAATATTGGACATTCAATCATTACTACCAAATTATACAACAATATACTTGCTAATCCATGTTAATATTCCAATGTCTTAAGATATCAACACTTTTTAATGTTTTCTTAAATGCTAACATTAAGACAATTCATCTAAAAATCACAAATACATGATTATCTCTTTAGCACAAAGTATATACTCAATCTTGCATAAATCAACACTTCTCAATTTCACATTCGAGTAACTCCTCAGTCTGGTTAACATCCTTTGACATTGTCCTTTTCATGGTGCAAAATTCATTTCCCCACATCTTAATTAAAGACAAAAATTATTCATAGTATGAAGATTATTTGTGTGTTGTATCTCAAATGTAATATTCTGTAACATTGATGGTGAAGTGTCAGACTGACACTGACTACAGAATCAAACATTGACCTGATGCAGATCATATCAGTTGTAATTGATCTGTGCTATCCATTTTAAAGCTCAAAACAAATCAATATCTTCTATATATTCAGTTCATGGTCCTAGTACTGTAATGTTATAGTGTCAGGAGAACAGGTACAAATACTCATATAAGTAACATTCATGGTACTAACGTTATATAAAATATTTTGTCTGAAAGGTTCTATTTTACATGTTTATTGATTTTAGAAGACTTTACTTTACCACATAAGCAACATATCTGGTACTCTTGTCACATAAACAACATGTTTTTAAGGTACCAATTAATATATTCCTCAAAACATATATTCCATTGGTAGTAGTACTACAACAATTGTAACAAAATAATCATATAATGTCTGAAACAGACTTCTATTTGGTCTCAATGGTAATAATGAATATGATAACACGACGGTAATAATGAATATGATAACACGACTTGCCTTAAAGGTCAAAGGTCAAAATAATTACATGTACATGTTATCTAAACTGGTTGTTAAAAAATTATTTAGGTCCCTCCAATAATATTATATGAAGGGCAGGCCTTCACAAATGCTGATTTTTGGTGAAAAGCGCCGATTCAAACTTAAAAAAGGCTGATTGAAAAATATCCTGAATCGGCTTTTTTTCCCCATAATAAAAGTACAGACAAAACCTGATTAAAAATTCTTAATGCCGGCTTGTTAACAATTAAAAGTACTCAGGACAGCGTCATGATTCACTGAACTTCTCTATTTACAGATATTTACCTAATTAATACCTTACAAGTTAACTGATAACTAGTGGCTTCACCCTGTTCACATTGTTTCCACTAGAATATACATTTCACAGTCATACACGTGCCTGACTGTAGTTAATAACCTCCCCTGATCTCGGTATACAAGAGCTGACTAGGATTGGTTACGACCATTTTTTGGGTTACCAACAACAACACGATCACGACATTACATGTGTTTTTTTTATCGGGATCATTTATTGTTTTTGTTATATGTCGATATATTTTAAGTTACCAGTGATGGGATTTTTGCAATATATAAATAAGCGGTATTCATGAACATGTGTTGATGTATCCTTTGTCAACCGCCGATTGACCTTACCAGTGTTTGTGGAGCCCTGATGAAAAGTGTTAAATTTAAGTAATGATGCTTTGGTAGTTTAATAAATTAATATAAACGTGTTGATATTGGCTATTATTGGAATGTGGATGCTTTATGCCCCAGTCAAAATTCTTTATCTTATACTAAGGTGTTTAGTTCTCTGATGTTAAAGATAATAAGAGTACCGTGAGAAAAATGCTGACTTTAAGCAAGCAAAATTTTAAACTTTCTCACACGTAGGTTCTGCTTGTGTAGAGTTCTAATCTAGGCAGTTAGATCAAAGCAAGTGCTTTAGACTAAGACTAGAGGCCTCAGATTGATTGATTGTTGTCAATGTTGAATAACGCTGCATCAGCAATTTTGAGCTATTCATAACTAGACCAATTTTATAACCTCTACTGATCAATCTAAGAACATGTTTATATATGTGTAAGATGTTTGAGTGTTCATTTTGCTCTGCCTTGTACCAGTGAACAATCACAGAATTTCAACATCCATTATCTTATCTTGACCTATCAATATCACAATGTTTCAGAATTTTATTCTGACTCTGATTGATGTGTTTTTCTTATATAATCATTTAAAGCAAATCAAAGATAGATATATCAAACATAACATTTTAGAAAACCCAAAATTGACATTGCCAAAACAAAAGTAATTCAGTTTAAACAAGAGTTTAAACAAGAGTTTAAACTGAGATGATTCTGTAATATATTTAATTGCTGTTGTGAAGAGAACTGAATCAAGTTTAGTTTAGACAGCTTTACAGTTTAGTTAGGGTTCACTTTAGACAAAATTCAGTGAGAAGTGTTATTTTATCAGAGACAGGTATTCTAACAACAACAATCACGAGGGGCTTTTGAATTTGAGTTAAGTGTTAATATTAAAGTGATTTCATACCGGCATATCTCTTTTTTTTTTCTTCTTTTGGCTCTATTCAATGTGCAATTGGATTTAATAAGGTCATTAGTTCATTTAAAAATATATTCATGATTGGCTAAATGATAAAATAAACATTGCTTCATCAATGTACAATTGCTTGTTTATAGGAAATTCCATGAATTATGCATCATGTCACATACCTTTGTGATATGTGCATTTTGTATTTTAATAATAAATAAATGAACCAACACCCTGTCATTGTTAGCGTCCATTGTTGGATCTAGCAGGGTAGTCTTTCTAAATAAATTATAAATTATACATAGGAATAAAGAACTCAAATGATTTCTGATGATGTTCGATCTTACCGGCGAAACAAGTTGATCAAATAAATCTCCACAAGTAGTCTGTTGATTGTTGAGTTCTTTCTTCCTATGCTATGATTACTGATAACAATATAACCAATGCTATCATTACTGATACCAATATAACCAATGCTATCATTACTGATACCAATATAACCAATGCTATCATTACTGATACTAATATAACCAATGCTAACATTACTGATACTAATATAACCAATGCTATCATTAATGATACTAATATAACCAATGCTATGATTACTGATAACAATATAACCAATGCTATGATAATGGATAACAATATAACCACTGCTATCATTACTGATACCAATATAACCAATGCTATCATTACTGATACCAATATAACCAATGCTAACATTACTGATACTAATATAACCAATGCTATCATTACTATACTAATATAACCAATGCTATGATTACTGATAACAATATAACCAATGCTATCATTACTGATACCAATATAACCAATGCTATCATTACTGATACAACATAACCAATGCTATCATTACTGATACCAAAATAACCAATGCTATCATTACTGATACAATAACCAATGCTATCATTACTAATACCAATATAACCAATGCTATCATTACTGATACAATATAACCAATGCTATCTGATAACACATAAACTGCTATGATTACTGATACCAATATAACCAATGCTATCATTACTGATACAATATAACCAATGCTATCATTAATGATACCAATATAACCAATGCTATCATTACTGATAACAACATAACCAATGCTATGATTACTGATACCAAAATAACCAATGCTATCATTACTGATAACAACATAACCAATGCTATGATTACTAATACCAATATAACCAATGCTATCATTACTGATACCAATATAACCAATGCTATCTGATAACAACATAACTAATGCTATGATTACTGATACCAATATAACCAATGCTATCATTAATGATAACAACATAACCAATGCTATCATTAATGATAACAATATATAACCAATAATATCATTAATGATAACAACATAACCAATGCTATCATTAATGATAACAACATAACCAATGCTATGATTACTGATACCAATATAACCAATGATATCATTACTGATACTAATATAACCAATGCTATCATTAATGATAACAATATAACTCTGTTGCTATTATTATTAATGGTGCCAATATTACTGCTATTATTATTGCTAATGACGAATGTTTTGCTGGTATCATCACTGATGCCAATATTGCTGTTTATTGAATACCAATCTTGTTTCTATAACCATTATCAGTGCCAATGTTTCTGCTATTATTATCATTCTTAATGCCAATACCATTGCTATTATCATTACCAATACCAATGATGCTGTTGTTAACATTGCTCAATCAAATGTTGCTGCTTATGTATTATCATGCATAAAACTGTGTGCAAGACAGTCTAGATCACAAAAGCACCAGCATACTGCTTAATAAATGTAACCCCCATGAACTACAGGATGAGTATACATACACACATCTCTCTCTCTTATCTCTCTCTCCTATATATGTAATCACATATAAAATAAGCTTGCTTAGTTATGGAAAAAATTATGAAATAGGAATCAATCCATATATAAATTAATATACTAGTATATGTATATTCAGTTTTTTCTAACTTTAAATCTACCAGAACATTACATTTATAAATAAATACATCAATACTCTGTTTGTTTAATAAACCAGATGCCAATTTTATGAATTGCCATGAATGATTAGAGAGAAAAAGATCAATGTATGAATAATGTTACAATTAACCTGGTTTTTTTTTAATACTACCGACATATAGCAATATGTCTGATGATGATGATTATCATCATCATCATTATATACAACAATTTAAATATAGAGCAGTCAGCAGAGAATATCTGCATTAATTGTCACTGATCCAAAAACTTCAACTGGAAAGAAGGGGTTATCTCCCTTCTTTCAGGTCAAATGTACCAGTATGATATTTTCCAACCCTTCAATCATGTAAATGACAAAAGGATTATTAACTCCTTTATTTTAGTGAAGTTAACAAAAGAAGAATTTCCTTTCCTTTCAATACAGTTCAATCTTTCAGTCAGTCAGGAAAATTTAGCAATAAAGTTTTAAATATATTCAAAAGATATCATATCTTAATAGTTTGAATAAATGTTTATTAAGCCTAATAAGGTAAGTGCCGATACCAAGGGAAGGATCTCTGTTTTACATATAACCAATCAGTAATAATAATTGTACAAAAAAATTACAAAAATTTCTTGTCAAGTCAACAATGGAAAACCATAATTTAAAAAAAATTTCTGTTTCAAATTATTGTTACTGTAAGTGTTATTTCATTCATTTTAATCATTTAAGATCATGAAAATATTTTAAATTTATTGTTCAAATTTGCAAATAAACTGGTAATGCTAAATGAACTGTCGCTAATTTTTGGGGCCTCTTACAAATTTGATAATTTTAAGAGTTTTTGGTCTTTCATATAATATCTGCATGCACTCTGGACATAATTTTCAATTAGTTTTATTGCTTTTGTGCAAAATTAAAGAAAAAATAGGCATATGGTTTGCCCCTGAATGCTGATCTCACCAGTTTCTCCAGTGTAATTGTCAGAGGATAGCAACAAATTTATGATATGTGTAAAAGCTTAGCAGAATAAGCTTGTAAAATGTCAAATTTATGAAATAGATCAATTTCATTCATAACAAATCATACAATAAATTGAATAATGTTTTTTTTAGGAAGAATGCTGTTTGTCAAATAATCAGATTTCAAAACTGGAAAGCAGTTATGACATATCCCAGAAATCATAATTTGTTCTTTAAGGAGTAAAAATACACTAATGTGTTTTATCAAACATTAAAAAAAAATTGGTTTTAAGAATACACAAAGACTAGTCTCTGTCAAGTTTTACAAAAATTATAAATTGTTAAGAACACTTTTTACATGTCATTTTGATTGTTAGAATTTTTTAGTTACCGTAATTTAAAAAGCAAGGAGTAGGGGAGACAACCCTTCCAATATCTCGAAAACAAGAACCCAAGCATATGATTTTTTTAATTTCATTTCTGTAGAATACAAAACAAACTTCCTTTGGGCAGTTTTTGAAAGAAAACTATTTCATAGATTTTGTGAAATTTGAATTTTTGTGGTAAACTGTGTGCAAAAATGAAAACTCTTTTTGCACACTTTGTTATGACTAATGCTTTTATTATTTAAATGTTATGTACATCACATCATGGAACATCTTTTATTGAAATATTGATATGATACATGTACCATAAAAATAAAATTTGTTTTCATTACATCCAGTCAATATGTAATTAATAATAACAAGAAATTCACTTGCAGGAATATTTAGAAATGAGCATTAGATTGTTGTGGGGTAGGTTTAACAGCATCTAATGAAAAAAAAAACAAAAAAAAAACAAAAAACAAAAAAAAACAAAAAAAACCCCAAGCATATGTATTTTTTTATTTTATTCAACAAAGCACATTTCAAGGAATGCCTGTGTAATTTTTTTAGAAAATCTTATTTCAGGGAAATTTTTTGCTTCTGGTGCCCGGATCCACCTTAAGCACTGAATATTGAAACTTTTTTTTTTTTTGAAAAAATCATACTTTTGTAATCTATTGTTATTAAATGGAAAAGTCTTTATATATATATATTTTTTTTATATAATTAAATTTTATTAAAACTCAACCTTTATTACGTTTTGTTCAAATAAGTTATTTTTATTTAAAACAAGAGTACAAATATGAATACCTACAATATTCTAATATATATGTTTATATAAAAAGCTAATAGTTTTCAAGATAATTAACAATATTAGTCTTCTAAAGCAACTATGACTTTAAACATATGACCTTGAACCATATATCAAAATGTTTGTCATATTAATAGCTACAATATTCTATCATGAATGCCTTTACAAAAAGTAACAGTTTTCAAGATAATTAACCGTTTCAGTCTTTTTATGCAGCTATGACCTTGACCTTTGAACATATGATCATGAACCATACATCAAAATGATCATCATATCAATATCTATAATATTCAAATATACATGCCTATACAAACAGTTTATAGTTTTCAAGCTAATGCACAATTTTAGTATTTATCAGCAAAAAATAACATTTCAGGGGCAACAACATCAACATGGATTATCATATACAAATGTTGGACAAAAGTATTCGCATGGTGACGCGATTTTAACTCTCAGATATGCCCTATACTGTATTTCAATGTGGTATAAATATTGATACATAAGGTTTCCCCCTACACCGTATGAATATGTTAATATACAAGGTCAAAGTATATGTTAGGTCATTTTTGTTGTCGTCTGCTATTTTTAGATCGTCAACAATTACAGAAAATCCAAGATGGGGCGAAAATTGGATGAAATTAGTATAGGGTGTAAAAATATCATTATTAAATAAATTCGGGAGGGAAAAAGTTACGGAAAAGTTGCAGAAATTTTAGGGATACGTAAATCTACCATTTAAAGTTTTTGGAAAAAATTTTTATTAACTGGATCACAAGAACATCGCAAATGAAGTGGCAGGAAAAAATTGATCAGCGTCAGGGCGTCCAGGTCATTAATACGGCAAGTAAGAATGAATAGAAATTCCATTTTGTCTGATGTCACAAATGAATTTAATGCAAAAAATAACTTAAATATATCAGAAAAAACAGTTTGGCGGTGTTTGAGAAAAAGGAAGTAAAGACAATGTGTATGTAAAAAGAAAATAAGAATCCGTGTGTGTAACCGTGTGAAGCGTGTACGATGGTGTTTTGAAAGAAGACTGTGGACAGTTGAAAATCAATGGAAAAATGTCATATTTTCAGATGAGTCTCAGATTGTGTTGGGAGATAATAATAAGGTTTATTTATGGTGAAAAAGTGATGAGGCATGGTTACCTTCTTGCATTTCTCCAGGTGTTCAGAAAAAATATAGCGTTATGATATGGGGGTGCATAACTTCTAATGGCGTCGGTACACTTTCAAGAGTCAACGGTAATATTAATTCCATAAAATATATAGACATTTTAGAAGAAAATTTATGGCCTGTTATTGCTAGACACTTTCCAAATACAGATTTTTCGTTTATGGATGACAATGCCCCCGTCCATCGTTCTCGTATAACAAATGCATACAAAGAAGAGAATAATATACAGTCCTTTGAATGGCCGGCACAATCACCAGACATTTAATCCAATTGAAAACGTTTAGTTGAAAATTAAGAACAATACCAGATTTGTGTATCATCTTATTCATTCCAATGATGACCTATTTAATCACATTTTCAATATATGGACATCATTCACAGCTGAATATATTCAAAATTTATATCACACCTTGCCAGAACGTTTAGCCAGGGTACGCAGAGCCCGTGGGTACATCACCAAATATTAAGGTAAGTGTATTCCATACATTGATACTTTTCTCAGTTTTGTTGATTTAGTTATTTTTTTAAATTCCTGAACAAAAATTGTGTGCCAGGATGTCATGTCTTCCAATAACAATCGACCTAAATAATTTGAACCAGTTTTGATGAAAATTGCAAGGTCGCTGAAATGACATCTATTTACGTTATCGTGCGAATACTTTTGTCCAACGTCTGTAGTTCAAAAACTTTGTACCATGTTAAATTTTGTCATGCTGAACATTTTAACAAATGTTCTAATTAAAAATAGCCTAGAACTGCACAAATAACAAACAAGGTCATGTATGACCTTGATCTTTGACCCTGACCCCATTTTAAAGGCTATTTCAAGATAAATCAAAACTAAAAACCCCATGTCATTATCTGATCAAATAGTCTAATTATAATAATTTCTAGCCATTTTATATATATATTTTTTAAATTAAACACAAAAAATGCATAACCTAATTTTTTACCAAAGCTTAAGACCCTAGAGAAGACAAATATCACATCAGATTTTTTTTCCCATTGTCAGTTTTTGAGAAGATCTTTTAAGATTTTTAGACCCATAGGTCACCTTGACCTAGTTTTGGGAGCCATGACAACACCATAAATAAATCTGAATTGCACCAACCTATATAAGCTTCTGACTAAGATCCATTGAAATCTGCCCTGCAGTTTCAGAGGAGAAGTTGAAAATGTAAAAGTTTACGACATGGATCATGACAAGGACAACATCTATGACAACTTTTGATCAGAAAAGCTCACTTGAGCCTTTAGCTCGATGAGCTAATAAAAAAAAGAAGAAAGAATGGATATTTGTTCAAATAGTCAGATATTACCAGTGGTGATCTTGAAAAAGAAATTGCTGGTGACAAAGTAAACTGCAACTGTCTGATTATGTAGCCTGATATAAAATTTGTGAAAAATCTTTTAAAATGCAAGAAGTCTTCATGATAATTATTTTTATCAGATAAAGTTAACATGCACCTGTTAATTAATGACCATGCATACATGTATACATGTACTAAGGACATAGATATACAGTCATGGTCACCTGTACAAACAGCAAGTCACACACAGAGATGTCTGCTGCAATGTCTAAAGACATTGTCATTTGTCTGATCTTACTGTTAGTTGGATGTTTTATCCAACAGAAAACATTTTAATTTTGTACAATTATTCTAAACACTCCATTGCCGGAGCAAGTACCAGTAACAAAATATGTCATTATAAAAGGTGAAATTGTAGAGAGATTTGACTGTATTTAACAATTTCTTTAACTTTTATTCAAGTTTCTATTAGTTCTACAAATTTAACATGAATTAATTAGTTTCATGCCCAACTTGCACTGTAAGTTATATAATGTAAAAACTTTTTCTACTGTTTGTGCAGAAATCTCTAGTTTACTTTGCATTTTCTGCAAATTTCTTCTGTAATCGCACATTCCAGTCAAAGATTGTATAATTTTGGATTTTTTTTATGAATTTAACCAGATCTCAGGAATTTAGCTAATGCAAATAACCCTTTTTTTTTTTTTTACATTACTTTAATAGCAAATGTATCATGCAGAGAAAAATTATGCAATTTATCAAAATATGCAATAAAAAGATATGCAAAGAAGTAGAATCTACTTAAGTATCAGTCTTTTGTTCCATTGTTATAATATGATATATACTGGTATACACATTATAAGAATAGGAATAGGAAGATAATACCAGCAGTCAACATCACTTACAGTTTTGAAGCAAATAACAAATATGTTCTTATCATAATAACTTTCTGATTCAAACATAACAATCATTTTACAAGAATACTCTCTCTCTCTCTCTCTCTCTCTCTCTCTCTAACCTCTTGATCTTTTTACTGTTTAACAGTTACATGGTTTGCAAACAGAAACACAAAATTTTAGTTTTCCTTGTGCCTTTATATTGACATGAGAGAGAGAGAGAGAGAAGAGAGAGAGAGAGAGAGAGAGAGAGAGAGAGAGAGAGAGAGAGAGAGAGAGAGAGAGAGTCTATTTTGAAAGTATTATCTATAACATATGGGATGATGTGCTAATATAAATAAGAAATAATTGATCATAAAAACATGTGTTTCTCATTCAGGAATACTGCTGATAACATAGCAGGGTATACCATCATTAGTACTGTACAATAATCATGCATACATTCCATGAGAGAAAGGAATAAATTGTTATCTGATAAATTATACTTATTTGCATTTGTTAAAATGGAACTTTTTTTTTTACATTTATTACAAATCAACCTGGTTTTGGTCCATTTTAAAGTAACTTTTAACTGTACAATTTTAATTTTTCATTCTTCTTTTTAACCTTCAAGTTATACTTTATCAACTAACCATGATGAGTAAATAAATTCCACTTCCAGATTCTAAAACTTTTCAAGTACATTAGATTGCAATGACAAAACAGTGTTTTCACAATCCAGTATAGATAGAGTATTACTGATTTTGAGGTTGTCAGTACTGGAATGGTGGAGAAAACCATAGTTTCTGGAAAAAAACATTAGCTTCTGGCAAGGGAAATGACAGACTTTCTCACAATTATATGTGTACAGAGTGGGATGTTTTCAATGAACTGTTTTATTTATATGCTGGTTTCCAAACATCAACATTTGAAAGCACATTAATAGAAATAAAAATGTATATCTAATCTTGATCTGGTGCAAAAGGTTTAACTTATCTAACCCAGACAAAGAAATCAGAGAATGATATAAATCTGATAGAAATATATCATGTAAAAACTGAAATTTTCATACAAGAGATACAAATGTACTTTTATATTCATGTCGTTGGGTGACAAATCAAACGTATTTGAATTTTATTAAAATTGAGTGTATATTTCTGTTGCTGCTTATAGGCTGAAATTGTAAAAACATAAAACACAAACAATTTGCTTATTAATTTACAGTAAATCATACTTACAACACTTTCCTGAGTCTGATAATCTGGACGGTTTTCTCTTTTACGTAATTTTTTATCAGCAGCCATACTATATCAATATTTACATAGAACTATATATACACATCCAAAAAGTGAATTAACAATGTAGGAATGATGAATTCACAATTTACATACACTGATCTTAAGAATAAAAAATTCCATTCATAAAAATAAAACTTTTTTTCACAAACAGCACTCAGTAATATGTTATCTAAATACACATCCCTACATTAAAGAGAAATTGTAAACTCCATAAATATATATACAGATATATATAACATTAGGATCATTTAGTTGATTATTCTTTATCCAACATCCAGTAGCTACCAGCATAGTACCAACAAAACCAAGTATTTTGCCAACATTCTCATTTACCAAAATAACAGGCTAGGTACGTGTAGGCAGTAAGGAGTAGTTACAGCAGCATTATACTGTAAACTGAGGTACTAAAACAAACTCAATACAAGACACAAGTAGATATGCTAAACATGTGGACTTAATGACCTCTTAGATTCTGGTTGTACCAGTTTTTTTTGTAGTCAGTAGTAGTATGAGGAACAGTCCTTACATGCTGAACAGATCATTAACTCAATCAGATAATATCCACAGGTAGATAGAGTAATAGAAAAACTAGTTTTACAACTTTTCCAACATTTTATATAAAATATCTGAGGTGAGCTGTGGGTCAAGTTACATATTAAGTCCAGTTTAAATATACTGTAATGGAGAATCATTCCAATATCTAATTGTCACTCTATATCTATCACACACACACACACACACACACACACACACACACACACACACACATCTCTATCTTTTGTGCACAACATCTGTTCAATGTTATGATGTACCTACTAATGTCACTTGAAATATATATATATATTTCATGTAAATAAATACAAGTATTTTAAGTATTATATTAAAACACAATTGATTATTACAATTATATCTAAATATATATATATATATATATATATATATATATGTGTGTGTGTGTGTGTGTGTGTGTTATCGAAAGTCGATCATAAATTTATTTGTTCATTAAACTTTATAGCCATAAAACCTATTACAAAACACAAGTATCCGTAAAGTACATCTGTCATTAAATGAAAACAGCCAATATAGTGTGTTGTGTCATGTTAAAAATATGTATTAAAATGTAAAAGTTAGTTAACTACATATAGATATCCATGTTCCAAACACTTCCCTTGTGACCTTGATATTGAGTTACACAGCTTAACTTTAATGCAACAAAATCGCTCTGATTTGTGTGAAGTAAGATCAAACTCCATTCATGAATGTAAAAGTTATGCAGTGGACAAAATTTTACATGAACAGAGACAAACAATGCTTGTTTTATAATTATATATTATTATATAACTCTGTAAATGTTGCAGATCAAAAAGTAACCAAGATATATCTTAAAATATAATTAATTATGTCATTTTATATATATATATATATATATATATATATATATATATATATATATATATATATATATATATATATATATTTATATATATACTACTGTGAAATCTTCAATTTTCCTGGTGACCCATTTTTGTTGTTTTCATGGACACCTTGACCCACAAATTTACATTTCAGTTTAATATGTGTTTATGACAACTTACCTTTTCGATGTCATGAGTGAAATGTAGAGTAATCTGGTAACACTGAACACATAAGACAATGTTTTTACAACATGCGATATTTTTACAACATGCGGTTCATTTTATTAATCTGACAAGATACAAACTATCAATGATAAATGTCACTTAAAGTTAAAAGCCCCTTTGTAAATGGCACATTTTTCAATTTTTGCCCTCGTCTCATTGTTTTTATATATGTATGACCCCCTCTTTCTTTTCCTGCTTTCTTTTTCTGTCTGTTTAATTAGTAGTTCTACTTTATCATTTACCACTTGTGTTGCCACAGCATCCTGATTAGAACCCATTTCCATCAGCACCTCAATTGGATCTGGCCACCAGGGTGTTGAGGGAACATTCGTTTAATTTTTACAGTTTTTAGCCACTGACTTACATACATGATTTTGTTTAACTGAAGGATTTCGTAATTGTAATTAAAAAAGATGTGATTAAAAACTCATACATGTAATTAATTCATTCTTGTTAAGCCTGGCATTGCCATAAGGTGAGACTTAGTTGTTACTTTTCTGGTGTGGTAGTAGGCAGCGGTGGCAGTGTCAAAATGTGAAAGTTTATGTTAAAGTTATGCATTTTCTTTAATAATAATAATAATTACTGAATAATTTGTTTTTGAAGTATTATTTATTTTAATGAAAAAAACCTAGACACACATTGATCATTTGTTACATACGAAATGTTGAATCTGACATTACACAACACAAAACATACAAAATTAAAAAAATATGTGGTGCTTGTATCCACCAGTAAAATACCTGATGAATATAGTATCATATATCAATCCCTAAATAAAATATTACTTTTTAAAATTTACAGTACAATCCTTCAAAAACAAACAGGAAAACACTCAATAGGACAACTATCTACAAAGACTAATCATAAAGAACACATTTACATGTTGATAAAAGATTTGAGAGTGGATTCATGATGTTTATGCCAATTACACAGGTACCCAATATATGGGTTAGATGCTATAACTGGTTACAAAACCATTAACCGGGTAACCAATGATATATTGTTTATTCATGTACATCTAATGTATGTTAGTTAATTTAAGTTCAACAGTGACATGTCTGTATTAATGCTTCTTCAATGAAAGATATCAGTTTAAGTATACTTTCTTTTACTTGTGTAATGTTACATCTATTGACATGTATTGACAACTAGCAGAGTGTCCAAAGTTAGCAACTGGTTGCAAATGCACATGTGTCATTAATAAAGTGCACACACAATACCACACACAGATTTTTGAGGCATGTTCAACAGTGTGTATGTTTTGGCTTTGGCTTGCATACCATTCAACAGCTAGTGTATATACAAGCACATGTGAGTATCTGCTATCACTTATCGCAAGGCTGATTGCCATAGATTCAAGATGGCATCCCAAGGACAAATTTTATAAGAAATGTTAAAAAATAATTCTTAAACCAACATGCATTTTCGTGTATATTTGTATACCAGTGCAAGTATATGGTATCTTTTCAGAAGGGATTTGAATAATAGAATTATTCAAAACTGGTGTACAGAAACCAAATTCAATTAATATTTTAGCATATTTTCCAGTCAGTGTCTGTGTCCAAATCTTAAGATGTATTGCCATTTTTCTTAACACCTATTCTGATTATCTGTTAACCAGTCACAGTTTGGGTAATTCATGTCGGGTACCCATTTACAATCAAAGTGCTGACAGCACTGATGGAAAGATTGGATAAACAATAATGTGTTATTTTCTCTTATGCAAATTGTATAAATAGAAAACACATAAGGTATTGGAACAGGAAAGACAATGGTGGTACAAAAAGATGCTAATTTTTTTTTTATAACATGCAATGAAATGATGGTAATCAGATGTTTTTAATTAGTTCTGACCTGCTGTACCAACAAGGGATGTGTATCTTCCAACGCATCCAAGGTGCGATCCATAGTGAATTGTAACACTGTGTGCCTGACCTAGTATCATACAAATGTTGAAGGCTTTGCTTCTACGATACAAATTGCAAATCCTGACACAAGTAACTTTGCATAAATGGATACAAGGTGTAAACAACCTCCAACCTAATTTTTTCTAAGTTGATATGAAAACAGCTGTTGGAGACAAGTCTGTTAGGTCTGACAAAGTCAGATCAGTTGTTACACGAGGTTTCAGAGAAATCCAGCTCACACTAACTAGGGATAGATATAATTTCTCACTCATTCAATTTCCTTATTTACCAAAAAACCTTATTTTGTAAGTTACTTCAGTGATCTGTAACATTTCAATGGTGCATAATGATAATGACATTATCAAATAACAAAAAAAAAAAAAAAGAAAAAAGAAAAAAAAAAACTGGAAATACCAACACACAAGATACAGCACATTATATAATATGAATTGTGTTTTCCGATAAAATTTTGAACACCTCCAATGAAAGTGAAGAAGATAAACTAATTTGACTGTACTTATAAGATATCATAATGATTCTGATAACATTGTTATTTAAGAACTTAATATTACTTATGCAAGTATTGTCTCCATTAAGGAGAAATGTATGGTCTTCAAAGAGAGAAATTGGTACACATGGTGGTAGTGGCGACAGCTTTAGCAAGTCATGTATTGGCAAATCCTGTTAGATTAAACCTCTCTTGGCCATCAGCAGGGCAAAGAAGTCTGTCACTGGAAGTTATGCATAGACATAGTGGATGATCTTTGAAATCAGGTTCCCTTGAATACAAGTGGGATGTTTGACCAACTGTCATATCTGGCCGACCCAGCTCACTACACTCCCCCTTTGAGATTAATACCCTTGAGGCATAACATACCAATTTCATCTCTCTGATCGAGATTGTGCATCACTTCCCTATTGATAATATCGGGTAACCCTTAAAATGTAACTGGAAACGGAGAAATTGAAGTGGAAAACCATAGCCTCAGACCCAAGACCTCCCTAGCAGTGGGACGTTCCACCAACCAAGCTATCTGGTCTCTTGTGAACTCTACCAACTATATGTTAGTTAATTGTATCCAGAACAGTGTAACAAAACTGGCCTGGATAAACTACAAAAACATTATGATCTAGATCAGAATCTCAATACTATGTTGACAGCGATTTTAATAGTCTGGATGAGTTTTGCCATTTTCAGACCAGCTCTGACAGGAGGTTTCAAGGAAATCTGTAAAATTTTTATATAAACCTGATGACTAAGTGAAATAAATTACATATGTAGCAAAACTGGCACACATCGTACTGTTACTGTGAAAACAAAATGAATTCCTGTTAAGCATTTGTAGTTCAAGATGCAAATGGTAGATCACTCCCTTGTGAGTGAGACAAGTTACATTTTGTCAAATAAAAATACAGGGATGGTAGTCTATAGGCAAGAAATTTATTCCTCATACAAGTGATGACAATCGTCTTTGTAAGGTGAAACAATATGCAAACCAAATCTCAAGAGGGAAATTATATCATCAAAGTGGTAGTACTAATTGCCAGAATAGAGGTCTGCTGTGTGCATGCAGTTTTGCAGGCAATTGTGTCATAGCTGCAGGGCTCAAAATAAGGGCGAAGTTGGGCGATAACTTCGATTCGCCCTGTTTCAAAAAACTTCGCCCTATATTCCCGAAAAAGCGAAGTCGAAGTCGCCCTCATTTTTGAAACCCATTATCGGAAACTCTGTTGTGTTAAGTTATCTAATTTAACGATAAAATCCGAGGTGTTCGGGCTGCTGTCAACAAGTGATTTACAGGTGTCATGATGCATGTTAATTATCCTGATTGGTTTAGTAATTAACGGATTAACACTTCACGAAAGGACTTCTCCACGCGCCTAAGATAATAGGCAGTTAATCAAAGACGTTTTACAGCCCGAGTATACATCGATTATCTGATACAGTATTCTTTGTGTAAGGATTTTCGGCGATATTTGTATAGGATCGCGCCTGTAATTTTTCATTGAAATTGAAAGTGATTAAAACCACTGTGATATCAAAGACAGATAACTTATTTTCGAAATAAAATCATTGTATAAACTTTAACACAAGTATCAACATACTATAATGAGACATCACCGATGGATTTGTTTACAATGCCGCCATTTGACCAACATACGAATTCGACATATTTCATTGGTCAGGTCAAAGTTAAACAAAGTGATGCTTTTGGAATGTAAGGTGGTTCTTCTCTTTTCTTAGATAAGCTAACCAGTTTAAACACCTCAAAAATTACGCTCACATCGAGGAATATTATTTTGTGAAAATATAAGTTTATTTTTAATAAAAATAAACTATAAAAATTCTTTTAACAATATTTTTATAATTTACTTTCACATAAAATTTATATCTGTTTAATGTTACATATGAAAAAAAATTAAACTGATTATAAACTGCTCACCTCTAATATCATTATTTATTAAAAAGAGTTCAAATACTTAAAACATATCAATTAATATTTATAACAAATAAATAAATAAATAAAATTTTAAAACAAAATCAGGGTGAGATCTTGCTCCTGAGAAGTATGAGCCAAAACTTAGCCAACTTTAACATTAAGGAGCCAGTTGATGACAAAATTAAGCAAATTATTAAAGATAGCACTTTTGCTTCCAATTTCAAGTGTGCCTTGTATAAGGGGTTTTTCCACCAAAAGCAGGATTTAATCAAAGTTTTTGACATCTTTTTCAAACAGTACATTTAATTATCTCATGCATATTTCTGAAAATGGACCAGCATGTTGCAATGTCTATTGTGTAATGCAAGATATAAAATGTTTGATCGCGACAGGACGACAGAAATTCCAATGTTGTGAATAGCGTTGTTTTGAAAAACTTCTCCCTAACTTTGGCTGAGGGAGAAGTCACTTCTCCCTGTTTTAAAATCTAATTTGAGCCCTGATAGCTGTCAATGGTTTTCAAAGTTAATCCTGTGACAACCCAAATATCTCCCCCCTCCAAAAAAATGGTGTAAAATTTTCATTCACATGCAATGTGAGACATCTACAACAGCGGATGAATCTACAAAACATGCAACCAGAAACCAAAATATTACAGGATTGGTATATAATACATGTAGCTCTGTTGCAACAGCAGTTGTTTCCAATACAATGTTAATGTACAACTGAAACTCTGTAATTGTCGGACAGAAAAGTATTTGTCTAAGAACGTGAAATTCTTTGGCAAATCTTCCAAGTGCAAGTACCGTAATCCTTCGATGTTTTTCAGACCCTCTATGTTTTCGGACACCCTAATTTTTAAATTTTAATAATTTTTCTATTTCCTCTTATTTTGGACAGCAATTTTTTACCTCTAAAGCTGTACACATTTTTGCTAAAACTCAGTTGCAGCATGTGATGCAAAGTGCTTGAAATAAAGATTTAATAAAATCAAAAAGAAACTTTGTTTTTTCAATTATTTTAACTATAAATTGTTGTTTTCACACGTTTATTTCATTGTGTATGGCGCCATTGCATCGTAACATGAAACATGTATGTGCAATGAGTTTAATAAGTGCTTTAATTTTCTATGAAGTGAAAGTTGATTAAAATTAATGTTCACTGCCGAGAAAATCTTTTAAAACAAAATCTTGTCTATACACTAGTTCAACATCAAAAACTTTTTTTCTGATGAAAACAGGAAGTGACGTTTTTCACTTATTCTCATTAAGTGTTTGTTATGGGAATTCCCGCCATATAAAAAACTGTTTTCCAAGATGAGAATTACATTGAAATATGTTTGAAATATGATTTAAAATATTTCAATTTTTAACTTTTATTTGCAGAAGTCGGGAGTCACCGGGAACTTGTTCCATCTTTGTATATGTATTGTCATTTCTTAAAATGTACACAAATATGCATGGTAAAATATTGAATATTTGATTGAAATGAAATTCTCTGAACTTCATCGACAAATAATGCAACAAACGATGTATAATAATAATTTGACTGCAGGCAATTACAAGTAGAAAGCGGCATGTTAGTGCACCTCAAACGTTGGGAGTTAACGAAAAAAAGTCACGTTGTTTATAGGGCTGTCACGATTACCCGATATACGGGTAGGTTAGATGCTGTAACCAGTTACAAAATCATTAACCCGGTAACCGACGATATACTACTGCTACCAGTGCACATTCGATTCTTCATACTGTCGGAAGACAAAAGGAAACGATATGTATCTATGTCAGAAACAGGGCTCCGACAAACACCGGTAAGGTCAATCAATGGTAGGCAAAGGGTACATCAACCCCCATCCCCAACCCCCCCCCCCCCCCCCCCCCGCCCCCCAGGGAAACAATTTACTGTTTTTGATTTTAATAAACACACATCAGATACGTAAAGAAATAAAAATTAAAATTTCTATTTGAAAATATGTTAAAATACTGCTTTTTATCTTTCCATAACTGTCCAGTCGTTGGCAATGCAACAAAACGTCAATAAACAGTTTAACTGAATTCTGTTTGGTACATCAGGATATCTGTCGTTTAAATTATAAATTATAAGTTGATGTGTGACAATGTCCCATATATAGATAAATGTTCATAAATACTGCTTATTAATATCTTATAACAATCCCATCACTGATCGACATATAACAGATACAAAAACCACGTGTAATGCCGTGATCTTGTTGTTGGTAACCCGAAAAACTGTCGTTATCAATCTAGTCAGCTCTTGTATATAGAATTCAGGGGAGGTTATTAACTATATAAACTGTTGATCATGCACGTGTGTGTGTTTGTATACTCTTGTAGAAACGATGTGAACAGGTGAAGCCACTAGAAATCAATTAACTTGTAAGGTATTAGGTAATTACCTGTGAATAGGGAAATTCAGTGAATTGTGACACTGTCCTGAGTAATTTTAATTGTTAACAAGCGGGTGTAACGAAGAATTATGACCCAGGTTAAAAATTGACCCGAGGGTTCATTTTTCAACATTGAATAATGAGACCGAAGATGTCGAATTTAGACCCTAGTCCGTTGAAAATTGAACCGTGTCGTTGAATTTTGATCGGAAAACCGGTTCAAAATTCAACAACATAATAGTAAATATCAATGAACTTAGATCATAAACCATGATTTTTTCAATAAAAAAAAATTCATTCAATTCCTCTAATTTTCTTTATATATCCTAAAATTCAATGATTTAATATTCAGGAAATGTTAGATGCGATTGATATATATTGATATTGATTCATATATAAGTCATGTTTTATTAAAGGGTGTGGGGGTGGTGGTGTTGGTTCATTTAATGTGCTTTGTTTTGGTCATTTTGTTCTATTGGGTGGGGGCATTTCTATGATTTTGTTTGTTTGGAGGTTTTGTTGGTTATTCTTTTTTTTTTTTTTTTTTTTTTGGGGGGGGGGGGGGGGTTATGAAAAAAAATCTAACACAAACAGATAACCCTGCTTTTAATCGGACAAAATAATTTTAGAATATTATATTGCTATGTGGCAAGTCCATTTACTTTTTTAAGTGGAATGAATTGAATGTCATGATGTTGTCTAGTCGGATAATTATAACCCCTGTCATTAATAATGCTGTCAGATATATATTTTCGAGAATGTTTACTATTTTACCAGTTAAAATACATGTATGTTGGACTCCGTATATCGACTTGTTATTTATAGTGACAAGTTGATTTTAATTAGGGGACAATTTGACTCAGAGGAAGGGAGGGGTATTCGAAGTGGCTTTCTGCTTATATAAAAGAAAAAAAAATCAGTTACAAAGAGCCATGAATTCATTCGATGAGCAAAAAATACGCTGCAAATTCTAATAGACATGCCATGTGCAGGGTCCAAAAATCCCATAAATTTTATATACTTGATAAAGAATCATCATTAAAACTCAAAAATCAAAACCAATAAATGCCGTAAAATTAAAAACACTGTCATTGTTATTGACATCATGTGGCCTCAAACATGAAAATAAGTTAACTGTGTATTGCTGGACATTGGGTGATCTCAGATGAAATTTTACTTATTATTATGGGAAAATTAACTTTAAAATTTAATATTTGATAAGTAGTGTCGTAACATTTTATTTGTATTTACAAACATCCAGTAAATTCAAAATTTGCAACATGACAGTAGATATAGATCAGTCTCATAGAGCAAATTTCAATAATAGAGATATAAACAAAAATAATTTGTAGTTTGGGTCAATTTTCCATGGGTTGAGGTCTTCAGCAATTAAAAAAATATCAAACCGTTGAAAAATGACCCCGAGTATAATTTTCACGATTTTTGGTCTCAGTTTTCAACGTTGAAAAAGCAACCGCGGGTTAATATTCAATGTTGAAAAATAAACCCCGGGTCAATTTTCGACCCGGGTCAATATTCTTCGTTATACCAGCATTAAAGAATTTTTTATCAGATTATCAGATTTTGTCTTACTATTATAGGGGAAAAAGCCGATTCAGATATTTTTCAATCGACTTTTTAAAGTTTGAATCGGCCCTTTTTGCAAAAAATCGGCATTTTAAAGGCCTGGTCAGAAACATCTGTCATACAAGTGAGTGTGAAATTAATACAATCTATTGGGTTTATTTTTAATCATTAAAATTTAGAAATGAAAGCACGCGAACAAACATACATGGAATATGGAGGTAAAACTGAAACAGAATGGTAAACATATAGATTTAATTTTATTGTAAGTTTTTTTTATAAAGTATAAACGTTTGTTCAATCCATTTATGAATAGTATTATTGTATTCGCATCACCTATTCCAAGTATCAGTTAACCCGTTACGGTTCGAGTAATGCATGTCGGGTACCTGGTTACGAAAATCACTAACCGTGACAGCCCTAGTTGTTTATTTGTAAACAAAATGGCGACCTCAATATGTATTACTTACAGAATCATGATTATTGATCAACAATCACTTTAAAAAATAATAGTTAATGAAATAAACAACACAAAAGGTGACTTTTACTTGTATTTTATTTAAAATTTTACTTTATTATTGATATATGCGTGGATATCACTGTTAACGTTGATAATGTCTTAAAATACCGAGAGGGTTTTTTAATGTTATTTTTCGTAATTTTTTAAGTTTGTTAAACATCAAAGTCATTGATATGTATGAACTTGTGTCAACCTTGCATGTAATAAAAACACAAATAAATAATCTTTAAGACAAAAAACACAAAAATCCTGACACCAAGCCCCCTGTGTTTCAATTGTATTCTACCGCGTCGTTTAACAAAAACTATATCCCATTCCGCAATTCAAATACGTAGGTAGATTACAATATTTGACAAGTAATAAGAGTAGACTGTTTGAAAACAATCGTTAAAACATCGATAGCATGACAAACGCTACTTCTTTGCAATAGTTCCTTGAAATGTCGG
The DNA here is from genome assembly GCA_029721355.1 of Tegillarca granosa. NCBI lineage: Eukaryota > Metazoa > Mollusca > Bivalvia > Arcoida > Arcidae > Tegillarca > Tegillarca granosa. The sequence continues at coordinate 6,150,132 of CM056597.1, read as the reverse complement.
AACTACATTTTTCAGCGTAGTAAGAAATCAAAATGAACAGAACCTAGTGAAGAAGCTGTAACATCTTGGTCTGTACCCCGGTGCCTTAGGAACGATTGTTCCAATCCTTCCAAAAACTGATTTTAAACTGTGACAGCCCTAAAATTCAAAGTATCCGGAAGAAAACAAGCAAACTGATAACTTTGTCATACTTAGATCTGCTACTGTGCAAGTGAAGCTATAAAGATCCCATAGTAAAAGAATAAAGAAGAATCATTATGATCTTCCTAACAACCCAATTTCAAACTAAAGGCAGACAGGTCAGACCCAACCTGGAATCATTCACACTCTCACAATCTGGCAGGTAAGAATCAGACTGGAATCAATCATATGACCTCCAAAAATCAAGCATACCCAGGAAACAAGTCTTATGGTGCAAACAACTGAGTTAATTAAATGACCAAATTATTCAACTTAAACATATGACTTCCATATAAGACAGTCTGTATAAACAGGTCAGACCATGCCTGGTATTAATCATGAAACCTACTAGTTAAGTATATTTTAATTCTACATGCAGGTCAGTCAGAACTTCCCTGAAATAAATCATGATATATACCCAACGGTTTACCTGTGTATACATGTTAAGATTCATTCTGGATATAAGCAAGAGACATAAATCTGAGGTAAAATGTCCCAGTAATAAGTTCTATAATACATGTTTGTTATATAAATTACTTGAGGGATTAATCAGAGTAAGATATATCAATATAGATCTATACTGTGTAATTCTTAACAAACAACAATTTGGAACACACATATATCAATCATGTATCAGGCTAATTAACTCTTACAATAAATCTACCATGGGTATCTACCTGATGTACACAGAAAGCCACTTAATCAAAACCACAATACCAGTAAGACTTGACTACTTATTTCAAAAAAGTACAATGAAGTCAATGTTAGAAAATTAGGCCAATCCAGCATCCAAGACTTGAAACTTTCGAGTCTCACCTGTAATGTTTTCATTTATAGACTTTTTAGTCTGACCTTTAAGTTAATTTAGTTTTGTAAATTATAATTGGACATTTTGAGATTCAAAACCATCAGAATATCAGTCAAATTATGAAAATGACTAGTAGTCCTAAATTTTACAAATTCAAATCTAGATATAATATTTTTATGCAGTTGTTAGAATGGTACTGTATTTATTGCATAGAGTTGAGTAATGGTGTTTAATGTCCCATTCAAGAATATTTCACTTATATCAAGACGTCACTAGATATAGGCGAAAGTGCAGAAATTTTCCCTGTGTGTTGCTCTGATGGCATTATACAGCACGATTCTTTATTGTGACATGCCTATTGTAAAAGGGACCTTGTTCATTTTAAGTTCTAATCTGAAAGAACTGCGACTTTCATTTCGTAATGCTGAGTGCTTGGCTAAAGAACATTCATTACCCACTTTCAAGTCTTGGGTCAGACCCAGTCAGGATTCAAACCCATGACCTACCACTTATGGAACGAGCATTCTACCAACTGAACTACTGCAGTGGTCTCTATTGGATAGAATTAATTGGTTTATCTAGGCATAAGTAACAGTATTCTACTTTCTATAGCTGCATCAACCTAAAGTTCATCCCAATAACCCTTTCTGTGAAATTTGATAAATATTGGCAAAAAAAGTTCAGAGATGATGATGATAAAGCGAGTTACAGATGGATACACAGACGTTCTGGCTGGGTGAGCTAAATAAACCCAGGAACAGCATTTTAAGTCCATATCATGACCCTTATAGACTAAGGCCAATCATTATGTGATGTAAATTTTAATAAGTGATGATTCTAGACATCTGTATCTTCTGTCTATGACAAAATATTATCTAAGAGTACATCACAAGGACCGGTCCAAAATAATCATCTATATATATATATATATATATATATATATATATATATATATATATATATATATATATATATATAGGTGCTGACCTATTCAGAGATAAAGGTCATTATTATGATAATGTTTGGCTGCTACTGTGTTATCAATTATGTATAATATTACCACAGATTTTAGCAAATACATCATAAATTAGCTACAGATTGTATCCAACATTCTTATAAACATGCTTCATGCTTGAACAGTGTACATAGTTTCTTTTTTTATTGAGACAATCTTAACTTCGTTTTCTCCTTAACTAGCTATGTAAAGCAAACAAAAATACCAAGAAAATAATAATAATAATACAAATAATAAAAATAATAAAAAACAACCCATAAACTTTGGTATGAAAACTGACAAAGTACCCACACTAGGTCAAAACCTAGGCAGTGACAAATCCATTCTCAAGCTCGAAACGTGAAACATGAAATCTCTCTTTGTCTGAAATCTCGTTGAAGTCTCAAGGGGGGGGGGGGGGGTGCAAAGTGAAGTTTTTATAGTAGGAATGCAATTTTGTGTATCTAGTGTAGTGTGATATTGTTAGTTTTTCGTCAGTTTTAATGAAATTTATAATAATATCTAATTTAAAAAATTGTTTATATGACTGAAATTAATCAGAAATATCCAGTCACATTTCATTTAAAAGCAGCTTATATTCATGAAGTAACTGTATTGCAATTGAATATTTCCAAATCATTAACCATTTTCAGTATACTTATGCAGCTATGTCCTTGACCTTTAAATATATGACCTTGAACCATATATCAAAATGATGATCATGTCAATACCTTCAATATTCTAATGCACATGCCTATGCATATTTACTAGTTTTCAAGATATTTAGCAAATTAAGGCTTCTTTTGCAGCTGTGACCTTGACCTTTAAATATATGACCTTGAAGCATACATCAAAATGATCATCATGTCAATCCCTACAATATTCTAATATACATGCCTATACAAAAAGTTAATAGTTTTCAAGATAATTAGCAATTTAAGGCTTCTTTTGCAGCTGTGACCTTGACCTTTAAACATAAGACCTTGAATTGTTGCATATATTTTGAAGATATATCGGGATTTCACTAATTAAAAAAGTACTAATTACAGCGATTTCTAAATCACTTTTTTTTATAATTATTATTATTATAATTTTTGTGTGTGAAAGACCTTAGATTTGTAGACTTGCATCTTAACCACTTGGCCACTACAGCCTCTAAAATTTATATTATGAAACAAACTACCAGTATCTTAATTTGTGAGGCACTATTCTTATGGGTATCAGATGTAAAAAGACTGTCAAAAGTAAAAAAAATCTTAACAGTCAAATTTTCTAGAAGATGAATACAGAATATATCATGGATTCATCAAATGCTTATAACTACACTGTATACATTTGCAATTAAATCCATATTTTTTCTGAATTTCAGAGGATCATTCTGACTAAGTTTGATGAAGATCCACCTTGTGAATTTTATAAATAAAAATCAAAACATATCTCCCTTCTTTCCCCTACCCCCAAAACCCCTAATTATTGTAAAAATGCATATAACAAAATATGTAGAAGAAATTAATAAAAGTTCAACAGACAAATATATCAAATAAATGTTACTGATATTCCTGTTATGTATATATGTCAATAACAGAAATTATAGAAAATTATATCTGAGAGTTTCAGGTCATTTATTATTCATGCACTTAGCCATTTTCTAGCTTAATTAAAAACAGACAGCCAATGACTGAAAACAACGTATAGAACCTCTCTGCATAGTGGCAAACCCTTATTAAGAGAGCAAATGGCATTTATTATGATTCCATGTGTAACTAATTAAACAGTTTTATCTTACAGCATGTGTAGTGTACCTATGTGTATACAATATAAATTCTCTGTATGTAGTGCATATTAATACATTACCAGTGCATACATATGAGCATGTAAAAAGCAGATTTTGATCCACCATATTTTAGATATGCTGTGTCTTTTTATTTGAAATATTAATATAAGTAACAAACTTTATATTTAAATTCATAGCCAATAATTAACTCAAACACAAATACAATGATAATTAGTCCAAAGTTTGACATTCCACTCTGAGCAATAGCATTAATGTGCATTTAAAGTTATATTCAAATTGTTAATTGTAAGTTTGTTGAACAAACAAGCGTCTCATAAAGCTTAAATTTTTTAAAATAATGATGGCAGAAAAATTGGAATATTTGAGTTGAGTGACCACTCAATAGAATGATTGTGAAACTGGGTCCTGGTCAGGAATCAAACTTCCTACTAATTAAAGACTGGGGATTTTTAAAATATAGGAGAATTTTTTATAATTATTTTACTTTATTTTTTATTTTCATTTTATTTATTTTTTATTTTGCTAAAGGTTGGTTGTTCTTATAGCCCAGTATTCTGGCTTCCTCCGTCATAACAGAAACTGACTGCCTCAATAGAAGGGAAAGAATGATAACTGGGTTATAAAAAGACTGTTAATACCTGGTACTTCACTCTACACACTTCAGTACCACTACCAGTGGAGTGGCTTCTCATGGTCTCATCTAATGGACTGAAAATTCCACAATTTAACCATCAATAAATGGTATAAAAATCCCTTCCATTTAAGGCAGAAGGCCACAAACAATTTCAAGTATAAACTTTCAATAAAGTATATATATAAACAGCATAAAATTAAGAACCTCAATTTAATTTTTTTTCAAAGAAAAGGGTGAGAACCACAATCTTCTTTCTAATGTAATGAAACCCTAATCCACGACTGGCAAAAAGACAACCTGTTTGCTGTTTGCAGGTTTTCTATCCTTATGGTATTACCTTTTTTCTATGTAAAGAATGTGTGTAATCATCAATTTAAGTTCTGCAAGAAGGGATTTCCATCCAAGCAATTAACATAAAGAATGAGTGAGGTCGGGGCTTTATCTCCAAGTCAAGACTATCTTAATTAAAACCTTTATGCCATGGTAATGTGTAGTTAGGCCAATTCAACTTAAATGGTAGATTCTCATCCCTGCCCACTCCACCAAAAATGTGCCGCCCCAAGTCATTTTATTTTAGTTTCCCATCCCGGGCATATTCAAAGTCTGTTCCGGAGTATGTCGAGTCTGTGGCATTTCAGAAAAGGGTTTTAAGCACTCCCGTAAAAACTGGAAGTGCGAGGTTGAAATCGAAAGTAGCTTCATACATGTTATGGATAGAGCATGGTTTTCTTAATTTTGCATCTCGTCAGTGGTCCGAAAGAATTACAGGCCTGGTACAGGGGCAAATATAGCAGACATTCAACAGTTAGTGGAGGTGTACAATTAATTTAATAAGCGGCGATATAGACAAAAAGGGCCCTATTGCTCAGTTTGCTGATGCTGATGTCAACCATGTGAGAGTGCTTGTTTTCGTATAAAATAAAAAATAAAACCCTCCCACCCACCCCAAAATTTTTGTCCAACTTCGATGAGAATCTACTATTTAAATTGAATTGGCCTTATGACCATTTTTGTGCCAAACCTACCACAATCAAGGAGCTAGTCTTGGAATGAATGAAATACATGTATATGGATATAAAATTATTAATGCAAATAGCAATTTTAAATGATCACAAACAAGTACAGTCTGTATTATTACAATTAAGTTTACATAAAGAAAGGTTTATTGATAAAAAAATCGAAATACAGTAGAACTTCGATAACTCAAAGTGCATTGGACTTCGGTGGTGACTTTGAGTTATCAGGCTGTTCCAGTTATCCAAGTTAAACGATAACATCACCTTAATACTAGTATATGTTTTCCACTACAAAAATCTTGATGTTGTAAACAGTTATCAGAACTCGAATGAGATGCAATAGAGAAAAACAATAAATAAAAATAGATACTTTCGAAACATTATAATAATAATACGCATACAAAACGTGTTTTATTTAAAATCATGATGTATACGAACAACGGAATCCGAAATCAGATATGTGTAATGTTAATCAGCAATACTTATTTATTACATTTTTAAGAAAATACGAACACATAGTTAATAAAAGTACAAAGTATTGCAATAAGTCTTTAATATTTGAATGCACTGGGTTAGCCATTTATATTAAGCTTGTAGTAATTAAGTCGAAAGTTGAACCATTATCAACGGTGGCATATTACTCGGCTTCCGTAATTGAAGATCAGAGGAAGGGATTAGCATACTTATCAAAATTAATTTGTCCTTGAAGGTTGTGAATATTAATCCATTAATTGATGCTTATTAATACGGTAGATAACTAGAAATACTTGGTTCACTTCTCTAATAATTACCGATATGTGATTTCTCTGATTGTTTTAATTAACGGGCCATTGGTCACACATTGTTAGAATAAAATTGGAGTTTTTTAAGTTAATTTTTAATAGATTTTTAAACTACAGACCAAAATTTTACTTCAGTTATCGGGGGTATTCGAATTATAGAAGTTTGAGTTACCGAAGTTGTCCTAATATAATTTATATAGAATAATGGTTGGGACAAAATAAAGGCTTAGTTATCCGTGGTATTCGAGATATCGAAGTTTGAGTTATCAAAGTTCTACTGTAGGTAAGTAACCATACTGTCCCATGCTCACATCATGTTTATTTTTGTATTTCAATATTATAACAGCATTTATCTTATTCAATGCTGAAATCAACAACAAATCTTGAGTTAAAATAGTACACAATACAATACTAATCCAAAAATCAAGTTTTTCTATAGGTTTTGAATGATGCCATGTGTTGTTAAAGTGAAAATATTTCAATATTGGTTTTTATAAATACATATGTGCTAAATATCTACGTAGATGTAGATACTACATAAATACACTCTCACTTCATTAGAGTAACTTACTCAAAACATCGTATATATCTATCCCTTTGAATTCAGAGCTTTTGTTTGAACCTTGTTGTTGATATGTATACAACAACAGATGAGAAGCAAACAAGATACAAAGTTTTCATAACACAAGATATGATGAGATAAAACAATGACAGATGAAAAGAAGTGAGGGGAAATATGATGATTTTTCACCCTTAACACTTATTTTATAATGACATACAAACACGGAAAATTTGAAATTTCATATAGGAATGAACAACAGTAGAGATAAATCATTATTATTGTTATATATAGGTTATCAATAGCTTGCAGAAAGAAAAGAAACTATATTCTAGTGCTATAACAATAAAGACAGGCTATTTCAATACCCTCAAGCTAGTGCATAAAGAAAGGGAAATAACTCATTCAATAACACTAATTTATCATGTACATGCAAAACTCAAAAATTTCATTATCCTTTTGAAAAGACATGCTTCAATTACATATTATACAAGGTAGACTTTACAGATTTTAACAAGACTGAGATGAAAAACAGAATTATTTTTTTAATAATTAAAAAATGATAAATGAAGTGGGATTAAAATTGTCTATGCAAAAGAGAAATGTGGACAGTGATATTAAAGAGTGAATATACAGTCACAGAGATTAACTGTTGTTTGTTAGGGAAAGAGTTCTTTTTGGACCCGACCTATTAAAGTCCATGTAAATTTTTGAAACTCTTTTACAAATATGTCCAAACATTGCATTATTCTATTATTTTAGGTTTTTTTAACCTAAGACTAAATGCACTATTAGTAGAGAATACAAAATGGAAATCTTTTCAATGTTAGTAACAACATTTTGTATATAAAAACAATTTTAAATTATTTCAAAGATGTGAACATTAAACTTTAATCTTAAATTGGATAGTATACTGTGAAAAAGATTGCTAATTAGGATCTGTAAGAAGTCCAGTCTGATCATAAAAATCTAAAGCGATAGCATACATCTGCAAAAATCAAATGTTAACACATCAATAAGACATTTAATATCTTGACAGTACTACATATTTTGATAAATTTAAAGAAAGTCTTATAGATTCAAAGACAAGTATTGCATACATTGTTACATTTTCAAATGTAAACACCTTCCTTTTGTATTTTACAACCACGGGGCCTAACTTAAAGTTTAGCATTTACATAGAGTACATTTACATTTAGAGTAGGTATAAAAATAGGATCCATCAGCATACAGTAATTATGTCTCATCGCAATGTTTACACTTAAGGAAGTGTATGACACACAAAATAGCCTTATGTCAAGGTAAGCGTCAGGAAAAGAACTACCCAACATCTAATGTTTTAAGTATATGCTAAAAGTTTTTTTTCTTAAAGAATCTAATTTATAACCAAATTTTGGTAACACATTTTAATACCTAAGAACTAAGTTGATTGAGTCAATTCCTGAAGAAATAATTTTGGCTGGGTTACACATTGTAGTATGGTGTATGTCAGGCAGGTAGGAAAATGGAATTTCTTTTCTTTTTTTTTTTTTTTTGTGAAATAAACTTCTTTTACAGTTTTTAACCAAGAAAATAAAACTTCATACATGTTTATATGGAAATGTGCAACTGTTTTTCACTATTGGGAAAATTCAATTCAGGTGTTCTGGATGAACAAGTAGTGCTTATATGGTTTGGCTCTGTGAGATTTTGAAGACATTTAAATTGACTCCTAACAGTTAAGGTTTAAAATAAGTCATTTGAGTAGTTATCCCTCTTTAGATGATGTGAAGCAACTAAAAGTACAACACTCCACCATGAATTCCATGTCAGTCCATTGCAAAGTTAACCCCAAAAATATTGTTGATGCTCATATGATATATAGCTTGATGATATGGAGCAATATAAAAATAAATGTTTTGCTCAATAACATACCACTCATATGACCCTTGAATCATTCATCCACCTTAACCACTTGGCATTGTGTCTCCATAGCTTACTGTCATTTTACTAATGTTTCAAACCAATCCACACAAGACTAGTTGTTAAATTAATTTTTCTTCTATACACTTACCTGTCTTATAAAACTGTTTGCAGAGCTGTCAGAAAAACTACCATCTGATCGTTTATATTTTCCTTTTCTCTTCCCTTTACCCTGAATAAAACATTACAAAATGTAAATATTTAAGTTATAAGATTCTGATGGCCATATAATTGATAGTAATGATAAAGTTAAAAACTCTATCTCGTTATATTGAAGATATTCATCTAGTTGGTCACTACAAAATCTTTTAACTAAATATACTCTATAAAAATGGAGTGAGTTAAGAGTACTTGTAATAGTGATTTACATTCCATTTTCTTTGTCTAAATTTGACAATCTTATTGCCCTATTGTCTTTCCTATTCTCTATAAGAGTTGAGTGGAATAAAGCCTAAGAGTTGAGTGGAATAAAGCCTTGTGCCTCTGTGATTTGTTAGCTAATGCTTTAAATTTATAGACTATATCAGATATCAAATCTAATACCTATACTCATACCCATCATGAAGCTAGGATTATGTCTCATATGCTATTAGACGTCTCTGTGTTTGTGACAATGAATTATTAAGTTTTCATAAAAAATCCAATAAACTTTGATTTTGATCTTGTAGCTTAAAATTGATATTTGCATCTGTGATTACCATAAAATATTTCTTTAGAAAGGAAAATTTTGCCACTATGGGGATTTTTTCATGTCAAAAATAACACTGAAAGGGATGTACTTGGTGACATATTGCCAGATATGCCGTATGTCTAAAAGGATACACAATTTGACTGGTTTTGTAAAGCCTATAAACCCACTTTTATTGCTTTTTAAAAAAACTTCTTCAGAATATCTGAGAAAGTGTGTTATCAAACTGTATTGCTGAGATGTTTACAGTTCTGCGCCTTCTCAATTTTGTCTCAACTATTAGTCATTACTGATAATTTCCTGATGTCATAAAGTGCAATGTATAACAGGCTATAAGTATAGTAATGTATGACACAGATGGGATGAATTGATTGCTGAACAAAGATAATTTTAGAGACTGATATCAAGAGCATGATACTTGTGCCATGCCAGTGAAGAGTTGATAAGAAAATTAACAGATACATATATACTGTATACAAATTCAAGAGATGCAAATAGCATTTTTTGATGGCATAATGTCATCAATGTACATGTCAAATCATGTCATTCCATATCCAATAAAATTTTACCAAAATTCACAAATTCATCAAATTAAGATTTGAATATCACAAATTTTTAGTTTTTCAATTAAATGGGTTTACATCAAAAACAGATTAATTTTGGCCTGACAGGGTGGCTACATTTCATTTTTCACTTTATTATGGTGGGTGATAGACAAACTTTGTTACCCTTATAAACACCCACCCAAATTGCATATTATGGCATAGAAGGAAATAAAATCAAGGGTGGAATAAAAACAGGATCATTTGCTACAAGTATAGAAAATTAACTAATTTTACCCATAACATAAAAGATCTACATTTCATTTACATTTTTGCTTTCTCCAAATGTAGGAGAAAACCTTCTAACAGTAGATAATTAAACATATTTAAAAATGAAAATCTATTACATCATATTGACATATTTGTGTCAAAGAGTATGTGTATAATAACTATACCCTATGTTAGCAAGTTCTTTTTTATTTATTTGGGTCTCTAACCTGCAAGTATGTAATATGCTGTTGTTTACATTCAACATTATCAAAACCAGAATAATCAAACTTTACTAAATACACATCTATGCACCCTGCATATTTTGCTATCAAAGGCATAGTTATTCAAATCAAAATAACTTGATGTATAAAATTAAATATCAGTTTAATTTGGACCAATTTTCCCTTGGTGCACCCCTCCATCTGTCAAAATGAAATGCAGCCTCTGGACCACAACACCAAGACATAAGAACCAGAATAGTATAACGGATATTTTCAATTTCATGTATATTAGATGCGAAAATAGGTACAAATTTATCAATATAACATTTATGATCATTCAAATACCAAAACAAACTACCTGGGAAACCGGTGGCATTGCATCTAAATCCGAAAATTGAGATGAAATGTTAGCCATATCTCAGAGACCACTCCACAATTAAAACAGTTTTGGAGCGCCATAAGATAATACTTCAGAATATTGACGGATCTTTGCAATTCAGACTTCTTTCTTCCCTTGTCTACTATCCATTATTTCGCGTTACAAGGTCATCTAATCTTTTATAACATTAATTTTTTCATTTTCATCTATCAATGAATATTGCACAGAGATGAAGGTATCTGAATTAAGAATCGAAAGGATGCGTAAATATGGAAGTGAATTTAATTTGTAAGAGATTTTTGAAGTTCTTATGATATCTTTAACCAGCGATAGAAACTATTTGATTATGTTAAAACTAGTTTCTTGTGAGAAAGAATAGAATTATCCATTTACATAGAGAAGTTAACGCATTGTCTATCCCCTTTCAATTTCTATCCCTTACGACTCCATCCTACATATCCCACAAAATACGAAGGATAAATGTGACAATACTTTTGATTGGATGCTTGAATAATTTCGTCATCAAGTATCATTCCGAAAACAAAAGTGAATTAGCTCCCTTAGTTGCAGTATCATTGGGATAATATTATCGTTTGTGTCCAATTGAGCTGAACTGCATGTCTTTGGTTAAACCAAATGAAAAAAATAATGACATTTATGATTAGATTATTCATTGAAGAAGTTGTTGTCATTATAATTTTGTTTTCAACGTCGCATCAACATTTTTTCAGCTGTTCCAGGCTTGTATTTTTTTTCTACCAGGGTTTTGGCCAGAAAGAGGGTATTTGTCAGAAAAAGGGAATTATCAATACCCTGTGGCTGTTCGAGAGCAAGTGCGACTGTGTTCTTTGCGCTTACTGTAGTACTTGGACCACAGACGATCACTGACTCTTTTAGCCTCACTTAACACCATCCTCATAATCCGGAAATATTTTTCCAATTGTCATTGGCCTAATATGCAAAAATCTACTAGTCTTTTGACTACGAATTTGTTTCTCTATTTATAACATATTATTTCCACCAATTATATGTATTTGTGACAAAAAAGCTCTCGAGTTCGAGCCACTGAGGCTGTTATTTTCCCTAAATAAAAATGAAATTATGTTTTTGAAAAACATGTTTCTGTACGCTCCTTCTCACACGTTATGATATTTTTATCATAATAATTACAATATCACTGAGTTTCCACGTTCTGGTTCTCGGCATTTATCGAAGGTTTGTCAGTATATATGTTGACAAAGAAGTATTACCAGCAGAGAACGGAGATGATTTACAGATATTGTTTAATACAATGTGCAGCTGGTGTAAACTCTTATTACTGCCATGTATATCAATGTCAATTTCAAGAAATCTAATGTTATTTGTTTTAGAACCCCGCCTTTACAACCATGATAGTGCTACTAGTTTTGTGATAAATAACAATGGTATTGTGATGATTATGTTTTGTACATAATTAGGGTTACGGAAAGGTGAAAGTGGTCGCCAAATCTGCTAGTCGTGCTTTAGGTTATTCCATATCCAAATGTTATGCAAATTGTGGTTAGTTCCAAACTTTCTGTTTTCACGAAACTATACGATACACTCAGTTTTGACCAATGATTAATTACGGTTCCGCTATGGGGTACGCACGGATGCTCGTGCATTAACGCTTTCATGTGCTGGTTTTGATCTTTTTTCTTTTTTTTTTAAATAATGCATTCAAAATCAGCACATGACAAATGTGCATTATTGTCTTAGTGAGTGTGTTATCAAAATTATACACTTTCATACTAACTCATGTATGGAACGCCGTTTTAACATATCAATTATTTATACTTATCTTCAAATAATTGTTCCTAGGTACAATTTATTTGAAGATAGGTATAATTCAATTATACCTAGGTACAATTCATTTAAAGATAGGAATACTAGTAATTGAATTATACCTAGGTTCAATTCAAATGAATTGTAATTATAATTCAATTATACCTAGGTACAATTCATTTAAAGATAGGAATAATTGAATTATACCTAGGTTCAATTTTATGAGGCGCCGTTTCTATATTTATTTAGTATTTTAACATATGCATAACTGATTCGATTTTGGATATCCATAAATCGATTTTTGCATATGCAAAAATAGTCGGTATTTTCCATATGTAAAAATCGAATTATGGATATCTGTCATATTATAAATTTTTGAATTTTCTGAATGAAATATTCAAAAATTTATAATATGACAAGTTGTCATATTATAAATTTTTAAATATTTCATTCAGAAAATTCAAAAATTTATAATATGACATATCCAAAAATCGATTTATGGATATCTAAAAATCGATTTATGTATATGTAAAAATATTTGGCATTTTTGCATATGCAAAAATCGATTTATGGATATCCAAAAATAAATTTGTGAAATTTGAAAATACTGAGTTCTCCCCAATTCTCAATCCCGAAGTAAATACTTTCCGGTATATTGTGAGAATAATATTTTTCTCTTGTAACAAATAAAAATCGTTAATTTTCTTTATGGTTAATAAATGCACTTTCAATATTAGTGAAAAAATATAAGCCTACGCATTTTTAAAAACTAAAGTGTTTATTACATTACGATTCATTACATTACCACGCCTGGCCCCAGTTTCACAATCATTCACTCAACTAAGTGTACACTCAACTCAAATATTCCGATTTTTCTCTTATCAATATTTTAAAAAATTTTAAGTTTTATGGGACAATATTTTGTTTTATTCAACAAAACTACACTTCGCAATTTAGATATAACATTAGATATTCAAAATAACTGTGTAATGTCTTAAAAATTGACATTTAAATATTCCCAAATTTGAGTTGAGTGTACACTCAGTTGAGTGAATGATTGTGAAACCGGGGCCCGCACTAAATAGTTGTGGAGAAATCATTTCACACTCGCGATTTATGGATATGTTAAAATCGATTTTTACATATCCATAAATACCGACTATTTTTGCATATGCAAAAATCGATTTATGGATATCCAAAAATCGATTTATGCATATGTAAAAATGTATTTTTGCGTATGCAAAAATAGCCAGCATTTTAACATATGTATAAATGTATTTATGCATATGCAAAAATCGATTTATGGATATGCATAAATCGAATTTTACATATGCAAAATTATTTTTGGATATCTTAAAATAATTTTATATATGTTAAATTCGATTTATGGATATCCATAAATGAATTATGCATATGCTAAAATAGTGAATAAATATAGAAACGGCGCCTGATACAATTCAAATGAATTGTACCTAGGTAAAATTTAATTATACCTATCTTTAAATGAATTGATCATTAATGCTTTGAAGTTTCAACGTAGTAAAATCAATTTACACCTATCTTCAAATCAATTAAAGAGACGTATCAATTATACCTAGGTACAAATGAATTATACCTAGGTTTACTTCTGCTGAAGATAGGTCCAAATGAATTATACCGAGGTACAAATGAATTATTCCTAGGAACAATTATTTGTTCCTACAATTATTGTTCCTAGGTATAAATATTTGAACCTAGGTATAATTCAATTGCACCTATCTTTAAAAAAAATTGGACCTAGGTGTAATTAATTGAACCTAGGTACAATTATTTGAAGATAGGTATAAATAATTGAATATATGTTAAAACGGCGTTCCATACAAATGGACCAAGGACGAGGAAAAACTTATAAATAACTAGTTTAGATTCCGCTGGCTTGGTCGTTCGACAACTGATGCAGTTTTTTACTCAAGGTCTTATAATGCATACATTATAAGTCGAAACTGTTCTGTGCATTCGTGGACTACCGTAAAGCGTTCGCCGGTCGGGTTAACAGACGAGTTTTATTAACTACTAAGTTCGGGTGCAAGCAGTAAATTTGTTCATGGGGTGTTGTTAAATCACTGTACTTATCTGTACGCTTACGAATTAGAACCAATAGTGAACTATCAACGGCATTTGACAATTATCTTAGAGTTAAGCAAGATGACCCGCTATCACCCCTTCTTTTTATTTTTTATAACGACATTATTTGTGATATATCATCCCACGTTTTGACTGATGATATAGATGCATGTAGAATTAGTGACTATTTGTTTTTATCTTACTCTGTTTGCAGACCGCGTTATTTGGTAAGTCTCCTAAAACATTGCAGCTACCTTTGGTTATTGCCAACGTTGAAGTATTGTAGTCAATACAGATAAGACAAAAGTTGTTGTGTTTTCACTCGCAAACGGATGGCAACCATGCAGTGAATGATAAGTTTTATTTCGGAGATAAAAAATCTAAAAGTGAATTAATACGTGTTCTTTGGTGTTCTTTTATCATACAACGCTAAATTTAACAATACCCAAAAAAAGAATTTCCCAACATAGTTCAAAAGTGCTATCGCCGTTGTTGAATATACATGTATTTAAAAACGTATACTAGTAAATTAATGTAGCCAGTGTTGAATAATTGATTCGTAACACCTCAGCCATTTTAATTTATTTTATTGTTCTTTTAAATAGATCTCCCTCAATGGGATGGAGATCCCTGGATTCTTACTGTCATGTGCTACTTTTGAATTTTTATGAAATAATACAATTCAAAAGTAGAACATGACATTACATATACATGTACAATTTATGATGTTCACAGTTTATTGCTTTATTCTATTTAGCATTATTTTAAAGATATTTCTGAACTTATAATTTGTGTCCTACACCCAGCAATGTCCTTGGTGTTCTCACAGAGTGTGAGAACTCCACAGCATAAACAATACAGTCACCTGAAACAAGTCAGTCCAGTCTAAAAATACATTGACCATTAGTCACATGACACACAGCACATGTACCAATACATTACATAAACATTACATCACCAAGGTGGACAATACTGGACATAGACAAGTTACACAACAGGACAGATACACAGTAAAGATGACAATAAAATATTGTAAACTGGAACACTGGACTGAAAAAAGAAATATTATGTAAACTGGTTTCTGTAAAAGGAAAATAAATAAATTTAATTAAATCTTAATTAAATTTAATATAAGCTTAACTAAAGTTAAAGTATTAACAGAATACTAACATATGCCACATTAATACAAAACATTGGTTGGCTCAGTTTTAATACGGTGCCGAAATTTGGGGCGTTCACCTAGTAAAAGATGTTGAAATAAAACACAATAGGTTTTGTAGTTATATTTTTAAACTTGGTAAAAATGTACCAAATATTTCTTATATGGCGAATAAGGGACATCTTCAAATGTATTATTTTGGTGTAACATATAACAATTAATGGATAAATATTGTTTTACATAAACCGCCTCAATTTAACAAATATCTTTGTTACATTATATAGATGCTTTGAATGACCATAATAACCGTTTCAAATGTACGTGATCTTTTTCAGCTTGGTATGAATAATACATGTATTTGGTTTGAACAAAAATCCTTAGATATTTCTTACAATATTATCAAATTGTGTATCAATGACCAGTATTTTAGACCTGTCAAGAAAGTGTCGCAAGTTGCAAAAAACTTAGTACATATGTGTTGTGTAAAAATGAAATTTTCTATAGAACAATACTAATTGTATAATTTTGACCCTTGCTTATTGACTAAGTTAAGAAGTAGAACTTTAAAACTCAGTGTTAAAACTGGACGGTTTAGAAATATTGAAAAACAGTTTGCGTGTTTGTCGCTGCTGCAGTACGGACCTATTAGAAAACGATTTTCACTTTGTCTTAGTTTGTGTCGCATTCAGAAACATTAGACTCAAATGTCTACCAAAATATTTCTGTGCTTGGCTACGCGTTATAAGTTGATAAAACTATTTGGTGCTTCTTCAGAATCCCTCACAAAGAGACTGTGCCACTCATGACCTCCAGTTAGCATGGAAACGGAGGTCAGAGTTACTAAACCTTGCTGCATTTTAATAATAATTGTTCTGTGCTCTGTTGTCTGTTATTGTAGTTTTTGTATTATTGTTGTAGCATTGTATTTTTGCTTTGAAAATAAATATATATTAATACATTCATTTAAGAAAATTTCTAAATCAGCACATGACAGAGCAATACTGTCATTAAATATACTCATAATTTAACAATACAGAGAAATATTGTCTGGAGGCCACCATCTATCAAACAATGGTTAAATGTATAATTGGTCTAGATTGTGTAAAATGGGTGATAGTAGACTGAACAACTATAAAGTTTTAAATGTTCACAAGTAAAACCTATTAAAAATTTGTGTTAAGGAGTCTGTAATAAAATTCAAGTTATTGGTTTTTATGAATTTTTAAATACAAATATATGTCCTAATAGAGGTACTATTACATGATTGGAGATGTTTTATTTGATTTTTTTAAAAATAGAATTGGTATATATATAACACAAATACCAGTTGAATTTTGATGTGCCCGATGTGCACATTTCGGAAATTCATTCCTCATCAGTGACACTAAGACCGAAAAGTTTGATAATAAAAAACATAAGCCAAACAGTTGGAATTTAATGAATCTAAAGTTCCAAAATTATATAAATCAAAATCCAGCTAAGGAATGCTTTGCATGAGGGAACAAACCTTAGTTTTAAACAAATTTTACAATTTAAGGCAGCTAACAATTTTGCTAAATGGTACATTTTATGGTATATGTTATTATTAGGCTTTACAATAGCAGTTACACTTCGGTGTTCTTTAGTAGTGATGTTGTCTTTGTTACCTACAGTTTCTGTAACATTTAAAAAAAAGGTGTTTAAAATTTCTACTATCAGTATTTAGTCTGTAATTAAACTATGGCTTCGCACAAAACTTAATTTTGGACACATTGCAACTATTGATAGTAATAAAACTTAAAACGGCTTATTAGTGGGCAAAAAAAATTTACTAAGTAGGCCTCGAAAACAACCGTTCTTAAAATACATGTATTTGTTAATTAAAGATTAACTCTCTTCTTTAACCGCAACGGTTCACATTCATTTTTTCAACAGAAATTTAACCAAATAAACTTGATACAAATTTTCTTTTTAAGCTAATAGGGCAACAGATTCCTATCCCGTAGTCTAAAAATATCTGCTACGGTCACTAAGTTCAACTGGTTATTGTCAGCTAAGACTATGTATGGTATGGCGAAGCATGCGTGTTTGCGTAAGTAAACTTTTATCTTCTCTTAAGCCACTGGGTCGAATTGAACCAAACTTGGTGTAAAACTGATGGATTGATTGATGCAGATGACTTCCGTTATTATCAAAAAATAAATAAATAAATAAATAAATAAATAAATAAATAAAAATAAAAATAAAAAACAAATAAATAATTAAACAGTTAATAAATAAATAACCACCTAAAGAGTTCCGGACAGATTTAGTTCAAATGAATCCAAACACAAGCATACCGGTCCATGTCCAACAGCAAATTAAAGTAAAAACTTTGAAATCTAGCTAATTCAGTTAAACACATGAATTCCCACCAGGGTAGAGAGATCGGGTGTTTCGGAAGGGTAATTACTTCCTGAAAAGCTAGCTACACCCAAGACGTGCAAGAATAAATTTGAAAATGACAGGAACATGGAAAAATTGGAAATCAATAGTTCAGTGAAAGTTTGGATACAGCTACTTCAAAATGTATAATCATTTAACATATAATACGGGTTTCTCCGACAACTTTTTTTTTCGATGACCCAAATTTCGAAATTTGCAAAATCGATTGTTACTTTAAGCTGATTTTTTGACAATCTTCTCCTCTCAACCCACTAAACCGAATAGAACCAAATTTGGAAAGAAAGGTCTTTGGTTGTTGTATATTCAAATTTGAATCAAGCATGACCATTCGAAATCCAAGATGTCTGCCGTTCATATCTATTTAGACTACTTTTGAATCGGCATTGGACATTAGTGCACGAGACCGAAAGACAAAAGAGCGAAAATAGAACATTTGAGCGACAAAGAAATGTACATTCGAGGGACAGAGTTTTAACCATAACATTAGAACGCCGAATTTCCAAATACATGGTAGACATTTAAGCAACATATTTCTGAGCCCCTCTCCATTAGCCCAAATGTCCGGCCGCCTTTTTGAATGCATTTATACTTTTTGTGTTGACTGTTATACCTTTTTAATCTTTTTTAAAAGTCTATATAAGGGTACAGAACCTTATCATTCCCATTTACTATTTAGAAATTTGGATCAAATCACTTCTTTTTCTTCTCATGATATTCCAGCATTGTAGCATAAATGTTTTAAATAGTCTGTTGGTGTAAGGCCGGTCTGCAAATTCTCCAACACATATTCCAGTATTTTATTTATGTTTCACTGTCTACATACTGGACTATTAATACCATACTTGGAATTCACTTACCTAAAACGTACATGATATGCACACACTCACTCAGTACATGTTACCAGTTAAAATAGTAAACAACACAGTAAACACAAAAACAAACTTTTGACATTTGTTTATATTCCTTTTTATTTAGATTAATGAGTTGTATTTCATATGCCCTCAATACCGTATTCAGTTTCATCGAGTATAGCAGACTCCTTTTGGTTTCCTTACTGTCCACAGACCTGAATTCAAACGGTTCTTCTAAAATAAAAGGGAACTACACAACACGTACCGGAAATTAGTAGTAGCACAGGGGTGACCTCAAGGCTGTCATCCCCTTCAGACATTCTAAAATGGGTGGCGGAGACTTTAAATGGGTCTGTCCTGATTGGAGACAGTACAAGGTTGAAAATGTTCCAGAACTTACAGAAGTTCAACGGAGATTGGCCAAAGAAGGTCTCAAAAGCCCATGGTTAAGGTAAACAAAGTCGCTAAATGTTTTGGTATCTTTGATATCTGTGCCGTAACATCATTTGTCGTGGATAGCCACTCATTATGCTGAATATATGACAGGCTAGGCGACGATACCGTTTAGAAAGCTGCCTCTAAACGGTCACGCCGCCTGTCATTTATATATTCAATTTAGTTGCCATTCACTGTACTTTACTGATGGTACTATTATTTCATTTCAGTTTTTACCTGACATTTCAGTTTGAAAACATAACTGAAGCCCGAGTGAAGGTCACATTTTCCTTTTAAATATTTAAAAGTTGGGTGAAAGTAAAAAGAAAATCCATTTCAGACATTTAGTATAGAATGTAACAGTTTCAAGGCGGACAAACACATTTTTTTTTTCATTTTTCTCCACCAGAGATTTCGGAACATATATTTTTTGTCGAGCCTGGCAGTGCCATAAGACAAGGTGTTACTTTTCCAGTGTTGTCAGCGTGACGGCGTGTCAAAATGTGAAAGTTTATGTTAAAGTAACATATTTTCTACTCAATAAAAAACTAACTAGGTGAAACATTTAAACCCGTGGAATTCTTGTTTGGTTTATAAATGTGATTTCATTTAAATCGAATTAAGTTTTTAACCATTATTGCATGAAAGATTCATGTATATTAAATTGAATTCCCATAACAGTTTTTCTTTTGTAGTTACACTTCACTTTTATTGGTGCTCCAAACAGTACAGAAAATACTGGATGGTGTATTTCTCAGATACAATATTCAAAAGAATTTTCATGTAGCTCATCACTATTTAGGGCACTCTTTAACATCCTTGTTGCAGTTAAAGCTGCATTAAGTTTTTCAAAGAAAAAAATTAAAGCGGTACAAATCTAATTAATGATGTTCCTAATAAACAATGTGTTACATTTGGTTCAACGATAAAAGCTCGAATAAATACAGAAACGACAATAATTTCCCAGCGAGATGTAGCATGTGGAATCTAATATTAGAACCTGGTTACGTCATGAAAAAAACGGGTCATTTAAAAACAACTTTCAAAACGGTGAAATACGATAATTTAAACACAGAAATTCGTTGAATCTGTCATTTTTGACTTAGTAAGGGATACATAGCATCATTTCAAATACTTCTGGATATTAATTACAGACAATTTAATGCAATTTGTCATGTTTCACCTTGGATTCATGGGTTTTTCCGTACATCCGTGTGCATGCTCCCGGCTCATAATTTAATCATCGATAAACATTGACCAACCAATTAGAGGATTCCTTTTATTTACAGCTAAAAGGAATGAAATTTTAGAAAATGAATCTCATTATTAGAAGATATCTATTTTTTAAAAAATATATTTTTAGAAAATCAAAAAAAAAAAAAAAAAAAAAAAGTAACAAAGTGAATCATTAGATCAAAATTTAAGTTTTCATTATTAATCTTATTTATTGTTGTATATTTTGTCTATTAAAAGATGAAATAATTTACTTTAGTATAAAATTGATCATGTTAAAGATATGAAAGTACCTGGTATATCCCTTATAACTTTTCGACTGTTATCATACGAGACTTTCCAAATTTGGGGAAAATTGTTTAAATGTCAATTTTGATGCCATGCTGAATAATCATTTTAAATATTTATACAATGATTGGATTTAATTGAAAATAATATCTTCCCTTGATGTCAACAATTGGTCTCAGTAACATCATGTGCTAGTTATTAGCTACTATGAAATGGACACATTCTTTGCTTATGATCTCACATGAGATTGCTTTAAGTTCACCAGATAAAAGTCAAAAGGTACTATACTATGAAATAGAAACTATATTTAAAAAACTTCAGTTTAAATTTTAGATTTTTCATGAAACTTTGTACAAAGGTGGCAGATTTGGATACATTTTCAAATCACAAGGAAAGGTCATGGTCACTTATATGAATTCCAACAGTTCTGATTGTTGGTTTTCAATGACACTTCAAACTAATCTAACCACTTCAATGTATATTTCAAGTAATATTTTCAAATTTAGATTTTAAATGGCACTAACCATAAAAGATATTAAACATCATAACTTGTTATTTGTAAACTTGGGCATATGTTAAGTAAGACATTTTTTTTTGGTCTTGTGACCAGATATTTGTATCAACTCCATGGTTTATTGTCTTGTCATATATCAGCCACATAGTTTCTTTATTGTCCTAGTCCTTCGGTTGGTTTGTCCTTATTATTTGTTTTTCAGCATATCCCATGATTTGTTAGTCCTCATGTACTTGCAGTCATTATTTATCTCTTGTTTTATTTCTTTTATTATCAGAAATGATGTATGGAGATATAACTACAGGCCAAACAAAAGTCCCAGTGATGATATGAGAATGGGAAGAAAAGCTATATTTAGAAGTTTTAAACCAGCACTTGCAGCAGCTATAATTACTGCTGGATTGAAATATTTGTTTTCTAAAGATGACTCACACCATTAATGAAAAAAAAAAATCACATGTTTATAGTTTATATTGTTAGTAATGGTTTTTACTAGAGAATTCTGGTGGTCATTGTTTCACAAACATATAGCAGTATGTACTAGTAGTGATTGTTTTACTGACCTTTGGTACTTTACTTCTGATTGCTGTGAAAAAAATCAACTAAACAGTTTTGTAAATGACTCTTTACATCAGGCTTAATAATTTAAATGTTTAAAAAGACATATAAAAAGGTGTAAATATTTAAAATTTGTTGTTGTGTTATTTTTATAAAAAATCTGTCAACTTTACATCAAACACATTCTGGAGAATTACCGGTAGTTTTAGTTCTGGGGTTCTTAGTTTTCACAGGTTCAGATTTATCTTCAGAAGTTACAGTAAAACTTAGATTAACTTGTGGTACAAGGGATTATTATCTCCTTGTTCACTGAAATTAAGACAAAAGATACAGAGTTAAGTAGATAGATAAATATCTAATAACAAGATTTAAATTTTTTGCAAAGATGAAAGCAATTCTGTCTGGAATACAGTACTTGTGACAAATATAAAAATGAGAAGAAGTATGGCTTAACAAGGCACAATTGCTTGTAGATTTTAACATGTAGTTTACCAGGAATTAAATAATTAGGGATGGCCATGTTTTATTTGTTAATGGATTTATTGTTCATATAAAAAAAAAACCAATCAAGATATTGATATATTGCCTGTCCTTTTTATGCCCCACTATCCAGCTCATTGGGTTAGTCTGAGAAACTAATTCTTTAATTTGACAAAGTAAATGTTAGGGTGCCAGGCATTCACTTCCACTTTAAGTTTCGGAAAGACTTTAAACATCTATATTATATTATTGACTCATGATGATCTGTGAGAAGTGATATTGACTCATGATGATCTGTGAGGAGTCATATTGGCTCATCATGATCTATAAGGAGTCGTATCAACTCTGAAGACATCTGTAAGGAGTAATATTGACTCATGATCTTTGATTATCATATTGACCCATTATGATTTGTAAGGAGTGATATTGGATCATGATAATCTGTAAAGAATGGTATTGACTCATGATGATACCTATGAGGAATGACATTGACTCATGGTGACTGATGAGGAGTGATACTGGCTTGTGATGATCCGTGAGGAGTGATACTGACTCATGATGATCTTTGAGGAGTGATACTGACACATGATGATCTGTGAAGAGTGATATTGGCTCATGATGATCTATGAGGAGATGTATCAACTCATGAAAATACCTGTTAGGAGTAATATTGACTCATGATCTTTGATTATCATATTGATTCATTATGATCTGTAAGGAGTGATATTGGATCATGATAATCTGTGAGGAATGGTTTTGTCTCATGATGATACCTATGAGGAGTGATATTAACTCATGATGACTGATGAGGAGTGATACTGACTCATAATGATCTGTGAGGAGTAATATTGGTTCATGATGATCTATGAGGAGTCATATCAACTCGGGAATATACCTGTTAGGAGTTATATTGACTCATGATCTTTGACTATCATATTGACTCATTACAATCTGTAAGGAGTGATATTGGATCATGATAATCTGTGAGGAATGGTATTGTCTCATGATGATACCTATGAGGAATGATATTAACTCATGGTGACAGATGAGGAGTGATACTGACTCTTGATGATCTGTGAGGAGTGATACTGACTCATGATAATCTGTGAGGAGTGATACTGGCTCATGATGATCTGTGAAGAGTGATATCGGCTCATGATGATACCTATGAGGAGTAATATTGACTCATGATGACTGATGAGAAGTGATACTGACACATGATGATTTTTGAGGAGTAATATTGGCTCATTATGATCTATGAGGAGTCGTATCAACTCATGAAGATACCTGTTAGGAGTAATATTGACTCATGATCTTTGATTATCATATTGACTCATTAAGATCTGTAAGGAGTGATATTGGATCATGATAATCTGTGAGGAATGGAATTGACTCATGATGATACCTATGAGGAGTGATATAAACTCATGATGACCTATGAGGAATAATATTGAATCATGGTGATTTGTGAGGAGTAATATCAATATGATGATCTGTGAGGAGTGATATTGGCTCTATGATCATCTGTGAAGAGTGATATTGACTTATGATGATCTGTGAGGAGTGATATTGGCTCTATGATCATCTGTGAAGAGTGATATTGACTTATGATGATCTGTGAGGAGTGATATTGGCTCATGATCATCTGTGAAGAGTGATATTGACTCGTGATGATTCATGAGGAGTGGTATTGGCTCATGATCATGTGAAGAGTGATATATTGACTCATGATGATTTAAATGAGAAGTGATATTGGCTAATGATCATCTATGAGAAATGGTTTTGACTCATGATGACCTGTAAGGCATAATGTTCAGGCACATGCCAAGTTGTATTTGACATATCATAATTGAATATTCATTATCACTGCATTTTAAGCAATCTTTAACACAGGGATTATCATTTCTTCTATGATCATTTGATACCCTACATAAAATAGTTCAGTTTAGAAGATGGGATTATAATTGCATGATAATTTACAATCATGCCTACAATAAGAATTTACAATGGCAATAACATTATTTTGAAATGTTGGTGTTTCGAAATGCATTGTTGCAGAATGTCTGAAACATGCTCTTTTCTTTTGTTCAACTCAACCAATCCTTGCATTGAATAGTCACATGTCATCTTGAAGATACTGATCCACAACCCTTGCTCTGTGAGGTTGGACATTATCGTCCATCAAAGTGAAATTGGGCCCGATAGCACCAGCGAAAGGTCTAACAATAGGATGAAGAATTTCATCTCTATACCTTACACCTGTAAGTGACCCATGATCAAACACATGTAGCTTGGTATGTCCATTAATACACATCCCACCCAATACCAAAATTGTCATGCTGAACAATTCAACAATTAGCATAGTATTCATTTACCATATGCCATACATGCCTTCTGTCCTTGTGAAAGTCAACACAAAATTTAGATTCATCTGTGAAAAGGAAAGAATTCCACTGACAAAGTTGCCAATTTTTGTGATTATTTGCCCATAATCGTTTGGCTTGATGATGACATGGTGTCAGAATAGGACGAACAGCTGGTCTGTAAGCACATAGATTCGAATAATGAAGTCTGTTTCTCACTGTTTGAGAAAAAATCTGCCTTCCAAAAACTTGTCTGAACTGATTGTTTAACTGTACTGCAGATTCAAACCCATTTTTTTGAGTCAAGTTACAAAATTAATGGTCCTCTTGGGCTGAAGTAACTCTTGGTTGACCTGAATGAGGCCTTTTTGTCAAACCGTTAGTGTGCTGTAATTTATTTCACAGCTATGACACAACATTTTACGACACATTAAAATGTTGTGCAACTGTCCTTTGGCTCTGTCCAGATTGCAACAATCTAACTGCCTGGACAATATCAATTGCAGTCAGATGATGCTGAATAATGGTAAAATGAATAAAAAGGTTCACTGATGCCAATAGTTTAACAAAATGTGGATTTTATTGCAGAAGTTAGCATAAACCAACAAGAAGCCCAATAGGGCCTGTATCACTCAACTGGTACACCCTTATTTTGTTCTTTGCTTTTTCTTTTTAAATATATCCAATCAGTAAAATGTAAACAACCTCACGAGCAATGTCCTTATTTTCTATTATTTCAAGTACTTTTTATCTTAAATTTCGTTTTAATTGGCCATGTACTTTCAGAAGATTTAGGCTGAAATCAACCTTTTTTGCATGTTACATAATTATTGCAAAAATGAAAAATTGAACAGAAAAACCCATTACATATGTTTTATCCCCAACATCTTGTTTCTATGTTAAAAATTTCAACAAAATCAGTACATAAATAAACCCATAATGGCCATTTTTAGATTTTTGCTATTTATAGTAATGGGAGCCATCTTGGATTTCCGACAGACATGTCGGATAAAATTTTGAATCTATACCACCCAAGGACCTTCCATACTCAATATCCTTTCAATTGGCCATGTACTTTCAGAGAAGATTTTCAAAGATTTCAGCTAAAAAAAGAACTTATTTGCATATTACGTAATTATTGCACAAACGAAAAATCGTACGGAAAAACCCGTTATATATGTTTTATCCGCCGACATCTATTTTCTATGTTTTGAATTTCAACAAAATCGGTACATAAATAAACCCATAATGGCCATTTTTAGATTTTTGCTATTAATAGTAACGGCAGCCATCTTGGATTTCGACAGACATGTTGGATAAAATTTTGAATCTATACCACACAAGGACCTTCCACACTCAATATCCTTTCAATTGGCCATGTACTTTCAGAGAAGATTTTCAAAGATTTCGGCTTAAAAAAGAACTCATTTGCATATTACGTAATTATTGTACAAACGAAAAATCGTACGAAAAAACCCGTTATATATGTTTTATCTGCCGACATCTATTTTCTATGTTTTGAATTTCAACAAAATCGGTACATAAATAAACCCATAATGGCCATTTTTAGATTTTTGTTATTTATAGTAACGGCAGCCATCTTGGATTTCCGACAGACATGTCGGATAAAATTTTGAATCTATACCACCCAAGGACCTTCCACACTCAATATCCTTTCAATTGGCCATGTACTTTCAGAGAAGAAGATTTACAAAGATTTCGGCTAAAAAAAGAACTTATTGGCATATTACGTAATTATTGCAAAAACTAAAAATTGTACAGAGAAACCCGTTATATATGTTTAATCCCCCAACATCTATTTTCTTTGTTTTGAATTTCAACAAAATCGGTACATAAATGAACCTGTAATGGCCATTTATAGGTTTTTGCTATTTATAGTAACGGCAGTCATCTTGGATTTAGGACGGACATGTCGGTTACAATTTTTAATCTATAGCAACTAAAGACCTTACATACCAAATTTCATTTGAATTGGCCCATTGGTTTCAGAGAAGAGGATTAAAGTTTACGGACGCACGCACGCTTTACCATTCCTTAAGCTCACCCTGGCTTTGCCAGGTGAGCTAAAAAACGGCATAAACTTTCGACCCTCCAAAACCAATTTTATTTGAACCCCATGCTAATGTATACATTTATATCCACAAAAAGCATGTGCTAACAACAACTGTAACTTTTAAAGCAATAGATCCTAGTAAAATAGGGAGACATTAGATGTCATTATCATTAAATATACATTATATAATATTTCTATAAAAAAGTGATCCTTAACTTTTTTGTCCACTATACAATAAAAAACTTTTATCAATGTGTAGGTGTTTACACATGAAAAAATTACAGAGGTGAATCTGTAGAACTTAATATGATTTTACTTTAGAATACAAAAGCTTTCCTAAAATTTAAATGTTCTGTAATGCTTTCAATGGGGTAGTTAGCCCATGATCTTGCATAAGTTTGCTCCTTACACGCTTGTTATTTCAAAGTTTGATCGTGATTGTAAATCCCATCAACTTTGAACAAAGTTATCATAAAGACAGAATGGAGTTCTACTTGATCCAAGTTCTTCAAACCTTCTACTGGTATTTATCTCTGTTTCTGGGAGTCTAAACACCTTGTAAACTGACTTAAATAAAGGATTTGATCAAAGTTAGTGTAAACCTTTATCAAAGCAAAGTCAAGAAAGCAGTTAAACATAAAATGATGCCAGTTTTATTCCAAATATAAGTTAATAAGCTCATATTAACAAAACATAAATAAGCAGTTTGTACATAAATTATTTGTAACTGTATTACAACATAAATAGTTTATAAGAACCATGTAACATGTAAGAGTAGCTCACTGTTTAAAATACATGTATTTATAGCACTTTTATATGATTATTATCTATACAGAAATGCAACTTTCAATCTGATGAATCTGACTGGTTTAATCACATAAAATAATTCATATGATAAAAAATTATCCAGATTTTGTATCAAACCATGTAAATCATAATCACAATATGAAAAAAAAGTTTCAAGAACCCCCATGTGACAAAGATAATTTTCATTAAAATGTCACAATATCTAACACTGTACAGGACCTGTGTGACTTGACTGCAACAGCCATCCAAGCTATAAAAAAGAAAATAAGCCTGTCTGCATATCTAGTCTATTAACTTTCTGGATATAAAAGACCTAATTTAGCTGAAATTTTGTTTTAATTAGACTGTAAATCAAATGAGAGTTTTGAACTTCTAGCCAGCCAAATTCAGTCCAAAAAAAAGTCAAAACAAAATATATATTCAAGTCCTCTCAAACAAACATCCAAGTATAAACTGACTATACTATATTCACAGGTCTAATGTATAACCAACATGCAGTTTCATCAACTATACTTGTGTATTAACATAAAAATACATGTGCACCATTAAAACTATTGTAAGAACTTTGATGTAATTTAAGAAAATAAGACCTTATCACAATTTTTTATCACAAATTAGGTCCAATGATTGTTCTAATTATTCTAAATCTATGACTAGAATTGAGTCGTTTATCAATCTATTTTGTTAAAGGCACAAAGAAATTATGTACAATGTCTATCCTAAATTTATCACAAGTTTTTCCCTTTTATGTAAAATTGTCTTTAAATTGCTAAATAATAATTCTAAATTTTACCTTCAAAAATCTGTTCTTATAAAAATAAGATATCTAATAATATATGTACCAATAAAATAAATATTACATTTCATGATATCAAAACAATTTGTTATTACACACCATTCATAAAGTTGATTATTTCATTTTCCTATAAATATGTGAATATTTTCTTTGAGTTATTGGAAAACAGAAACAAGAAAATGTATTTTATCGCTTTCTACCCAGTCTGTGAATTCCCCTAACAGCAGAGATATTCCCATTAATCAAAATATTTCATTAAGAAGAATTTGTAACTAGGTGATGTTTTTAAATGATAATCAGTACATACCTGATAATTTATAACCACTAATTAATGAGTACAAGATATAAAATAATGTTTTTATGATTTTGACAAAACCTCTAAAACAACACAAGTAGTTATTTTGCTTCAAGCTAATGCTCCCCAGGTAAAATAACCCCTTTTTTTCTGGACATATCTTACTATACATCTCATTACTATTCCTTTGATCAATACAACTATTTGCGGCAATATACAATGGCTAAGTAGATGCCAAAAAGCAATGTAAAGACAAGCTTTAAATGATGACCCCATTTTAGAGTACCAGTATACAGAAGTCACTTCTGTAAATGTTTTTCAGTTTAGATGTTCAGATGTTTATTATAACTGTCTGACCCATTTTGACAGTGAAATATGCAAAAATTCCATTAAAAATCCAATAAACTTGGATAATGTCTGATATTGTTTACCTACTTGAGCTTATAGTCATAAATGAAAACCAGTAAAGTCCATTCCTGCTCACCATAATATATCTGTTGCAAGGAAAATGTTGTTTCTATAGTGATTTTACTTGTTGAAATTGGTGATGTTTCCAATAAGAGTAATGTCCTTTGGGACATATAACTTTGTATTTGCAAAGAACATAGCTGTCAATGGTTTTCACAGTTGCATGTAACAATCCAAAGAATAGCGCATGATGTAATTTTTCGCATGCTCAGTTAGGGGTTTGGGGCATTCTTCCCCACTTCCTTGAAAAATTTTTTAAACAGCAACAACAACGTTTGAACCTATAAAACATACAACATGAAACCAGAATGTTACGGAATCTACAAGTTGCTGAAATTGTAAATAAACTCATAATTATGTATAACTCTATGTTGCCAGTCTTATTTTCTAGATATTTTTCTGAGAAAGCTTAGTGTGTGAGCATGATTTACATCAAAAATATGTGCGATACACATGCAATGCATATGACAGGTATAAAAAAATTCACCAATCAACTGGTTTCTCAGCATGTTAAATCCCCAAAGTTGCAATGATTTATTTATGCAAATATTCTCTCACCATTGCTGATGTGCATTATGATTTCTCATTATGACTATATTCCATGTAAGCGAGAATACTAAACTTTTTTCAAGTTTATTGTATTTTCTATGATAATTTTGGATGGATTACAAACACTGTGACTCTGACAGAAATGTAAACGTTCAGCATAAAATAATACATACATTACAAATAACATAATATATCACAATGTCATACATCAAGTATGGTTAACAACAATATCGTAAAAATATGACAACAAAATAATCATCATATTCTAACTTTCTGCTAACTAATTTGATCAATATATTCTATAAATATAGCACTTTTAAGAACACTAGATGAACTTCAACTTTTTTCATTAACAAATAGGTTATTTATTGTAAATATAGACTGAATAAGAAACCGATAGAAACATAAACTTTCTTTTTTAAAAATAAAACCAGTAAAGTCATACTTTAAAATCATCTATGAAATATGTAGTTTACAGACAAGAAGTCTTTATATAGGGTTCTTTTTGATTGAAGTAAGAAACAAGGGGACAATTTATTTGTCTTAACAGACAGGTGGTTTTGTATAGGTTTGACAGTAGCAAAAAGTAATACACAATTCTAAAATTTGTTCTCCAGTTGCAGATGGAATATCATCAGACAATTAATTCTATTTGTAACCAGCAAATGAAATTCACTTTGTATAACATAAAACTCTATTAATGGCATTTAATAGTAACTTTTTAAAAATATCTCGACATATGATATCAAATTTGTGCATTGTAACATGTGTCATATGAAATGATGGAAATTTATTTGTTCATATGTAAGTAGGATTCTTCAGGGTCAGAAAAAAAGAGGAAATGATTATTATGGTCACAGAAAAGGAGATAGGATTATCAAAGGGTCTGAAAAAAGGAGGCAATGATCATTATGGTCACAGAAAAGGGGACAGGATTCCCCAGGGTCTGAAAAAGGAGGCAATGATCATTATGGTCACAGAAAAGGATAAAGGATTCTCCTGGGTCAGAAAAAAGCATGCAATGTTCATAGTTACAGACAGGCCTCGAATGGTTGCAGACAATGAGGCAGAGTTCTTGGGCCACAGAAAAAGAGGACAGGAATCCTTAGAGTTAGAGAAATGGAGGCAGAATTCTCATATAAAAAGAGGTAAAAATCCTTGAAAACTATGACTCTCTGTTGAGTCAATATTCACTCCCAAAATCTAAAATTTCAACTGTGAACTTGACCTTGTTCTACACACCTGAATGTGGTGTCTCATGCTGATTTGCATTTGCGCCAACTTTGATCAAAATCAATCTTTGGATTTGTAAGTTATGGAATGGACATGGTTTTTCTTGGAAAGACAATTTCTACATCTTTCACAAACTAAGTTTTCAAGGTCACAAACTAAGTTTTCAAGGACAGGTTGGTTGGGGAAGGGGTTAAGTATAAAGCTGCAGGAGGCAGGGGCAGGGGTTGGAGATAAAACTGATAACTGTCCTTAATATTGGTAAAAATTGAGAATCTACCAACTTAGTCATAATAGTCAATTAAAATCTGGAAGGAGTAATTATACTGAAATTTCAAAGCATTCATTAAAAATTTTAGGCAGTACCATTTTGGCATATGTTTAAAAACATTCACGTTTTAAAATCAAATTAATATAAATATATATATTAAAGCCTTTCTTTGTACAAAATAACCAACTGGAACCAGTAGTTCAAAGATCTGTTAGATTCACTCATTACCATAGTTAACAAAGTGCATGTACTTAAATTTCAGTGTATATTGTATTATTATTCAAAAGCAATTTATCTGTTTTATTGTCACCTATCCTTTTGTTTCCATGATATATGAAGTTTTCACAAACCGTTTAGGAAGCATGAATGTCAAAGTGGTCCTGAGTGCTAGTTTATTATGTATATGGTTTCCAGTATATCTTATAAGTTACTGCCCAGGTTAAAGTCCCAGTTTGGGAATACTCTAGTATGAAAAAGTTTACAGTTGGCAGTTTTTTTAATCAGTATTCTTTTTCCTCCACCAATCTACAGTTGATCGCTTTAATTTAAGATTATATTAATTAGGGTGTAAATATTACTCTTACTGACAAACTAACCATTTGATATAGCTAACAGTGCTTTGAATATCCTGATCTGATAGGTTAAAATCAAAATCTACTTTAACAGACAAAAAGTATGTCCATTTTCTTATTATCAGTATAAAAATATATATCATATAGTGTAAAAATATTCTTAAATAGTAATAAGGGGATGAGAAAATAGAATGAAAAAAGTTGTTCCTTAGATATTTCTGATTGCACATCACTACTTTTCAGTTTGAATTTGTTCACTATAGCATGGATTACATTAACAAGAAACATTTCTTTAAAAAGTTAAAAACAGAAACATTAGCAACAACATTAATGAGAGTACTTGAGCATAAATTGATATAATAAATGAAAATGGCAATAAAAATTTAAAACATGACAAGAATTCCTCAGAATTTTAGATTGTACACTAAGCTCCAATAAGGCTTAAATTTTGAAATGTTTTAACATACAACTTTCACACTAAACAAACACACCAGACAAGTATCTCAAAGTCTTGATTAACAGAGACAAAAATGAGAAAAAGAGAAAAAGAAAAGAAAAAGAAAAAGTGGCAATTTTAACTAAACTTAGTGTGAGCGAAAATTGTAACAATAAAACAAATATTAGAATAAGAATACAATTTATAAAAAATAACAACTGTATGAAAAAAGTATCCCATGACAACTTGTCAAACCCTATTATAATGTTAAAAGTTAAAAATTGACTAAAGAAATGGAAGCTTAATGAATAAAGGTTTGAATATAATACAGAATGCAAAATATGAAAGGTTAGTAGAATGTATGTGGTGTATAGAAAATGTAACAAGCAAAAGTAAACATGTATGTAATTATGTCATATTTCATAAAACCAGCTAAATGAAATTTTATAAAATTTAATAATAACATATAAACTGTATATAGATGTAAATAGAATTTCAAAAAGTTTGAAAAGAAGAAATTTATTTCCACAAAATTGATAATGATCATGATGGCAAAGCCATATACACACTAGTAAATATAATGCAGATTAAAAACGCCATATACCACAATGAAAATGACATAAACACTTTTACAAGAAAACATGTACAATTTGAACACTACCTTATTAAATGTAATCCAAAACAATTGTATGTACATAAACGATGACATATATATAGGATGATTAGTTCTGTTTATTAGGTTTATTTATGTATCACATAATACAACATTTTATTTGTGTGGAACAAAAATAACACTTAAAAAAAATAAAACCAAGTACCATTTACCTTGTATCTTGACATTTAAAAATCACAATTTTTCATCATTAAAAAAATTTCAGCATTTCCTAATCCCATTAATAGTTTTAATAGGCTAAAACAATATTTTTTTTGAGGAAATACATGTAGTAGAACCGACCTACTACAGATTATAGTTTTTAGTTTGGTTTATAAAATACCTATTCAGTTTACACAAGATTATTTTACAAATACTATTTCATGATATGTCCAAATAAAATACTTGTAGTTCAGTGTAGATAGATGACTTATCACTCAGGATATGTTTATTACAGGTTCCACTGTATATAGCCTCAAATACAAAAGCTTTATTACATTATAACATGGCACATTATTGGATATTGATGCATGAGTTACTAGTACATGTATACACTTAACTGAACACCTTCTGATTACTACATATGATAGTGTTTTAATAAAA
This sequence comes from Tegillarca granosa, assembly GCA_029721355.1. Taxonomy (NCBI): domain Eukaryota; kingdom Metazoa; phylum Mollusca; class Bivalvia; order Arcoida; family Arcidae; genus Tegillarca; species Tegillarca granosa. The sequence continues at coordinate 6,116,338 of CM056597.1, read as the reverse complement.
CAGGAATTTGGCTTGCACAAACTTATTTACCAATCAACAAGAATGCTTGGTATTAACAAAATAAATCACTTTAGACAGGCTTTTAGTTTTTAACAGCTAGCACTGTAGTTCTACACAAGTCATCAAATGACAAATAAAAATGTTAACTATCCATGTAACAGATATTGTTAACTTAAGCACCTTTTTATAAAAAGTATCTTACAGTCTTTTCCCCCCGCAGAAATGTCATTTCAACCATCATTCTAATAATAATGTTAACACAAGCACCTTTTTCTTTATGAACAATACAATATTGTAAATCCAGTTTTTCCCCATAATATCATTGTCACATGCATTTTCTGACCTGAATCTGTAAAGATTTTTGAAAAAAAAATTGTGGAAATCACTGGATTTACATACAAGATTTAAATATACTTGTACATTATAATGTTTCCAGAAGCAATTTTGTTGTGGAAAGCTGATGAATTCTCTCATGTAACCTTGTTCTGTACAACTGCACAATATACAAATCTCTTACTGAACAAAAAATAAAAGTTGCTGTTTTATGTTTATGGTATAACCACAGCCAAGTTAGAAACACATGTACACTTAATAAAATTACCCCTTTGGAGAAGATCTTATCAAATCATTAACATTTAAAAGCAGCATGCATAAATCAGATGGATAGACTAGAGCAATGTGGAATTAAATGACCCCCTATGCAGCAAAAGCAGGTGCTCAAACTCAAGCCTTACATCATGAGCCAACACTGTCATTATAAGCCTACATGTCACCAGTCTGTAAGGTTAAACTGTTCTTCTTATAGCTAAACCTATTATTTTTACACTTTAAAATTTACTCCATGTGTAATATTGTACCAATAGGGGTAAGGTTGGTGACAACAGACAGGGTTCACACCTATGAATCTACAGTAATAAGTGCATACTATTTCTAACATGCATTGATTTTTAAATAACTATAATACTGTAACATATCATCAAATATTTTTGAGATTAAAATTTTTGGAAGAAAATTTCACAGTCGTGTTCTGTGAAAATAAATTTCATGGTAGGTAAACCTTTTCCCCATTAAATTTTGTGTTATTTACTAAGCAAGAAAAGAGCAAAATTTAATCCCAAAAAACATTTGTGATTTTACAGTAAATCATTAGAACATCACAATATTGCTTATATAATATCAATATATTCACTCCATTTTATTTCATTTTTAAATAAAAAACATCCAGGATACATGTTTCTTTATTAATAATCCTTCATCAATATATTGCTAAAAATATTGATATTTTCAATCCAGCAAATTATTTATCATACAAAACTACCCTGATCATTTATTTATTCTTGACACCGACAATGATTAACTTCCCATCACGTAATCCAGCCAGAATGTGACTGTTGTTATTTGTGACACTTAGACTGTGTACAGGCACATGAAGTGGCAGTGCTGTCAAGTTCTTTAACCTAAAACACATAAACACAATCATGTAGTATTATACAAACATTTAAGAGCACTGAATTTAGAAAGTTATCTGTAAATGTGGTACAATATAATGTTGTAATCCTTAATTAAATGTTCACAAAAAGTAATTACCAGTATTGTATTGCTGATAAACCTGCTTCAAGCCTAGTGAATATTTCATTAGGCTATGTCCCAGTATTATTGTTTTGCTAACAAGCCTGCTTCAAGCCTAGTGAATATTTCATCAGGACATGTCCCAGAATTATTGTATTGCTGATAAACCTGATTCAAGCCTAGTGAATATTTCATCAGGCTATGTACCAGAATTATTGTATTGCTGATAAACCTGCTTCAAGCCTAGTGAATATTTCATCAGGCTATGTACCAGAATTATTGTATTGCTGATAAACCTGCTTTAAGCCAAGTGAATATTTCATTGGGCCATGTCCCAGAATTATTGTATTGCTGATAAACCTGCTTCAAGCCTAGTGAATATTTCATCAGGCTATGTACCAGAATTATTGTATTGCTGATAAACCTGCTTCAAGCCTAGTGAATATTTCATCAGGCTATGTACCAGAATTATTGTCTTGCTGATAAACCTGCTTCAAGCAAAGTGAATATTTTGTTGTGCTATGTCCCAGTATTATTGTTTTGCTAACAAGCCTGCTTCAAGCCTAGTGAATATTTCATCAGGCTATATCCCAGAATTATTGTATTGCTGATAAACCTGCTTCTAGCCTAGTGATTATTTCATTAGGCTATGTCCCAGTATTATAGTATTGCTGACAAGCCTGTTTCAAGCATAGTGTACATTTCATTAGGCTATGGCTAGTACTTTTCTAAAATAAAACTGTCAGACAGTGTGTTGTCTAGTCCATTATTGTAAATCATGGCATTTAAATAAAACATTAATTTAAAGTTATATATCTTGCTATAGGACATAACAAAGACAATAAGGAGTGGAGTTGAGTACTGATGTTTAATGACCCAGTCAGAATTTTTCATTCATATCAAGGTGGTCAGCTGTTCTGTGGTGGTGAAACTACCTTAGGCAATGTGCCAATTTAGAATTGACCAGAGTGAGTTTGGATCCCAGTCTGTGATTCTTATTCTTATACAACTTGGCCATCCAAGACCCTCGAGTAAACAAGAGTGGAGTGGAGTAATGGTGTTTTATGCACCAGTCAAGAATCTTTCACTTATTTCGAGGCGGTCTGTTCTGGGATGGTGGAGGAAACCGCAGTGCCCGGAGAAAACCACCGACCTTCAGCAAGCGAACTGACAAACTTTCTCACACTAGGATCTGTCCTGAGTGGGATTCGAACCCAGGCAGTGAGAGGCACTATGATCCGTAAGCACAGGCTTTAGACCACTCGGCCACGGAGGCCCCGAGTAAGCAAGAGTTTTAACCCCAAACATGAACAGACAGATAGACAAATAAAAGAATGACAGAACTGAGAACAATATCATACAATATACATGTATGTCACTTCAACTAAGCAGTGTTTTTCAGAACACTCTGTGTTATTGAACAGGCCCCAGTTTAAAAATTTTGATGGAGAAAAATGAGAATATTTGAGTTGAGTGTTCACTCAATTGAGTGAATGATTGTGAAACTAGGGCCAGGCCATTAAAAAACTCAGATTTTTACTAACCCAAATATTTCCCAGACAGTAAGTTGTCCTTGATTGTCTCCAGCTATTAAGTAATCACCGCTAACCAACATGTCACTAATACCACACTGTAAACGTTCTTTGAATAAGAATTTACCATTGACAGAATACACATGTAGAAAAAACTTCTCCTAAAATGTAACAACAAATAATGAGTTCTGATTCTATATATTCAGAAAAAAACAGCAAATGGGTTTTTTTTTTAACAACTTGATAAGGGTAATTAATTAATATACATAGTGTTTATATTGGGAAGCTTTCTAAAAATGAAGCTTTACTCTTATTGTTAGAGACTTTCATAACAACAATAATCCAAACATGCTAATGACAACATTTGATATTAAATTTCACAATACTCCAATTTTGATCATATTAATTGGTAATGGGTGCTATGTTTATCATGTTCAAGTATGTCTTCATCTTACAGACTCATCACGTTGGCAATTAATTTCAATATTTTGTGGCTCAGATTACAAGACTCTCTTTTGTATATGAAACCATTTCAATGACTTCATTATAAATCAATTACTGAGTACATCTGTCAGTACCCATTTCTTAATTTATCTAGAGGGACTGAAACAATGAGATATTTAATTTATTGCTTAAAGAAATACCATGTACTCTGTCCAGAGCCCAAACCAATGACTCTTGAATTATGAATCCTTGGTCTTAACCACTCAATCATTTGTCTGCACTCTCAAAACAGATCTGATTATAACTAAATTCAACTGATCTTATCCAGAATAAAAGGTCTAAATTAAAATAAAAGTCTTACCTTAGGATCAATGGGAAATGTTTCATGGCAATATAAAATAATATGACCCATTTCATCTAAAGCTATATATGGTATGGATAAGTTGTATCCCATGGTATACTCTGGCCTCAGTGTTCTCATATAATGTCCACGTCTGACTGTGTGTACAATGATAGTTCCATCCTATTTGTATAAGTATAAATATTTTACAGCTGCTGTCAAAGGTCCAGTATAACTTGATAGCACATCTAGTCTGTTGGACATCAAAAAGCTATAGCATTGGATGTCAATGCCAAAACACCTGAGATATGACAAAACACTTCAGGTACTTGGCAATGTACATCAATAATGATACTTACACCAATACTGGCACTTACTCCTTTATATGGTATGATTAAGACCATTTGATAAAGATGAGCTAAAACCCATTTTATTAATCATTTGATAATGTTAGCTTTATTTTACAAAAGTATGGTTACATATGTATACATGTATACAATACAATAAGATAAAATAAGATAGATTTATCTTTAACTCTTTTTGGTAGTACAAATGTTTATCTAGCACATGTCTACATTAATTCTCTTAATTGCAAATCTGTTAAAAAAAAGTGTTAAATCACCATAATGATGTTCAATATTTTTTATAAAAACGCCTAAATTTACTACTGCTATAACATGTATATTGTATCTTGGGGTGGGGGTATTGTTTCAGGGGTGGAGGTATTATTTCGGCTCTACTTAAAAGGACATGCTTAATCATTTAAAGGGTAAGACTTACTGAGTCCATAATATACATGTAAATTAATACAGAAAAATACATGGAAATATTACCTTTGCTGCCGAGACAGACATGTCAAGTTCTGTAGAAATGCTCACAGCTGTCACCTCAGCATCATGTCCATATAAAATCTGTAATGGTTTGTTGTTGATGTTCACACTAAATCCTCCCTAAAAACATAGAAGAACACCAATTTTACAATGTTAAACAACAATATAAAATTCATAGAATCAACAGGTTCAATATTAAGTTCAAATTTGAACCGTATTTTTAATTTGTAATTCAAAACTGAAGCATACAACTTGTTTTGATTATTTTATATTTTTCTAAGTACTAGTTTTATAGACAGGCCACAATCATTAATCAATAACTAATCAACAATCAAATAATGTCATATGTATTTGCATTATGTGTTATGTACATACACCATTGCAAGACTATTTACTCTTTATAAGTTAATGAAAAATATCAGTCATTGATAAGATAGAGTGATATGTAGAGTAATTACAGTATAACCTCTAAATAACTGATTGTCCTCCATACCAACTGACTTATCTGCTTGAATTTGACAGAATTTTTTACAGTTTTAATACTGTACAGTTTTGGGAGGTTGCACGTTATACTTTTATACTCCAGTATATCTGTATACATAAGATATAACTGAATAATGATAACGATAATGTATGAAGAGGTACTACTGTGCAATCTTGAAACAGATACCACAGAGATATTGAAAACTTCAGTGTATCATTACTGTCCAAAATTGTGCTATTTTATATCTTCTGTTAGCTTTGTTTCAGGAATCTTGAAATGGCAGAGGATAAAAAACCCACTGTCCAGGATTCTTTATATTGACTGGTATACAGTATACCTGTATAAACATACCTGTTGTTGTATTTGCCAAATTATACAGGAAGTATCTCTAGAACCAGTAATAAGATGGTTTCCACAGTAATCCAAAGCTAGGCAAGTAACAATGTCTGAAAAACATAATGAAGTATGTCTTATAACAACCTCTTAAGCCATGTTTGATTAAAAAAAACAAAAAAAAAAACTAGTTTTAGAGTTCATATTATACATTTATCACAAGTCTTGTTTTAAAAACATGTATGTTTGCTTGTGTTTCTACCTGGGTATGTAACTGATAATGACTGTAACTCCAAAGCCTTTCAAGATACTGGTTGCTTTCCAGTGCCTTGTAGAATACAATTTTTATGTCTATTGGACAGACAAGAGTACACATATTGAATCTAAGTCATCATAACCATCCACATGCGTTAAAAACAATTTCTCTTAAATTTGGACACCTTACACTTGACTTGAGAAAAAATATAAAAAAATAAACTAAATCAGGCAACTGTACACAAGTTTTAACTAATAATGTCATTCAAATCCCTTCTAGAAAGATACCATACACTTGCACTGAAATATAAATGAAATGCCTGTTGGTTTCAGAATTTATTTAAACCATTTCTTATAAACTTTGTCATCTTGAATCTGAAGCAAATAACATTACAATAGTGATAGCAGTTGCTTGCGTGCATTTGCGCAAAAAATCATTCATAAACAGCTTGAAGTCAAAGTGAAAGCATACATAGACTGTCTTGAACAGGCCTCTAGAATCACCCAACCAACTATTCAAACTTGATGTTCTATCAATATTAATAATTTAATAATAAAAAAAAATAATGCTTAGACACAAAAATATGATGAATAGTATATTTATTCGTTCAATGAAAAACTTGTTCATTAATTTTACTTTACCTATTTTTTGCAAAACAATATTGATGAGTGTTGACAAACAGTTACTTGTTTAAACACTTTACATTCTGTTTTATGTGAAAATAGTTCATCTGGTATTAATTGCTTCAAATTGAAGTTTGATTACTGCAACACAGCATTATGGTTTCCATGGTTATATAATTATATTAAATTCAGACCTACCTATATGTCTAACAATGTGGTTAACTAGTTTGTTCTTTCCTAAGTTGAACACCTGTAGACTGTTATCCCAGTGTCCTCCACTAAACAATAACTTTGCATCATGGGATACTACAAATAATTTGGAATCTACTTTCAGTCCAGGGGCAAAAGGTCCTAGAGGTTTCCTCTTTGTTCTGAAAATATAAAATAAGTCAAATGTTGCTTGTTGTTTATAATGTTTTCGAATATTAGAAAACCATCACTAAATTCTAAATCTAAAGCATGGATCTACACAACATCTGAACTTGTAAATGCAAATAACAAACAGCATTTATTTACATACATGTATAACATGAAATACACAGATCACATGTCCTGGCTGTATTTAAAAAGATTTAATCTAAAATTTGAAAATCTTCTCAACATGTAGAGATTTATGAAAATGATCCTATGTTTCTAAACTTTTCAGGCTTAACATTAAATGCAATTAAGACATTTTTGAACTAGAATTTTCTGAGATGGGCTAATACCCCTGATCCCATAATTGTTAACTCAAATTCCATAAAGGATTTGAAACATAACCTGCTTTGATCTTTATTCAAGGTCAAAACATACCTTTGGACTATAAAGATCATAGGTGTATGTGTAAAGTTTCATTTACAATACAACAACAAGTTATGAATAAGAGATTGGTTTACATAGAAAGATGAATTAATGAGCAGACAGATGATAACAAGCAGGTAAACATGCTGATTCCCTTACAAGAATACACCCTAAAAACTCAATTTGGCAAAGAAATACATATCAATTAAAAAGTTCTTAATCAATTATTTACTTTTTTGGAATTTAATACTAGATAATAATCACTAAAACAAAGGAAAGAGCTTTTTATAACACTATATTGGCTTACCTAGGACTAGATAAGGATGGATCTTTTTCAAATGTGAAATAATTTGCTACATATTTCTCATAAGGTAACCATCCATGTAGTCCAACTATTCCTGCTTCAGATACTGTAACCTAATGTCAAATAATAACAAGTGATGTCATCATAACAGGGTCATTTGTATGTACTATTTAGTCCATCAGAATACTTTAACCACTAACTTTGAACATTATGATGCTTACAAAGATGCCATGGTATAACACAAGCTCTTCTGAGCTTTGTACAGCACATTTAATGTTAAACAATTGTTAAAATTTCTAGAATGGATTGTGGCAAAATAATGTGAAATGTAAAGATCATCAACTAGTTAAGAGTTAAGATATTTCAATCATAAAAGTGTTTTTACATGTGTGTAAAGTAAATGTATTTACATACACTATATAGAGTGTATCTACATATGTAACAGTGTATTTATATACAACATAGACTAGCACATTTGCATAATATGAAACATAGTGTATTTACATACATTATGTAGTTACAAGTATATGTATGGCATATCCATTAATCTACTTCTATATTGTGTTATTCTAGTTGCTAGCTAGCTGCTTCAGTATATTATATCCAACTGTTATTTTGAATATTGCTGGTGATTGATGCTTTATGGTTGAAAACAGGACCTGTCACAGTTTCTTGGTGTTGTCTCATATCTTCTTCTAGTGTATCTAACACCTTTTTGGCAGTGGAAAGAATTACAGTGGCCTACTTTTAATTGATAATCAAAAATTGTAAAAATAGCTAGGGATAATTTTTTAACTGTAGGTGATAATCATTCCATTCTAAATTTTGGCATGCAAAAAGTTATCAATACAATTCCCTATAGAATATTTTTATTCATTTCTATGTGATGAATACAGAAGAAAAAAAAGTATCAATGTAAATGTATTTATTGTAAAAATTAATTTCATCAGCAAATAAAATTTTCAAGGAAATATGTTTGTTTTTACTCCTGGAACAAAGAAGCTGTGGAAAGGGTTACTGATATTTTTCAGATATATTTTTCTGTGATAATAACATTTTCACAGAATCTGTTTTAATTCCTCAGTTGTTAATTTTACAAACCATAGTATCAGGCATCCCGTGTTGTATTATGGAGTGAGTCTGACTTCTAGGTACAGATATAAATGCTAAAGGATCCGTATCATGTGAAACCTGGAGAAAAAAATTACTGATACAGTAAAACCATTTACTGATAACATTGCAGTCAGATTTTGGCATTAAAAAGAGGCTTAGCAATGAATTAAGAAATACTTATAAAGAAAAACTTATGAAAAAAACTTTGGGACTTCAAAATACCAGTAAATTAAATATCTTTTTGAATTTTTATTAAAAATGCATTCAAAAACAGATATAAGACAATATTTTGTAATGTATTTTTTTAATAAAAATTCAGAAAGATATATGGCACTAGTGATAAGTGAGATTGGAAACTTAACAAAGTACAGATATTATATTTGTTTTACTGTCTTTTAGAGAAGCACAATGTGAATATGTTTCTATCAAGTAATATAAGCAGTAAGCAACAATACAACGTAACTGATTGATTGATTAATTGGGGTTTTACATACAAGACAAAAATATTTTCACTTATGTAAAATTTAGACCATTGCAGTGTACTCAGAGCAATGACCAGCGGGGATCTTTAGCATGCTATGCATACTGTGACATAGGGAAGGACATATGGCTTTTATATGCTTATTTATATTTACAATTATACTGACTTTAAAACAGAAATTTTTAAAATTAGAAATCCCCACTTTATACAACATGTGATGCCACTAGATCAAACAGTTGCATACTATGTTATCACATGAAAATCATGGCTATGAAACATACATTTTATGACATATATATATATATATCAGGGCTCAGGAAAACTTTGACTGAGGTGTCGGACATTTTTCAAAGCAACTGCACCACCGATGCCGATGCAGTGAAAAGCAAAAAAAAAAAAAAAAAAAAAAAAAAAAAACGTTATTACTGACTGTGTATTTATATTTTAATATTTTAAGAAGATTTTTAATATCAATATAGTAGATTTTAAAAAGGGTTTAACTACCACGCTATTTAAATATATATGGTCAGACTTATGTGTTGATTTTGAACTGTCTGCGTTGAAGACACATGGTTTGACGGCCATCTTTGTTTATTGACAATCGTGCATTTCCGTTTTCCCGAAGTTACACGAACTTTACTGAACCTTATTTTGAGACCTCTTTGATTTTATTTAGACTTTTTACAAATTATTTGTTTATAACTAAACAGTTTGCCAAGACCGTACTATGCGCGTTGTATTATCAATATTATTTAACATCCCGCGTGGAACCTCTTTGAAATAGTCCGACGACCATGACCTTCAGTTAACAGGTGTTTATGGCTTCCGTCTGTCAAGCGATGTGATTACTTAATAAACAACTTATCAACAAAAGTAATGATGATTCGGACGATGTAACAAAAGGAACAGATTGAGACCATGGATTTTAACTGATAAATAAACAAAAGCCTAATTATTAGATCTGTAGTGTTTATTGAAAATGATTGACAGGTGATAGCAAAGAATACTCGAGTAAAATAATGACCGATAAACATATTTATTTACCGTGTCCGATTAACTGAATTCTATTTTAAACTAAAATGTCCGACAAGCTACATTTCACATCGGACAAAAATATTTTTTGTCGGACATGTCCGGCAAATATGACCGTTTCTGGACCCCTGATATATATATATATATATATATATATATATATATATATATATATATATATATATATATATCCTCAAGACGCCTAAATTCGTGGTAGGGTCAAATTCGTGGCAGATTGTTTACACCGGATATCATTTACAGGAAGTACATCACTGCACACACTCAAAGTCAAATAGGCGCCCAAAGTATTAAACTTTCCATACTTAGTTAGAAAAATTTTAAATATGTCCTAAACTAGTAAGAAAATATAAAAATATCAAGAGTTTTAATTTTTGACAGATTTCACTATTGCCAAATTATTCTTGAAGTTATATCTTTATTTTTAATCACAAGTAAAATAAATAACGATGTAAACTATGTCATCGGGAAGAAGAGAGTCTGGCCTATTAACCCGATCAACATCTGGAACTTTTGTGTCAAGTAATACTTGTTTTGAATGTCATCAAAATCGTGTGTCTCTTGCGCTATATATAGTAAAATTCATGCATTTTTCACTATATAATATGATGTAAAATGATGTGAATTCCTGAATGCCATACCGGAAATGCCTTATCGTTTTTAATCCTTGTAATAATTGTGTAATCAATAATAATCCAAAAATTTGCGTTGTTTATCTAAACTAGACTATTAAAAATATAATTTTTTTAAACAATTAGTGTTGTAAGCCCTAACCAGGAGAAATCTCGTGATCCGAGAGACTTCCAACGAATTTGGCCACGTTTTTCCAAAATGGCGTCTGCCGAGAGGTTTGTGTTTATAAACGATGTTTTCCGGTATATTCAAATGAAAACACTAAATTTTCTTATTTTAAAGCAAACTGCAAGAAATGTAAAACGGGATTGACTTCTTCACTATTTACTTACGATTAACCATTGAATTTAGCAACGAACTGTTAGTACCACGAATATTGGCGATAGGAGGATATATATATCAGGGCTCCGGAAAACTTTGACTGGGGTGGCGCACATTTTTCAAAGCAACCGTAACACCGATGCTGTGTAAAGCAAAAAAAGAAAAAAAAAATTGTACCACCGATGTTGTTATTGACAATGTTTTTTAAAAAGATTTTATTTCTTAATATCAAATAGATTTTAAAAAGGATTTAATTACTACATAGAGGTTATTTAGGTACATGTGGTCAGGCTCATGTGTCCACACTGTGTCGATTTTTGTACTGTCGGTGTTGACGATACAAGGTTTGATGGCCATCTTTGTTTACTGACAATCGTGCATTTTCGTTTTTCCGAAGTTACACAAACTTTACTGAACCTCATTTTGAGACCTCTTTGATTGTATTTAGACTTTTTAAAATTATTTATTTGTAACTTAACAGTTTGCAAAGACCATACGATGCGCGTTGTAGTCTTATTTGACATCCCGCGTGGAACCTCTTTGATAATAGTCCGACGACCATGACCTTCAAGGATCAACCCTCATAATCAGCTGTTTATGGCTTCAGTCTGTCAAGCGATGTTATCACTTAATAAACAACTTAATAACAAAATTAATGAGGGTTCAGACAATGAAACAAAAGGAACAGATTGAGACCATGGATTCTAACTGATTAATAAACAAAAGCCTAATTATTATATCTGTAGTATTTATTGAAAACGGTTGACAGGTGATAGCAAACAATACTCGAGTAAAATAATGACCGACAAAATATTTATTTATATGTCCGATTAACTGAATTCTATTATTAACTAAAAATGTCCCACAAGTGATTTTTCACATCGGACGAAAAATATTTTTTGTTGGACATGTCCGGCAAATATTACCGTTTCCGGACCCCTGATATATATATATATATATATATCAGGCAGTTGCTCCCTGCATGGCAATTAAGGTAAACAATGCAAAAATAACAGAGGTAATAGAAAAACATGCAGTAAATTTAAATATACATGTATTTATATATGTATTGTATTATCAATAATTATTTAAAATATAAAAAATAATCTGTCAATTACCTCCACAAAGAATACTTTGAGCTGGTTTAAGAAATGGAACACATTCAATGGTTTATCAAGCTTTACTGATTTTGCAACAACTTCATCAAATGTCAATCTTTTAGGGTGAGGATCCTGAAAAAAAATTGTGGCAATATTGCTGTAAACTAGTATTTAACAAATGAATAGTTCATGGAAAAAAGTCTAATTAAAAATGCTAACATCGGTCCAAATAATTTTAAACAAAACATTTATTCTGGATCAAATGCTAATACCAGAGTTTTAAAAAGGGCTCTTTAAATATACATGTACAGATGACCTAATATCAAAATCATTCATACTTTTTTTATTTATTTCAATTATCATATAAAGATTATATTACAAAACATTAAGAATAAAGAGAAGTAATAGTGTTTTACATCCCAATCAAGATTCTTTATCTAATATCGAGACGGTCAAATATGGGATGTTGAAGTGTTGTAATGGTATTTTAAATCCCATTCATTTTTTTTCCACTTTTATTTATTGTTATTCAGTATTTACATATAGATGGTTACTAAGGCAGTGCATACTCACTTTTAAAAGTTGACAAGGTGTCTGACCAAAGTTATTAATCATTCCCTCTAGGGCTTTCCTTTCCCTGGGGTCTTTAACAGCATCTAAATCTACCGCCCCTGTCAAAGTAAATAATCACAAAATCAGTCATCAATTGCATTCATTTTTTACTCAGTACTATATAGGAAATGACATGTACATAGTTACATGAAAATAGTTCAATTAATTTAATGAACCTTGACAATAATTAGTTTATTAGCATACAACTCTATTTGGTCACCCAGCAATGTTTTTGTTTGAACATGATTGAATACATAATTCATATTTCAGTTTTGAAATGCTTGAAAAATAATAATGTAAAGCAATTCAGTTCTGTGTGTAAAAATGGGGCTACCAGGTCAAAGTATTTTCTGTGATGTAAATATGAACACTATGATGTTATTATGAAAATTTTGTAATGTCAAGGCAAAGGGTAATGTCTCACAGGCAGTTATTGTTTCATAAAAAATATACCTTTTTGTTTCTGATTAATTACCAGGTGAGATAAAAATTTAACAATTGTCCATACCTTCATATGTACAGTAGTAAAACACATTTAATGCTTCCTCTGCAGCAGGACCTTTCTGTTTATAACCAAATATCAAGTCTATCCAATTGTGTAATCTACTGGACACAAAATCAGACTCCTGTAATATCACAAAATATAATAACCTGTAAAACACAAGTCTAATGAGAAAAAAGTGCAGGGCACCTGATGCAAAACTAAAAGGGAAGTAACTTTAATTAACAAATGCCACGAGGAGTTGGGGTGAAATACACAGTTTTTACAGGTGGTAGTTCTTTCATTCTCAATTAAGTTGCAACATGATACTGTACGTTTAAAATCCCACAATTCATATCACAAAAATACCTACTATATTGTATTTTGACCATCTGCATATAAAGATCACTTGTCCATAAAGATAAATGTAAAAGTAAAAAAGATAAAAGTACCACTTGCTTCATACTTCAAACAAGAAAAGCCCTTCTATGATAAGACCACCTGTGTAGTACATTCATCATTCATTTTACAAATAGATTATTCTATGAAATTAAATAAAATGTTCACAAACAAGAGCCTCCAGAAATTCAGCGTAGCTAACCTGTACATCTAACCCATCAAAATACTTTAATATTTGCTCATGAAAAAAAACTTGATTAAAAATTGAATCACTGAACTCCTTTATTTAAAGTTCTGACAATAATGCACATTTTGTTTGTATAACATAATATTCTCAATCTATACTTGATACATACCAAAGCTTTCCTGTGCTTGTTGATGAAATCTTCAGGTGAGTCTGCCCACTTAGGTAAGATGACATCATTGATTGTTTCTTTAGAAATCTGAAGCTTGCCCAAATCAAAACCTTTTTAATGGAAAATAAATAAAATAATCAAGTTATACTAACAGAAAAGTGAATAATATATTGGAATACAAAGTAAAATAATTTTCTATCCATGGCAGTTTTTTTGTGATGCTAAATTTTTTTATGGAAAATGCAAAAAAATTGAATTAAGTTTGGTATTTTTCACTTGAGACTAGTCATAACAGGAAATACATGTATGTATCTCTACATAGAGTACAACATTGCCTCCATGGGGATTTTAAATGTTAAAATAGAAGCTCACGACAGAACCTTTTGTGCAAAAAAAAAAAAAAAAAAAAAATTAATGTTACCAAGTTTTGAACAATGTTAAATGTAACCAAGTTTTGAATAATGTTAAATGTATGCAAGTTTGAACAATATTAAATGTAACCAAGTTTTAACTAAATGTAACCAAGTTTTTGTTTATCCTAAGAATTAGTAGAAAAACCATTTCATACTAAGTCAGACCTCAGACTAAACAAGAATTCCATAGAATCAAATGTTATTGTAGTCACTGTTGATAAAGGTCTGACTTCTGTTATAAGAAACTTTAACATACAACCTTAACATTGTGTCACTATAGTGCCAACAAAATACAAAATGTAATTACAGGTTCAACAAACTATAAATGTAGGCCTATCTGTAATATCAAATCCTTTCTTTAAATGGCATTAGCTTTTGTAAAGGTCTAAATTTCTGCAAAATAATCTAACTCTGAGGATGTCTTATTATAAATGACTGTGACATAATACTAATTATACACAAACTCATAATACTCGATTTCAGTCACTCACCATTCATATTTATGAGAAATTCTGGAAGATAAAAAAACTCTGGAATCAATTCCTTTACATCATTTGGATTTTCCATCAGCATCTTCCAGGTTCCTGGGAGGGAATGGAACTGTCTATCTGCAACATCAAACCTGGAAACAGAAATAAAATGATTTAAATGTTATTGTTGTCTGTCCATAATCAGTGAAACCATACAAAAGCAGTTTTGGTTTTTGTAAGTGCTCTGGTTTTCTCCCTGAACTGATCAAAGTGAAAGAATCTAGACTGTGCATTAAAACACCATTACTTCATTCTAATTCTATATTTACATTTGCCAGTCAAGCAAAGAATACTATTTGATGGCTGCACTGACTGTAACAGCAAGGGAGGCAACTAATGTTGGTTAGGATGCCTGAATCAATTACAGGAAATAGTAGATTACATTTGCATTTTCAGCAATGCAACATAAATGAAAGAGCATAACAGAAAGGTTACAGAATAGTCATGAGGAAGGATTTTATCAAAATCAACTGCTTTATCTGGACTGGAAGTTATAATCTTCAATACCAGCTTACATTCAGAATACAATCTCATCATGTACTCCACTTTTAAAAGTTGTATTTCATGAATTTTATAGACAGTTAAAATATTTGCTGTCTTGGTTAAAATATAAAGCAAAGTTATTAAAAACATCTTCATAGATAGATGGTATTTATTATATACCGTTCATTTTAATTAAATATAAAGCAAAATTTGTTGCCACAAGTCATTGTCCATATCGCGTTGCATTTCCGGGTTCGAAAATTTTGACTGTACTCTTTCGCGGAGTATACATCATATACACTACTCACATTATAGTAAATGACCCTGTTTGAAAGATCAATCACATGACTCTTACATCATACAGTGTCACGTGTTTAGTTGTCTGCTTTTTGTAATATGTTGTAAACATACAAGCACGGTCAGACATCGTAAAGATCTCAGTACCAACAAAAAACAGGACATAGTGCATCTAAGCAACTTCGCCTTTGACATAATGAAATATCAAGGATATTAAGCATTCCACAGTCTACTGTTACATCGGTCATTGACAGAAATCGGAAGCGTGGAAATATAGAAACAAGCCCCGAATTGGTGTGCCCAAAAAAGTGAGCAATAGGGACACTTGTGCACTTTTGAGGGTTGTGAAACAGAACAGAAAGAGATGTTTGGATGATATTACCAATGTTTTTAATAATAACAGAGAAGTGACTGTTTCTAAACGGACTGTTTAAAGAAGATTATACAGTGAAGGATACTACAGACAGCTTATACGGAAGAGAATCAGAATTCAAGAAGTTTACAAAAGCCAGATTAGTCTGGTGTAGGGGACAGAGATTTAAGACTGTTAACAATTATTGAGTTATATTTAGTGATGAATGCAAGATAGACATTGGGTCATACAGACGTGTATTTGTTTGGATAAATGTTAGAGAAGAGTGGCTTCCATGTTGTCTATCCACCCCATCCACCCCTTAGTTCAGTTTGATGGTCTGGGGTTGCATGTTGGTACTCTTTCTGTGACAGATGGTAATATTAATGGTCAAAAATATATGGACATCCTTGAAAATAATTTATGGCCTGTTATTTTCCAAATAATAATTACATTTTTCAAGATGACAATGCACCTATGCACAGGGACCGGATAGTTTGTAATTATAAGACAGAAACTAATATTCATTCTATGGTATGGCCAGTCCAGAGTCCAGACTTGAATCCTATTGAAAACTTATGGCTAAGGTTGAAGCGAGAATTAAAAAAAATCCATTAAAGACTGACCGCCAAGGAAGTACTGGAGGCTGAAATTATCAGAGCTTGGCAAAATATCCCTCTTCAGTTTGTTCAGAATTTATATTTATTTATATTTATCAATTCCAAGAAGAATTCAAAAAGTAATTAGATCAAAGGGTTGTAGTACCAAATATTAATACTGGACGATGACTTATGGCACAAAACTGTACATTAAAATTATAGTGAATTTAAAGGACAGATAGTCTTAAACAGAGGTAGTCAAATAAACTAGATTTTACTGTACATGTATATTACCTTCCACTCTGTAGATGAATGTGTAGTGTTGTAAATGGTTCCATCCGGACCATATAATGCATAACACCAGCAGCATTAGAGTAATGAGTACCATAGTGAAACTTTTCTATTACCCCACTTGGATCCTCAAAGGTTTCAAACCTGCATAAGTAACAACAGAAAAAAATATATCAAACAGAAAAGTAAATTGCAATATATCTATAAATCTTAACTCAGAACATCAAAGATATCAAACTTGCATAATTAATATAAGAAATATATTCAAGTAACACAAAAAGAGATTGATTTGAAGAAAATTAGAGTCAAAATGTCAGAAATATTGGACATTAAATGTTTATCACTGTAAGCTCAGATATTTCATGGTGATACTCTTCCAAACAGATTATTATTATATAACTTGAATGGAACCCATCAGCATACAATGTGATCAGTATCACTTAACGTTTGTGCAGAATGAAATGGAAAATGTTTACGTCAAATATTTCGGAAAACACATCATTATTAAGGGAAAACATCACTTTATGTGATTCGATTTTAAATAGAAATAATTGTCCCACACAAACACTATGAGGTACCACATAGTGCTCTGGGGAATTCCATTATTTTGAGCTTATATCCATAAGTTTTTATGAAAATATCATTGTCATGGACAGGCCTTCACAAATGCTGATTTTTGGCAAAAAACACCGATTCAAACTTAAAAAAGCCGATTGAAAAATATCCGAATCAGCTTTTTTCCCCATAATAGTAAGACAAAATCTGATTAAAAATTCTTTAATGCTGGCTTGTTAACAATTAAAATTACTCAGGACAGTGTCACGATTCACTGAACTTCCCCACTCACAGGTAATTAATTACCTAATACCTTAATTGATTACTAGTGGTTAATTGATTACCAGTGGCTTCATCTGTTCACATCGTTTCTACTAGAGTATACAAACACAAACATGTGCCTGATCGATCCAGTTTATAGATACAGGTAGTTAATAACCTTCCCTGAATTTTATATACAAGAGCTGACTAGATTGATAACGACCGTTTTTCGGGGTTACCAACAACAACATGATCACGGCATTACACATGGTTTTTTTGTTATATGCCAATCTATTTTAAGTTACCAGTGATGGGATTTTTGCAAGATATCAATAAG
Organism: Tegillarca granosa; assembly: GCA_029721355.1. Taxonomy (NCBI): domain Eukaryota; kingdom Metazoa; phylum Mollusca; class Bivalvia; order Arcoida; family Arcidae; genus Tegillarca; species Tegillarca granosa. Next base: position 6,098,179 of record CM056597.1, on the reverse strand, counting down.
CGGTATTCATGAACATTTATCTATATATGTGACATTGTCACACATTGACATATAATTTATATGTTGATGTACCCTTTGCCTACCGCCGATTGACCCTACCGGCGTTTGTGGAGCCCTGGTATGGACAATGATTTCTTTTAAATGTCTAAATCTATCAGCAAACTAAATTAAATGATAAATAGAGAGAAGCTAATGTAATATTGTTTACATCCAATTTTGGCCCAGATCATTTATATCAAGGCTGTTGTTTAGTTCTCAGATAGTGAAGAAATGGAGTAAGCAGAGAAAACTATCAACTTTCAGCAAGTGAACTAGAAAAAAGTGCAAACAAGAAGGATAAAACTGAAAAGTTTAAAAAAGATGCCTCATATTTTTAAAATATCATTGTCATGGACAATGAAAAAAGATGCCTTGTTTCATTGTAAAATAAATGTTTGTCTTGATCAAAAACAGTATTGAGGATTGTCTCCCCTTAAGAACAGTTACACATTTGAAAATGATAAATCCAACTTACTTTTCTCTGACTTCCCTTTCATTTTTTGGATTCACAGCACCAATGGGTTTTGATAAATCTCTGTATATATTCTCATCCTCTAAATTCAATGTTTCAGACTCATAATCACATAAAATCCATGGAAACTGAAATAAAACAAAATATGTGAAACTTGAGAAAAGATTTATTCCAATAAAAACATGTTGGAAATTTAATGTCACATACACTTTCAATCTACACAGCACATTTAAAGATTGCAATACCTAAAACTATCCAAGTTCAAATTGTCTAGGATAGATCTAGTTAGAAGGTTTGTCAGTTTGCTTGCTGAGGGTGAGTAGTTTTCTCAAGGTACTCAGGTTTCCAACATCACCTGCCTGCCTACCTTGATGAAAGAATCTTAACTGGGATGCAAAACACACCTTATTCTATTTAATTTCACTTTCACTATAACAGGAAGAACTAGATATAACCTTACCTTACCAAGATTGGTTGTAACATACCTTTTGACTAGTAGTAACAATAGCATAATTTGTATAACAACATAATAGTGTTCTGCAATCTATCAAATGAAATATAGTCTTTTGTATTGACCAAGTAATAATTATCATGTTTTACATTGAAAATGAAAAATAAAGGCAAGACACAAAAACTCAGAAGTTTGGACTTAAAGAATAGGCAGTTTTTTATATACAGGTTCAATTTGGTGGAAACGACAGTGGTACCACTTTACAACAGTTTAAACAAACTAGACAGATGGTAATAACAAACTGTAGACAGTTAGTATTCACAAACTGTAGACAGATGGTATTAACAAACTGTAGACAGATATTATTAATAAACTGTAGACAGATAGTATTAACAAACTGTGGACAGATGGTATTAACAAACTGTAAACAGATGGTATAAACAAACTGTAGACAGATGGTATTCACAAACTGTAGACAGATGGTATTAACAAACTGTAGACAGATAGTATTAACAAACTGTAGACAGATGGTATATACAAACTATAGAGAGTTGGTATTTGGAAGTATGATAAATGTATCTTCAACTTACAACTGGATATTGGCTAAGATCATTGTATGTTCTTCCTGCTATTGTATTCAATTGTATCAGGTAATCAAAATTTGATATGTCTCGCTGGACCCATTTCTGAAACAAAATATAAATATGTAAATCAAATTTAAATAAATTATCTAATATCCTACATGTAATGATTCAAGAAGTGTTAGTAGGGCCTTGACGAGAGAGTGGTGTAAAGCAAACAACAGGGCCATGAAGGCCCTGGACGCTCACCTGAAAATGATGTACACTCAGCTTAATTTTGGCAAACTGAAGCCTCTATTTTTAAAAGAGATTTTTCCTTTATTTCGAACTAGTGAACTAACATGATCCATATATAAACTTGAGCTAGCTTTTGTAAGGAGGATCAATCTCAGCAAGTTTGATGAAGATTGGACTCAAATTGGGGCCTCAGATGTGTTAACAAGGTTTTTATATAATTTGACCTTTTATATAATTTGACCCAGTGACCTACTAATTGACCCTACATGGGCCATAAACTAACTTGAGCTAGCTTTTGTCAAGAGGATCATTCTGAATAAGTTAAATAAAGATTGTGCTAAAATTGGTGGCTCAGGAGTATTAACAAGATTTTTCTATTATTTGACCTAGTGACCTACTTTTTGACCCAACATGGCCAATATACAAACTTAGGTTAGCGTTTGTCAAGAGGATCATTCTGACTAAGTAAGATGAAGATTGCACTCAAATTGGGGTCTCAGATGTGTTAACAAGGTTTATCTATTATTTGACCTAGTGACCTACTTATTGACCCAACATGGCCCATATACAAACTTAAGCTAGCTTTGGTCAAGAGGATCAATCTGACAATGTTTGATGAAGATTGCACTCAAATTGGGGCCTCAGGGTTGTTAAAAAGGTTTTTCTATTATTTGACCTAGTGACCTTCTTATTGAACCAACATAGCCCATATACGAACTTGAGGTAGCTTTTGTCAGGAGGATTATTCTGACTATGTTAGATGAAGATTGCACTCAAATTGGGCCTCAGGAGTGTTAACAAGGCTTTTCTATTATATGACCTAGTGACCTTCTTATTGACCCAACATGGCCCATATACAAACTTGAGCTAGCTTTTGTCAAGAGGATCATTCTGACTAAGTTAGATGAAGATTGCAATCAAATTGGGGCCTCAGGAGTGTTAACAAGGTTTTTCTATTATTTGACCTAGTGACCTACTTATTGACCCAACATGGCCCATATATGAACTTAAGCTAGCTTTGGTCAAGAGAATCAATCTGACAATGTTTAATGAAGATTGCACTCAAATTGGGGCCTCAGGAGTGTTAACAAGTTTTTTCTTGAATTTGACATAGTGACCTACTTATTGACCCAACATGGCCTATATAAAAACTTGAGCTAGCTTTTGCTAAGAGGATCAATCTGACAATGTTTGATGATGATTTCACTCAAATTAATGCCTCAGGAGTTTTACCAAGATTTTTTAAATTATTTGACCTAGTGACCTACTTATTGACCCAACATGGCCCATATACAAACTTAAGCTAGCTTTGGTCAAGAGGATCATTCTGACTAATGTTAGATGAAGATTGCACTCAAATTGGGGCCTCAGGAGTGTTAACAAGGTTTTTCTATTATTTGACCTAGTGACCTACTTATTGACCCAACATGGCCTATATACAAACTTAAGCTAGCTTTGGTCAAGAGGATCAATATGACAATGTTTGATGAAGATTGCACTCAAATTGGGGCCTCAGGAGTGTTAACAAGGTTTTTCTATTATTTGACCTAGTGACCTACTTAATGACCCATAGTCGAACTTTACTTAGTTTTGGTCAAGGTTTTCATTCTGAGCAAGTTTAAAGAAGATTAATCAAAAACTGTGGCTTCTAGAGTGTTAACAAGGTTTTTCTTTGATTTGACCTAGTGACCTATTTATTGACCCAACATGACCCATGTTCGAACTTGACTTGGCTTTTGTCAAAAGGATCCCTGTGGCCAAGTTTGATGTAAATTAGATTAAAACTGTGGCCCCCTAGAGTGTTAACAAGCAAAAGTTGACGCACGATGCATGTCACACGACGGACGACCGGACAAAGACTGATCACAATAGCTCACTTGAGCACTTTGTGCTCAGGTGAGCTAAAAATAACAGATCAAAGAGCTTTGCATGCTTAGGTTTGAATTCCACTCTAAATGATCCAAGTTGATAAAGTTTACAGTTTCAGGCATTTTCAAACTTACATTGAATATGATAAACTGTTACAAGATCTTGCTTGATAGATCAAATACTTTTGTAGATATTATAGAAATAATATATACTTTAAAAATTTTAAAAATTTTGACAATTTTTACAACTCCTGATGTTGATCCTACCTAACCTGTGTAAAACCAGATGTTTTGAATTTCATTCTACTTACCTGTGTAAGACCAGAGGTTTTGAGTAATTCAGCTGGAGACCTGGAACCATAATATATCACATTTTGAGGACGTAAACTGAGAATTCTGCTGTACACTTTATTTCTTAACTAAAATATAAGAAAAGTAAAGTAACTGTTAAGTATACTGATATAATGTTAACATGTTAAATAATTTAAGGTCTATTCTGAGTCTATTGGTTCATCAGGTCAGTGTTTATCCCAGTTTCAATAAGCTGAAGTGAGTAAATTCTTCCCGTTGTATGTGACTAAATCTTGGGAAATTGGATGGACTAGAGCAAAGTAAGATTCAATGTCTTGCTCAAAGACATAACATCCATGACCCTTGACTTATGAGTTTGTGAGCTGAATCACTTGGTATATGCATCCACACATTTTAACAAAAAATTTATGTTACAATGTCCAAAACTTGACGGAAAGTCATAGCAAGATTTCATAGGAATCCTAACAAATTTGTTTGTGTTGAGATATGAGATGTATGAATTCCTAAAACTGTATTTGAAGTAGAGGATGAGTCAAACTTCTCTGTTCATTATAAATCCCAAATTGTTTGAAACTGATTGTTAAGACCAATCTCTTCTATAAAAATATTCAACTGCATCTCAAAGCTAGTTTCCAGTCCCAAATAAAGCAGATATTTGTGTAAGAAGGTCTGTCAATTTGGTTACAGAAAAGAGGTGGTTTTCTCCAGGCACTTCCATATCTCCTTCACAATTCCTTAACTAACCATGTCATGTAAGTCGTGAAAGAATACCTAATGAGACAAAAATTCTACTACTACTACTAATTCTCTCTCTCTCTCTCTCTCTCTCTCTCTCTCTCTGCAATAAGAATTTTACAGAGAGTTTTTCTCGGGTTTTGAAATCTAGAATAATCCACCAGTCAGAGATCAATCACTTTTCGGCAAGACCTGTTATATTCTATGAAATAAAGTATATGTTCCTTAAGAAAACATTAAAATGTGACATTTTGGGCTAGTAAAACTTTCACTCTTCTTTCTGGCACTTTTTTCTAAAAATTTCAGGAACTAAATTTGAAAATAAATTAGTAATGATTACTATGATTACTGGGATTATAGGAATTATAAAGCAGAATGGTGAAAACAGTTTTTTTTTTTTGTATTTTTTGTTTTGTTTTTGTTTTTGTCAGAAATAAAGTTCAGCAATTTTTTATGTTTTTTTATGTCCCTGTATTACTACATTCCATTCTAAGCTGTATACTGACAAGTATAACTAAATCCAAAAAATTACCTTTTGTTGAAAATTCAGAAAATAATTTGTCTGATCAACTAAGAACATTTCTAAGGCACTTCTTCTTAAGTTATATCTACGGAAATGTATTTCTCTCAGCTGTGACAATGCCCACTTGAAATCTTCACCTCCTACAAAAAATAAAAACACATGTACATTTAATTTTTTTTCAAATTCTCATGTCTCAATAAGTGTTTATGCAGTGTCTTGTGTATTTAATTGTTTTGTGGTGTTCTATATACTAACCCTGGCTATTGCCTAACAGATTGTAAGAATCCGTTATGATTTTTTTTATGTAGGACAGATAGCTCACATGAGCAGTTGAATATTTTAGTTAGAAATAAGGTTTGCTGAGTCTTTGGTTAAAAGTTCTAACCCCAAGAGTTAGATTTTAAATTAAATACATGTATTTCAGTTAGAAATTGGGCTTGCTGGGTTGTTGACTGTAAGTTTCAACCCCTATGGTAAGATTTCCCTGTTCTACATGCCTTGTATAAACTCAACATGTATTGTTTTTCTTTCATTTTAATTCTAATGTTTGTCATCAAACTAAAATCTGTATTATATGTAAGGACTCTAAAGGATAGGTTGAAGAATTTTTTTAACATGCTATTCAAGTCAAAATTATTTCACTCATATTGAAATACCGGTAGTCAGTTTTAGGATGGTGGCGTAAACCAGAGAACCCATAAAAACTACTGACCTTCAAAAATCAAGTAGACAAGTTCTGTCTCATGTGGGATTTTAACTTAGGCAGTGACCAGCACTGAGAAAGGGTAAGAGGATTCTTTAGACCACTTGGCTATGGAGACACTTGGGGTTAGGGTCTGACATGTTAAATTTCTAGAATAAACACTATATGTAGAAATAATAAATATTCATTCTCACCTTCTTCTTTATTTTGACTGCAATCAAAAAAGTAAACATGTGTTGTAGTGACCTCAAGTCGACCTTTGATGACATCTACAAGTGTCACAAGTTCACATTCTTCTGACAAAACCAACTTTTCTTTGTCATTCAGTTCTTCAGATCTAAATATAAAGATAAAATGTATATTAAATCTGAAATATCATTTCCATGCCACATGTAAGAATTGTATATAGTCAGAATGTAAGCCATTTAATATATGCATGAACAGATAAAGCATGTACATGTATGTGTTGTGATTACAATCTGTTTAACTGTCTTTGTGCCATTGGTAATGATTTCTTACTTGAACCTAGTACCTAACTGAAAATTGCTGTGTGCATCATATACAGTGAAACTTGTGAAAACCGGACCGGCTCCGTTCCTTGATAAAAATCCGGTTTTCACAGGATCCCAGTTTATTAAAGGTTATTCGCTAGAGTTCACTGCCCTTGATAATAAGTAGCAGATCCATTTGTTATCTCCCTTTGGGATGTGTAGCCATGGGTAAAACATGTGCATGTGGCTTATTGGAAACAATAAACTTAAAATACAACGTAAAGTGATAATCTAAAATTTTTTGGGTAGGTTGCTTGTATTTTAATGTTTTATTTATCTCAAATAAACTATCATGAAATGATAGACGGGTGGGATCAGACATCATCATTATGATGTATAATTGTCTCATTGAGATAATAAACTTGAAATACCACATTTATCATAAAGTTTTTATGGTAAGTAACGTGTATTTTAAGTTGTTTTTATTTCGATGCAAACATATCGGCAAAAATGCAGGTGTGCTTTCCTCTGCAGGAGGATGTAGGTCAACGTAACTAAGACTCAGCCAAAACATTAAATTGCTTGAATTTACTGACATGGCACATAATCGATGTTTGATTTATGTCGATTAATGATAACAACTGCCATTCCATTGTTAAGAAACTTTTCCTTATATACAAAGCGCATTTCAGTTGTTCGATTGACAGCCGAATAATTTCAGGATTCAAGGTCATCTTAACTGCAACTATCCTATTCAATTATTTTCTTGACTGAAGTTTTGTGTAACCTCAAAACTTATTAAAATATCAATCTTGACTGAAATTTTGTCGATTTAAGATAGCGGAGAAAGTTGTGAATTATCACTGTGATATCGAGTCATACCAGCAAAATGAACCAACAAAGATGTTCCTTTAAAAATTAACAAGTTACAATCGAACACCTTTCACACGTGTTAATGTATACTCAAGCCACTTGATGACGGTAATAATTTGTATTTCTTAGTTTTGTTTTACTTAGAAGTTAAATGATGTTATTTATGATATCGGAAATAACTTTTACTTTTATTTGTAGTTAATGTTTTTATGATATCGGAAATAACAGTCATTTTGTTACAAATTTGCAAGTTTAAAAAATTTCAATAAAATTCTCGGTTTCGGTTTTTTTCATAATCAGAAAATTGAATCCGGTTTACAAAGGTGAAAATATATAGGTTTTTTTGTGATCCGGACGGCGAAATGCATCCGGTTTTCAGAATTCACAGGATCCGGTTTATTAAGGTTTCTATCATATAGAATAAAGAATAGAGTAAATTGGGACAAGCACACACGTCCGTTTTTCACAGGATTCTGGTTTTTCCAGGGTCCGGTTTTCACAAGTTTCACTGTATATTCTGTAGAAAACAATATTGCTGTAGGGATTTTACATGTAAATAATGGTTAAGAAAATAATGCCATGTATTTGATGAATTGTGTTATATGTGCAAAACAATCTGTCAAATTCAACTATAACTAGACCTACTAAAGATTATCTGGCTACAAAATTCATATTTCTTCAGTTTATATTTTCACATAAAAATCATCTTAAAAAAAACCCACAACATCTTAGAGTGCAATGTATTGAATAAAACTCATTAACAACATCCATATATAAAGTAACAAGTAAAACAAAAACAACACCCTTACCCTTGCGTACTTATAACACTCCAATCCTCATCACCGATACTGTCATCTGCTAAATCTTTCTTAGAGACTAGAGCCTCTTTAGCTGCTACTAACTGCTGTAATTGATCTGTTCCATCCGTCTCTGTTAATCCTGGAAATATGAAAAATGAAAGATAATACATAGTATAACCTGTCTTCAGCCAGGTGAGCTATAAGCCAAACTCTTTCACTGAACTGTACAAAATTCAGTCTATCTATAGATAAAAGCTTTTTCAATCGTACTTTAAAAATATATACACTTGTATTTCAGAACATCAAATTTCTATTGGATCTGAAATATAGAAAAACTTTGTTGAAATGTTCATTGATATCTTGGTTGCTTTGCTTATTGCTACAGTAAAACCTTGTTATAATGCTCCTCCATAACTTTGTCATCTTCCTCACTGCTACACTATTTTAACTCCCAAATTTTATATAATTCTTGGATAGATCATTTCCAAAGACCGTGAAATACAATAGTAAACAAAAAATGTTATGAAAAATCATGCGGTAAATGAATGATATCTATTGATATGAATGTAAATTACAAACCTAGATTGTCCCGCTGAAAACTGGCCTCTGCATGATCATCAAAATTGTAGTTCTGGACTAACTTGACTTTCATTCTGGAGAAGTTTTCCTGGTTTGACAACTTCCAATGTACTTGATTAGGTTTTCTGTTAATAAATTAAAAAAATATCAAAAAGTTTCAATAAAAGACTGATAGACTTAAAGCTGCATTAAGTTTTTCAATTTTCTGAATTATTTTTGATTTTCTAAAAATATATTTTTTAAAAAATAGATATCTTCGTACCACGATCCGTGACATTCATTTTCGAAAATTTCATTTCTTTTAGCTGTAAATAAACGGAATCCTCTGACCGGTTGGTCAGTGTTTTACGATGGTAATTATGAGCTTGGAGCATGCGCACGGATGTATGGAAAAACCCTAGAATCGAAGGTGAAACATGACAGATTGCATTAATTGTCCTTCATTAATATCCAGATGTATTTGAAATGGTGTTATGTATCCCTTACTAAGTCACAAATGACAAATTCAACGAAGTTCTGTGTTTAATTTATCACCTTTCACTGTTTTGAAAGTCATGTTTAAATGACCCGGGTTTTGATGACGTAACCATGTTCTAATATTAGATCCCAAATGCTGCATCTTGCTGGGTAAATAATGTAATTTCTGTATTTATTCGAGCTTTTATTGTTGAAACAAATGTAACATTGTTCATTAGGAACATCATTAATTAGATTAGCACCGTTTTAATTTTTTTTTTTTGGAAAACTTAATGCAGCTTTAAGGATCATGACTTTTTGATATGCCTCAAACAGTTTAACCTTGAATGAAAGTAAGAGTTGAAAAGCATCCTGAAACTAGTATTTCTTGAGCAGGGCTTTGAATGACAGAATTAGTGAAAACTTCTGGACAAACATTCAATTTAATTTATATTTTAACATTTTTTCTCGAGTCATTTTATTTGTCTAAATTTGAGGGAGATTATTGATAAAGCATCTGGATGATTATGATGACCTATATCAATGTTATTGTTAAATATACAAGTTTATGTATATATATTAGTTGTGGACATTGTAATCAGTATTAGTAACCTTTATGCATAAACTGATGCTGTTCTTGATAATTGAAGTTTCTGTGTATTTAAAATGTAACAAAAAGAACCCAACTTAAACCCAACTTAAAATACTAAGACTTGTAAAGATAACTGCTAAGATTCAACATTCTGAAAATATGTATCAAAGTTTAGAAACAAAAAACACAAAAATATAATCGAATGTCCAATATCCAGTAATAGTACTTAATAAACAATAATTGTAAAAAATGCCCCATAGTAATGTAGGTGATCAGCTGAAATCATGTAAATTTGCAAACTCTTAATATGAGTATCACTAAAATGTACCTCTCTGCCCAAGCTCCACGTTCCCCAGTGAAGAACCTTTTCGTGGCTCTCCACATCCTCAGTGCTGATAAATGCTGGTTATTCAACTGAGTTGTAATATTTTGAAATCTTTTCTGTTCATGTGTTGATCTGGCTTTGAAAACATCCAGAATTTGACTCTGAAGTAAGTAAAAAAGAAACTTCTTAATAATGTCCGTCTTACTGTTTATATAACAAGAGGCCCAAGATGGCCCTAATTTGCTCACCTGAGTTTAAATGTAACTGGTATGTCTTGATAATACCTGGTAATTCATAACATGTTGCCTCAATAGAAGTGGTTTCAGATAACCTAATTTTTATTGTTTTGGTTTTTAGCTATATAGGTCACTGTGACCTACATTTAGTAGCCTAAGCTACTAGAAACACAAATGAGAATGGCAATGGTCTGAAGGTCTATTGACTAATATGAATGAAATGTGACCAGTAGAAGTCTTTTGATGGATGTATGGATGGATGGCAGAGTTCCTATCCATAACAAAAGCTCACATGAGCAATTTTCAGATCCGGATTAAAGACTTTACAGATTTGACACATTAATTCAAATATTTCAAAAATAAAAAGTAGAATTCAACTGCAAATTATTTAAAAAAAAATTAATTTAAATAATGTCACATAACAATAATTTTGTAAAACAAAAAAAAAAAAACAAAAAAAAAAAAAAAAAAACAAAAAAAAAAAAAAAAAAAAAAAAAAAACAAAAAACAAAAAACATAAAAAAAAAAAATTCAAGGTTTTAGCTAAATCTTCATATCAATATCACATGTATTTCAAAAATAATAATTCACTAAAAAAAGTAAAAATTCATAACATCTCTTCCATGCACCATTGCATTGTAAGTCATAAAGTTCAGAATTAAAAAAAAAAAAAGTAGCCTCAGTGGGATTTGAACCCTCGATCCTTGGGTTGCTAGAATTGAAAAAGAAAAAGGTAGAAAAAAGCGACTTCTTGTATTTTACAGAATTTCATGAAAATTGTTCAACATATGTATCTTCACATAAGAAAATGATGTTTGGAAAAAGAGTTCACCTAAATTTATTAATATTGTAATTTTGGTAAAAAGTACATTTGTGTACTATTTACAATGTATAAAAAATAAACGCAAAAACACATAACCTAATTTTTCACAAAATTGTTGGAATTCACAAACTTGGTTTATAAGATGCTTTAGATGCCAAATATCAAATCAGATTTTATCTCAGTGAAGTGATTTTGGAGAAAAAAATTTTTTTTAGGTTTTCAACTATTTAGGTCAATGTAGCTATGGCAACCTAAAAAGTAAAAATTCAAAAATTTCTTCCATGCATCATTGTAAGTCAAAATATTCAGAAAAAAAAAAAAAATTAAAAAATTAAACAAGAGTTTCGCATGGCAGAGCATGATATGCCCATCAAATCTGCAAGTCATTTATGTGGATATTTTGTTTATTATGAACTGTAAAGGGACTTATACAGTTCATATGAGCTGTTCATAATCAATAAGTCAATTCAATTATTCATCACAATGATACAAAATGCAGTGCACAAGTCAACAAGTACAATAAAAAACAATAGTAATTATTGAGATTTTGGTATTATTTTCAGTAACAAAATAGACTTACCACCAGCCACACCATTTATATAATTTTACCATCATGTTCTTGTAACCTTCATCACAAAATTGAGGTAATCTCTAGTATACTGGGTTGTTTCAAAGACAGCAAGTTCTTCAGCCTACAACTCTATGTGTATCTGCTCCCTGGTAGAATAAATTAAGGAAGCTAGAGATACGGTTCCTGAGCACTGCACTTCGGATCACCGTGGTAAGTAAGCATACCAAGTTTCAAGTCATTCTGACCATAGATGTCAGAGTTATGGGCCAGACAAACCCGCCGCATACTCTGGCAGCACACAAAGGGGAATAACTTAAAAATTAAGGAAGCTAGAGTTACGGTTCCTGTGCACTGCACTTGGCATCATCGTGGTAAGTAAGCATACCAAGTTTCAAGTCATTCTGACCACAGATGTCAAAGTTATGATCCGGACAAACATGCTAACAGCATTCAAAGGGGAATAACTCAAAAATTAAGGAAGCTAGAGTTACGGTTCCTCAGCATTGCACTTTGCATCATCGTGGTAAGTAAGCATACCAAGTTTCAAGTCATTCTGACCATAGATGTCAGAGTTATGGGCCGGACAAACCCGCTGCCAGTACGCCCGCCCGCCCATCCACCCGCCCGGACGCCCGCCAACCCGCCCGCCAAGGGTGATCCCAAAATACGCCCCGTCTTTGACGGGCATATAAAAAAAAAAAAAGTGGCTCCACTGGGATTTGAACCCTCGACCCTTAGGTTGCTAGAATTGAAAATGAAAAAAGGCAGAAAAAAGCGACTTGTGCTTTACAGAATTTCATGAAAATTGTCAAACATATGTTTCTTCACATAAGAAAATGATATTTGGGAAAAGAGTTCACCTAAATTTATTCATTATTGTTATTTTTGTAAAAAAAAGTACTATTTACAAAATACAAAAAATTAACGCAAAAACGCGTAACCTAATTTTTCACAAAAATTATTGAAATTCACAAACTTGGTAAATAAGATGCTGTAGATGCCAAATATCACATCAGATTTTATCTCAGTGAAGTGGTTTTGGAGAAGATTTTTTTAAGTTTTTAACTATGTAGGTCATTGTGACCTACATTTGGTAGCTATGGCAACCAAAAACAGAAATCTGAAAGGCAATGTTCTATAGATGCTTTTGACCAAGTTTAAACAAAATGTGACCAGAGGTTTCTGAGCAGAAGTCGTTTGAAGCAATTGTTGACGGACGGACGGACGGACGACGGAGGGTCTGCCTCTATTGATACCAATAGCTCACATGAGCACTTTGTGCTTAGGTGAGCTAAAAAGTATCTAATATATTTCATTTTATATATTAACATTCTCAATGTTTTGAAATCAAATTATTTTCTTATTAGGTCAATAAAGAAGTACTGGAAATGTTTACTGATTAGTTATGGAAGCATGCTCATGATTCCAGGATCATTGGTTTGAGTCCCAGTCTTGCTTTGTAGTACATTGTATATAATTAATCAAATCATTCACATTTAACAAGTCCACCCAGCTGCTAAATTACAGAGTACTTTTTATCTGTCTAAGAAAAGATGAAACAATTATACAATCTCAAAATCGTGTCCCATTTCATGGTGAACAGATCACAGCACATCTTACTGCTTTAGTTAAATCAGACTCGGACATTGCCTGCCAAAGGATGGTGGTTTTCACCCGGTACTCTGGTTTCCTCCTCCATCCCAAAACTGACCCTATCAATATAAGTGACAGAATCTTGACAGGGGCATAAAACACAATTACTCAACTCAAATCATTCAGGCAAATACTAGTGTAAGAAAGTTTGTTTACTTTCAAAAAGTCAGTGTTATCAACAAGTGATCTGAGGCCCGTTCTTGATAGTGTATATACCCTAGCACATTGACTTCAAGCTGTTCAGGAATGTATGTATGCGCGAGCGCAAGCATGCAACCGCTATCAATATCTTAAGGTTGTTCGCCTTAGATTCAAGATGGCGTCCCTCAGACAAAGTTTGTAAGAAATAGCTTAAATAAATTCTGAAGCCAGCATGCATTTCAATTTATATTTCAGTCCAAGGGTATGGTTTCTTTCTAGAAGGAATTTAAATGATAGGATCAGTTAAAACTTATTTGCAGTTGCCCGATTTGATTTATATTTTGACATTTTCTCTCCAGTCGAGTGTCGGTGTTCAAATCTAAGGGAGGTTAATTTTAAAACATCTAGATGATTATGATGAGTTATTTTCAACGCGAGTACTCGCCTCCGTTCAATAGACATAAAAATTGTATTCGCAAGTGTAGTGGAAAGCAACCAGTAACTTGAACACATCTCTGGTTTCCTTCACCATCCCAAAACTAATGATAAAAGTAAAAGATTTTTGACAGAGTCTGAAAAATATTTTAACACTTCTTCACTAATTCAATACAAACTTTTACATACCTGAAATTTGAGTTTGCTATCTCCCCTCTCTCTATTCCTTTTGTGCATATTGATCATAATGGCTTCATTACAGCTATCCCAGAATTCTTTAACTTTGAGTTCTGTATCACCAAATGCACTCTCAACAAAATGAAACATTTGAGGATTAACCTTGAAAAAAATAACAAAATTTAACAATGTAATGATCTAAAGAAGTTGTTTTGTTACTATGAATATGTGTACAACAAAACATGTATATTAAGACCAATTACTGGCCCTTAGAAATACAGACTTTATATAGGGGTTCTTTTTTGGTTGAAATATGAAATGTTGGGACCTTAAAACATTGGTCTTATTACTTGACAATTGGTCTTTAAATAATAGTGGACACAGGTTTTACTGTATACATTACAAAAATTGAAATTTAAATCAATAGTTTGCTTAAATTTGTTGACTTGGAATAGTTGTACTAACTCATACATCAATAGTTCTAAAAGAAATTCGATGTAAATTTTATGAAAAAATTGAAAATATGTTTAAAATTAGTTTTATTCACCATCCTTATGGTAAGAATTTGAAAACAAAAGACGTGAAACAGAAATGAATGTTTACTTATATAGAGTAAAACAGATATACATGTAAAAAGACCTTAGGACCTAAGAAAATGAACTTAATTGACAAGTTGTGGTAATAAAGATGTTATTATGGTTGAAATATAAAGCAATAGTGTTTTACAACATTGTAAGAGGTACAAGTATTTGATATAACAGTTATTACTGTAATTTTTAAATCTTTTTGACAATTAACTTCAGTCATAAAACAATTAGGCTCTGTTGCACATTGAGTACTGGAAAAAGACAATTTTATTACTAAATATGACATAAGCTTTTCTGCATTTTTTAAATTTAGCTAACAAGAGGGTGTGTTTTAAATCCACCAATGATAAATTAAGATGTGTCTTTAAACAACCAATGACAAATTAAGATATGCCTTATTCAAACAATGACAAATTAAGATGTATCTTATAAGAACCAATGACAAAAAAGGATGTGTCTTTAAACAACCAATGACAAATCAAGATGTGTCTTTAAACAACCAATGACAAATCAAGATGTGTCTTTAAACACCCAATGACAAATCAAGAACTTACATAATTTTCTACAAACACTGTCCATTCATCTGTTACACAGTAGTTTTTGAAATCATCAAAGAATGTAGGACTCCTTGATGTAGGAGGTAGGTTTGGTAAATGGATATCTAGGTTGAGAAGAGCACTAGCTTTATCCATCAAAGCTTTCAATACTGGTATCAGGAAGGAGTAGTTATCTGTGTTATCTGAAATAGTTAAAAAAAGATCAGAATATATAATCAAAGTACCAAAAGTACTGTTTGTACATGTGGGAGGAAAGTTTTGGTCAATGAAGATCTACATATAGGATAAGAAAAGCATTAGCTTCATCATACAAAGTTTTTAATACAAGAAAGAGGTAGTTATCTGTAGTATCTGAAACAATAATAAAATTATAATGTAATCTAGCTGAAGAAGTACTTGTATGAAGATATTGTTAATGTTTTCATAAATAGTTTTCTCATCAAGTAAGTAGCAGAAAATCAACTGACATGTTTTAATTCCAAGTAAAATATCCATGACAAAAAGTCTTATGGAATGTTCAACAGGTCACAGTTTATAAGACTTGATTGTAAAACAAAGAAAAAATTCAAATAATTTACATTAAGTAAATACACAGATTTATAAATATTATATACAATAACATACTCTTTACTGCTTTGATGATTAATGAGCTCAGATTCCCGAGTAAATATGAGGCTTCTGCAGAACTTGATATCAGTTTGGTTTGTACAAGTGTATGCAACTTTGCTGTAGCTACTGCACACAACTACAAACAAAAGGACAAATAATAATATAAATAATGTCAAACAATCATAAATTCCAGACTTCTCAATTACAGTTGTACAGTATAATATGCGAAAATAAAATCTGAAGTCAACTGAAAAAAAACTGACTAAAATGAACTTCCATAAAAACTTTTAAAGTGATCTCTTTATAAAGACCACCTGTCCTGTCCATTAGGTTTATTCTCCCTATAATAAATGTTTCAAACAAAAACAATCCTTATATAAAGTCCTGCTACATGATTTTATAAGTTTAAATATTTCAATTTACATAATCCTCAGTAAACAGAAAAAACCTCAATGAAAATACCACCTATTGATTGAGTAAGCTGTTTTACTGTCTCTGAATGATGTTTCAACCTATGTTTGTGTCACTGTGTTTGTGACAGTGAAGTTTGGTATTTTTCAATTACTTGAGCAAGTCATAACTGAAAATCGCTATGCACATCTTCAATTAGCATTATACAGTTCTGTAGAAAAGAAACTGTTGCTGATATGGAGATTTTATATGTTTAAAAAAATAACTGGTGGATGCTTCTGCACATTCAATATAATTCATCATCAAAAACATCATTTTTGGTGTAAATATCGCCATTTTTGACATGTAAAATCAACATAGCAGCAACAGTTTCCTACTGGGTCAAAGTAGAGATACATGTTATATAAGAACTGACACATCAAAACATAAATATAAACTTACTTACCTCTAAGTGAGGATGTCTGGCATATGATATGAGAAGATTTAGTCCTAACCGAGCCATCTCTTTCCAGCCACCATCTGACTCCACATCCCATACACCTAACATATCCAACATTGTCATTGTGTCCTCAATCAACTAAAATTACATGTAACAAGAATTACACAACTTTTCACTAAATTTTATTTCATATATTCAAGTATAAAGGTAAGTTTTTAAAACTTAACGAGAGAGAGAGAGAGAGAGAGAGAGAGAGAGAGTGAGAGAGAGAGAGAGGTGTTTACCCGTTCACTAAATTTTTCAGGTATAACTTCATCATCATGTAGAAAATCTCTAATTAATCTGACTAGTTCTAAAGCATTTTCTGTTGGCAAAGCTGCTGCCTGACCTGAAAATAAAAATTATTTATCCATTTATATAACTAAAGACTAATGAAATACATTTGGGATGTGTATAAGAAGAATTTCTGTTTTGTTTGTGCCTCTCACCACCTAAATTTCCACCACTATTCCAGAAATATAAGTGCAAGAATCTTGAATGGGCTGCAAACATCCCTCCCACTCTTATACAGTTTACATTATGATATGCAAGATAAGAAATTTGAAATTACACATGAAGTTAGATACATGATATATCAGTGCTATCATCTATAATATCATTAATAATGAATTACTATTATTGTTGTTGTTGTTATTACAAAATGTATTGTTACTGTTATTCTTATTATTACTAGAGTTATTATTATTATCATCATTACAGAGATATTTGGGATAAAGATTTGTATGTGATGTAATATCATATTAAGTTCAATAAAAAAATTCTGGTATTATTTTACCTGTTCAGTCATACATGTATCACGGATATTATAAAACAATATGATATTAAAAAATATAACAACAATGCCTACTGTAGTGTGCATAAAGGAGCGGTCAAAGTACCTGGTTCATTACTCTCAAAGTACCTAGATCATTACTCTCACCACCTTGAAGGAAGTTTGTAAGTTTGTTTACCAAAGGTCAGTGGGTTTCTAAGGGCACTCAGGGTTTCCTTCACTTTCCTCTAAACTGATTCCCTCCCTTATTATAAGCTCAGGAATCTTGATAAGGCATACTTTACTTCATTTCTACTGCAAATCTCACAAAACTTTACATATGCACAATGTTCTTATAAATCGAGATTGGATACTCTGTATGACTGAGATATACACATACCCTGTTCTCTTATATCTGAAGTACATGAATGAAGCATCATTTCTAAGAGTCTTCTCTTTACTTCTATAGCTGGTCGTATTAACTCATTGCTTTCTGCTATCTTGTCTATCCATGAAAACACCTGACCTCTCTCCTGTAATTCAAAATGTTATTATGAATTGTATAATTCATATTTTGTTTTAGTATGTTATATGTATAAGCTGAAGACTAGAAATCAGGATACATACAATCACATGTTTAGAAAATTGTATTAAGTTTTTTATACATGTACATATGTACAAAATTTGAACTGTTAAAATCTTCATCTACATTATGACTGAACTTAAATGTCTACCTCACAATACAAGATGTGATTTATTTGCTGTATATTCAATAACTTTTTGATAAGATGTACAACATAGATTTAAAACAGAAGATTCCGGTAATTATGTAGTATTTTTCATTTTTTTAAAGAAATAATGTGTTTATTTTTTTAAGAATTTCAAAAACTCAAATAGACAAGTGCACTTAGGTGTGCCCTTCCAGCAAAGATAACAAAGTTGTTATTTAACAATCATAGTGCTTTAAAACAAGTGTTAAACTATGGAAAGTGTTGTAATAAAGAAAACAATTGTGATAGTTGTATTATAATGAATAATTTTTAATCTTTAGACATGTATGTTTTACCGATCCTAATCTAGATGATTTTTTGTGGTAGAAATAATAACATGTGTTAAAACTTTACATGGATATAGAGGATACCACTGACAATAGAGAAAATGCTATTACATGTCATGTCTTCTCCATGACAAAATCCAATAAAGTTGTGAAAGAACTTTAACAGAAAAACTTACCATCCATGCAGCTTTATCTGATCCTTCAGTCCCTTTCCACATAATTGTTAACAATATAATTAACAAGTTTTGACTAAGTTCTTCTATTCTTTCCACATTATTGTGTATGTTATCTTTAACATAAACATTTTGAATTCCTAGACTATCTAAAGCACGTTGTATATTTTCTGCTTGTACTGCAGAACTCCGCCTAGAATCACCTATAGAGTTTGTAGAAGAGTTTAAATCTATTGCACTATCACTGATTGATATGGACGATGATGAGTTACTTATCACAGAGCTATGTCGTTCCATACTTCTTTGAGATATGGAACTCAAATCTTCCACACTCGCACTAGAGCTCCTGCTCATTGAGCGAGATCTTTCTTCTTCAGAACTGTTAAGATCATCAAATATTTTTGAAGTCAAATAAAAAGGTGTCAATGGAGTTTTGGGAGATGATATGCTAGAATTATCTTTATTTACAGGGGAAAGACTTAATTTTGAAGGTACAGTACTGGTCCTATCTTTTCTTTCATCGGTCCCATTTTTAATTTCTAAATTTTCTGGTCTCTCCATGACACCATTTCTTGCCCCACTTTCAGTTTTTTTCTTTCTTAATTTCACCGGAGTATTATCACTACCACATGAGTATTCTTCATCATCTTCATGTACAGTTTCCATAGCAACTGAATTTGGAGTATTAATTGGTTGATCATCAAGTGGACGGGATATCAGTAATTTCACAATGGCTTCTTGCCACCCTAATTGCTTTGCAAAGTGTTTGGCTGCTGAAGCCTTGGTGACAAGAATACTAAGAATCTGAAAAAAAAGACAACTTCAGTTTATAGCTTGAAGAAACAAATTGAGAAGGATCTGAATGAAATTTTTGGTAAAGGAGTTAGTCTTCTTTTTTACTGTTGATAATTACTTATTTTTTTTAAATTAAAATCTCACAATTATCCAGACATTGTCCGACAAGATTTCTTAATAAATACAATTAATACAAAAAGTAAAGTAACAGATTCAAGAGCTGATGAAATTTTTCCTGGACATATGATGTCAACTTTTTCTCATATTCGAGAACAGATAAACCTGTGTTTAACCAAACTCTTGATAAATGCAAGATTTTATTAATTACAGTTATACCATGGGACCTAATAAATATGAGTATATTGACAGGTGATATTAATACAGAGGTAGTACCTAATCAGGTTGTACTGTGTATGAGTGATGACTGCTGTCTATATATTTACTATTGCTTTTACCTGTCTACTGGCCTCTAGCTTGATATCAGATCCACTGTAGTAAATCAGTTGTAGAACAGCCAGTACAGAATTGTAACTCTGTATAGTATCTAACAAACATAAATAAATAAGAACTTATTAAGGCAAGGATGTCTATAAATCATATCTTACTATCCATCCTTTCAATGATTGTGGCCTTAGAGGCAAAGGAGTCTAAACATGCACTTAAGATAATAGTGCCTTTCACATACAAGCATGGAATTCCATTAGAGACAAATCCTTATGCAAGAAAGTTATAATTAGTCAGTTTGCTACCTGAGGTCTTTAGAATTTGCTAGGCACCCCAGTTTCTTTCACTGCTGGCAACCTCAATGTAAGTGAAAGTAACTTGACTGGGGCATAAATCTCTATGGCTCCACACCACTCTTTCCAATGACTGAAAAGTAAAATTAGATATCGATAACTGAATAGACACAGACGCTGACAACAGAGAAGAAGTTTTATCAAATGTGGTATCTTTGCTCCTTAAATAAAGTTAACAAAAGCATGTGCATACAAGAAAACTGCCCTGAGTGCATGTGTACTAAAAGAATGCCTATGCCAAAGGTTGGTTCTTTTCTCTTGGAACTCCGGTTACCTCTATCCATCCAAGAACTGAGCACCTTGACAAAAGCTAAAGAATCTTGACTGGAAGATAAAACACCATTACCTCACTCTTCTTTTTGAAATACAAATTGGTAAACGCATTCTGTTTTGACCGATGTAATAGATATATCATATCTGTTAGATACAGACCTGTAAAAGCAACTTGTTCCATAAATCGTTTGATCATCGGCCCCGAGATATCACATCCCTGCATCATTCCTATGAGACCTAAATGTCCTGCATCAGCCAGTCGTAGACGGGTTTTATACTTTTCATAAACTTTATCTGTTTTCAACAAAATATACAGCACCTACAATTGTAAAAGATAACAAGGATTTAGAATAGGATCTTACATAACTTTCATGTTATACTGAATCTAGTAAAATAAATCTTTAAATGACAAGCACTGTGTGATTTATATATTAAATATTAATTCAATGAGTTTAAAACATTTGACAATTTATGAACATGACTAAGATATTTTTTTTCTTTGCAAAGCTACAGAAAATTTAATTTCTGAAGCAAGAACGTTAAGTACTCAATTAACATGAAAGAAAAAAGTCAAATTGTCAACAATACACACAGTCACACAAGACAAAAGATGGAAAAATTTCTGATGTTAAAACAATACATAACACCAGTAATCAATAACTACTGTGTATTGGTAAATTTTCCAAGATTCTTTTGTTTTCATGTTAATTCACAAGTAAAGAAACAGAAATAAAAGTTTCGTTAAAATAAAAAGTCAATACTATTTGTGCTAGCAGTCACCAGTTTATGTGAAATAACAAACACACAAATAGATGTGCATGTTGTCTTTCGCGGATATTAACTGAAGCGAAAATTTCCCAATTTACAGTATACAATATACATGATACTGGAAAAACTTGTTTCCAAGTCTACTGTAATTATAAAATCTACTATGCTTACCTTTACAATTTTCTCATAATATACAACAGAGTAATCTGGCACAGTCAGTAAACCATAAAATAATTCAGCCATGTCTGGTTCAAACATAAACAAATGTAGCTGATCCTGCTTCCTCTTGACATCTAACATGGTAATAATAATGTCCAAAGCTTCACATATCTGTAATTACAAATGAAAAAGATAATTGAATTTAAGTTATAACTAATATGGAGATTTGAACCCATGCATTACATTATCTTATCTTCTACCATGAATGGACTGATTTAATGAGCTAGCCAGCAAGTTTAAAATTAAAACTTACTTAAATAACACACCAGGTAAATCAGAACTTATCAAAACAAGGAAATGAAATTAAATCTCAGGACAGAAGCCTTGTAATATTTCCGACATCCCTGTGCTGAGAATGGCTCTACTCTTTTTATATTGTATGAGGAGAGATGTATCTTAAGTAGATACAAATGTTGTAAATACAAAAAATAAATTTATTATTACTGGAATAAAAAGTTATGAAACAACATAATTTTTACAGTAATAGTCTTTTAGAGTTACTTTTTTGACAATGACTACCAAAGAAAACCTGCTCCTAAGGTCAAGTCAATAATATGTGTTATGGCTTTTGATGTTTCTCAAGGCAGATTTCTAATTAATTTTATTATCAATACCTTTAATTATGACAATAAAATGTGTACAATAAGCCATAAAAAATCTCTAACCTAAATATTCTAAAATATGTACTTCTTGTCCTTCATCAACCCAATTTTGAATTTTGGAAAATCAGGAAAATAGGTAAATTACCAGAATCTGACTGTTATTTCAGAGAGGGTTAAGTGTTTACAACTCTAATTGATAAACTTACCAAGTTTTCTTTCTTTGCTACCAATGTGAAATCTATAATACTTCTTATCTCCTCTATATGAATATCTTTGGCAATGTAAAATTTAATGACACTTAGCAATGAGACCCTTATTGTTTTAGCATCTTCTTCTGACAAGCCACTCCCATTACCATGGTTACTAAAATATAAACAGGAAAATTAGTGACAATTAAAAGTGAAACTCTTATTGTCTTAACATCTTCTTCTTATAAACATCTTACATTACCATGGTATACTAAAATATAAACAGGGATATTACATAAATGATATTTTAAAGAAAACCAACTCCCATGAGGTCTACAATGTGGTAGCTTTTCTTGAAAGATATTACATGTATGTAGAATAGTATCATAACTGTTTGGCAGAGGCATGCTAATCATGCTTGCACTTACTATTTTATGTTTCTCTTGACTGAAGCAATTTCTAATATTCAAAATGTTGCCCAATTGTTGAAAGAAAGTAAAGTTATAACGTAAATTTTAAAACTCCTAACTGATTCCATCACTCATACCCTATTTAGGACTATATCAGACACATGCTTAAATATGAACAGAACTGCAAAACCATCTCTTTTAAATTCAGTTTCTGGGATACCACCTTAGATCTAAGCAGCATATGTACATACTTGAACAGGCCTCAATTGTAATTGATGAATTGATCAATTATCTGTAATACATTCTGATAACACTGGGTCATTTACCTGTAATACATTCTGATAATATTGGGTCAATTACCTGTAATATATTCTGATTACACTGGGTGATTTACTTGTAATACATTCTGATAACACTGGGTCATTTACCTGTTATACATTCTGATAACACTGGGTCATTTACCTGTAATACATTCTGATAACGCTGGGCCAATTACCTGTAATACATTTTGATAACACTGGGTAAATTACCTGTAATACATTCTGATAACACTAGGTCAATTACCTGTAATACATTCTGATAACACTGGGTCAATTACCTGTAATACATTCTGATAACATCCAGGATATACTGCACACCAAACTTCTTCCTGAAATATTTCCGGTCTTCTTTAATAAGTGTTGACAGATACTGAATGTGACCTAAAATTCAAACAATTTTAGTAAAACCTCATCACAATCCTCTATAACTTTGCTACCTCCCTTAATACCAGAGTAAAACCTAATTATAGTGCCCCTCCCACTTCACTTATCACCATTGTAAAACCTTGTTATAATGACCCTTGATAAGTTTGTCATCTTGTTAATCAGAGAAGGTTTTTTTAAGTACATGTACAAATGTTTTTACTTTAATGTTTTTCTTTAAAAGTCTTCCTAAAATTATCACCAAGTCTCTTTATAATACTGGGAAACTTCATTGCAAGTGGTCTAAGGCAAACATGGATCAAAATGCCTCTTACGGCCTATGTTTGAATCCTACTCAACAGATACTCGTGTGAGAAAGTCTGTACTATCAGTCACTTCACATTGCTGAAAGTAGATCAAACACCAGCCTGGGCTTGGTAACTTGAATATATTTTATTGGTAACAAATATGTAATTAGCTTTTATAAAATTAAGGTGTTAAGAATTCATTACAGCTAAGATGGCTTTCTGTTAACCCCCCCCCCCCCCATAAAATATAAGCTAGGGACAAACTTAAACACAGACACATACCTATTCTAACAGGAAAATCACTGCTGCTCCATATTCTGAAGTCAAATAATATATACTGATACAGGTGGTTCATCATTGCAGTACTGTCTACAGACGCCATAGACTCAACTAGAAGTTGTACAGCCATCAATACATTTACATCAATCATTTTAGGATTAACCTAAAACAGATAACAAGTTAAAGGTATATTCTATATGAGTTAAGTTTTATTTTTCTGATGATGCCAGTAGATAGAAATACTGTACAAGTATATACATGTACATGCACATGTATATTGGTGTGTATTATAATTAGCGCTCCTGAGGGTCTCAAACATTTAGCATGAATTAATATTGGAGCTATCATTGTTTTCCCTTAGACAGCCAAAAATAATGTTGAAGTGTATTAATATTGGCAGAAATTAACTTAACGCCAAAAGCGTCAATATTAATACACAGCCAAAATAAATACTTATAAAGTATCTTGAATTTGTATCTATAATAACAATATAATTTCTACATTAGCCTGTGAGCTGATCTCCATGTCAATCTAAATGTAATGCTTATTTATATATGTTTTTAAAAGAGAGATGAAAATAAAAAAATAAATAATAAAAATATCTTTTTTTTAAACTCATACAAAAAAATAAAATTGCCGAGACAAAATATTTAAAATATACAGCAAAATTTTAAATTTTTTCTCTTTCTGGTATTATGTGCATTGGATACCATTTTGTTAAAATTTTGGTGTCAATCCAGTGCTATTTATAGTCTGAGGTTTATAACTGTATTACATGTACATGTATATACATACCTTTTGTAACAAAGCACCAATAGTAGCTGCACCATTTGTTCTTGTAAATGTATCTCTATTAGCCACTCTTGTCTGGAGTATATGTCTTAACAAAGTCAGAAATCCTGCCACATGATTCTGTTCTAATTTAGAATCTGTAAATAAAATGATTTACAAGTACAAAAACTTAATAACACTGTCGAAAGGAGGCAAATATCCCAATTTCCCAATCATGAACATAAGACCTATGGACAGACAACAGGCTCATAAAGAGAAAAGTTATACATGTATATGTGTTTCACATTAAAATTGATTGCATAAAATGATCAATGCTAAACTAAAGAAATGGAAGTTAATGGTTGTAAAAATGAAAAATGTCTTTTTAATAATTTTGAATCTGGATCTTAAAAGTGTATTGTAAGAAATGTTAGAATTTCCAAATGGGATTTTTTCTTCATTTAGACTGACCTGCATAAGAACTGCTAGGAATTACTACCCAGTCATCCTGGTCCACTCCAGCTCTATTTTGTATCAATTTTTGTATCTCCGGTTCTGGTATGGGTTTTGGTAGAGGGGCTTTGTCTACTTGCTCCAACAATGGAAACAATACCTGTATCCCACCTATACAATTAATAACATCCTGAAATGTACAACAAAAACATTCAGTAAAAATTACACAAAATTCTCATAGAAAATCCAATAAACTTTATTTAAAAGTTTGGTATTGTTCACTTACTTCAGTCTTGTAATAATTGAAAATTGCTATATATATCCAGATTTTTGTGAAATTTTTCTGAAGACAAGTAAATGTTGTTGCTATGGAGATTTTACATGTTGAAAATTTGTTTATACCTGAAATGATTTTTTTGTATTATTTGGCACGTACATGCATGCAAAAAGATTCACTATTCCTTTTGTTTTTATCGATTTCCAGAGCATAATCATTTTCATCCTGCACACATATTTTATGGTAAATAAGAATGCCCATAAAAATTATTCACTGAGACTAAGCTGAAGTAAGCGAAATTATAGGCCCAGGGGCCTAACACCACTCATCTGAAGAAACAGCAGAAATCAGAAAATAAGATAATTTTTTCAACAAGATCAACCACCTTACCTTTAAAAAAACCTGGTAGAGCTTTATGTGCTAATATTATACCGGTATATGAAGTTTCAATCTTCTACACATTTTAATTTATAACAATATGTTTT
This sequence comes from Tegillarca granosa, assembly GCA_029721355.1. NCBI lineage: Eukaryota > Metazoa > Mollusca > Bivalvia > Arcoida > Arcidae > Tegillarca > Tegillarca granosa. Next base: position 6,072,154 of record CM056597.1, on the reverse strand, counting down.
AATGGTATTACTTCTTCAGGTCACTGTGACCTTCAAGGTCAACTGGCTTTTGCATTAATGCTTTATTAAGTTTTAAGCTTCAATTCTTGACATAAAAGATTTTTGATGGTTCACTTCTTGAGGTTACAGTGACATCAAATATGTAATATCATCAACCAATTTTTCAAATTTGATAGAATTTTTTGTTCAAATGCTACATATGTATTTTTAGCTGAAGCTGGTGACATCCAGATAGTGGTGAAATATTCTTGACTGGGGCATAAAATCTAAGTCACTGGTAAATTTTGAAATTTTGGAAGGACATTTTGATACATTTAGTATCTTCATACAACTATAACCTAGATCAGGATTATCAAGATTATCCATGCCTGATTAGACCACAGATTCAGACTTTTATTGTCTTAGCTTACCTTAACATCCCATGTAACACAGCACTGTCCAATCAGCTGTCCATGATTCTGGTTTGGTGATAGATCTACACAGTGGTTATCCTTGCATGCCTAGAAACATAAACAAGAGGCCCAATACTGGATTTGCCAATTAAAATTCCAACCGAAATATGAATCAGTTTTCTATTAAGATTTTACAACTTGACCGAACAGTTCTAGGGGTTTTTCGTTACATAAAACATGACTTCTCTTGGCAAACAAAAAGCTAAAAATAAGATTTTCATCTTTTAAATCATTTTATTTTGCATATAATGTCTCAAATGTATTTAGGCTTGTCTGGTAAACTTTTTAAATAAAATGACAACACAGAAATTATACTTCGTAAAAACAGTGCTTTTGTACGAAAAAACCCGAAAATTCAGAGGTTTTGTCCCCTGTCACTGTAATATCTGAATAGGAAAATGATTCACGATGACTCGGAACATTTAATTGGCAAATGGTCTATATTGCTCAACCTGAAAAAACCCTGCATTTCATGTTTCGGAGGTATAATTGGAATTTATATATTCAATAATTTTTCCAAAATTTTACTCAAATATCCAAATGTAAATAAATTTCAGTAGCAGTATAATGATTTTCTGATATAAGAATGTATGTGTATATATATTTGGCCAAAAGATTTTCAAAGATGAAGGCTAAAAATACCCTATTTGCAAAACATGCTACATAAGGTTGGGTTGCCAAATCAAGGAGATATTCAAGATAGAGTTCCCAAAAATAGGAAGTATCAGATTTAATTTACAACAGGATCTTACCTTGGCATTATAATACAGTAATGATTTACTGTTAAATTCACTGCCATAACTGTCATCACTAAATAAAGATGGATTATTTGGTCCTAAAAGTAACAAAAAAAAAAATTGTTTACCATTTGAAACAAACAGAAAATAACTACTTCTAAATATCTCTGAAAAAAAAGATGTAGACACTTTCTTCTTAGTAAATCAGAAAAAGGAACTTTTATGTTGCCATGCAGCTCTGATGATAGCTGAACTGTTAATTGTCTTTGGTTTCTGAAATATTATTTTGATTTTACTTAGATAATTTATTTACCTTGAACCTGACCTGAAATTTCTCTAAAACATTACACATTGTGTGAATGTTTGTCCAAGGTTATAAATCATAAAAATTTTGATAAAAATAAATTTATATTTTATTCAAATTTTGAAACAAACCAAATAATATCTCTATATGACAAACCAGAGATATCTAAAATGTATACCTATATGACATATTTGAAAAACTATTAGTGTTATAACAAAAAGTACAATGTATCTGAAAATTACTTTAAATAAGCATACTTAAATACTGATGAATTGATAGAATAAAAATTACATGTTAGTGTAAAATAACTTACCTGCAGAATAAAGAGATTTGATATGTGCAGGACTCAGAGCATCATGAAATATACACACTGAGCCAAGCTGACCTCCTAAGGTGACTGCTGATCCCCACACTTCATCTTGAGTGCCCCCAACAATAGAGGATACTCCTGGATCACTAGTCTTTGATTGTGATTGAAACAACATTTGTAGACGAGATTTTTTCTTTGTGTCTGGTGGATGTGGTTGATCCATCCCTGCTTGAACTGTTGACCTAGGACATGGCCCAGCAACTCGACATGACACAAATGGCTAAAATGACAAAAAAGAAATAAGATAATGAAAAGCATGTTAAATAAACATTTCAGCAAAAGTAATTCTTTTTGTTTTAAGTCGATGTAAATTCACGTTTACATCATTCAATGAATTTAGTTATGTTTTTCACCATCATCTGAAATATTACATATAACATTATTCTAAATAATCATTCATACCACAAAGAAGGTGTTTAAATTTTCATTATAGTCTTTAATGTCTTACCTGAATCTATGCACAAGGCAAAATACTGTTATCATTTATATCATATAATAAATTATTCTGAAACATCATGTAACATGGATTATTAGGTGTCATGTATACATGGTTAACTAGGTGTCATGTAATAAATACATGGTTTACTAAGTGTCATGGAATTCATGGTTTACTAGGTGTCATGTAATACATTATTTACTAGGTGTCATGTAATACATGGTTACTAGGTGTCATGTAATACATGGTTTACTAGGTGTCATGTAATACATTATTTACTAGGTGTCATGTAATACATGGTTTAGTAGGTGTCATGTAATACATGGTTTACTAGGTGTCATGTAATACATGGTTTACTAGGTGTCATGTAATACATGGTTTACTAGGTGTCATGTAATACATTATTTACTAGGTGTCATGTAATACATGGTTTACTAGGTGTCATGTAATACATTATTTACTAGGTGTCATGTAATACATGGTTTACTAGGTGTCATCTAATACATGGTTTACTAGGTATCATGGCATAATGGTTTACTAGGTGTCATGTAATACATGGTTTACTAGGTGTCATGTAATACATGGTTTACTAGGTGTCATGTAATACATGGTTTACTAGGTGTCATGTAATACATTATTTACTAGGTGTCATGTAATACATGGTTTACTAGGTGTCATGTAATACATTATTTACTAGGTGTCATGTAATACATGGTTTACTAGGTGTCATGTAATACATTATTTACTAGGTGTCATGTAATACATGGTTTACTAGGTGTCATGTAATACATGGTTTACTAGGTATCATGGCATAATGGTTTACTAGGTGTCATGTAATACATGGTTTACTAGGTGTCATGTAATACATGGTTTACTAGGTGTCATGTAATACATGGTTTACTAAGTGTCATGTAATACATGGTTTACTAAGTGTCATGTAATACATGGTTTACTTGGTGTCACTTAATACATGGTTTACAAGGTGTCATGTAATACATGGTTTACTAGGTGTCACATAATACACAGATTACTAGGTGTCATGTAATACAGGTATGTGTTCTACTTACCTCAGTGATATTAGGAAACTTAAACTGTGAATTAAACTTCAATTTTCCATCAACATAAACATTAAGCTGACTGTTGGAGAATGGCCTCTTAGAACTTGAATGAACAATATCTAAGCAATGCTAAAATTTAACAAAAGCACTGTTAAATTGGCTCATGTAAGACAAATGTACATAAAAAGTAAAATTTGCTATGGTGACCACTTCTGACCTCCCTATCAGAGTTAACAGTCCCTTTGTCCTAAATCAAAAATAACCTCTAATCAAATCTAATCCAAATTCCTGAAACTTTTAAAGGATAATTCTTCTTGGAAAATTTAATCTAAAGCTTTCATTAAATCCAATAAATGCATCAAGCTTACTAGTACAGTGCAGTTACTTTTAGTAACATTTTGTTGTTAAATGAAATATCAAAATTTGCATGTAAAAATATGACCAATCTAACAGGAGACAGTGGCAAAGTGGTTAAAGATGAACTCTAATGGATCACAGCACTTCTTACATGCTCCTTCAAATTTCACTTGAACAAATTCCAGATTGAGAAAGATTGTTAATTTGCTTGCTCCAAGTTTTCTGGGGCACTCCAGTTTCTGACAATCTTGATAAAAGATAAATAACAAAGTAATCTTTTCCTAAGTTTCTAATATTATGAAATACATGTTGTGTACATAAACTGATATAATTATTTTGTATATTTAAATTATAAATTTTTAAAATTTTATCATAGACAAATCAACTGTAAATCATAAATAGGAATTGTGGCTTATTTCCAAACAATCACATTTAGAGTACTCTAAATTTCTGAAATGTTAGTTAATAAACATGTAATAAAGTTTTCCAACATACCCATTGTAGATCATTTAGAGAGGTCTCTGTCACTATAACTGTAGAGTATTCCTTACGATTATAGACAGCTATAACAATCTCCCCATCTGGTGTCAGAAATGACTCAAATCCACAACCAGATCCTGTTACAAAACTGAAACAAATATATATTTATATATATATATATATATATATATATATATATATATATAAGTTTTCATTTTTAATTTTTTTAAAACCAAATTTGATGTTTTTTGTATCAAATTTAATGTTTTTTTTGATATCATAAAGTGTTTCATCCTTTACTTGATTTATGCTGTTATTTAGAAGGACTAACAGCAATTTAAATAAGTTTCTTTATATTATCTTATAATATGTGCAACACACTATTTTAAATTAAGACAAACACAAAACAACTTAAGAATAAACAAATTTCTCCAAAAATTTACTAAAGCACAGCAGTAATAATTTGGAAAATGTTTCTTAAAGTTAGTAATGCTATTTTTGCCTTTTCTAATCATAAGCCTCTTCAACAGCTTATACATGTACAGCCATGTGACAAAAGTATTGCAACAAATATGGCCGATTTTTCATGGAAGTATTTTGGTTAATTTCATTTGCAATGTTTGGACAGAAATAACTTGACTATAGACACGAAATTTGGCAAGAATAAATTTAAGGGGGTATATTTTTAATTGACACTGGAATTTTGTGAAGTCATCATATGTTTACATTGGCTGCGGAAGTAACAGACGATGGCTCGAAGTGCCAATGAACTGACACCGGACAAAAAGAAAGTTTTGCTAGATTTATATGCTAAAGGATATAAAAATTCTGAAATAGCCAGGTTATTGGGGATACATCGATCCACAGTCGGAAGAATTTTGAAACAATGATGTAGAAAATTGCCATCAAAGTGGGAGACCAAACATTTTGAGTGACCGTAGTTGTTGTAGATTATATCGGTATGTTAGAAAAAGAAGGAGAGATGAACTTTCAGATATTACCAACACTGTAAATAGTTGGATTCCTCGTCCTGTCTGTACAAGGACTGTTTAGAGAATTTTACACTGAGAAGATATTAAAAAACACCAAATTCGGAAGTCCATCACAATTTCCAAGGTCAACCGACAACGACGAGTTCAGTAGTGTAGAGACAAACTAGCATGGACTGAGCACAGGTGGCAAAAAGTTCTGTTTACGGACCAAACCCAAGTTGTTATTGGTAAGAAAAATATTTTACATGTGTGGAAAAAATCAACAGAAAAGTGGAACCCGGAATGTTTGAATATCTTGAAAGCGCCCCACCGGGTGAGTGTAATGTTCTGGGGATGTATTTCATATAATGGTGTTGGCACTTTAGTGGAAGTTGATGGAAATATAAATTCACAAAAGTATATAGATGTAGTAGACGAAAACTTGTGGCCAGTTGTTGCGAAGGAATTTGGCAATGGTGATTGGATTTATCAGGATGATAATGCAACCCCTCATCATTCTAGAGTGACCAATGCCTGGAAAACTGCAAATCAAATACCAAGTATGGACTGGCCTGCACAATCCCCAGATATAAACATTATCGAAAATGTTTGGAGATGTTTGAAAATTAAACTTACTAAAAAATTGGAAGACATTACAAACAGGGATCAACTCATCACAGCAGTCAAAGATATCTGGCGAAGTCTACCTCAGGTCTACATAAAAAGTTTATATGCATCAATTCCAAGAAGGATTTGCAATGTTATCATCCAGAAAGGTTATATTACAAAATATTAGAAGCTTGGTAAGTATTTTACAGTTTTAATATGAAAAATATTGTTTTGAATTTCAACCTTATTTTTTCAATGTGAATGACGTCGACCATGTTTGTTGCAATACTTCTGTCATGTCACTGTATTTATATGTCCTAACAATAAATCAAAGTATCTTTTGAAAACAAACATTTTCAGGACAAAAAATCTTGATAATATCAAATGGTATCCAGTTTACATCAATTGATTGAATTTCAACTGTACCAGTGTAAGAGTTCTCTGAAATTTAATGTAATTTGACATTTTCTAACCATGCCTTGTGTTCCTGTTTTAAAATATTACAATTTTTTTACAAATTTTCAATGTTCACATGACGAGACTTACATGTACATAGACACTATTTAGACAATTTTTTTCATTTAACTCAGGTTATTTTTTTTAGTTGCATACATACAATTTATGTTTAACCTTAAATTTGACACATGTAGAGAGGTTACAATTGCAAGTTTTCTCATTTTTTTTTCACAACTTACCTGTACAGCTGTCTCCTATAAAGAGGTGTATCAGAGGTATTGTTTAAATTTGTATCACAGTCTACACACAACCAAGTATGGAATGAAAATGCGTATCCTGGCCACTTTCTTATACTTGGTAACATTATTGACTACAAAGAGAAAAATATATCACTGATTCAGTTATATGATGTAGTTGTATAAAGTTGTCTTAACATTTACCAATCATCACTCAGGTCATTATGTTTTGTATATGCCAAAGCCTGGGTTCGACCTACAGTATTCACATGTATTACATTTTTGTTCTTAACAATTCCTACTTGTATAATGGTTTCATGTCAGACTTTAATAGGAAAACTTAGGCAAACCAGATTTAGAAACAAATTACAGTAAAACCTTATTATAATGCCCCTTTGATGACTTTGCCAGTTTGCTTATCCCAACAATATTTTAAAGTCCCAAAGATAATTTCAGTTTTTTTCACTCTCAATTTATTGCAAATAAATTAAGTTTATTTTGCGAAAATCTGACCTGACAGATAGTTGCAATGAATCAAGATTTTGATGTATTTTGTATCAATTTAACAATCACTCCTTAATTAAGCTCTTCTTTAACTTAAATCTGGCAAATTTAAAATAATAATTTAAAAAAATTGTTGGTTTTCGTGACATTTAAGAACTTGAGGCATCGTTTTTGGAGATAAACTGAGACTTAAAAAAGATGTCATGTCATATTTTTGTATTTGCATTAACATAAAAGAATGGCAAATATTGCTAAAATAAAGTAAAACCTTAGGGAAAAGTAATGATTGGAAAACTGAGGCTAATACATGTAATCCATTTCTCTCCACTCCACCATTTTACATATAACTGTATAGAATTATATTATAAATGCATGTTATTTAATTTATTAATAAATCTTACATCAGCTGGTTCCTGAAGATTGAAGAAATATAATGCCCCTTCTTTACCCTCTCTCCGTGCCATTGTTGATATTGCTCTCATTAATCTGGTACAGTTTGGATTCTAAAAATAGATCATTATATCATCAAGAGTCACAGACATATGTTAAAAATTTTCCTTTTAACTACTGACATCGCAATTTTATCCCTAACTATTAAATTTAGTGACTGTTTGATATTCCAAATGTCTCAAGCAGTAGCATATATACAAAGCTGTATCACTGATTACTCCAAAATTTGAGAATCTTGAAGTCATGATTGGGTTTACTAGAACCAATTAACTTTAAAAGTCACAAGTAATTAAACTAAAAGTAAAGTATAATAATATTTCTTTATATATTTTAAGTATGAATAGGTAACACTTTTTTCAAACTGTTCTACATGTGAAGATACCACATCTTCAAGTTATAATTTTTAACAATGAGCAGATACATTTGCATGTATATTAGTGATATACTTAATAATTAAACTGAATATGCATTAGTCCATTGTGATTGGTTTGCTGTGTAAAGGTGTGGCATTCTTACTGACTATATACAACATTTAACAACTTAAATTTTGTATTTACCCTCAAAAATATTAATTAAAAAACATTTTTCATTCTGTAACTCAATCAAATAATTATGAAATAATTTAAAACCTGGGATTATCTTTAGCTATACACACCAAGGTTTGTCAATATACCCATATTTCATGTTTTTTCTCTGGTGTATACACAGTGGTTTTAACTAAGAATGCTGGTTTTTATAGTATGTTGGAATGATCTTGCACTGTCATACAATTTTTCATACAAATGTTCTAATGCAAATTGTTAAGACACATAATTTATATACAAATTGTAAAATCATAAAATCAAATTGTTCAGTTTGTATATTTTAGGAGTTCAAAGATGACTATAGCGTGTGGTTTACCATGGTATATACATGTACATGAATTGTGGTATTTAACAAAAACACTGATAATTAGTGGTACATATTTCATCACTTCTATATGATATTTTCAATGCATGTCTTCACTTATTACTAGTGTATATCCTACCTGTTTTTCTTCTTCATCTAATCTTAATAAACCAATCAGCTGTTTAAGTTCTATTGCAGTAATAGATTGTGTACCTAGAGATTCTAACAAGGATATCAAATAACCTGAAAAATGATAAAATAAAAAACTGTTAGAAGAGCATTATAAGTTACCTGCAAATGTAGAAAGCAAATGTTGAACCCTGATGCTAATGATCACAGGCAAGAATAGTAATTCTCAACTTTAAAATGTAAAACCTATTGGCACTTGGCATATGGACAACACCCACAAAACCTTATAACTTCAATACAGCCTGTTTATTTTTTCTTTCTCTTTACAGGAGTTTCTATGTTTTCTGGGGACTCTGGTTTCCTCAGCCAAACAAGAACCGACTACCTCCATTAAAGTGAGAGAATCTTGACTGGAGCATAAAAAAAATTTACCAGTAGAAAATTCTTTTTATATATCATAAACACAATAAACAGAAGTCTGAAAACTTTAAACAAAAAAGATTTTCAACTTAAAAGATAAATAATTTGTTCACGATGTTCTTACCAACAGCTTTTGAATTGACTTGTTTTTCCCGACCAAGTACAGACAATATAGCACTTATCATTCCCCCATTACAACAATTCATCTTGTTATTCGGTCCCTTACAACACAAAGTATTCAAGTTTTCTGACAGCCATATTTGTAGGTCATGTGACTGGATATCTGGTAACCAATGGAGAAGCATGATAGCAGCCTGTGTATTGTGGACACACTGGTTTTGACTTGGATCAAAAGTGCTCTCAACAACCTTAAATGATAACAATTAAAACAAAACATATTTATACATAAATTTTTTAAACATCTTTAAAAAAAATTTGATAACTGTCAGTTTCATTTATTAATTTTCTGTTATTTTTAGCAAAGTTTTTTTCACATTACAAAAGACATTTTTCTGCAATCTTTCAGAAAAATATTATTTTACAGAAAAAAAGCTATACATGTCCACGTACATATACTTCTAAATCCAATGAACACAAGTTTCACAAAATGTATTAAGACAGCAAATAGCAACATGTATTTTAATATCATTTTAATTACTTTATTTTGAAAGATAAAAATTACAGTGTATACTAATAGATGATCTTAAACAAGGCTATCTGTAAATCACACAGTTGAACAGTAAAATCTCTGTTCATATTCATCATTTTTCTTGTCAGATTTTAGCATTATAAATGGGTTTGGAAACAAAGTTAGGAAAGCTAATAATGAAAAAATATTGAAAAAACAGATTATTTTGTGACTTTGTTGTAATATGCCAAAGAGAATCAAGACATTATAATGAGGTTTTAGTATACATAAATGATGTTTAAATAAATTTTTAAGATGTGTATACCAAATTTAGAACAGCTTCTAATAACTCCTGTGATGGCTGCCCAAGACATTTCAGTGCTTCAACAAATTTTCCATATCCAACCCGAAGATGGAATCTTTCCTGAAAATGGTTAATAATTAATAAATGCATAATTCATGTCTGCATACTTCAAATGATATGTCTAATAATAGTGATATTGGTTCTCCATTACAGAAAAATATATCTTGTATAATCACACACAATAATCATTCATTATTAATATCATTAAACAAATCATTCCCAATTTTCAACTTTGCTGATATCCAGAATTGTTTAATGTTTATAAAACTGTAGACCTTAACAGTGTCAGTTTAAGCTTTAAGCGAGTTATTTATAATTTTGTCTTTTTAACTCTTTTGTAAAAGGTAAGGTATGTTGAAAATCTGAAAACAACATACATATAAATACTGAATGTCCCAAAATAGGATCACTATGTCTCATCATGATAACAGTATGAATTGGTTATTTTCAGCCTCAAGATCAGTAAAAGTGATAACAAACCATGTGAAATGATGCCAACTGACTATCTGGTAAAACCAATGGATAAGTTTGTTCTCTGATGTCAAAAAGCTGAGAACACTTTCATTTCCAGATACAAATTCAAAGACTTCATAGACGTAAGAGGTCCTACTCATACTGAACAATTAAAACTATTTGTCACCTCTACTCCTTAGTCTGACACTGCTATCTGACTCCTCTTATTATTCTTGGCTACTTACTTTTATAGTAAATCTAACAGTTAACAGTTAATCCTTATACTGTTCTTACCTTTGCATTACAAGAACCTGACAGTACAGTATTAATAACCTTTAAAACAGACATGGCCAACCTCTGAGCTTCAGTACCAGTTAACTAAAACACAAAAGTAGTTCTTGAAAATCCAGACAAAGAGACAAATACAGAATTTATTATCTGCTTTACATGTATTACAAGAGGCCCAATAGGGCCTGTATCGCTCACCTGGAATACCCTTATTTTTCTTTTTAAATATATCCAATCAGTAAAATGTAAACAAACTCACTAGCAATATCCTTATTTTCTATTATTTCAAGCACAATTTATCATAAATTTTCTTTCAATTGGCCATGTACTTTCAGAAGATTTAGGCCGAAATAAACCTTATTTGCATGTTACATAACTATTGCAAAAATGAAAAATTGTACCACCCAAGGACCTTCCACACTCAATATCCTTTCAATTGGCCATGTTCTTTCAGAGAAGAAGATTTTCAAAGATTTCAGCTAAAAATAAACCTTATTTGCATATTAAGTAATTATTGCACAAACGAAAAATCATACGGAAAAACCCGTTTTATATGTTTTATCCCCGACATCTATTTTCTATGTTTCAAATTTCAACAAAATTGGGACATAAATAAACCCATAATGGCCATTTTTCAATTTTTGCTATTTATAGTAACGGCAGCCATCTTGGATTTCCGACAGACATGTGGGATACAATTTTGAATCTATACCACCCAAGGACCTTCCACACTCAATATCCTTTCATTTGGCCATGTACTTTCAGAGAAGAAGATTTTCAAAGATTTCGGCTAAAAATAAACCTTATTTGCATATTACGTAATTATTGCACAAACAAAAAATCATACGGAAAAACCCGTTAAATATGTTTTATCCCCCGACATCTATTTTCTATGTTTCAAATTTCAACAAAATCGGGACATAAATAAACCCATAATGGCCATTTTTCGATTTTTGCTATTTATAGTAACAGCAGCCATCTTGGATTTCCGACAGACATGTCAGATACAATTTTGAATCTATACCACATAAGGACCTTTCACACTAGATATCATTCTAATTGGCCATGTACTTTCAGAGAAGAAGATTTTCAAAGATTTCAGCTAAAAATAAACCTTATTTGCATATTACGTAATTATTGCAAAAACTAAAAATCATACGGAAAAACCCGTTATATATGTTTTATCCCCCGACATCTATTTTCTATGTTTCAAATTTCAACAAAATTGGTACAAAAATAAACCTGTATTGGCCATTTATAGGTTTTTGCTATTTATGGTAACGGCAGCCATCTTGGATTTAGGACGGACATGTCGGATAAAATTTTTAATCTATAGCAACTAAGGACCTTTCATACCAAATTTCATTTGAATTGGCCTATTGGTTTCAGAGAAGAAGATTAAAGTTTACGGACGCACGCATGCACACATGCACGCACACACGCACGCACGCTTTACCATTCCATAAGCTCACCCTGGCTTTGCCAGGTGAGCTAAAAATACAGTTAAACCCTTTATAAAAAGATTACCTATGGGATCTTTAACTTAATCGGCAGGTGAACTTAATTTACAGGTTCTTTTTGGTTGAAATATAAAGCAAAGTTACAAAACACTTAACAGAGAGGTAGCCATTTAAATAGATGTGATCAATTTGACATGTTTTACTGCATATATGTTCATATATACACCTGTACTTGAACAACATTTAAAGGTTTAGTGGTTTAGATGTTTTTTTTGACATCCAAGTCAAAATTATTTTACTAAAATTGATGTGGTCAGTTTTGCAATGATGTAGAAAACTACATTACTCAAACTGTGTCAAAAATAGACATTTTTGTGATTTAAACTTACAGCAGTTTTCTGTAACAATGAAACAAAGGCATCAAATGTTCCACCACTAACTAAAATGACTTGTAAAGCAGCTTTATCATGACATTCTAACATCTCATTTATTGCACCTGTAGGCAAATACAGAATTTAAAATTTCTTTATACAGTAAAATCAGTTATAAAACATTCATTACAGGAAAAAAAGAATTTTTAATTTCAAGTTATCAAGGAGTTCTAGTTTTCAAATTCAAAATAACAACAAACAGAAACTGGATGAATCAGATCATGACTCACAAGTTATTCACGATAATAATGTTTGTCTAATGTGACATAGGTATTTTACATCTTTATCAACAAATATGATATATTTTTCTTCACACATATACTTAGTAGTGGTCTAGGGTGTAATCTTACAGATCACAGCACCTGTGCCTGTCCAAGGTTGAATTCTACTTTGGCAGATCCTATTGTGAGGAAGTCTGTCAACTCAATTGCAGAAGGTTGATGGTTTTCTCCAGGCACTCAAGTGTTCCATCATCCAAGAACAGACATCCTGAATTTCCCCAGAACTAAATGACCGAATAGAACCTAATTATCTTCACCAGGTGTGAAAAATCAATTTCCCTTCTCCACTATTTAATTAATTTCCTTGGTTTAGGTTTATAACCATTATAATTAGTACCATAAAAACCCAAGTAATGTGCTTATTTATTTTGCCTGAAATAATGATTTTGGAGGGGGGGGGGGGGTGTTAAAATTACATGGGTAAAATTTTTTAAAAGATTTTTCAGTTGTTGGTTGCATGAATGCACGAGTCTAAAACATTCTTCTGGAATTGACCTTGCACATGTCAGAAATGTGAAGCTCCAAAAAATATACTCTTTATTCAAAAATTTTGGACTTTTCCTCAAAATTTGGTCCCAAAAATAGTCTGCACAAATTACTTTAGTTTTTGTATGGGTTTATTTCATTTTTTACCTCTATTTCTTCTTAAATCTTTGTTATACTGTGTTCTCAGCAACAAAGTGTTAATAATCCATTTTTTTAAAAAAAATCCTTAATTCTGAAATTTAGGCAATTTTAACCAAGTTTTCAATATAACCATTACAACATTGGATATAAATGATATAACTCACTTATCATAGAAAGCTGCATATAATTTTCAGCTTCGTCTTCTGGTTCTAAATCCTTCTCTAACAAGACATGCATATAACCCTCCATGACATGTGATACTTCTACCTGTCGCTGATTTTATAATGTAACAAGAATAATATGTTAGTTAAAATTATTAAGTTTGAGGTTTGATTTCCCTAAAGTTGTAGAAATATTAAAAGAATGCAAAAATTTATATTCAATATAATTCAGTTGCATCTATATCAGTTTCCATCCAACAGCGTGAAAACATTATAAGCAGAGTTTACAAATGATCCTGAGGCTAGTTTTTGACTTGGGAAATGAAGTTCGGACCAGACTTTTAGAAAGAAGCAGCTAATGGTATGTTTACAGACCTGTCACTTCACTCTTATACAGAATAGGAAAGACATTAGAGTAATAAGACTGACAAGTTTTGGTTGAGAAACTGTAATGTAAAACACTCTAACCCATTCACTTAACATGGGCCACATTTCCCCAAGTTCGGTATCTATATTTTCCCCCCCCAAAATTTTTACTTTTTTTCTTTTGATTAAATTAAGAAGAAAACTATTACTTGAACATTTCTGCTATTTTCCTTCCATTAGATGATTCCCAAAATTGCATTAAACCATTCTAATATCTCAGTTCTAAGTGTCCATGACAAATTTTGGACAGGGGTAAAATAAGTAAAAAGGGTAAATTCTTTTAATGTTTCACTGTTGAAATTTTATAGAACGTCAATCTGTCTCCATGAAAAGTCAAATGGAAGACCAGATATAAATATGCTAGCAAGTTGTTTTACTTGAAAATAGAGCAATGCAAAAAGTTCTTAAATGCAGTAATAGTCAATTTAATATCTGGGCCTTGGTAGCTTTTTGGTGTAAAGTGAAAGTTATAAATAGCAATGCTCGGGTTTAAAACCTAACTTTGAAAGATCCTAATGTGAGAACTTATATCAATTATTTAAAACTGATGGTTTATGGACACTTAAGATTCCTCAACAATCCCAAAACTGATTGCCTTGGACATTATATATCATTACTCTATCCTTTTACTCAATACTCTGTATTCTTACAAAAAATATCTACCTGATCAGGACTAGAGCTGTGTATAACATGGACCATCCTGATGATACATTTAAGTACTAAATCTTTCAGGAAGTAAAGTTCTTGCCGTTGTTCATTTGTTGGTCCCTGTATCTGGTTTATAGACAGGAGTTTAAGTAAGATGTCTAGAGTTGCTGGAGTTATTGCCCTTAATGCATTGAACTGAAATATAAAGTAACACATATATACATTGTATATTTGTAGTTTATGTGATTAGTTTATGTAGTTGGTACATTAAGATACATGTATTAAGAAATTTATCAAAGGAACAAAAATACAATAATCAAATGTCCAAGTAATTGTGTTTGTGACAGTACATAATTTTATATAATATCCAGTAAACTTAAATACATGTTGTAATATTCTTTACTTACTTAACCCTACTGTTAACTGAAAATAACTACATATATGTACACTCTCAAATATCATTAAATACATGTATTTCTATAGGAAGTAAAATACTGCTGCTACATGTGTGGATTAAATGTTTAAAATAATGATATCAACACCAAAAGTGATCTCCTGACACTATATGTCAAATATGCAACACAATAAGCCATTTGCCTCCTTTTCCATCATGTAATACTCTGAAAAACATTTTATGCTTGCAGAGTAATTCTATGTAATCGTTGTACATAGGGGGTTCTCATGACTCACCTCAAGAAAGTGAAGATACTAAACTTTTTCAATTTAAACAGTTTCTATGTTAATTTATTTATTGCCACAAACAGAGAGAATGAATACTTTAGAAATTCACGAGAATTATTTTTGTACTTTGCATTATTTTTATATTGTGTATGCATTATTTCTGATCTGAGAATTAAAAAATTACCCAAGTGATAGAAAACATAAAATTTAAAAACTTTGAGAAGTAAAAAATACCTGATCACCACAAATAACTGATCCAAACATGTTCAGTAAACGTATGTGCAAATCCAGAGGCAAGGTATCTTTTTCACAGCATTCTGAAAAACATGAATAAATGTCAAGGAACTATCTCAAAATTACTTAAGACATGTGACTGAGTAGTTAAGGTGGCATGATTTGATGGTCATTGTTTCGAGTCCAAGCTAGGCAGTGTACTTGAGCAAGACATTAATCTCACATTTCTTTAGTCAACCCAGCAGCAAGGATATTGTAATCTACAAATTATGCTGGGGTTTAACCTCGAGATGGATGGACATCTCATCAAAGTGTAAGTGTTGTACCCATAGCTGATTCATGTCAATGAAACAGGGATAGACCTTGATAAGTCTATAGACATGTAACACACTTTAACTAGCTGCAAAATAAGATCTGTCTAAAGGTTAGTATGTTAATCTGCATATCAAAACACTTTAACAAAAACTTTTAAAACTGGACACTAATGCTCAGGCTTATACATACTTATATGGGGTTTCTCTGGGTATTAGAGTTTCCTCCACCCAACCACCTTGGTGGAAGAGGAAAAATGACTAGGGTCTGAAAACATTTTTCTCTATTCAATAACAATTTCTAATTTTTTATTTCTATAGAATGGTATCTTGTTTACTAACCATAAAAGAATGGTACAAGTTCTACATGTAAAGCTGCAGGTCTGTATTGAAGGCGACTTTTATCCACTGTCCATCTGAAATAAAAATACAAATAAATAAAGGATAAACAAAAGATAACAAATAGATTTTTGCTTTTCTTGGGCATGTTAAGAATGCAAAAATTGAATCTATCTGTTAAGAAATATTTGTGGGGAATAAATATTGTCAAACATGATGGTCAACAAATATTTTCAAAAAAAAATTCATACTATTTAGAAAGCAATAAAAGAGCTACAAAAGTTAGTTTGTTCCAAGCATATAGATTTGTGAAATCAATCTTTACCCTGGTTCTAGTAAATCAATATGACTAAGAGTACAATACTCCTTCTTGTGAGATGTCAATTCATTGCAAGGTTACCCCCCCCACCCCCTCCCCATTTCATTTTCACAAAAAACATCAAGATTATAAGTGATCTGTGAGCATGTAAAAGAATGCTTTAAAATAAAAAGGGAATGCAATTTTCTTCAATACTTTTTACTTTAATATTTTGAAAGCTGCATATTTACCCTTTAAGTCTCTTTCTCCAAATGAAATAAGGATCATAAAGACATTCAAAGAAATGTATTGTTAATTTAACCACAACCAACAAAATGTCTCTATTAGGGATATCTGGACATGTTGCAATCTAAAAATAAAGAATAATATACATGTATATTATACCAATAATAATCAAAATGTAGTCTGTTTCCAAGAACTGTCTTTAGTGGTGAATCTTGATTTTTTTTCTTATACATGTACTTGAGAAAAGATTTGAATTGAATGGACGATGTGTACATTGTTTTACAAATTAGTATGCAGAAATTTGCACAGTATTCATTTGACTCTTTTCTAAAAAAAATTAGATTAATACTTATAATTCATATGATAATGAGAAATAGAACAATTTGTAATTTTTAGACAACTTGAATCATTAATTTGTAAATCCTAAAAGGTGTTTAAATCGTAATGATACATTTACCAACCACCTTTCATAACAAATGTCTGCATGACTGTAATGCACTTGATGCCTTCATAAATGTTTTATTTCCATTCTGCATGTGAGTGGGTGGGCTTATCACATAGAAGATTTGTTAACTTAAACAATCATTTGGCAGCCAAAATACACACAAAGATCTTGTAAACTTCTCTGAATCAATGAAATGGAAGAATCATTTTGAAGCGAGTTATAAATACCTTTTCTACTACAATTGTAGTTATGTTAACGATGTACTTAACAAACTCACAGGAAGCAACCAGAGGAACATTGTCATAATTCCTGAAAATAACCAAATACATATCAGTTAATTATTACAACCCACCTGAAGAGAACATGTCCCCATCTTTAAGCACATACAACCACATTCATATATAATTTAAAATACTTTTTACATCTAAAGATACATGTATATGGTTAATAAATACAATGGAACCTGTCTAAACTGAACAATTTCAAGAACAAATATTTGATTCAAATTACACAATCTTTTGTTCACATAAGTTGATATTACATTGATATATGTATGTTATTTAACAAGTTAAGACACAATTTTACTGGTATGTCCTAAAAATGAGTTCAGATAGTTTTTAGCTCAACTGGCTAAAGCCAGATGAGCTTATGGCATGATGCGCAGGTGCTTGCGTCCGTTAACAGCAAAAACTCTGAAACTACTGGGCCAATTTTAACAAAACTTGGCAGGAATGATCCCTAGAAGGAGTAGATGAAAATTTGTACAATTGGTTTCCATGGCAACCAAAAATAGGTCACAGCGACCTAGAATGCAAAAAAACTAAAATAAGCTTCTTCTCTGAAACCATAGGTCATATGCAAAATCTGATGTGATATTTGGCTTCTGACACCCTTAAACATATAGGTTGTACATTTCGTGAAAATCTGTCAAAAACAAGGTTACGTGTTTTTTGCGTTTTTCTGACATACTTCGTAAAAAAGTGCAAATAAGGCTTATAATGAAATATCAACTTTGATAATCTTCTTCTCTGAAACCATGAAGACTTAAGCTTTAATATTTGGCAGTTAATATCAGCTTGAGCCCCTTTACCAAGTTTGTACAAATGGTGGTCCCCGGTCCATTTTTGGCCCCACCACAGGGGTCCATATATCTGCATATGCATATATGGCTTATAATGGGATATCAACTTTAAAAATCTTCTTCTCTGAAACCATGAAGCCTGAAGCTTTCGTATTTGGCAGTTAATATCAGCTTGAGCCCCTTTACCAAGTTTGTACAAATGGTGGCCCCCAGTCCATTTTTGGCCCCAACCCAGAGGTCCATATATCTGCATATGCATATATTGGAAATCAACTTTAAAAATCATTTTCTCTGAAACTGTAGGGCCTAAAGCTTTCATATTTGGCAGTTAACATCAGCTCAAGTTCCTTTACCAGGTTTTCACAAATAATGGCACCTGGGTAATTTTTGGCCCCACCCCAGGGGGGGGGGGGCATATATCTACATATGCATATATGGGAAATCAAATTTAAAAAACTTCTTCTCTGAAACTGTAGAGCCTAAAGTTTTCATATTTGGCAGTTTATATCAGCTCAAGTCTCTTTACCAGGTTTGTACAAATGGTGGCCCCCCGTCCATTTTTGGCCCCACCCCAGGGGTCCATATATCTGCATATGCATATATGGCTTATAATGAGATATCAACTTTGAAAATCTTCTTCTCTGAAACTGTGGGGCCTAAAGCTTTCATATTTGGCAGTTAACATCAGCTCAAGTTCTTTAACCAGGTTTTCACAAATAATGGCCCCTTGGTAATTTTTGGCCCCACCCCAGGGGCCCATATATCTACATATGCACATATGGGAAATTAAATTTAAAAAACTTCTTCTCTGAAACAGTAGGGCCTAAAGCTTTCATATTTGGCAGTTAATATCAGCTCAAGTCTCTTTGCCAGGTTTGTACAAATGGTGGCCCCCGGTCCATTTTTGGCCCCATCCCAGGGGTCCATATATCTGCATATGCATATATGGCTTATAATGGGATATCAAATTTGAAAATCTTCTTCTCTGAAACCATGAAGTCTTAAGCTTTCATATTTGGTAGTTGATATCAGCTTGAGCCCCTTTACCAAGTTTGTTCAAATGGTGGCCCCCGGTCCATTTTTGGTCCCACCCCAGGGGAAATCAAGTTTAAAAATCTTCTTCTCTGATACTGTAGGGCCTAAAGCTTTCATATTTGGCAGTTTTCATCAGCTCAAGTTCCTTTACCAGGTTTTTACAAATGGTGCCCCTGGGTAATTTTGACCCCATCCCAGGGTTCCATATATCTACATATGCATATATGGGAAATCAAATTTAAAAATCTTCTTCTCTGAAACTGAAAGACCCAAAGCTTTCATATTTGGCATTTAACATCAGCTCAAGTATCTTTACCAGGTTTGTACAAATGGTGGCCCCCGGTCCATTTTTGGCCCCACCACAGGGGCCCATATATCTTCATATGCATATATGGGAAATCAAACTTAAAAATCATTTTTTCTGAAGCTGTAAGGCCTAAAGCTTGTACAAATAAAGGCCCCAGGCCATTTTTGGTCCCACCCAGGGGTCCATTATCTTCATATACTTAAATGGGAAATCAAATTTAAAAATCTTCTACTCTGAAATTGTTAGGCCTACAGCTTTTATATTTAGCATTTAACATCAGCTCAAGTCCCTGTACCAAGTTTTTATAAATGGAGGCACAAGAACCATTTTAGTCAGTTGAGCTCCACAGGCCCTTTTGGGCCTTTTGTTTTGTTTATTCAGATTTTGGTTTGTATCAGTTCCACCTGAACTGAGGTAACACCTGAAAAAATCTATTCCTCATAAAAATGGCATTCCTAGGGGGTAAGTGACTGGTCTACCACTAGGCTAAAAGATGTGGACTGGAATATATAGCAATAAATAACTATTATTACAGATAACTATATCCAACATTACTACTAGCTCAATTCTGTTATACTATTAATTAGACATTAAAATTGACCAGATCAAATCTAATAAATCAATAACCAGGTAACAATATTAATAGTATAAACTCAGTGTAAGATAACAAATTCTCTCTGGTGGATATTTATCTTGATCTTGATTTATATCAGACATTAGTTAATTACATACCAGATAACAGTAATGAATATATTATGAGAGTAATTAATTAAAGAAGGATACAACCTTATAATATTGGAGAAATTTGTGATAGGTAAAATATCATTAATTTATTAAGGTGTAAAAGGTCATCAATCAGTAACAATGTCATGCAAAGAGACATGGCCTGTTGATTTATTTTTAGAAACTTTAATAGTAGGTTGGTTGGCTAGTTAAATGTTGTTATGTGTCAAGTCAGCAAATTTTAGCTTTTTGCAACAAGACAAGTTTTTGTACTAGTGCATACTAGTGGTGGCCTTTAGAGTGCCTGCACACTTGCAGGCATTCTCAAGGTAAACATAGTAGACCACTCAGTCTATTACACTGATACCAGGCCAAGCAGTAGAGGCCTACATTAAGAAAAAACATTTTTTAATTTGTAGTTATGCAGAGTGAAACCCACAGTAATGAGATGCTATGAATTTTATTTTAATACCTTTTGAACTCAACCATCATGCCCCTCCTCCTTTTTTAGAATAGGAAAGACACAACTAACTGTTACATTGTGTATTTTTCAGTTTTTGTAAGTTACAACATGTACAAATATGTTTGACTTGGGATTTGATTGAATAAATGGTGTTTTATGCCCCACTCAAGATATTTCACTTGTATCAAGGTGGTCAGTTATAGATGGAGGAAGAAACATAAAAACATCATTAAAGACATCATTAAAATTAGATAAACTGAATAAAACTAAGAAACTAGTGTATTATAGTTTTACTGTCCCTCAAAAGTGGAGCGGTTTTTTTTTTTTGGTTTTTTTTTTTGGTTTTTTTTTTTTTGATGTCAGCTGATGTCAGCTCTGGGGTGTAGGAGGGAACTGGAATACCAAGAAAAAATTTCTTACTGTCAGCAAAAGAACTGACAAACTTACACTAGGATTTAGATGTGATATAATCCATAATCTGGAGTTTTAGACAAAATGAGCTACAAAAACATACTCCACTGTGCACTGTCATACATGAAATACTTTAAGTGCAATTTAAAAATAATCAAAATTCAATGTGAACAGATGTATATAACCTGACTTAAGTATAACAAATTGATCAAAAACTTACCTGCATATTACAATTAGACATTGTAAAATTGAATTTACAAAGTCAATATGTTCCAGTTCACATCCATGCTGAAAACTTTCACTACAGTTGGCAAGCTGACTTCCAAATACTTGTAATATTCCATCTGGCAACTTAGTTAAATGTGGACCCTCATCAGAAAATCTGAAATACCAACATGGAGATTTTATTTAGCAAATTTTTTTGTCCAGACTAAGAAGTGCTTAGAATCATGTTGTTTTTAACAGGGCTGTTATCCACAATAGTGCAACCTTATCATTTTAAAGTCCTTTTTAAAAGAATTAAGAATTTTTTCATGGAGTGGAGTAATGGAGTTTTATGCCACCATCAATATTCTTTCACTTAGATCTACTTTGTCAGTTCAAAGATGGTGGAAGAAACCCAAGTGTCCTGAGAAAAACACCAACCTTCAGCAAGGAAACTGACAAACTTTCTTTCCCTAGGAACTCTCTCCATTAAGATCTAAACCTTGGTGGTGAGAACTGTAAGTTCAGATTGAGATTAATCATGAAATATAACTTTTGACTTAATGGTCATATAGATTACATGCCATGAAAAATTTAAATAAACAGCTGTGCCTGGAGCGCATGATACGCCAATCAGATATTTAAACTTCTTTTTTAATGTCTAAAACAACTTGACATTTATCTGAAACATATTTTTTTAAAACAAAAGTAGCAAATTTATTTCTCAATGTTTATTCACAAACCTTTTTGATTATAGGACAAATATAACAAAAAAAGTTCAAATGATTTTTGAGTTACAACATGAAAAAAAATGCCTAAAATTTGACAATTAAAGGCCAATAACTCCGAAACGAGAAAACATACGAAACTCAAAAATGAAAGGGAACTTTCTGCCTTAGGTACAAACATTTCACAAAAGTTTCATTAAAATTGCTCAAAGCATTCTTGAGTTAGCATATGACGTGTGGACATACGGACGGACGGACTGTGCCGTACCATAATACGTCCCGCCATAGACAGGCGTATAAAAATCATAGAATTCTTGATAATGTACAAAGTCAAATTTAATTTATATTTAACTAAATCAAATTCAACAAACGGGGATTGTTATTCCATTTTTTTCTAGAACAAAAGAGCATGCTAAGGGTTTTGTCCGACTGAAAAATGAAATAAATCATTTATGCACTGTAACACAAATATTTAAGTTTAAACTTGACTTTGTATTTTCTCAAAAACCAATAAAGTCATTTACAAAAAAAAAAAATGAATCTTTTTTGTTGAGATGGACATAACTCACCATAACCAACAACATGTTAAAGCCTACAGCTTGTTAAGGTGCTTTTCATATGACTATTAACATTGATACAGGCATACATACAGCTGGGCAAACACTGCCCAAATGTGATAGATGTGAATGAAATACTACCCTGATAGAAATTCACATTTAACAATATGTTATGACCAATTATTGCATTTAAATATTACTTACCCTTCATTTAAATGCTCAAAGTCAAAATCAACCAAATCTTTGTAACTTCTCTGTGAAAAATTTGATGAATTCTTTCAACTTCTCAAGTTCGTTCTGTAAGTAAATACATCTACATCAAAATTTTACAATTACAGTAGATGTATTTGAAATCTAATGACTTGAATTTAGAAACACTTATATCAATAATCACTGTAAACTTTTACATCACCATAGTTTGAATGCAGCAAAAAATTTAAATATGTCATGAAACACACACAAAAAGTACAAAATTACCTTTGGCAAGCAAAATGACAAATTTTTTAAAATTAGAATGTGCCTGAATGAAGTTCTATCCTAAGTAGAGAGAGGATCTGTGATTTGTAAGTGTAAATTTTCAACCACTTTGCCCCAGTTATCAAAAGGAAAAAGAATTTATGTAAATTAACTTCCTTTAAAAGCTTTTGATTTAGAATAAGAACAATTTTTGCTAATGCCTAAAACAATCTCTGATATTGTTGTATTCTTTTAGTATGACAACTGCAATTTACTTTTTATATTGGTAAAATATGTAAGCCTACAACTTCAAAGGACCACGGATTTGATGGATTAGATGAAATGTATTACCTACATGTAATTAAGTGAAAAGATATTCCTTAATATTACATCATGTGAGATAAATCTATCTTTGATTTACTGTAAGAATTTCACAATTAATGAAAGAAAGGGGAAAACACAATAGAAATTATAATGACAATGAGATTTATTATATCTGTAATGGTAAAAGGAAAAATGCATTACATGTACAAAGTGTAAAACTTTAAGCATTGTTCAGTGATTTGGTAAAGTTTTTAAAAACTACATTTGGCCTTTAGATTGGCAACATAAAAAGTGGTGTATTAATCTGTCTGTTTAACAAATAACCAGTGCTATAGTGAAATTAAGAGGCTTTGAACCATCACAATAGGCAGTGCCTACAATCACTTTCTAGCACTCTGGGTAGTTCAGTTGGTAGATCACATGCCTATAGTGTGGAGGCCCTGGGTTTAACCCCGGTCAAATCCTGCCTAAGTTATTCTTCCTATAAAAGTTTCGTGTCCACTGTGGCCTTCATAAGTAGATGGCTGGTATTTATGGTGATTAAAATTCCATTTAATGAAACCAGAGTGAGATTTTCATGTAGTACCATTTAGAAACTTAAAAATAAAGAGAATGTATTCTAGTGGTCATGTGCAAAGTAAAACAGGCACTCACTTATAGCATGAGAGGTAACAGGTCTAATTCCAAGTCTTGATTGTGCATTTTTCCACCTTCCTGTTAAAATAAAACAGGTTTACCACTACAAGGACCAATGTGCTTATTAAGTTAAGTCAAACTGCACAATACTCCTGACAAGACACTGCCTTAATATAAAGTTTTAAAAATAAAATAGGTCAAAAAATATAACAAATCTATCACTTCAATTTGAACAAGATAAATGCCCACCCCCTAATTTAGAGCACCTATGGATCTATGCTTTCCCTATATTTAATGTATCTATAGATCCTTAATCATCGTAAATAAATAAAACCACATTAAATATGACGATAAAAATCAGAACTTTTTTGAAAGAAATGCGAGATTGATTAACATAAACATCATTCACAGTGATGACTGAGTCTGTGTCTACCTTGGATGAGTAGATCATCCACAACTGATACAAGTTTTCTGTAGTCGTCAACTCATCCATGTTAAATTTTAACTGTCATCATCGGGAAAGGGAATTTTTATCAGTTCGAACGTGTAAATAAAATGCCATAAATCTATTTTTATGACATCGAGATCTTCTGCAACAGTTCTTCATTTCCTGTCTTGATCATCTTGCAGCTGACTGTCTTAGTGTACCGGAAGTGATTCTTGTTTACGAACGGGGCACCTGTTGTTTAACCCAAATGGAAATAGTCGATACCAAAAACTATATACACAAGTACCAGCTTTTACCAAAACTTACCTATGTATATGTAAAGTAATTATACATCATGATGTAATATCCTCAAGACGTCCGACTTCGTGGAAGCATCAAATTCGTGGCAGTGCGTTTACACTGGATATCATTTAAGAAAGTGCATCACTGCACTCACTCAAAGTCAAATAAGGTGTCACATGGTTGGAAATCTTTTAAATAAGGAAAGGTAAGGAAGTATAAAAATATCAAAAGTTTAATTTTTTGACAGATTTCACTATTACCAAATTATTCTTGAAGATATATCTTTATCTTTATTAATGTCATGATAATAAATAACGATGTAAACTACGACCTATTTACACGATCATCATCTGAAACTTTTTGTGCCCAAGGTAATACTCGTTTTTAGTGTACTCAAAATCATGTGTCTCTTACGCTGTCATGGGCGGATTTAGGGGGGGGGGGTTGCTCTCGTTGCTCGGGAAACTCCCTTCTTCCGGCTTTTTTCACTAAATGATATCAGAGACATATATATATGTCTCTGATGATATGATGTAATATGACGTGAATTCCGCATGTCCGATGATATCGGAAAAAATCCTTATTATTTATTAATCCAAAAATTCCAGTCGATACTCAAATTAGACTATTGAAAGTATAATATTTTGAAACAATCAGTTTTGTAGGCCCAAATTAGAAGAAATCTTTTCATAAGGGAGATTTCCAACATATTTTGGTCACGTTTTGATGACGTCTGCCGCGAGGGTTTTGTTTACAATGTTTTCCGGTATATTGAAATGAAAACAACCTAACTTATTCTTCTTTTTAAAGTTAAGTACAAGGAATGTATATCGAGATTGATTTTTTACTATTTACTTATGATTAACCATTAAATTTAACAACAAACTGTTAGTATCACGAAATTAAGCTACAGAAAAATACTAATAAAAACCGGCCAAAATATGAAGCCTATGGAAAAATAGAAGAAGTTTTTTAGTTCTTGTTGAAGGTCAAAGGTATTCTCTATTCACTCTGATATCCTAAATAGAATAATAATAAAAAATAATAATAAATAAATAAATAAGTAAAATAAAGAGAATTACTTTTCAAATTCTTTATGATATTTTTTGCCGTATCTTCAAAAATGTGGTATCCATGTTAATTATATTAATTATAATACTTAAACTCTTGAACTTCCTCAAAGGAAGTGAAGCCGGGTGCTCAAGAATAGTAGGCACCTCCTAGTCCAATTTCATTCTGACCCTGACACACTTTTACCCTTACGACTGTGTGTCGGGTCGGCACAATTTCTATATCAAAAACCTGGGATTTTCCGATACCAGATGGTATCTGAAGGGGCGCCGCCTGATTTCGCTTAAGACTAAAAGTATTAGTGAGACTGTAAAAAAACTATCCCCTATCGATATGTGAATGATTTGTTTTCCAAAATATTAATATAGTTCAAGATGTATTTACCGCTTGGTTGAGAATTCGGATACATTTTTAGGGTGATTATGTTTGCCGAGCCCTTCGTCCATTTTCAAAACAAGACTACGCGACCTCGCAAAACTCTAACTTCAAATATTTTGGAAAACAAATCATTCACCTTCGACCTGGAATAGTATTTTTTTTTTTTTACAATTCCACTAATATTTTGAGTCTGAAGCAAATGAGGCGACGCCCCTTTCGACACCAGTTGGTATAGGAAAATCTGGAGTTTTTGATATCGAAATTGTTTTGACCCTACATACAAGCGTAAGGCATAAAGTGTGTAAGGGTAAGAGGAAATTCGGACTACTGTCTAGCTAGCTACACCTGGTAACTTCGAAAACAACTTTGTGAATAAAAGGAACATTGAACAATGGGACATCAAATGTATCCATGATATATTGAATATAGCTACTTAATACTTTTCAACAAAATTGTGATGACGGTCATAAAACATTTTAGGGCCTTGAGAAAAAACTGATGAGGCAGGTCAATTAAAAAGAAAGGCTACAGGTTGATCCCATTTTTCAATAATCTAGATCAAGCTTATAAAATAAGATTATGAAAAGTATCCGAGTCAGTCGAAAAATCTGTAAAATTTGGTTAATTTTAAATTTTCAAACTATAATATTAAAAGCTCGATTATTAATATAAGGACTTTTTGGCCATTCACAGCATATATATCAGGTTATAATTGGTTTTGTAGAGACTACAATGAAGGCATACTTTTCGATGATTTTGGCACCAAACACTTTTAGCACACTACTTGACATCTTTAGAATTTTCCAGTGTCCATTGTCCATACACAACCTCCAGTTGACTCTATTTGTTGTTCTTTTTTGTTTATTAATATTTGGTAATAAAAATAAAACAAACATACCAGTCCTTGTCCAAACCACAATCAAAAAAAAAAAAAAAAAAAAAAAAAAAAAAAAAAAAAAAAAAAAAAATTAAAAAAAAAAAAAAGTGAAATTTTTGAAAGATGGCAAAATTAGTTATACACGTGAACTTCCATCAAGGAAGTGAGGCCAGGTGCTCCGGAAGGGTAAGCACCTCCTGTCTAGCTAGCTACACTCGTCACGTGCAAGTCAATTTTTGAAAATGAAAGGAACAAAGAACTAGGGTAAGTCAAATATATCCAGTAAATAATTTTTACGAACTTTTCTATTCACAAAACATACTAGTTCCTACATATAAAAGAACACACACGGAACCTTCATTATATTGATTTTATCTGGCTTTTATGAAAAAATACCCTTTTGTATGAGATTATGTATGTACTGACATCATAAGTATATTTTATTCACTACACTTTTGGTACTTGAAATGCCACTTCCGCAGTAGAAAAATAATTTTCGTCGAAGAACCTTTCACCTGTGGCTGTAATGAACATGTTGGGTTTGTTAAAGAAAGTAGATATTACATTGTCTTTGCACGGAGATAAAGGAAAATGAGTTTGCTCATTATATACCTAAAACTTTTAGCCCCTGTTCAAAGACAGCGAAAATACCCCTTTCATGTATTTACAAGATTTTGTGGCATTTAGTTTTTGTAAAATATTTCTCTTTAAAAGGAATATCTTAGAAATGTATCCAACCTTTCCTAAATCTGTAGAGTTTCTTTGTAATATAGTGCCAAATGACCGTCTGAATCTATGCATTTTTGAAAATTTCATACTGACCGATTCAACAACGCTCTGAAATAAATTAAAGATTGGTTTCACAAAGTTTTGTTATCATCATTATTTCATCATTAGTAGCGTTTAGTTGAATTCATAATTTCCATTACTTCCCCTTATCTGAGTTGTTTTTGCTATCGGAATATATAACATTTATAAACATTGCACCAACCCCCCCCTCTCTCTTTCACACACACACACACACACACACACACACACACACACACACACCATAATTACAACAACACTGTATTTTACGTTTCAATGAAATTTTATTAAGGCTTTCACAGATTTGCTTGAATCATTAATACATGTATATTAACATAAACATGGATGGAGTGATTATAATCAACAATTGTTTATACCATAAATTAATATAAACATGCAATAATATAGAGAACCAGTATCACAGCGATAACAATAAACAGTGTTTGTAAACACTTGAGATTGGCAAGATTTCACTACTAACTTTTTATTGTGTTTTTGGCAGCAATATTTGTAAAATGTCCGTTCTTTCTTGCTTCTATTAAAATTAATTCAGTAGTTATCAATATTTGAATGATGCATATACGCCGACTCGATTTAGAAAAAAGGTATTAGTTTAACACCGAAGTTTGGTAAATGCAATACTTTATAAATTCAAAAGGACCACTTGAGATCTCCTTTGCTTAAAACTTGAAATACCATAAAAAGTGAATGGATTTATTTACAGTGAATAGCGGTGACGAATTCACAAAATTAGGTGAAAATCAGTCGAGTAATTTTTATTATTAGATAGACAAAATTGGTATGTTTATTTTTGAAGCAACCGATGATCTAATTTAAGTTTTGTTTGTCATGGTTTGGGTGTTAAGTACTTGTTATTGTATTGATATTTCATTTTAAAAGGTAGATCTTTGTGTGATATACTAGAGATAGATTACACATAACGTATATTTATCGGGCGTTAAACTCCGCCTATTTCTTTTAGACCAGCCGTCCATTGGCAACGTGTTGTCAGTGGACTTTAAACTCTGCCCATTCACATGGGGACAGCCTGCACATTGGCAATGTGTTCTTAGTGGTCTTTAAACCCCACCCATTCACATGGGGGCGGCCCGCACATTTGCAACGTGTTCTCAGTGGACTTTAAACTCCGCCCATTCACATGGAGGCAACCTGCACATTGGCAATGTATTTTCAGTGGACTTTTAAACTCTGGCCATTCACATGGGGGCAGCCTGCACATTGGCAATGCGTTCTCAGTGGACTTTACCATCCACCCATTTATATGAGGTCAGACTGCACGTTAATGAAAATTCTGCATAACCGTTACATTGAACTCTTTGAAATACACATTTATACCTTTTACAGTTAAAACACCCAGAAATGATAAGCTTGCAAACATCATGCCGCTTTGATAAAGTTAATTAAAACAACGTTCAACTAAATTTTTGTCACGAGAATAATTACATTATCTGCATTATTTCCCAAAATGTTCTAAGAAAGGTAGACGAAACTAGCAATATGAAATATATTTTACTATGGCACATAATATTGATATTGTAACAAAGGTCGAAAACACATTAGTTATCGCTAATGAATGTCGCTTTTAAGTTGGAACATGCGAAATAAGAATCTTTTCTTTACACATATTTACCACCTAAGTAATGAATGTTAAATGGTTCTGTTATAATCATTTTTGTTATCATCATATAAAACTGATGTTAACGATTACTTTGAAAAAAAACTATTTTGGGCCTTTAAAGCTTTTAAAACAGGATCATCAATTAAAAATTTTATGTTCAGTGTGCGTTTTCTATATTTTTGATTGCATATTATAGCCATTTAACATGCAAATGAAATGTCTGGTATTTGAAATCAACCGTTTTTTGAACATTATACAATAATTTTTCTCTTGAAAATGTCTTGATTCCGTACTTTGCCTATGAAATGTGATCAACTATATACACTGTTAAACTACTGATTGCCAACTAATGTTAGGATATAATAGTTCTGTACACATATTAAATGATAAAGAATATTTCTGAATACTGAACTATTAAACAATTGCTGATAGATAAATAAATGTCATGGATAAAAATTTAAGTTGACTTTTACCACAAAACTTCTTAACACTCACCAAAATTGACATAACCTGAATAATCTATAAATTTGTGCATGTGACCATACTGAGGAATGAAAAATGTAAAAGGAAAGAAATGGTTTTAAATCAAGATATACTTAAAGTCAAGATGCAAGAAAACAGTTGAGAGAATAATGATTTTGTATAAATGTGGTTAAACAATTTTGTGTAGCCGGCACATTTAAATACATGAAAAATATGTAATTTGTTTAAAAACCAAAATAATGAGAAAGAATTATTTTATTCTCAGAACTTTTTAAATATTTTAAAGTAATGAATAAATAAAATATATATATATATATATATATATATATATATATATATATATATATATATATATATATATATATATATATATATATATGACTAGTAATGTCAGCAATATCTTCAAAATCTTGTTATTATGAAAATGGAATTTTCACTACAGAAATACAAGAAAGTTGTCTAGTTTTCAAAGATTATTTCTTACGTTACCAAATAGGAAAACAAAAAATTGTAATCGATATATGTGCATTTTTATAACATCCATGATTTATGTACATTATGATCACTTTTTCATACAAATGTATATAGTACACGGGAAGCACATAAAAACAAATATAACAAATTATAATGAACCCAATGTTTTGGTACCTAAACTCAGTTAAAGTATAGGTAATATACGACTCATTATAACAAACTGTATAGTGAAACTAAAAAGATAACAAGTTAGCTCGCCATTGACTCCAGCAAAGAAAAACTTAAACATATGATATCCAAAAAGCTTAAAATTTCCAACACAGTCTTGTACTGAAATGACTGGGTGATAACGTAAGTTATTCTTCCACTTTATACAGGCGAGCTTTAATAACGAATTGCAGATTCTGTTTGCACTCAAGATTGATAAATCTCAAAAACTATTATCAATATATTTACTTGATATACACAAAAACGACAAATCATTTTACTCAAACACAAAAATTAACACAAATCACATCCCACATTTATACAAATCAATTAAACTAGTGTATTGATATCACGAATTTATACCACGTTATTAAATTCCGCTTTTGACGATAAATGAAGTATGAAATGGAAGTTTTGATAACATGTTCAAACAATTTCTACAATATACTGTTTAGTAATTTTTGAAAGTTGGAATTATTATAAAACATCGATTCGTTTATTTTTGCAACATGATTTATATCATGGCAAAAATCAACTTAAACATATTTATCTACAAATATTAATAAAATCTGAATTGTTAATAAATTTCATTTTCATTATTTCTGAAGAAAAAACATATGGTAATTAAACTGGCGTTAGTCGTATTCGACAACAATATGCTCAAGGTGCAAGGAGCTATAGAAAGTATATTTCCAAAAGTGGTAATCGAGATCAGTTTTTATTTTTACTTTATCGAAACGAAAAATACAAAAACAAATATCGTGAAGATACAGCCTGATATAAGAATTCATGTTTTGAATCACTTTTCCCTATGTCCGGAGTTCAATATATATTATTACTCAATATACACGACTACCTACCACATTTTGTTTAGATTTAAGCAAAATTTAAATAAATGGAAATGAATTTTTAATCATATTTAAAAAACAATGTTCCATAGTTCCAAATAGTTGCTCGCAGTTAGTGTGTCTTGGTTAAAATCAAGTAAGGCTAAGAAATTAACCAGAAAATCGTAAACATACCTTTTGGAAATGTTTGATAACATTGAATGAGGTTAACTAGCGTACAAGTGGTAGTGTAAAGAATTATTTTCACTTGATTTTGAATTAAATAAGTTAATAGACTCCAGTATAATCGACGTTCTTCTTTGATTTTGCGACGACGTCATCTTTGTTCCTAACAATCCACACAAATAACATAGATAAAATAATTACAAAGTAAAATGTCGATCGATTTCCATACATTAAAATGTATCGTTTTTCAGTTAAACTTGGTAATGTCTATGATTGTGTGCTGTTTGAAACCAAGCTTGTGAAAGGATCTTAATAAGTGTAAGTGATAATATATATCAAATTACCATTTAAAATATCATGCTTATATTAATAATAAAATGACATCATTTCCCGTTCATTTGTAAATAACATGCATATTTCTGTAGTTTGCAAAAAAAAAACTCTTATGTGATATCACATGTTCTCTTTAATTTCATGCATAGTATGAGTAATTAAGCTATCCCAATGGATGGATTTTCTGCTATAACCGGAAGAGAGTATCGCTTGCTTTGTTTGGCAAAGCCATCTTCAGGCTTAGACTCCTGTGTGTTCCTAGCAATCCTTATGGATTCACTTGGTTTCAAAACTTGCTGTTCATCAGTAATCCCTCCTAAAACATAATTAAAGTCGTATAGATTAGATAATAATAAATTTATTAATGTTTACTAACTGAAAATCAGTAAAAAATAAATACAAATAGACAATAAACATTACGTTTTTAAAATAATGTTTGATACCATGTAATATATTGTTATCTTGGTCTACACTAGTGTTTACGTCGATTCTTTTGAAATCATTTATTTAACAACATATATCATTATCGTTTCATATTAATATGATATACATCGTGTATAAATTAACACAAACACACGAATATATATATATATATATATTAACATTATGATACATATTTAAGTTTAGAAGTATAGTTATAACAAAAAAATGAATGGTGATCAACTGGCGTCACTTTATAATACAAATAAATATTCGACGATGTTTTATTTTGTTATTTAAAAAAAATTGGAAAATTAAAAATTCTGTGCTATTTTAAAAATTCTGTGCTATTTTAAAAATTCTGTGCTATTTTAATAATTTTATTAACATAATAAGTTGCAAAATGGAGCAGCATACAGAAAAACAATCTGCAAAATTATCATATACTAAGCCATGTTATAGGCCTACAAGGTTACATTGCTCCTATAAAACATGTTGTACATACATACAAAGATTAGTCAGCAATAGTCAGTCGATACCAAAAGAAATTTATTTTTACATTCAACTTTTCATCTGAACAGAAACAAAATAAAAATTAAAAAATAGAGAAACGAGTTGTTAAGTTTAAAAAATGAATGCACTGAATCTACATGCTTATTAACATGACAAGAATCTATCTTGCATACGATGCAGTAACGCGTGCCCTGTGCACAAATGCCCCTCTTGCATGACTATACATTAAAGTGATATTTCTTATATAAGAACCTGTAGCCGATGACATTGTTTGAAGCTCTATTTCTTCAGGCAAATATGTCACTTTTTTTACTGTCACACGAACCAACTTGATGAAAAAGGCAATAGATATGTTAAAACACAAATGTTTTGTAATATAAGAACCAACTTGATGAAAAAGGCAATCGATATTTTGAAATACAAATGTTTTGTAATATAATGTGATATATGTGTGCTTTGTGAAAAGGAAAAACGATAAGAAATGCTTAAGACTGGAAGGTGTAAGAATTACTGAAATCTGGCTCATGATTTAAAAGTACATTTAAGTCAATAAAGAGTAAGAAATAGAATTACATATATTTATTTTGAATGCAATAACGGGAAAAATAAAATGAGATAAAATGTTGGCAATGAGAATACATAAAATAGATTTTATATCTAATTGTTTTACAAATCCATCACAATCTTTTTTTCAATCTATGAGGTGAATTCAGAATCAAAGTATCCCGAGAATCACTTGAGAGTGATAAAATTAAGTTAAAATGAATAACATGCTATTCAATGTAGCAACCGTTAATGATACTGTTACTGACAAAAAGGTGATTTAAAGCTGCATTAGGGATTCCTACGAAGAGAACTAAAACGGTGCTAATCTTATTAATGATATTCCTAATGACCAATGACCAATGTTACATTTGGTTCAACGATAAAAGCTCGAATAAATACAGAAATAACAGTAAATGTAGCAGATGTAGCATGTGGCACCTTATTTTAGAACATGGTTACGTCATAAAAAACCGGGTCATTTAAAACAACTTATAAAATGGTGAAATGCGATAAATTAAACACAGATCTTCATTGAATTTGTCATTTGTGACTTAGTAAGGGATACATAACACCATTGCGAATACATTTGGATATTAATGACTGACAATTAATACAATTTGTCAGGTTTCACTTTCGTTTCATTGGAGTCCCCGTACATCCGTGCGCATGCTCAAAGCTCATGAAACTCTTCGTTAAACATTGACCAGCCCCTTAAAGGATTCCGTTTATTTACAGCTAATAGGAATGAAATTTGAGAAAATGAATCTCACGGATCGTGATTAGAAATTATAGATTTTCAAAAAAAATGTATTTTTAGAAAATGAAAAAAAATCAGAAAATTGAAAAACTTAATGCAGTTTTAAGGTTTTGGTGTTTTTCAATCTTAATTTCCTTCCAATTTTGGTGTAATATAGATACAATCACATAACTTCTTGGCACGCTTAAAATATATAAAACAAATACCAGTAAAATTTTGATGTACCAGATGTGCACATTTCGGAAATTCATTTCTCATCAGTGACACTAGGACCGGAAAGTTTTATACATGAAAACATAAGCCAAACAGTTAAAAATAATGAATCTAAAGTTTCAAAATCCAAATCCAGCTAAGAGATGCTTTGCATGAGACAACAAACCTTAGTTTTATATAAATTTCAAATTTTAGTCGGCTGATAATTTTGCTAAATGGTACATTTTCTGACAGCACAAAGTACTGCCTACTGAGTTATGGATACCCTCGGGGAGTTTTACTCCACCAGCAGCGGTACCCGCTCAGGGGTAGTAAATATATAACACAAATACCAGTTAAATTTTAATGTGCCAGATGTGCACATTTCGGAAATTTATTAAAAATAATATATCGCGCAAGTCAATAAAATTGTTAAGTCACTTAAATCTAAAATGAGTCTTTATGTGTGTTTTCTTTCAAACTCGTTTCAACTTCTGGTCATTGTTTAGAGAACTGAATCTTTCATGATGTTAATGAAAAATTAAAAACAAATACTTGTTTAATCCGGAAGATTAAAAGTTATAACTTAAAAGCTATGAATAAGCAGGAAACATTCCGAAAAAATAGGCAATTTGTTAATGGGGTTTTCATACGCTGCACGGACTTCATGTAGGGTATTATATTTGAATATGAATTCCCATATTTAAGACAGCACCGTGCATAAAAACTGATTGCATATTTTAAGATTTCACAAAATTGTACGGTTTAAATTTGAAATTAAAATCGCATTAAAACAAAAAAGAAAGCAGATGTAAACCAGCAAAATATACCAGTAAAATGAAAAAACAAATTCATAAATTACTGAAGGCAATGATATGTTATGGAATGACATGTTATTGTAAAGAAAAAACATTTGTCTGTACATGGAAAGATCATCCTTTTCAAATTTAATTTGACAATTCAAAGATGGTTTTGCATTTAAGTGGTAATAATATGTAATTAAAAGTTTGCAGTAAATGTGATTTGTGTGCTATGTGAAAATAAAAAGAGATTAGGCATGCATATGATTTGAAGGTTTCAAAATTGCTGGAATTTGACGGAGCAATCGCCATAATTCAAAAGTACATTTTAGGCAATAAAGAGTTAGGGATTGAATTACATACATGTATATTTATTTTGAATGCAATATTGTGAAAAAATAAGGCAAGAATGTAAAGCAATTAGAAAACATAAAAATATATTTTATATCTAATTGTTTAAAAAATCAAATCCTTTTTTTCAATGTGGAAGTGATTTCAGATTCAAAGTATATCTATAAGCACTTAAGAGTGATAACATAAAGATAAATGAATATCATGCTATTCAATGTAGCAATCAATAGTGATACTGTTACTGACAAAAAGATTATATAAGTTTAGATTGTTATTTAACCTTAATTACCTTCCGATTTTGATGTAATATAGATGCAGTCACATAACCTCTTGGCATGCTTAAAATATATCAAACAAATCGATAAAAATATTTTAGTTCCTAAACTCCAAAATGAGTCTTTTTGCGTGTGTGTGTTGTTTTGTTCTTGCTTGTTTTTATTTTGGTGTCGTGTTCTTTGTTTGAATTTTCTTGTGCCAACAGCTATAAACTGTTTTCTTCTTTCTTTTAAACCCGTTTCAACTTCTTGTAAGTGTTTTGAGGACTGAAACTTGGATGACCATTCATGATATCAATGAGAAATTTAAAATAAGTAATTCTTTTAATCCGAAATATGAAAACTATAGTTATAGTTAAAGTATGTAAACCAGGAATATTCCGAAAAATAGACATTTGTCAATAGGTTTATCATACGCAGCACGGACATCGTATAGGGTATAAGATTTGAAAAAACACTGCTACGTCTCAATCTTATTTTTTATATTCAAGACAGCACCATGCATAAAAACTGATTGCATTTTTTTCACAAAATTGAACGGTTTAAATGTGAAATTAAAATCGTATTAAAACAAAAAAGAAAGCAAATGTAGAACAGCAAAATGTCATAGAAGAGCAAATAAAAATGATTCTACAATTTCATAGAATAATAAAGACAAGACAATCTGTGGTAGAATAAAGAAAAAACACCAGTCTGTTCATCGAGAGATCATCACTATTCAATTTAATTTGACGATTGAAAGATGAATGGTTTTGGCTTTAAGTGGTTTTAATATGATTGTTTATGATTGTTGATTGTTTGTTGAGATATTTGAGATAATTGACCCCCCCCCTTTTTTTTTAAAAAAAAAAAAAAAAAAATCCAGACAAGGTTTTCAAATTTATGTACTTCTGTGCTTTTCTGGGATGGTTCTCCTCTTATAAAAATAAACTTAAATCAATAGCTTGGTAAAAATTTGGATTTTTGATTAAAAAAAAAAAAAAAAAAAAACGTCAAAAAGTTACAATATAATTGGATTATTATAATATATGGTAGCGATATGTATCAATCTTTGATCGAATTGCGTTCGTTATTTTAGTGTGGTATTTTACACATTTAAAACGAAAAAAAATATACAACATGTATATCTATACTATTCAAAGGGCATAAGAAATGTGAACTTTAATTACACGTTGATTTTAATATAAAAGACATTTTTGGATAAAAAATGAAACCAAAGAATCTTCGAACACTTGTATTAAAAGAGAAGTTATCTCTATTTAGAGATAGTAATTATGATTATAAATTAAAGCATTATTACTACTTTCATGAAACTGCTCTATTAACTACAGGAGCAAATTTCTACTTAGCTTCTTAAAACAAATGTCTGGTAAAAGATAAATTAATTTTTAATACTCTTGGAATTTCTACAACATGAACAAAATCATTATTAGATTTTATTAGATTAAAACCCTTTACAAAACAACTTAGACGTAAACAAACTATATGATATGAAATTATTCTGTACTCACAAGATGTTTATTTTGCATTCAAATGAGAGGTTAGTGAGATTTGGTAATAATCAATCAGTATTTTTAAACAGGTTCCCCAATAACATAAGTCTAAGAGTCTCATCGGTATAATATAGTTATAAATTGAATTATTAAAAAATGTTCAACTGAAACAAATTGTCAATAAACCTATGAAGGTATAATGAAATGTTTTGAGAATAGTCCAACATTCAAAACTAAGAAATAAATTTGCAGAAAAAGTCTGAAAGCATGTTAAAGTATGTAAAATCTGGCAGTTTGCAAATCATAAAAACCAATATATGAATTAAAACAAAAGTAGCGACTGATTGAAAAACAAACTTAAAATATAATTTTAAAACAAAATCAAATCAAATAATTAAATCCAGAAAAAATATATTCCCTGGCTGCAAATCATGCAAAATAGAAAATAACATATTTAAACAAAATCTTTACGCCTTCTTAATGAAAAATCATGGTACTTTCGGGTAATTTGCAAAGGAGGAATGCAATTTATATTCATGAAATAAACTAGATTCATTTGGATTGAGCACAAGAACTTTTCATTCTCAATATGCTCAAGGGTATTCATAATGACTGCGCTTTAGGAACATAGTTTCATTCTGTGAGAAGAAAAGCGAAGAAATAACCCAATCAGAATAAAATCGAATCCAAGCTCACTCGTTTCAAAGGTATATAGCCTTAAAATCTTACAAATGCTCAAAAGGATCACATCAAGATGAAATATCACTCTTAATCGGGCCAGGTATCACAGAATAAGTACTGCGAGACCTTTTCATATTTAAATCTCTTTGTTTTATTCCAATTTAAAATGTTTACAAAGTCTTTATAATATAATACAATCTAAAAAAAGGTAAAATTGTTAAGGTGCATCTAATAATCCTTTTACTTAATAATAGCAAAAGTAACTTTAATTTCACTTAAAAATTAATTTATGCATTGCGTTGCTGTGATTATATAATAAGCTTTTTTAAAGGCATGTCAAAAATAACATTTTTACGATTTTTTTTCGACATAGCAATTAAAACCTTGGTACCAACTAGATATTACCAAAAATAAATATTAATAATTGCTTAACATACTGCATCGCCTTGTTTTTACCTACTTGGATCAAGAAGACTCTCCTTCCATTGATAAAAAATTCATAAAACTGCTTAATTTTTCCAGATTTCAAAACAAAGTAAAGAGAAAAGATTTTCTAGAACGTTATGATCTCATTTTCTTTACAGAGGACTCACTTTAAAGATTTTTTTCATCTTAAACACATTTCTTATGACTTATTATACGTGAGTATAGATTAATAGTTCAGATAAAATTGGTTGGGCTACTTTTTGTTGGTCATTTATCTGTACATTAATAAAGGTAAATCAATAAATAATAATAATAATAATAATAATAATAATAAACGTTATGTACAAATTCTGAAAGACAAATAATTACTCTGTGATAGTTAATTCACAATCATCTTGATATAAACCTTTATCAGATTTTTATTCACACAATATGCCGAAAAAGATGAGATTAGATTTGATTTTGATCGAGAAACCTGTGCTAAAAAATCTTCCATGTCCAAAACTGATAACCTGTAAAAAGCAATCATAAATTTTATCTATTTTATTCAAATGGTAATGCAAAAAAGGTTTTTAGAATTCGTTCCATTTCGATATCAGAGTTCTATATTTTGAATGTACAGACCAACGTTTTTTTTCTTTGTCTTTCTTTTTTTTCTACATAGTTTAAACAACCTATAGCCTATTACAGCAGCTACTAAGTGAATACTTAGAATAAGTAAGATTAAGACATTTTTTCTCATATAAACACTTCATTTTATAACTTTTATAATTAATGCTACAAATGCCTAGAACAGAAAATGTAAGGGATATCACCAAATCTTGAAATGTTGATTTTGGAAAATATGATAAATACATTAAAAGATTCACATAGATTTTGATGCTTGAGTTAAAGGGTTGCTTCAGCAGGGAAAGGTAAAATTGATTTTAATTGCATTAAAACGTATGCAGGAATAGGATCATGTGATATTTTGCTACATAACAGAAGAAAAATGTGACTTAAATTATATATATATATATATATATATATATATATATAGACATTTTATAGCAAGAGTTAGGGATACCGAAAAGGCATTTCCAAAATTGCAATCCTAAATCGTTACAAATCGATTATCATATTAATCGAATAATAATATTTAATAAAACAAAGACGGAATTATCACACACACACACACACACACACACACACACACACACATATATATATATATATGGAAATATTATTAAAACGATTTAAAATTTTATTCTTTTTAAAATCTTCAATACACTTTCAATAAAGACCGAGGTTAAAAGTTTCACTTATAGTTATTATAAAAGTTAGAGTTAAACACCATGCTGACATTCTACTTAGTTAAATTTATTAGATTTGGGCTCAATACTGAAATGTTACCTACATGATTCTTCGTAGTCGGATACATTCAGTTATTCTCTGGAACAATGTTAGAGTATTTGTGAAAAAAATTATGCATCAAAATTGCATTTATAATTACATATATTATTTATCTAGGTGAAACAAAGGTATTAGATTTTTTATATTCAAACAATGGGAAAAACTATCTAAGTGTAAACATCAAAATTATTTATATCTATGGAATTCATGAATTTATTGCACTAATGCGTGATTATAAACTTGTTGAACAAAAAGAAGATAAACGTTTATATAAAATTTTGTTACTTTAAAACCAGTGCAAATTTAGTTCAGCGAAATTTCATTTAATAACCTAATGTTAACAATCTAAAATGATTGTATTTGAGAATAACTGCTTGTTTTGAATTAGTTGACTTAAAAGATGATTATTATTTGAATTAGTTGACTTAGAAGATGGTTATTATTTAATATCAATAGTAATGTATAAGCTGTATCCTTTTTTATTATTCATAGCCTAAGTAGAGTGTATGACTCATTTAATATCCTTTCAATTTGCATCGAGACTTATTTGTCTTAAAAGCCTTGTAAAATCTTGTCTGAATTGCGAATCAAATTAGTGACATCAAGGGGACCAATGGTTTACTTGTTAACATATGTCTAACTTCTTGTTATTAAGACTTATAACTTGTTGCTAGCATAAAACAATTCTTTACTTTTTGTCAATGTATGGTACTTATAATGCTTTCAATTTATGGTTGATTTAATAAAATTTGTAGAATTTCTATTAGAATTATTTCGTAAAGTAACATTATTCTTTTGGAGAATTTGCATTAAAAATTTATATTCAATTTAAGGCAGAATTTTCATATAAGCTTGTAAAGAAATACTGGATTTTTGTGTAATTATATCTGCCTTTTACATCTTTTGACTGTCAAAAAAAAAAATTAATATATTTTAGCAGAAATTAATGATAATTGTTCATGTATTATGATTTTAATTAAATATCATACAAAAAGCTGATGATTGAACAAGCATGCGTTTTTAAGCAATGGTAGGATAGCAAACAAAGTGTATGTGTAAATGCCTTAAGGTGTTACAATTATTTTGCTTCAAATCATATTTAAATCAAAAATTATATTGTTTACTAAACTTTGAATTTAAAATTATTGATTTTATTAATGACATGACTGCAGAAATTCTAAAAGTTGATAATTTTGAAATTTATTTATTTTTTAAATAAAGGCTTTTTTCTAAGGTACAAGTGTTGAATATTTATCTACTTCTTGAAGAAGACAGATTAAAAGTATATTCTGAAAAGTTCAAAATTATTATTGTATCAAAGTGAACTTTTAATAATAATATTTTTAAAAAGAAATATTTAAAAGCTCTAATTGTTTTGCATGACTAAATTACTGCTGCTTTCTTTAAATATATTGACATATATAATACTAAATGACTTATGAAATGAGCAACACTATTTTAGAAATGGAGGACAAAAATGTTACAACATAATTAGCAAGTAGTAACCATTTTGATTTTTTTAATTAATATTTACTTAACAATTAGTATCTAGTTGCTTAATGGTCACCGTCATTTCTAGATTATAAATAAAAGTTACGGAAGATAATTCTGTACAGAATGAAGAGTAAATTACGGTCAAAAACAGGCAATATAAAAAACTAATGATACTATTCAATACAGAAACGCCTACAGATTTCCTTTTTACAAGCGTGGTTTTGCTTAAAAATCTTGAAGCAAAATTAGTTCATTTCTTTGGAAAATATGCACTCAATGTTTATTTCCTTACCGTTCTATAAAGCTGAAATTATACACAAAATTAATATTAATTGCAACACAACGCCAACAAATAAAAACCAAGCCCACAAATTATACATTTGAAGTAAAATAAAAATAATTTACCAGTGATGAAAAATACTGTAACAAAAAGTTAAACACTAAACATTATATACTACTTAAGCTACGTCGAAAAAAAATCCAATGTTGCCCCTAATCTCTAGCTTTTTTCTTGTTTTTTTTAAAAAAAAAACAAAGCTACGAATTATGAAGAAATGTTTGTTACCCTGAAATGTTGATTACAATTGCTCAAGTCTATAGAGCTACAATTTTTGTGTTCACCTAGTAAGAATAACTGAAACTATTTTTAGTTTGAATTTTGGAAATTTTGAATATTCATATGTGATAATTTAAAACTTCACAAAACACAAACTAAAACAAAAACATCACGTTGTTTCTTGGTCAAAATAATACCGATGAGACTCAATACCGTAAGAACAACAAAAGCAGTACTAATAATAAATATTTAAGGGATCGAATACGCACTCGAAATATGCCAATAGAAGTTTCTACTTTTTGCCTAAATATGAATGTTCTTAACAAAACAGTCTAACTAAAATTTAAACTAGTAATACAACAAGTACCGCTACATTAAAGCAAAACTATACCCTAATGACTACTTAGTTTAAGCAATGTATACATGCGTATATCTACAAATACAGGTCCAACTAAAAAGTTTTTAGCCCTCCCCTTCATGATCTTTATAAACTAATAGATTCGAGATCCACTTTATATTTACACGAAACATATGCCATCCCCTTTCATCAACTTTCTTTTGACATAAAAAGTATTTACTTTTATTACTTTGGGTGACAAAAGTGGTAATATAGTAGAGTTTAGAAAACGTGCATAGACACAGATGAAATAAAAATAGTAGTTACAAAGACTAAAAGAAGCTAGAAAAAAGTAAGTTAAAAAACTTAGCTAATCTATTATTATGGTATATATAATAAAATAGCAAGGAATAAAAATCATTAACGCCATAGAACTTATAGTAATCTATTATTAAGGGAAAGGTGTCACAAAACTTTGTAGTTAGGTTTGTAGCCACGTTTACATAACATGACAAAATGTTGGTAAGATATAGTATAAAATGTTTTAGTATCACAAACCTTATAATCTCTATCTTTTTGTGTCATAATTCTTCTTTTTCTCCAGGGCTACAATATTTAATAAGTATTAAAGTTTCATATTCACAACAATGAGCGCACTTGAGTAATTTTATTGACTTGTACCTTTAATACTCGTAACTAAGTGGTTAAGAACATTATTGCACAATGTACACAAGATAATATTTGTAATGTAAAATCTGTAATCAGGAAAATCTCCAAAAATGTTCAAAATGACGTCAAATGAGAAAAACTTCTGATCTTTGGCAAGACTGAAACTTTTTCCTACTAGTAGGAAATTTATAAATAGATATTGATAAATAGACATTGTGAATGAGGTGCTGTGAGGCGTAAGTACGCTTTACACCACTTGGATACTGATTTCATTGCGGAATAAGTGAAAAAGAAGATAAAACATTAACCTGATTAAAGTGATGAATAATGTTTGATATTATGTCAGGTGTACATCTAAGTTCAGAGTTGATGATTAGTATTTTCAATTCGAAGCTAGTATCACATTTTATTTATATTTTATATTGTTAGATAAGTTCCCAATTGTATCTAGTAGCTTTTCGAAGACCATGTAATTTGCTGCCAATATCTAAATTTCAACATTTTTCACATCACGAATAACAACTGAAACTTTAGTGGCCTGAGAAAACACTTATCTTTTGCAAGTTTATTTTCAATAAATATTGTTTTTTCTATTTAATTTCCATTTATTCTGAGAAGAGAAAATTTAATGTTATACTCACATATAAATATATTATTATCACAAATCCTATATTATATAATACATATATGACACCTAAGACGATGAGTACTTTAGGCTCTGTTTTCTTTGCATTTTCCTCATGTAACGTCGTTACAATAGCGTGCCAGGCACACACTGCTGACAACATTATCATAGATGCCAGTAAATATTTATCCTGAAAAGAGTTGCAATGTACGATTGTAATCAAACTTAAAAGTAGAAAATGTGTTCATTCATATACTGTGTTATGATTGTGTTAATTTTTTGGCTTTACAAAAAGCATTTTTGAATAACGTAAAATTTGCGAGATAACATTCCTGCAAAAATGTTTCGGGGTATAACGTAAAACATAGATGAACTTATTGAAAATAAGTTTATTTTCGGTAAAGTTTGTCTTACAAAAAATGGACATACAATGCTGCCCTGATCAAATAAATAGATAAATTATAATTCAAAAAGAAAAACGTTATCCAA
This sequence comes from Tegillarca granosa, assembly GCA_029721355.1. Classification (NCBI taxonomy): domain Eukaryota; kingdom Metazoa; phylum Mollusca; class Bivalvia; order Arcoida; family Arcidae; genus Tegillarca; species Tegillarca granosa. The sequence goes on along the minus strand of CM056597.1, from coordinate 6,028,023 downwards.
TTACATAGGGCAGGCAGTCAACTTAACACGGATATTGCTTTAATGTAACACCTTTCTAAACTTGATATATATGCCATGTAATTTGTTTCTAATACATACTCCTTAGTTCTTGAAAATATAGAGTACTGCAAAGAAGACGTAGTGGACTACTACAAAGAACATTTTTAAACAATTAAAATATCACTGCACAATTTAACAATATGATTTTACATGATTGCTTAGTGGTCAGATAGTTTGATTGCTATTTGGAATAACAAAATAACATCCCCAGCACAGATATTCACAGCAATTCATCATTGAGAAGCACGTTTGCATTTTTTGTCTTTTAGATGACATAGAGAAATAGTAAAGCACATTGGAATTAAAAATATACAACCACAAAAATACAACTAAAAACGGCTACAATTCATCATTGATATACACAAGATTTTAAAAATTTTCAAATTCTAAACAAGTACTTACCATATATGTTAAATAGGAAATGCGAGGTAAACTATTATTGACAACAGATTTGAATGCTACAGCGGTAAGTACTAGAGTAAATGATAACTGTAGACGGTTTTCAGGTTTACTACTACCAACGGAAAATGTAGCAAATGATAAACTGCAAATCAAAAACTGAAATAGAAAATTTTATAATTATAAACAAAGAGCAAAATACCATAACTCTTCAAACTGTTGTAAATCCTGTATTCTTTCGGACTTATTCAATATATAACAAATACCTGCTAAATTTTGATGTAGCCAGATGTGCACACTTGGGAAAATCATTCCTCAAACAATATTTAGATTAGATTCCTGGAATTTTAATAATTAGTAAAAAAAATAATTTTCAATTTTATAAATCAGATAATAATGTCCTTTTACAATGTATATGCTTTTCATCTGCATTCTTTATTCTTTTACTCCAAAGCAAAAAATCATTAAAAAGTAGTCATTGAGTAAAAGATTACAAGATAAAGACAATAAATTGCGATCCGCTTAATTGTAGGAAAATCTGAATGGGGGTTTAATGGAATTTCAAAAAGCGCTTTTATGTGCATAAAAAGTATTAATTGTAAAAAAAGATAAATATAAAATCTACATATTGGGCATTTATTTTCTTTATGTTTAAAGCATGCTTTTCTGACGTGTGGTTTAATGGTGATTTCAAAAAATACTAATAATAGAAATAACAAGTAATAAACTTCAAAAATTGTAGAAAAATAATAATTTTTCTGGCAAACACTTTATCAAACCAAGAACAAAGTAATATTTTAATTGGATAAAACGGTTGTTACCATTTTTATATATATTTACGACCTATATGATATTAATAAGTGTAAAACCATATATATATTTGTGAATTTTTGCGTCGTTTTTTGTTACATTACCTTTTTTAAAGATATGTTAATGTACTGTATTTTATATTTCCCATTTATATTTGAAAAAAGACAAACAAAATTAAAAGTATTTACCAAACAAGAAAAAACAAATTGGTCTGTTTTATCATCATCAAATGTGAAAACATATCATTTTAAACAAGCCATTTTAACTGTTTTATTAGGCTATTTATTTCTTATCAGTCCGTTTTACTGCAAAACCGTTACAAAGTTAGAAAAATAACTAATAAAGACGTTATCAGTTAATTAAAGTTATATGTTTTTAGCAAATTTATCACATTTAGTCAGATTATTTCGTCAATAATACAATTTCAATCAGCACTTTTTAAGCTCAGAAAATAAACGATAACTCCTTAAAAGACAAAAATCATTTAAAATAACCGATAAGAAAGTCTATTGAGAACAAAAACAATAAAGTAGGCTTATTTTTACAACAAACAACAATGGTTTATTTCGCGTTGTATTTTTGACTTCAAATGGTCATGGTTTACCATGGAAACACATGTTATAATAACTTTACAATGTTTATCTGTAAAATACAAGTAATAACATAAAGTAAATGGATAGGATCCGTGTAATGGTACTTTAAGCTCAACGTTGTACATTATGTTGAAATTACATCTTGTGCCCGTCTCTATTCCAGGTTGTCCTTTCTTGTTTCTTTAATTTGAAAGCTTTGATATTTCTTTGATGGTTTGGCAATTGTCGAATACGTGTTTGAAGTACAGGTTATTTATTTTCTATCTTGAGAAGAATAGTCAAAATAGACAAAAATGGGTCAAACTAGTAAAAAGCTAAAGTCTGAAATCGAAAAAATCGATAGCCTAGTGTTTGCAAATTCTCTGCAATTCTAATTTTTAAAAAACTATACAATGATATGGAAAATATTTTAAAAATGTCTGACGGACCTGAATCATACGTTTGACTTGTAAATCAAAATGCTAACTTTCTCCTGTTCTTTTTGATAATGTTTGCAATAAATATTGCAAAAAATATAAGAGACACTTACTGTAACCATAAATATATTCCAAACAAAATAACCAGGTCGCCTTGCTGCTCTACATTTCACAGAAAGAGCAGATCTCCGAACACTATTATCTGCTTGGTCTATCACAATGTCCCTTCGAGAACACTCGGTGTGTACATATAAATGCCACTCCTGTTCATCTACGAATGATTGTTTATTGACTACGTGGTGATCTTCTTGGTCTTCTATGAGTTCCACTTCATATGACGGCAGCTCTGATGCTACTGTTATTGTTAAATCCTGTATAGAATAAATGATTAAGGTCCTACAGAATTACTAAAAAAAATAAACTACACAATTGGATATCATTTCATCCATTGCTTGACAGACGCTCATATTATCACTGTCTCAATATGCGTTTTCTTTAATCTTTTTATAATACCAAGCGACTGTACAAAATCGGGAGTTTCATGTTCATTTGAACGTTTAAATGTCTAAGTAAAATATTTTTTATTCTAATAACAAATTATAATTTATAAATAGATTTGTTGAGTGAAAATCGTGAAAAATAGAACAACTGCAAGCCAATCGTTCAAGTCGAGACATTCAGATATTATAGTAAGAGGCAATAGGAACATAACCTTTGAGCCTAAAACATTTTGCAGGTTATCTTCTCGTTAATCGTAAATTTTACTTTCAATATAATAATAATAATAATAATAATAATAATATAGACAAAAAACCATTTGTATCTGAGAGAATATGTAACTTAACAAGGCAGACTTTATGGATGAAAAGTTAAAAACTTAAAACTCAAATCCCAAATATCTAGAAATCCAAGGCTATTATGAAACCAAATTTTATGAAAAAATCTTAGCTATTGCATAATTGTCAAATTAAGTCTTTCTATGGTGGAATTATCTTCTCAATTATATTTTTTACTTGGTAGCATTTAATGCCTCCTAAAAAGATGACATAACACACTAATCGGCTTTCAGTATTATTATAACTTAGTTGTGGGTGTCTGTTTATCATTGTTGAGCTTGACATAGCAAAATGCCATGTAATTTACCAAAAATATTTTCGCAAAATGCCAACATATTGAATTACAAGTAACGGCATCGCGTAGGAGTGACCAACAAAGGGTAATCGTATAGAACAAATTACTAATTATTTTCCATATTGTTTATACGTTTTAAGTCTCTAGGTATTAATTTTTCAGAGTACGTGTTATTGCAATTATATGGTTCAGCGCATACTTGTTTTTTTTTATTATAATGAATGAACTAACATGAACTCTTGGACGAAAAATTCTGCTGGAAGGTCAAATAAAAAGGGGTTTAGTTTATTCTAGACAGCCCTCTTTATCATAATTACAAAAATAATATTTTTTGAAAAAACATGATTCTCGTTCAACTCCCTTTAATTTTTTAATAAACTAGGTTTATTGGGGAAATATTTAGAAGAAAGCTATTTACATATGAAATACTCTGATATAATTGTCTATTATGAATTACGTTGATGCTCACTTTTTTTCTCATCATTTCAATATGTCAATGCTCTTTAGTATTTATATCATTCCATATATGATAAATACTATTGTCATTGCATATTGTAATACCGAATTATATAACTAAAATATAAATAGGTATTTCCCTATGGTAATAAAATAATTGGTATTCAATAGCAATTTATTTGATATTTTTACAGATGAATTATAATATGATATTGAAGTTAGGAGATTGACAAAAACAGTTAAATATATCCAACATTTAATAAATCAGGAAAACTGCTATATTGCAATTTTGATATGCATTTTTTATAAAAAAGTTTCTTTTTTCTTTCTTTTATAAATAAATAAATAATAAATAAATAGATAAATAAATCAATAAAATTAATTAATTAATTGTATTTAGAACACGTTCAATTATTGGTTTTCAATAATGATTTATATTAAATGGTGATTTGATAAATTAAACAACGTGATACAAAGTCAAAATGATTGAAGAAAATGAATCGCACTAACTATTGGTTGTACGACTTTATTATGAATCCAATATACTTAAACTTTAAATACTTATTACAAGGAGGATGTAAAAATGTCTGATTTTAACTAAAAAAGCATTCAAACATAAGATTCTGTAGATAAATTTATTTAAAATTCTATTTTTACATAAAAAATAATTTTTTTTTTGTTGTTATGCTTCATCAAATCAATAGTGTAAGAAAACAAATAAGTTGTAAAAACTTTAGTTGTGACGCATAATTTTGATTTAAAAAAATGTAAAATGTTTTAAGTTCGTGACTGAACATAGACTAAATATGTGTTTTTTATGAAGAGTGAATGTTAACATTGTGTTATTCCTTTCCGGTACAATAATGATCATAGACACTAAACTTTAATAGGCCTAAAGATAACAAGTATTTGTAAAGTACAGTAGAACCCGATAATTATGTTAATCAAAGTAACTGCCATTACAGATAGTCAAAGTATTCCGAAGATCCATATCCAAAATTCTAACTTAACAAATTGTAGCGATAAATTTGAAGGTTGACTGTATGTTGTGTTCATTCAAATTTTTGATCGTGAAAAGACAATTTAAGTTATAAATCGAGAAAGTCTTTTTTAAAATGAAGGTAAAATTATAAATTTTTGGGCAAGAATTTTTCAAGTTAAGTTTGGTGTATGTAGACAATGTAAATTTATCGTTGTCTTAATATTGCTAGAGATCAAAATAAACAAAAACTGTCTAAAAACTGTAGAATGATACAAGACATACCAATTACAAATAAATGTTCATAATGTAAATGTGATTAATTGGATACTCAAGATTTATATCCAATAAGTGATCGATGATTTATAAGTTTTAAGCTAGAATACGAGCTGTTTTAGCATAAAGCATACATCATATATCAGTGAACGTCTTACAGTAGTTCTTACAAGCTATGGTAGAAAAAAATCACAAACGAAAGATTATCCCTGTAAAATCATTATTAATGGCATAGAATCTGACGTAGCATAAAACATAAAGGGTAAAATAACCACCCATAGTAACTAATTGTTTAGGTCTCTAGTTCAAAGACATGCGTGTGTCATTGCCTTTCCTAGTGTACGAACTGAAGTTATATCAAACATGTTTCTTAATCAGTAAACGTCATTTTTATTTAAGATTAATGTTTCACATAAAATAGATATTATTGTAACCAGCTACCGTAAGAAAAATCTGAACAAACATTTCTTGCTTAGGTCTATAGGTCAAAGGTTATCCTTGTTTCATTGGTATAACAAGCATAGAAACTAATGTTGTATAAACATCTGTTTTTTATTTTATTGTGTGGCTTATACTTTTTAGGATAAAAAGGTTTTACATTGTCAAAAGGAGAACCAATTACAAAGCACTCTAATAAAACATCACGTTACATATTTAGTAAAACTCAAAATGGTTTAGGTCTACATAACAAAGGTTTTCTTGTATTTCTAGTGATTATGTCCTTAGAATTGTTAAAGTGTTTAAGGTCTTCATTAAAAACATTAAGTCATCTATGTATAACTATTTGATACCGCATAACAATTATCAGAGTAAATCTGCGTAAAGATCTCTATTTGAATCAATTATAGTAACTTTAAAAACAATCATTTCTTTTGAAATTATTTAATTTTATATTTATTGTATAGCATTGCTAGGGGATGTCTAGTCGCTTGTGCCATATGTAAAAGTTCATAATGTCTGACATAAACATCTACAATCAAACCTATATATTTGTTACATCCTACTAAGCTTATTTCTCAGTAAACTTTTTTCTTTTCTATTTAAATTACAAATATAAATCAGTTGGAAGAATGGTAGTTCTGTATGTTGGAAGTTGGAGATAGTTATTTGTCGGGGTTGACGAAGACTTTAGAAAAATAAGTGATTGTTATTTCGAAAAGCGCTCAGAATTTTTAACATATATTTTAGTTTAGGCGGGATACGTTAGGTATTTTAATAGTACAATATACACTCCACTATATATCTGCTCCACTGAACGTCCAAATTCGGGGATTTTATATTCATTTGTCCTAATATGTGTGACTCTTTTCTTGTCTTGTTTAGCTGTTAAGTCATTGCCATTTATGTCGTCGAGTTGTTGTTTGCATGGTCTGTTGTCAAGTTCAGTTTTTAATGGTTAGTTTTTATACACAAATTTGTCATTGTGTCTAACGGCTGATCAAAGCCGCGTACGTTTCACGTCATATTGTCACAATACTGTCCGGCCTGTATATTAATTTGTTGATTTTATTTATGCATGTTCTTTGTTGTTCTGTTAACCAGTCTTTTTACAATGTTTCTATCAACTGTTTTTTATGTCTTGCTAATTTCATTGCATTTTGACGTGCGTTTTGTCCTGTAACCTGCAAAGTAAACTATTTACCGCAAAACAGTTTATATATTTTATTTTCAACGTGTTCTTCAAAATAAATTTAACAGAATAATTCTCTATATAAAATGTCAAACACTTTCTGATATTGCCTTACACAATGGCAAAAACGATCAATAACTGATGGTACAATTGATAATAACACAGACAGATAATAAATAAATCATTATATATATATATATATATCTATATATATATATATATATATATATATATATATATAATATATATATATATATATATATATATATATATATATATATATATATTATGTGATACCACATTTGTAAAATACCATACTGGTATATAAAGGTCTGACGCCAATATGGAACAATAAAACTAAAGTGAACTATTCTATGTTATAAATATAACTAAATTTGGCGAAAAAGTCGGTTAAACAACAAACAAAAACATAAAAATAAAAAAAGCACTACGAAGAAAAAGAAAACCACAAAAGAAGAGACAAATACTCACATATTAGGACAATTTATTACAATATGATTAAAGGCATTGCCTATGACGGGCAAAACTTTTAATTACGGCAATCAGAACAACGCCGACTTGTCATGTATTCTGATTCTCCAAAAAAAAAAAATCTAACACACACACACACACACACACACAAAAACACACACACACACACACACACACACACACACACACACTTTATTAAGAAGTTCAGTTCATTAAACCCCAGACAGAGAACTGATATCTATGAAGAAAGGGCAAGACTATTTATTAAAACTTTTTAGAGATTGCAAACTAAACCAATGATCTAATTAATCATTTGTTAATAACAAATTCAGAGATGTCATAGTCAGGAACGTAAACACTGACAATGTATCGGAAAAAAATTGTTCTGATTCACCGTGAATCAACATAATTACGACCAATCATGCAGAGGTAGACCCCAAACTCATTAAATGTCTCCTGTGTATAGTTTGGTAATAATTGGATTAAATAAGGTAATGTTGTTTTAATGTTGTTTTAATCCTTAGTGAATACTCGTTTATTTTTTTATTATTGTTTTATTGAAGAAATCTGAAAGTACAAATACTACAGCTTTATTGAAGAAATCAGAGAGTACAAAGAAAAAACCTTTGAACTTCGGCAAACGAAAAGACAAATTTATCATAATGAAAAAAAAAGAAACCAGAATAATAATATTCTAGCAAAAGTTACTAAAGTCAGTCTAAATGCAGAATGCAAAATATGCTGCAGTTGCAAGTACGTTACAAAAGATAGTGTCAAAGATTCTAGGATTCTTGACAAAAAGTTAGCATATAATCTCAGAGAATTGACGATTGTTTCGACGTACTGAAAAGAGGTAATATATTATAAGTATGTGTTATTAATAAATAAGAATAATTGTCAGGATCTACCCAAAACAATTAATTGTTCTTTGCGACATTTTATTTTGGTCAAGGAAAAGTTAGCAAAAACTAAACAAAGATATGGTACATAACTTGTATCTCCATTTAGATGAAGTAATAGATAATGTGTTCGTTTATGTAATACAAATACCAGTTAAATTTTGATGTGCCAGATGTGCACATTTCGGACATTCATTCCTCATCAGTGACACTAAGACCGAAAAGTTTGATACATAAAAAATATAAGCAAAACAGTTGAAAATTATGAATCTAAAGTTTCAAAATTATATTAATACATCTTAGTGTAACTGATGAGGATTGAATTTCGGAAATGTGCACATCTGGCATATCAAAATTTAACAGGGTATTTGTATTATATATTTATCAATGAATTACAATGTTTGTCAGAAACAATATCTTACAATTATTTTTTTCAGACTATTTATTCGAGTGAAACTCAGCATTATATCTTAGTTTCATGTACAGAGTACACCTCATGTTTTACATCGACAATAGATTATTTCTTCGTTTATTTATGATTTTCCATCTTAGTCAGAGACAAAACGTAACATTTTAATGGACTTTAGACATTTACAGGATGGGATAAATCGATACTAATTGTGGTGATGCTTTAATATATATATTATGTTCTGTAAATGTTAGTCAATGTTTGATGTCATTTTTCTCATATTTGATTTAAGCAAACGCTAACGGATCTCAGGTTAAATCCCATTAGTAATGGTCTTAGCATATGACGTCATTTTGTTTGCCGAAGGTTGGTGGTTTTCTTTGGTCACTCCGGTTTTTTCCGCAACCTTACAACTGACCGCCTCTTTATAATGATTTAACTATAATATTTAGCGAAATCATTCAGGGTACTTATTATGGTTGAATTTCCATATGTTAATTTGTTCATATTTGTGTATAAAATTAAAAAAAGGAAATTTAAAGGAGGTATATTGGTTTATAACTGTTTCTTTAAACTAGTCTTTTCCAGTATATTTATATCCGTATTTCTCAGAGTATCAATCGAATAGTATCCTAAACGCTGTTTTAGGAACGGTTCGGAAAATTATTACGTCTCAAATTCCTTTATATAAGCAGGTAACTTAAATAAAGTTTACTCTTTAATGTGTTAATTTAATGTTTAAGGCTTTTTAAATATTATTGTAACCACAACACTAATACTTACTTTCGTGCTCTTTTAGAATTTTAAAATGACAAGTTTATGTTTATCCTTGTGTTTGTTTTGTCTTGTTAAGCAGTTTTATCGTTTATTTAAATGCTATTGTGTTCTTGGTTGTGTTGGCGGTTGCAAGTCAATTTTCTTTATTTGCAAATTTAATGCATTTTTGGTATTTCTGACTTGACTCCAAATTCCTATACGAAAGTGTTCCTTTTTTATTGTGTTTACAATATTGCTTAAATGTCAAGACTATGGGGTATCTTAATTGCTATGTATATTACATTGTGACCAAATTAATTAATATTTCTTTTCGAACCAAAGAGGGTAGTTAAAATTTCTTTTCGAACCGAAGAGAAGCTATAAATTTTAAGGAGAAAAACTCAAGATACCTTCAGTTATCTTTGTGATAAAACAAAACACATTGTCGAAAATGTAAAACCTTCTTACTTAATCTGTTGTACACATCTAATAAAAATCCCTGTCTTATTTAGATTGGACATGTGTGCACATTTCGGAAAGTCATTCCTCATCAGTGACACTAGGCGCCAAAAAAGTTTTTAAAAAAAATATAAGCCAAACAGTTAAAAACTAATAAGTTTAAAGTTCAAAAGTTATATAAATACAAATACAGCTAAGTAATGCTTTGAATGAGGGAACACACCAAAACTAAAAACAAAAATTAAGAACGTCTGAAGAATTTGCTACATGGTACATTATCTGTCAGCACAAAGTACTAACTACTGAGTTAATTTCGAATTTATATATTTTTTTATTAACATTCATTATATGTAGGATTTTTGTAATTTTGTGATGTCAGTACTGTTGATAAACAAGACTTGTTGTACTTTGGTATCTAGTCTATAATAAGAATGTTTAGTTCATAAGTTGTTATTTCAAAGCTACCGATTTAATTCTATCTTTATAATCCGATGAACATAACATTTAGTATATAAAAACCCAAATGTTGCTCAGTATTGACAAAACAGTTTGTGGAAATTCTATAATGGTGTAGCGTTATAATAATGGATATAACAAAGGAAGTCAAAAGTTGTATGTGAAGTCCTTTGTACGGGATCCCAAGACTGATGACAGATGTTTCTCTATAAAGGGTTTCATTTTAGTAGAAATATAATCAGAAAAACACCTTAAAGAATCCCTAACACAGTGACCATGGCTTAAAAGTAGGTCAACTCCAATGAGGTGCATCAACTTTTAGTTTCCACTGACCTGTTATATAACTTAAAAATAGGTAAGGACTAATCGGTTATTCGCAAATTAAATATTGGCAGTTGGTCATTCTTTTGAAGGCGCTTTTATGTCCTTAATTTAACAATTTGATTTGTGAACAGTTGCATAATGGTCAGTTATGGAATATTTTCGAGAAAGACAAACACAAGTAACAAGTAAACTTGTATTAATGGATGAAGTATGTTGGGTTCTTTAGTTGAATTCGCTGTTCTATGAACTTTTTACCCACCCGTGTATGTCACAATACCATTGTCTTTGTTTTTTCAGAAGATTTACGTCATTATATATATTCCTAATAATAATTTGTAGCGGTCACTTAAACCATGATAAGACATTTCAGCTGCATAAATGTATTTTGTAATCATTGCCAGACTAAGACGCTTTAATGTTTTCGCACGAAATCAACCAGTATAATGTAGCCATACAACAATATAAGCAATCATTATTGTAAACAAATGCCGACACTCTCTGCATAATCAACGTTTATTTATTTTTTATTTTTTAGACAAGGGTTCAATATTGGCAGACAAGCCAACGATCATGAAATTTTGGCAAAAAGAATCTTGGACATTTTTTGAGCAAAGTACTTACCTGGACATCAAAAGGAAAGTCGTCTAATTCAAGATTTTCCATAAATGTCCCTTTTATCACCCGTTTTTCTGATACAAACGCTTCTCCTTTATCGTTATACAATATTCTATATCTAAGTTGTTCCTTGGGATCTCCGAGCGAATTCTCAATGTAAAGTTTGGGATTCCACATCTTTCCGAAGTCAACAGCATCCGACTGTAAAAGAAACACCATTGTATATTATGAAAGTCTTAAACAATGTCAGAATGCAAAAAGCCACATACGGTTGTACGATTGGTTAGCATGATGTTTTACGTCCAGTCAAAACCATTTTAAAATATCCAGGCGTTTTGTAATGCTAGAGAGAATCGGCGTGATCCTTGAATCCACACATCTTCAACAAATGAACTGATAAACAATTTCACTCAAGAAATATACTGTAGTGGGATTTAAACCTTTAAACATGATATCTGCTATTAACATGTTAACAACATATTTAGACAAGACTAGGGGAAATATAATATCTTTTTTGGAACTTTTAATTCAAGTATAAAAACACAAATGTGTAGTAAAGCCTCTTATCATAACAAAACTAGATAAGTATATAAGTATATATATAAGTATATAAGTACCATGTACTTCGGAGGGTTGTGGCAAACATTCCAATGATAGATGTCAAGTGTGCTACAGCAGATTACCAACAGACAAAACGTTAAAAAGAACAGCATCCATAACAAGAAAGTTAGAAACAATAAACGCGATAAATCTGTTGATGTATGGCTTCGGATCTGGGTTCAATTCAGAACATCTCCGTATAAAAATTTAATATAAGTGTTTACGTTGTCTGAATGCCAATTTATTTCATATTCAAACATATTTTTAAAATATATTAATGTTTTATAGTATTTACACAACAACACATTATGTAAAAGACCGTTTGGAAGCTTTTTCGAGAATTTGATCATTACTTAAGCACTAAAATCTAATATTTTTTCCATATTTAATTTTATTTCATAAAATATTTTGGTGTACTTTGTCAGTTCTCTAGTCAAAGATCAGTAGTTTTCTACAGAGAATACAGTTAACTAATCATTCCTCAACCGCCTCGAGATAAGCGAAAGTAATCTGGAATAGGACATAAAACAATATTACCACACTTCACTTCCACATTTTCTTCCTACTGTTTCCTCATTTTGCAATGTCGCTTCTGCCAAAGTATTTTGAAGTCCCAAAATCTATTTTCTGCATTTTTTCTTTTTTTAATATCAAAATTTATCTCATTATACCTTGTCTTATTCTTTAATTTGAATTAACGAACGGTAGCGATGCATCGATATTTTGATTTTGAAAAGGGTAATGTAATATTATGAAAAAGAAACAAGGCAGAAATAGCTAATTATCTTTATATAATATTTATCATTTCCAGTATAATTGAAAACATGCGATAGGTCAGACTAGATTAAGCATTTATGCTTAATCTATAACAGTTATATGAAAGCATTCTAGCTTGACCCTCTTCAATTTAGATGTTCGTTTTTTATAATACAGTTACAAAATAGATATTAGATATGTTTCTGTTGAACTTTGGTGTTCAGATGCTGGTGGTTAAATATGTAACGTATTTTTTTTAAAAGTTGTGATACAGCATGTAATTGTAAAGAATGTGTCTAGATGTTGGCAGTAAAGTACGCAATAAAATGTTGGCGGTAAAGTACGCAATAAAACACAAAAATACCAGTCAGTCGATGGACATGTGTCTAGATATTCGCGGTATGCAACATTGGGCATATTTCTAGATGTTTGCGGTGAATATGCTACTTTGGGCAATACGGTGTCTAGATGTTGGCAGTAAAGTATGCAACTTTGGGCAATAGGGTACCTATATGTTTGCAGTGAAATATGCCACTTTGGACATAGATGTCATGTTGTTTTAGGTAGAGTATGTTAATTTGGACCTTGGATGTCAACACGTTAGCAATGGAATGCTTATTCGCTTTAGATTTTTGCAGTAAAAAACTACTTTTGACCTTGGAAGTCCCTGTTTGAATGTTTTCAGTAAAGTATGAAACTATAGGCAAAAGATTCCTAGCCGTTGGCGGAAAATTATGTCATTTTGAATCTTGCAGGAATGATCTACAAAAGGAACACTACAATAAGAAACGCACGTGGCAAGTCATTTCAAGTTACGTGTGTCAAAATAAACTAGTTTCAAAACAACATTTTTAATATGTGCAATTAGTAAACGCCTGCTAATGATCGTTTCGATTTTTTCCAGTTAATTATATTTGTATATAATATAATGACTTGACATGCTTCAGTGCTTTTTAACTAAACAAATTCTAACGTGTTTAGTATCCACTTCTGCACACCAAAATAATACACTACTTTATTTTGATTTATTGATAATGAATAAGAAGGTAAACCGAACTGCTGTTTATGCATTTAGCTCATTCTGCTATTTTTTAACCAACCGTTACCATGCCACTTACTGTGAATTGACCTCTGTGTTATGTGTGTTTTTTTTAACATTTTGATATATAGCACGAATAGAAAATTACGTTTTAAGTACTGTTATTGTGATAAACGCGAGTTAAAACAAATAATTATATTACGAAACAGATATTTACTAGAGAATAACTCATTACATTACCATTATTTAAACATAATTTATAATTTAATATGAACTAGCTATTAAATGACAGAAAGCAATGGTTTATATCTTTCCTAAAAGAAAATAAATATCCTTTTCTTTTATAAATATGTTTAAACTAGGCATTTATTACAAAGTTTCATGTTAAATGATGGACATATTTTTGTGTAACATTTTAAAATAACTTATTTTGAGTTAATAGGGATTTAAATAATTTATATGTATCTAAATGAGCTGGTGAATATGGATGTTAAATTCATTTTCATCGATGTTTAGCCATTAATTTGGTTAGGTGTTAATCTCGTATATCAAGCGTTACAGTCAATAAGTAGTCTATACATTATCTAAGCTAGATGACCAAACATGTAATACCAGACTTTCACACATCTGAGGCTGGTAAATACTGAAAGGTATATTAGTATTGTTGTTAGGATGGCTTAAAGCTGTACGTTCCAGTTCCCAGGTTCTTCTCTAGTATCAAGACGTTACGTACTATTATGACTGAAGAAACTTGAGTACAAGAATAATATATACTATCTTCTTAAAGTTAACAGACAAAATTTCCCGTACTAAGATCTGTCCTAGGGATTCAAACCGATTTCCACGAATATGTCATTAATGCACCGAGGTGCAGGTATACGGGTGGGTTTTTATTCATATATCAAGAAGTAAGCGATATTCTTGTTAAGTGTGCCTTTAAAGACAAAGTACATGTTTGCCAACTTAACATGGTAAAATGTTAAAAAGTAATTTTTGTAAAAATTATTGTTAAAATTTCATAGTGATTTTAATACATGGCAATGTTTTATCGAAATCCACTGCAGTTGAAGAATTATTTCAAATAAATTAAAGGAATGTTAAGATACTGTAACTTGTCCAACATTTATTTACCTAACCGAGTAGAGGAAGACCATCGTATAAACACAAAGCAATAACACAAATGCTCCATGAATCACACGTCTAGACTTCATTTATATTCACATACAGTACTGTTTGTATTTTTACAGTTTCTACAGTAGGAAATATTATACCCTATAGGCACTGTAAACCTGTATGTAAATATGTATTTACCTTTTTTTGTCTTGTTAGGTTGTTTTATCATTTACTTTTTTATTGTGTCATGTACTTGGATGCATTGGTCAAATATTTTTAGTTTCAAATTTCTGATCCCTTCATCAACTGTTTGCTGTTAACGCGTTGTCTTTGTTTAAACTAACTTAATTTTATTTCGATTAACAAATTTGAAGATGCAAAACACCTATAAAATAAATTATAAAACTTCTTAGATCAAAATGCTTAGGAAGTCAGACAGTCCAAAAAAGTATTTAAATTGTTTGTAAAAGTACGGTAAAACATGTCTATAAAGACCACCCGAGGATCCAAAAAAGGATTAAAATTATAGTCACTGTGGTCTGTATATAGAGGATTTTTGGCCAAAATTCAAAGAAAAGGATTCTAAAAACAGCTATCTTAATAAACCAGTGATCTCTATATAGATATATCTTCAATATCAGATTTTACTTTTTAGACTTGACAAGCGGTCTCTGTATAGAGGTAATTTCTGTCATATGCTTTACTTATTTTGTATAAGTTTTTTTTTTGCATACTTTAAAAATGCCAAGTGAAGTATTTACGTTTAAATGAATACACATTAAGCGGGGAAAACAAACTTTTGTATGTTACGTTATGTTTTTGTCATTTATTACATAAGTGACATTATACACTATATTTATTTTAAACAAAAATTTATGTTCTTTCGTTACATGGCATGATTCCGCCTTAATGTTTACGTGCTTCACTAGCGATGGATTACTATGTCCTTATTGTGTATGTGGTGATGTGAATTTTCTGGTAAAACAATCAAAAGTTTACATGACATGTAGTGTTAGAATATTTATTTTCGAAAAAAAAGAATAACAAGAAAAGAGTTTAAAATGTTATTAAATAAACGAAAAATTATATTAAGAAAAAGAGTGGCTTAAAGTGACCAACGTATGTATAGGTATACAAGGAAGTATAGGAAGAGACAGAGGAGAAAGACGAAGAAGAAGAAAATGAAAAATGAAGATAAAATATCATGCTAAAGAAGGAAACGGGAGAGAGATATATGTATTAAGAAAATTACTCGACTCTTAATCAGTGAATAAAATGTATATTTTCTTAAATTCTTAATAATTTGTTTATGATAAAAGGACGTTAGAGTAAGATAAACATTAATTAAATTCACAAAATTTTGACTTTTTGCAGCACAATCTATAGAAAAATTATCTTCTCTTTCTCTGTTTTGTTTTGTTTTATTGTGTTTGTTTGTCGTCTTATGTTCTTGGAAACATTGATTATAAGGTCTGTACTTTCACATTAAATGACATCAACTCTAAAATCTTAAAGATTTAAATTTAGACAGATTTATTGCGAGGCTTAATTTGAACCAAGATAATGCGATGGTAGTTGAAGCTAAATCCTTTGGATTAAAACATTGCGAAAATATTTGTTTAGATCGTGGTCTAAAACATTTGTTTTTATAAATTCCGTAAAAATATAAATAAAACCGGAGTCAAAGAAGAGCGCTTTTAACTTTCCAACCGGACCTTTTAATTTAACAAGAGTAAACACACTTCCTTTGTTACCGATCATGATGAAACAGTTAACACAATGGTTCTTGTCCAAATATTGATGTAAAAATATAAACACTTGTATTAACAGTGAAACAATTATAATCTTCTGTCTCAGTTACTGAATCAAGTCGTTACCAAGCATCTTTTACTGATTTAATAATGATTAAGTTTGTTATTGTCAACACATTAGCAATTATTTAAGACAATGATTGAATAATGAGAAATTAAAAACATATTGAAAGTATTTTGGCCATGCTCTGTCATGCTTGCTGTCAATAGAAACAACATAGTGATAGTTGTTTTAAAATTAAAAAAAAGCCCTTTATTAGAAAATAAGGACGATATACTCACCGGTTTACTTTGTCCATCCAGTGAGGGTTCCCGCCATTTGGCTTTAACCACAACATCTGCTGTGAACTGTTCTTTAAGAGTATCAATTTCTCCCACTTTAAAAAACTGCACACATATTTGCACTTTTACCTGTAATTGAGAACTAGCTTTTAGAAAATACCACAGAAATCGATTTTGCGTGACAATTTTCCTGGTCATGCAAACAAGCGTTGAAGCCATATTTCTTAGAAACAATACTCCAAACGCTTACTACAGTCGTCTGCTCTACAACAGCAGAAATGTTTGATAAAATTGACGACATTTGTTCTTTTATATATCTAAAAAGCCAGTTTCTTAATTCGCTGAAAATTGCGCCATAACTTTTCCAAAATCAAATTTCACCTTACACGTCGAATTTTACACAGAATCAGATACAAAGACTAACATTTGCGTTAAAATACTTCAAGCCTTCAGGTTTTTTAGCATGAATTTTTCATAGATGCCAATTTGTTGAAAGAAACTCTCTTCATAGATTAAATAATACAACAGTTACTGATTCCAAAGATGATTATGTTTAACAATGTTCAGCAGTAAATATAGTGTTGTGTTAATTTATTCAGCGAAGAACACGCATCTAGATAAGTGCTTTATGGAATTGTTAAGATTCGAGATATCTGTTTATTCTATTTAAGTCTGTTTTATGTTTACATTGGCTCATTCTATAAGTGTTACCATGTAAGTGCAGATGAATGTTATAACAACTATATATCCAAAGTCCTGACATGCAGAGTTCTTTGATAAAAACAATGGATTTTTTATAAAGGGTATTACGGACGTCATATACGTTTATTTACAGTATCATACCAAAAAGAAAACATTACTATAAAGTGCTGAATCATCATCGACCTTTTTTCGCGCATTACACTCATTGAGGCTTTATTCCCGATCGTCATTTGGCCAAATACTTGCAGGTTTGTTTTTAAGGCAGAATAAAGTTAAAATTTCATGAATTCAAACGGAAGCTAAAAACATCATACACCTAGGTGTTAACCTTTCCAATTTTTAATCAGCATAAGTACATTGTCCATATCCCGGTGTGAACAAACTTGCGTAGTGCAGATTCCGTCATATTTTCATTTTTTCTTTCCGTAGGAATTAAGTTTTCTATTGTACAAAAACACGCGCGAAATAAAGTTAATCTTTTTAACTTTGCATATGGCAAAAGCAAGAAAACGTGGTGCAACAAAGCAAACAAAATAAGTCACTGACAAGATTTCTGATTATAAAGTTTTCTGCTGTACGGCGGACGTCTGTTTTACAAGAATAATCACAGATTATGCATATAGATTAGTGTTTTAAGGAAAAGTTATATTTCTTTTATTTCTTTAGTAAGTCTGTTTTTCGTTAACTCCAACTCACAGTTAATTATGTTACGGACTCGCGAAGACGTTAAGACGTTATATTACAAATTCAAGGCGTCCCACCACTGTTTGCTTGATTCTTGTCGATTGCATTTACTTCGGATGGTTTGATACCAATATAATAGACCTATTAGTATGCGAATATTTAAACACAACTTGGCTGTTGGTAAACTGGAGTGCCTAGAGGAAACAATCCACCATCGGCAAGCGATTTGACAATCTTTTTCATACTAGAATCTGCCTAAGTATGATTCGAACCAAAGCGTTGAGATACGTTGCGATACGTAAGCTATCTATTAAAAACATCTAGGCAACCGAAGCCCTTGGCAGTATCGAAGAAATGTCAAATTACTTTTAAAGTATAATTACGGTGAAACTAACTGAATACAGTTAACAACGATTTATTAAGAGACGACATAGATGTAATAGCGAGATTCTTTATATTTGTTTAGTATATTCCAGTCCGTTTTTTGTTTACTCTGGCTCATACATGAAAGAGAATTGCATATTTATGTGTAATAACTTTTACAGCTAGATAAACCAAGTCCTAGTGCATGTATACGTGAATATGATGCTTTTTAGAACAAATACTGACACCGCTGAATGTCGATAAAAACATTCAGTATTTGTTAAAAAAAGAATGACACAAAGAATGGCACTTAAGGGCAGTGTGGACAGTGTTCTACATTAACATTACTTTAGGCTTTGTATATTCCTATACGTTTTACAGAACAAACATTACCACATATCAGACTATTTGAAACGATATTCTATATAGCAGGTTAATAAGTTCGATATACTGTGCATTAATGATTTTTTTTGCCTGCTCAAAGACATATGAAACACAAGATTTTTTTTCGACTAATTAATTGGTTGATTGTACAGTAATTTGTATGGAAAAAACAACTACATACGTGTTATCGATTAAATTTTTGATAATAAAAATATTCAAGCACTGTGCTAATTACAACTAATCGGACATTTTCTCCATACTTCAATTATGTTTCATGCCAATTTATAAGTTTGGTACTAAATACGTTGAACTTATTGTTCTAGTTACATGTATGTATGTTTATGCTTTGCTATACTTGCAAGACTTAGAAATCAACTGGTCGCTTCTCAGAATGCAATTTGGACGATACTATAGAGACAGACTAGACAGGAGATAATTAGCTATGTTTTACATTTATGCTGTGGTTTAAATCTACCAAGCATTTTGAGGACCATTTCCCTTTTTTATTGCAATCGCTTTTCATTAATTGCTCGCCTGTTTTAATTAGGATCGCCAATGTAGCGCGTGATACCACATATTTTTTCTATAAACCTATTTCCAATGACTTTTAAATCCTATAACGTCGTATATTTCTGGAAAAACGGCATTATTAAGGGCAAATCATCTAACTATGTGTTTTCATTTCGTCCCGAACAAATGTTAAGCATTAAGTTACGAATGGTAAAAGGTCTTAATGATTTAGTTATTTCATTAATATGCTGTTATTATGATGGTGATGATGATGATGATTATTATTATTATTACAATATTATTATTAATATTATTATTATCAATTTATTATTATTATTTATTTTTTATTTTAATGAATGTTAGTGCTAAGCAATTAAAATTGTTGATAATGAATGCAGATAGACATTTACATGGCACAAATCTACATACGTACATACATACATACATACATACATACATTTATACATACAGAGAGAGAGAGAGAGAGAAAGAGAGAGAGAGAGTGTGTGTGTGTGTGTGTGTGTGTAATAATTTTGATAAGCTTATTTAACTTAATATGCAAACTTTGCGGACAATCTACAGGCAAAATATGAAAAAGTTTAACAATAAGTATATGGTTAAAGTCGATTTAACCTTGAACACAAACAACGAACAAACGGCGTTATATAAAAATAGATAAAATTAAATAAATAAACAAACAAATAAATGAATAAATTAATAAAAATCACTGGGTATGGATGGGCATCAGGTGTTATGACAAAATAAACATCCAATCAGCTGTAATAGTTAGACGTCTTGTATAGGGTTTACACAATCCGATTTTTTTTACAACTAGTAACATACATTGATAAAGAAGAAAAACTTATATGCATTAACAGGGACATTTACAAAGTTATAAATTAAGTCCTTGAACACGGCGTATGTTTGTGATTCATGATCAATTTTTTCTCTTTAAAACTATACCCGCTTAGTGCAAACACAACTTTAACACATATTGACTATCTACATCGCAACAAAGACGAAGTCATTATTACAGAATCACACACACACACACACACACACACACACACACACACACACACACACGTGCGTATGTGTGTGTTTCGCTCGTGTCGTAAAAACTCTTATCTAACACAAGAATGTTTCATAACGCCACCAAGCGGTACGTGGGTAGAGACATTAATTCTATACTTATTCCCCTTGTCAGTAGTATAGCATTACATTTATCTTGGGAACAATTACTAAGTACTTCTTTGTATGTTGTAACCCTCTTGGGCTTTTCTTAAGCTGAAGAGTTCATGAACGCATTATGAATATTTCATTCATTCGTGATTAAGAAAATGTTAATTCTATGAAGATACATAAATTGATAAATCAATGGTAATTTTATTTATTTCTGGTTTGCAGGCATTTTACACCATTATTTTACCACAGTCAGTATATCTATAGCTTCAATTGCCATGTTGACAATATACAAATGATTTTCATATGTCTTACTGATATGCCGTATTTGATCTTCACCTCCCATGGATATGACATATACCGTTTTTTAATTTAATCATAAAAATATTCAAAAATGGTATTGTCTACCAATGTTGAATGTATTAAAAAATGGTATATAGATTTTTCAAAGAGATGACCATGTCTCATTAAGCTGACAATGTGAAAATTCTCTTATATAACTGACAATCTTAGCCAGACAAACTTACGAGCTGTATTATCACAATGACAATTTGCAAATGTATATCTTTTTCCAACAATGTATCGAATGAATTTTATTGTAACCTTTTATTTATTTTGTTAATTTTTGCGTATTCTTATTGGTATTTATAATGTTCAGGTGAATGTTTTAAGTTACGGCTACGCGTGTTTTTCTGATAATGTTAGGACTGTGCTTATGATTTGAAATGCAGACATGCTCAGACTTTTTTCAGACCTAAGACACTTATTAGTAACATTACTTAATACTCCAGTTGTGTTTCATTCTGTTTGGTGTTCGATTAAGAAGTCGTTCAATCTTCGGAAGCAGCATCCTTCTTTGAATTATTGATTAATATGCCTTTATATTTAAATTTAGGTTCAGTTTCCTTATCGACTTTGTAATCAATTTGCCAAATGCTCTGACAAGTGAGTAAAGTGTATTGAACAATCAAAAACTGTGCCAACTAAATTTGTTTCTGAAATATGCCTGCAATGCGTTACAATGTCCCATTCCTAGTTAATTCAAAATCATGGAGATTGACATGCAAAAGCCGATTAGGTTTCTTGGATAAAATGTCGTCTTTGCTACGTACTAGCGCAATATAGAATGTGATAGACAGAACGGTGTAAACTTAATTTGATACCTCTTAACAGACATTGATTTTTGTCACATGTGAAAGCACTCGTGAAATTTTAACTTCAAAAATCGTTAACTACTATTACCATCATCAAATTTAATTGAAAAAATTAATGAGATTTGGCTTGGCAGAAACTTTTTGCCACTTTGAACAGGAATAATGGTATTATACGATAAGAGTTAATCAGAATTTGGTTTAGAATGATGAAACATTTTTTTAAACTACATGAAAGAATTTCTATAATAAAAAGAAAAGGTTATGGGTAATTGACAAAAGCATTTTACGAATACTTGTTTGTAATTATTTATTACGTAAGCGGTTTGACCGAAAATATTATCTTTTTCGTAGGCGGCAGATCGAAAAAAAAAAGAATCCTAGTTGTATAAGAACACGTGTCTGGTAAAATTCGTAAGTAGTACATTAATTGGCTGTATATATACAAATCGGATACTGTAATATTCCATGGAAATAGCAATTTGTATGATACTCAACCCCCCTATAGCCTCCCCCCCCTAAAACAATATATATAGTTTTTTCTCTATTATTCGGGAAATCATATTACATTGACTTCGGTGTTAAAACACATTAATACCAACATTCAAGACATAAATCACAATAACAATTTAATTAACGAAGCAGAATTCCAAAATTACAACCTGATTCATTAGGATATCTTGTTGTCCACATTGATGTGCGATTGAAGGCTATTTTTCAAAGATGAAAGTTTTTAAAAATGTTTTGAACAATTCTAATAAGGCATCAAAATTGTTTGGCACAATCTTTATAATGTATCAAGTCGTAAACTGATTAAACCGGTTAAAGAACATTTAAATTGTTTGCCAATATGTTTCCATTAAACTGTGATTTAAGAACATTTAAATTGTTTGCCAATATGTTTCCATTTAACTGTGATTTAAGAACATTTAAATTGTTTGCCAATATGTTTCCATTAAACTGAGGTTTAAGAACATTTAAATTCTTTGCCAATATGTTTCCATTTAACTGAGGTTTAAGAACATTTAAATTCTTTACCAATATCTTTCCATTAAACTCAAAAATGTTTGGCTTTAACACAAAAAATTGTTCATTATTTCCTCTATGATAGGGTTTGATTCCAGTTTCTCTAAATGTATCACTTAAAACAGATATTTTAATTATCGTTTAGTCAGTTTTTTTAAATTAAACTAGTTATACTACTATATCTAAATTAAAATCAAAGTTTCGAACATGCCTATTATCCTGCGAATAGAACTATAAAGTTTTTATTTAAAATCGATTTTTTTTCTAATTATCCATGCAGTGACTTCTTTGGTTCAGTTGAAGTTCTTAAACAAACTTGATCTTCTCTGGAGAATCTCAAGCCATAGACTGTCATTGTCAAAGCAGCATCTAATTCGAATCCCTATGGGATCAAACCTTCTTCTACAGTGTATTAAACTTTAAAATAGGAGAACAGAAATTCACAATCACCCACTCTGTTGTAAGTACTTAATTCTCACTATTCAGCATCTACAACTTTTATTTAATAATGCTCTGAAAGAAAATCTTAGCAGTACCGAGCTATTAAAATATTTCATCTGCAAGGATGACATTAACCCTCTTGAGAGGTATACATGTCTGATAAAAATGGAAAGAGTCAGTGATCGCTTTCAAGGGCGAGTTAATCTTCTTCTCATAAAAATGTTACACTATTGTGTGAAATTAACAAGTACAACAGGCACGCAACTAGTGTACAAATACTAACGCATTAAATGAGACTGAATGTAATTTATCATTAATGATGTATCTAAGTGTGACAAAATGAAATATACAGAAATTCTTATTTCTCAAAATGTATCTAAATAGTGATTTTCTCTAATATCATAAATTTTAAGCTTTTGTTTTGTATTGGCATTTGTATGAGATACAGTAATTTAATAATTTCTACTAAATGCATAGATTGGTTTTATTGATACTTTCTTCTTTAATGTCACGATAAAATGTCATCATTTGTTTTGTACTTTTGTCATATAAAACCTTGTTACATTACAGATTTGGTCACAATAGAAAAGACCTGTACACGATAAAACATTCGTTGGCATTTAGGAAAATTAAAAATTTCAAGGTCTTACGTCTTATGTCACTGGGCAATGTGAACATTTCTATAATTTTTAAAAACTTTGGGGTGTTTAAACTGCATTCTTTAGAACAATCAAGACGCCTGCTTGCATTAAGATTTACATGAAAGTTATCTCAATTTTTCCTTTTTCTGTTTATCTTTGTCATCCTTTTCAATTTATCACCAAATTCCAATATTTATAAGAAACGTACGTTCTGTACCTGAAAATGCAATAGCTGCTACTTACTCCTCTGTTGTTCGGTATCTGGAATGTTGTTGCAAAACTCGTACAAGATTTGCTTAGTAGAGAATTTAAAGAACATTTGTTAAACATGCTTACTGAAAACGTTTTTAACAAAATGTTCTAATATAAGAATTTGAATATAGAATTGCTGATAAATGAATAGCATTTTTTTTTAATTCAGAGACTTGTTTGGGTCTTTTGCGCTATTGCAGGAAAACGGACTAATGAAATAATTTTGTTCTTGTTTAATAATGATAAAAATAATGTGTCATTGACAGTTTAAAATAAAATAAAATTGGCTTCCTTAGTTAAAAAAAAAATTTGTTATTGACTGTTAAAAATTTCAATATTGAAAAAAAACTTGATAAAAATGCATTATTGTCAGTGAAAAGTTTTTTTTTTTTTGGTTTACGTTTTAAATATCTTCAAGGGATTGATTAACACTTCTTAAATATAAATGACAAACATTTCAAAATTATGCAAGGTAATAAGAGTTAGAAATAGAACATATCAACCAGAAACGTTTCTAGATTTTGTCTTTTGCTGTATTACCAGTAAAAAATTAATAAGTATAAAACTATAATAATAATAATAATAATAATAATAATAATAATAATAATAATATAAAAAAGTCAAAGTTCACATACATACATGTATACAAAAACCATTATAAAATTTTTATATCCGGCCACATATGACCTACGAGACACTACATATTGTATCAATAATTAAAATACATGGGGAAAAAATAAAACATACATTTGTCCATAACTAAAATATTTGGTCATATAAATTAGTTGGCCATGAGTATAAAAAGTAAGGCTGCTAGTCACCGCTTAAAACATCATAAATTGGCATTAAAACATCTACGTCTGGTGATCATATTGAATAAAAAGATACCAAGTTTTTGTTGGATTATATATATATATATATATATATATATATATATATATATATATATATATATATATATATATATATATATATATATATAGACTTTATCATAACATCAAGTTAGTTTTAATTCCAGGTTTGACATTTTTGACGCGTTGATATTCGTGAAATTGATTTTCAAAAAATTTAACGGGAAAATAATTCTTGGGATTGTCTTCTATAAAAAAATTCTCATTGCTGGCGTTGACAAGTAAAAATTTTGCTGACATTAAATAGTCGAAAATCTTCCACAAACACTATACTGTCTTTACAATATTAAATTCCAGAATTTTATTCATGTTTTTGTATCCATATAAATCTAAACTTTTTAGATTTTGTTATTAGATAAATATAGTCAACAATGAAATAGTAATTTGCATCAAATATTTAGCTCCTTGTTATAAGGTAAATTTGGCACTTTTTTCTGGGTTTTTAAAAGGAAGCTTTTATTTAAAATAGAGAGATGGTTTCATTTTCTACGGTCTAACTCACATCAGTAGTAACACCATTTTTAAAAGGCGATCAGGTTTTATACTGCATTATATAAAAATCGTTAGTAGGGCTTGTCAGTGAACAAAGAAGTAATACCTATTTGCGTTTAGCAAACTTTTTTTTGGAAATGATTATTTAATCTATTCAGGATGAATATCTGTGCACGTGTTTTGGGGTTTCAATTTTAAAAGTACGCTCTTGATTAAAATACATTTACTTTTACCATGATGATATATTGGCCGTGGAGAATATCACAGTTACAAAGTCAACATAAAATGAACACAATAAAAGAAAAAAAAAACTTTACCTACATGCGATCGACGATGATGAAACAGAAGTAGACAATACAGTCGATAGTGCATACCTATGTGGTTGTTTTTTAAACTTTAATTAGAGGTCTGAATACAACATTTGTTACACGCAAAGTGAACTAAAATATCACTAATTGACCTTTATTTTTATTTGGATGTGTGTGAACAAAACAAGATAAAGAATTTTTAGAGCATGTATGTTTGTCTTTCGTCAAGTCAAGTTTGCTGTAAATTTTTTCAGTCGGCAAGAACATATGTTCATATTTTTTCCTTTATTTTTAACCTCCTCCCCACAAGAAAAAAATGGATACATGTAATATAACCCATATTTTTTACACTTTTGACTGTGGATACTGGATATAAAAACATTTTTACATTCGGTGGCGCACAATGGCTGACCATTACTCGGTGCTGAAAATCAGAAACTTGAATTTGAAAAAATAGCATATGGCAGTACAGCTATACTTTACCTTAAAAGGTATTTCTATTTAAGTTTTGAACAGATTCACATTGAAAATTTCGCCTTGTTTTTTAACTGATATAAACACCTTCAATATATATATAAAGAAATACTTTGTAAAGTTTGAAGGTTCTTTGTTATTAACTGTAAAAGGAGTTGATTTTTTCATGTAAAATATACTAAATTTACCAAAAGTGTTTCTCATAATAATATCTCCAAAAAAGCCAAAAGCTTTTAATGTTGTAATTTGATAGAATCTGTCTCTAAATGCCAACACTATTAATAGGAAAATTTTGAGTTCATATTGCATCTTGTGTGTACATTCAAAATATATAATTGAAACATAGATGCATTTAAAATAGCAAAAATAAAAATAATAATAATAAAAGATAAAAAAATTAAATAAAAAGAAAAAGAATTAAAATGTTTAAACCACGTACCTGTTCAACGTTTTTGTCCAGAGAAGAAGCAAAAATACTATATTTCCTCCGAAATTGTTCTAACTTTTCATTTTCGACAACAAGTTCTTTAACCAAATTATAATCCATAGTTTCATAACCGTATAGTAAAATGATAATTACACGATCTTATGCATGGTACTTTTTTATATATCGATAATATCCTAATTTATACAAATTTACTTTCATTTAGTAATCGTATAAAACATATTGTTTTGTAAAAATGTCTAACGTTTCTTATTAATAATTGATCTATTTTTTAAAATTTCACCAATTAGGTTTTTATTTAAATAAATGTTGTTAATAAAACAGTTCTTTAAAGGTTTCCAGAAGTCAATTATTTTGCAAAATGTGTTTTGAGTCAATTTATAAACTGCTTATGTAATAAGGCACACCAGTTTCTTGTAAAAACATATGCCAAATGTTGACTAGTTAAAACGATAAAAACTCAATGAGGTTCAACAATCAGAAATATTATCAAGAACTCAGCAAATTGCTGTTTGATCTAATTTTAAAGCTAAACGCATAATTCATAAAAAGTCAATAAGCTCCTGGTTGAACTTAATAGCTATCATATGCTACACAACAATCATGTGTCCAAATATAATTAATTCCATAGTAGATGTTTTTATAAATAAATAATATTGCTAACAATAATCCCAACGGTACAGTCCACACAGGTTTTCACGCATAATCAGAGTATTTGTTTTGTATTTTAAGCATGACCATAAACCAATTAGCTTCTGCACCTTTTCAGATCTATTTCTCTTTATGAATGCTCATAACATTATTACCTTTTCTATATTTACAATAGAATGCTAAACTTTCCATAATGATTGACCGGTACATATTTACACCAATTCAATTTTTTTGTATGAACCGTCATAAACTCTGTTAACTTGGCCATATTTGGTATTAAGTATCATTACATTTTATGTTACGTTATGGGTTTGAGACTACAAATAGTTTGTCCATGATAAGCATGTTAGCAATCCATAATTAACCATAATTTTTTTACAATATAAAGTTGTAATATCACCATGTTTATCTTCATCATTGTTTTATTGTTTGCTCACTAAATGTGTATACTGGTATTGTCCATAGGAAGAGTTAGAAATTCTACATATACCATTTTACCTTGATCATATACAGTATAACTTATCATTACGTTCCTCTGTTGTTATTGTCCAATGTCAAATAACTGTTATATACTGTCCGTGGGAAGTGATATAACTCGAACATTTGCATGGAAATGTGGCGATTTAACACTGGTATTCCAACAGTATTGGCATAATAATGATTAAAATGCAGACCAAATTATTAAGACTACATGATGATCATTGTCATTATCAACATAACGGTAACAAACAATGAATGTTGATCTGATACTAATTCAATCATACAAATAGATACAGAAATTGAATTGTTTTATGTATATATATATATGCGTGATTTAGATGTTAACAGTCTCTTTTCGCCCTGGAAAAATATCTAAATTAGGCTAAAATTAAATTTTCAACAAGAAACACATAGGGAAAAAATCGACCACGTTGGTGTAATGATTAAATGATTTTACATACTTGGTTTGGAGAACGTATCAGTATCACCTTAACAGTGAAATAATTGGACATAAAGCAAGCGGACAAAATACGAAATCGTGCGTGGCAAAATTAATTATTTGGGCTTGGTTGTATACCACTGGTTGTGAAAAAACGTGAGTCAGTTATGACCTTTTCTAAAGTATTTTATCTTCATGGGTTGTTATTTTTGTCATATAATTCAAAGTCCAGTGAGAAGTGGTATTTTTTAATTTTTATTTACTCTCTTGCAATAGAATTACAAATTTCGCATCTGAAAGAAATTAACTAGCTCTAGCAGTAGCCAACGCATAAGTTAACACGACAAAAAAGTGTACGATAAAACAACCACCAAAAAAAAAAAAAAAAAAAAAAAAAAAAAAAAAAAAACCAAGAAATTTAGCTTCTTTCTGCGTTAATGCTGCATCTTTCTGACGGACAATATAATATGTCTGTTATATGCGGCGAGCAGGTATAGAGAGACAAGACAGAAATGCACCTCGCAAATTATCAATAAGTACAATTCGTCTTTCAATTAAAAAAACTTTATGAATAAGATATTAATTGATAATCGATTTTTACATCAATATAAACTGTGTATAGTAAATTGTCAATATATACAATTAAATAATCCATAAGATAAATAACAATAAATGTCTAGTAGACATAGCAACTAGAGGGTAATAATAATCAGGTCTTATTATATTTCTTTATTATATCATTAAGGATTTTTGCTAAGTCAGCATATTTTATTTTTGTTGCAAGAGTTATCGCGACATTACCCAAGGAGATAATAAAATAGGAATTATTATTTTAACGCTTTTATGGTATTAGGCAAATCTTTGTTTTTTAACTGACGCTGTTGCGATCGATTATATCAAAATTGTTTGTTAATTTTTTCATCTGAATTATCAAACAGTAATAAAAGGTCCAAACTACTGACTAAATTCCAATATTAACCAGTTAAAAATAAATCTTAAAATGACAAACATGATTATGTAACATCCATACTAAATGTCTTATTATTTAAGACACCTTTTCAATAAAAATGCATATTTTTTCACCTCGCATTGTAATGTAAAAGTCTTTAATTTGTTATTTTCTTGCAATTTTTCATTTTGTGATCCAACGCATCATTACCAACAAAGAAAATAAAAGATAATGGAAGGTCTATTTGCACCATTATACTATCAGTATTTTTTTAAAAAAGATACAAACCTGAAATCGTCCTTAAACTATGTTCAAAGTGAAGATGAAAGAAAATTGTTCATATTAACAAGGTTAAAATAGAGATATCTTCAAAAATACTCGAAATGAATCTTAAATATTGTAACATTTATATGGTTGAACTAGACGCAACATTAATCATTCTTTTTAATTTGTTCCTATCATACAGTTTAGAGATAAAGTGATGCTCAAGACAAAGATATATATTGATGTTCTACATAATCTATCATGAAAATTTATTGTTATTCATTTTGACTTATTTGTCTGAAATCTTCTATTTCATTTTACATTAGCAAGATTTCAGTAGATTAAATTAAACTCTCACTGTACTCAGCCCCGAATGATTTAAAGCAGAGGCTTAAGGATCACTTTGTTGGAGTTCAACAGATCTTATTTTGGCGAATGTTGTCAGCTTGTGGAAGGTCGATGGTATTTTCCAGATATTTCTATTTCTTTCGTCATCCATAAATTCCGGTGAAAAAAATCTTTATTCGGATTCAAAGCAGCATTATACCACACCATTTTACTCATGCAAACGTATTGTGGAACATGGCTTTGTATTGGTATTTTTATCTGAATCATTCTGGTGCATTCTTATGTCAAACCAAAGGAAAATGGCCAATAACATTGTAGAGTAACACGATAACTCCTTATTGACATATTGAGCAATGACACGTGTTGTCAATGTTATGAATGATGTCTTAACGATACAAATTCCATTATACTTTCTTTTATCTAAACGACATGAGAAGTTTGAGTGGAGTAATGTAGTTTAACGCTCAGTCAAGCTGTACTTCGAAGCGATCAATTCGGGGATGATGAAAAAATAGATTGCCCGGAGAAAACCACTGACTACAGCAATGGAACTGACAAACTATAACAAACAAGTATCTCTGACGTGTGAATTACACCTTGGCGTGATTAGTGAGCGCGAACTTTCGATCACTCTTGTCGAAGCTAATATATAATAATAAAAAACAATTAATCATCAGACTAGGCGTTCGTAGAAGGTAAGAGTTAGAATTAACCCTTATTTATGAAGTTAAATGTAAGTTTGCGAACACAAGAAATATCAAACACAGACAAACTTTACAATTGGAAGTATTATATTTAACATCTTTTTTGTACACTCGGATTTGTCCCAGACAAAAATAAATCAGTTTTCGGAGGACAAATTACACGTTTGACATCATTCTTATCGATATAAATTGATATACTTGTAGAAGTATAATCGATAAAAAAGAATAAATAAAGACAGAAACGATACACAGATGTTATCTTAGCAAAGATAACATATTTAAATTTGAATTATTTTATTGCTTTTGTCTTTTGCTGACAATTTGTTTTTAGATTATTACCCGATTGATTGATTGATGGAATGGGATTTTTCAACAATTTTACTTCACCAGCTTTAGGTTTAATGGCTGAAGCTTTGCATTTCGCCCATGACACTGTTCTTTAGCGTCTAAGGAATACCGCGACACAAGTAATTAGGTTTTAAGGTTTTAAGGATATTTCTGAATATCGAGGGTTTTACCAAAAATCTTATTTGCTGCATTTAAATCTTGGTCAACCCTGATCAGAAATTAAACATCGACCTGTCACAAATGGAACGAGCAACCTCTTGTATTTTAGCGGATTAATGCTGGCAGATATCGTCTGAAATTCATATGAAACCATCCATCAACGACGTCAATCAATAATTCACCATACTTATTGTTTTATTCCGGTCACACAGGTCAATATCAGTGACGGCAATCAATAATTCACATTGTTTTTGTTTTTTACTCAACATTTAGATTGATACTCACGACGGCAGTCAATAATGCACTTTTTATATTGGTCAATAATCACGATGTTACGATGGCGGTTATTGTTTAAAACTTGTTAAAATTAGTTTGAACAATTGGGAAGTCCAGCTTTAAGTCCATATATAATAGTAAAACAAATAATCTGATCCACTACTTAGGTTTATTTACTAAAATTCTACCACCTTTTATCAGTGTTAGTCTATAGTTTGTTGAAAAAGTTGTCTATATAAACCATCATTGATATCAATTTCTTTGACAACATCTAAATTATGATAAGATTTTGAAATATTTTAATTAATAATTACTTAGCTGCAATAACTATTCCATATTTGATACCTGTGTACTTCGTTTATATTGTATTTTACAATTTTCTTCAACATCAATTATGCAGATCATGATTTGCATATAAAATATCAGTTTTTATCGTTACCTTCTCTGTTTTAACTTTCTACATTTAAACAATGGGGTATTTCTTTTACTCCCAGCTTAAAAATCAAGGTGAGAAATTATTTATTTTTGGTGAGGAAAGTGTAGAAAGAATGACGTACATTCATGACAAATTAATTAATTAATTAAACAAACACAAGCGGGTACAGAATAAGACAAATCCAGGTTGAATCCTTCAGTAAATAATTGAACATTAAAATTTTACTTATTCTATGCAATCTAAGAAATTTTCAAAAATAAATAAATCAATCAATCAATCAATAAATAAATGGTTGACAATTTTTATAATTAAATTTAAAAAAAATGAATTGATTAATGATTGACTGTTTGATTGGCTTTTTATAATTAATAATAAGGTATATTCTTTCATTTCAAGAAATAAAAAAATTCGTTATCAAATTTGCTAAAACAACAATTGCAGGAATATGACATTTTAAAAAGCTTAATTAGGAGGAATGAACCGTACCGATTTAAAACAAAAAGCCAAAATATCAGAACCAGACTTTAATACTCATGACTGGTCTAAGCAGTAAAGTGTGTAAAGTGTTCTCTAGACTATAGTAAAATATTCTGGCATAATAACATATATCTTTTTGTATTTCAAATGTAATTTTAGTCCTTTACTCTATGGAGTACTGGGTTTTAAATAAGCAGGGTGGTTAGAGAACTCCAATATAGCATAAATTCTCTATTGGATATTGTCTACCCCCCCCCTCTCTCTCTCTCTCTCTCTCTCTCTCCCCCGTTGTCAGTAGTAATTTTTCTTTTTTATTGATCGTTATTGTGTTATGTAATTGTTTGTGTCTGTTCTTGTTTAATACGTGTTTTAAATTGCAAAGTTCATTTATTTTAAAATTGTTTGTCATGAGAGTTCGACATGTCTGATTAAGGAATGTTCTAATAGGGAAATGATTCATGAATGGTTTAAATATAAAATTTTATAATTTGAATAATATTTGATTTGTTTTTGAACTTTACACTTCGTCAGAGTTTTAATAAAAATGAAAGTAGGAGAGCTTTACAAAGATTCCTCAGACACACGACTCAACTCCTTTAAATGATCGGGACGATCCACAGTGAAAGGATTGGTGGATGCAAGATTAAAGATTTGGAGGTGCACACTTTGAAACAAGGACATTGGTTATGTCAACTCTGAAAAATTGACTCTGTATAAAGGTTTATATATATATATATATATATATATATATATATATATATATATATATATATATATATATATATATATATATATATAGTGCATTTTTTAAAATGACTCAAGAGGGATATAAGGAGTAGACATTGCACTAGAACAGTACATGATAATGTAGACAAAACGTTTACATATTGTGTCTGATAGACATAATTTTAACACAAGTACACCAGAGATAGCATATTAACCATTCAGACTCATTATAACCATTACCCATATCTGTATTTGACATTAACTGAAGTTCAATAAATTACACCCCTGAGAAATTCAGTCAACAATACCATCATTAAAACATCAAATATTCACAATTTATTAAAGTTTTTATGTTATTTGACAATTGTTCGAACTCTTGCAATCCCAAAACAAATATTAAGTAATAAATACAACGTTAAACCCTTAAACTCTATACGATGATTTAATTGATAATTCTATCAGTGATAGTTATGGAGTTCACAAATTATCACAGAATTTTAAAGTCACCATGATAACCTTCTTAAAAAGGAAATTAAATCAAACATAAGGAAATTAAGAACGGTTCAAAACGTTAACCTTATTTTTCTTTCACAAAGAATAACAGATAAGTCAGATTAGCGTTAAAGATGAATGAATGAATAAATAAATGGTAAAAAATGGCCAGTTCGCTATCTATCACATTAGTAAAAGTTTACTTATTTGAATGCATTGCTGAATGAGATAAGGGACATCCATTACATATATATATGTTTTAACGCTAGTAAAATTTTCTGCTCAATGACTTTACAGAACATAAACAAATAAAAATGAATTTGTGTAGCTTAAACTTCAACGAAGGTTAAAGAAATAAATTGCAATTTTGTCATAATTATTTTTAGAGCAGTGAGATTTTGATGACAGTCAAACGTAGAACATAACATGTTTGATTAAGTAACTTGAGTATCTTGCTTTTAAATTTACACAAGTACAATAATAACTAAATAAATAAATAAATAAATAAATAAATAAATAAATAAATAAATAAATAAATAAATAAATAAAATTGAAACACAACTATTTTAAAATGTTGTCTGTATTGCTTGAACTGCAGTGCAAATGAAACTAACCATATCGCGTTAGTAGGAGTCATTAGGTTAACTTTGTATGACAGTGAGAGTTATAGCAGCACTTAGGACGTCATATAAGACAGTTCAATGGTTGAATTAAGACAATAATATTTTGACATGGCTGAACTGTTATCTTTGGAATTGTCCGTATATATAAAAACGTAACATAAAATGTATGAATGTGGAAGGAA
This sequence comes from Tegillarca granosa, assembly GCA_029721355.1. Taxonomy (NCBI): domain Eukaryota; kingdom Metazoa; phylum Mollusca; class Bivalvia; order Arcoida; family Arcidae; genus Tegillarca; species Tegillarca granosa. Next base: position 5,993,742 of record CM056597.1, on the reverse strand, counting down.
GATAAGCGAAGGAAACAGTAAAAGCATTAAAGCAATAACATAATACCACGAGACAATACGTACAGAGGGTTTTATAGTAATTGTAGGAATGACAATTGTTGGCATGCGTGCGGCGAGCGTGAAGATAAGCTATTAAATATTAATATAGACTGCACGAAAAACCCGTTATGTGATTGTAAAAGACTTATCTATGCAGTGATGGAGATATTTTAACCCCGCAAATAGGTATACAAATAACCATTTATTAATACGGATATATTGTAGAGATATTTTTACTTTCAAACTTTCAAACAATCGTCTTTAATCATTGCTATATTAGCCATATATACCACAATATTATACAACTATAATATTTTAAATATAACTATGGATGGAACACACACACACACACACACACACACACACACACCTTATTTAAAGTAACAGGGTACTATATTAAGGTATCTAGGACTACCTCAAAGTACAACAATCTGGTTTTTATATTTATATACAGACATTCTTCAATGCCCTTTGTAATTGGCTATCTCAACATGCTATAAATTATGTTATCATTGTTGTTAGTGTTCGTATTGTTAATATCATGATTTTGGCCTATTTTCCAATTTAATAAAACAACTAAAAAAGACTAAATAAGAATGAAATTTTTAATAATTTTAAAGAAACTACAGATGTATGTAAAAAAATAAAAATAATTAAAGTGATTTGTAAACCGGAAATGCGTTCAGCTAGCATTACAAACGTATCGGATTCAATGACTCTTGCATTCATTGTTTCCGGTTACATTTGCAGGGGAAGTGGTCGACCAACTAGTTAATACAAGATTGGAACTTTATTGTTCAGATTCAAACTAGTTGAATCGGAAAGGGAATCTGAAGGAATTTGACAGGGTTGATTCGAACAGTACTTTCTCAATCTCGCTAATATTGGGAAGGTCCGGGATTTACCTCTTTATTCAGCCGCTGCATTTTCTCCTAACAGACTATATCAAACATTAAGAGCTTGGGCAATATATATTCTGGAGGAGAAATATTAAGTTTTTTAAAAAGTGTAATGGAAATAATAACTCTATGTTTGTAAATTTGGATATACATAATCTAATGTGACATATCATATTTGTTTATAGAGCTTTCCCTTTGGACTATCGATTGCACATTTATGTACAAATTTATTACTATATGTCACTAATGACATTGCATTCATATCAATCAATTAATATAAAACACTTCTGTGTATTTAATGTCACGTAGCCTATATTTATCAGCCATGATTAATATGATTAGACTAACAATTATGTATTACAGCATATATATGCTTAAAAGTAGAAACACTTCTTGTTTTCAATATGTATTGAAAAGTTTTGAGTTTTTGGTTCTGATTTCTGATAATTTCGACGAAAAAGTAACACTGTTAAATAATAAATTTCCGTGTTTGGTCGACTTATTGCTGTTCTAAGACAGATTACCATCTAGGTGATTTCCTGATCGTGATTTTTTGTTAATGTTTTAGTTTAGTTTGTAATAAATACTATTTTGTCAGAATGTAAAGTTTGTTTGGTGACAGTTCATTATAATTAGACTCTAAATTTACAAAGTAAGTACGATAAAATTACAAAAATTTAGCACATTCTTAGAGTGCCAAGAAAAAAAACATTTATACGTAAAATAGTTATACATCCACCTTCTATACCGATGTATTCAATTTGATTTTTCAATTGAAAAATAGAGCTATATCGGTAATCAGTTTTTGCTATTCATAGTAACGGTGGGCATGACGAATGTCACAGGAAATTGATTTTTGCAGACTTTATTTATACAAGGAAACCGTCACAAACATTAAGTTTAAACTGGCCGTGTACTTTTGGAGTACAATAAGACACAAGACCACGCCCTCTTGATGACATTAACTTAGCTTACTAGAGCAAGTTAAGCTAAAAATAAACTTGTCGTAACAATCAATAAACATAATTTATTTCTTGCCCTTTTCTTTCTGTGAGCATTGAACATTTCAAAATAATTTAAAAGATGAAGCTGGTGGTTGGATAATGCTTATTTGTGTCTTAATCAAGATTCCTTCTTCAAGTGAATAAAACTAGAAAGTCTTAAAAAAGTCACCAACCTTCATTAGGTGAAATTGTTTTTCGACATAACGGCGATTTTATAATGATGTCTTTTAGAAATAGAAAAAAGCTTTAAAAATTCAGGGTTTGTATGGTTTTGTCGCAATCATTATATTGCATAAAATTAATTAAAATTCTGTTTTAACAGAAATATCGAAACATCGATTACTGTATGGAACTACATGCGCTCTTAAACTGTCAGTCTCTTACTAAAACTTGTACTGGGCAACAGTGAACACAACCTAGACCGAGACACAATTAAATTATTGTTAAATACACGAAATCTAAACATAAAATATATAAAAACATACAAACAAGATAAGCACATATCAGGTATCACTAATTATGAATCTTTCGACTGATACTGGACTTGATGACAAACTAATGTCCATTGAGGTAGTAAAAGTATACCTGAGGGGTATCCAATCATTCCACTCATTTTTAATTTAAGGATAATGTAAGTGGAAGAATGCGGAGTAATTATGTTTTGTTCCCGATGTCAAGATTTTTTTCAATTTCATCAAGGTGGATAATTACCGGAGCACTCAAAAATTGACAAGCCTTAGGCAAGCGAGCATACAAACTTTTCACACAAGGAAGTATACGATGGGTATTTTTAATTTCAAAAAGAAAATCTTCAAATCCATGAGGTATAAACACTTAGTTTAAGGCAATCACATTGTATGGGCAAGTTTCATTTAATATATGTCAAATAGGTTCACACGTCTTTTCTTGAACCTTCTCTTGACATTTTATAAAGGCCTAGAATAGAAAGTGAAAGCAGATTATAGCTAACTTAAATCAATAGCCACAAGCTACTGGGAGTTTTAATTGGTTAACTTGCATAGGTTACGTTTTCTGATAGGCGTATACCATCAGAGAACAAGAGAGAGAAAGAGAGAGAGAATCCCTAACCATCTTGTTTTAAACTAAGTGTGCACTAAACACACATGCATTAAACAAATAAAAGTAAGCATGCTAACTAAAACACTGAAATGCGTCCGTATACTGTCAGTGGCTAGTTAAATACTTGATGAGTTTTAAATATTTAACCTCAAACTGTAAATGTATTTTTCTACGAAAGCCCATTGAGCTCACTTTTGTAGGAGAAAAAATATTAATAACGCGTTATTACGCGTAATTTTCGCGAATAAACGCGTATCTTTTGCGTTATTACGTGTAACTTTCGCGAAATAACGCGTAACGTTCGCGTTATTACGCGTATTTTTCGCGAATTAACGCGTTATTTTCTCGTTTTTTTGCGTAACTTTCTATATAAACAAGATATATTTGAAATATCTTAATGTAATTTACTCAATATAGAATGGAAAAAAACAAAGATTAAACTTTGTGAGGTTATATTTTGAACTTGGGTTATCGCATGCTGAAATTTTATGCTTCCTAGCAATTGGGCATAACATCATTATTAGTAAATCAACGCTGAAAAGGATATTAAAAAGTTAAAGTTGACGAGAAGGAAAAATTACTGTGATGTATGTGATGTTAAGCACTCATTGTTCAATTCAGTATATTGGTGACCTCTAGAAAATCACAAAATTAAGGCTATATCAACATCATTTTAAAATGATAATGGGAAATAACATGGAGTATTTTCTTCATATGATATGATTTATCACATGAGATATGATAGAAATCGTATCACGTATATTTAGTCATGACTACACTAAAATTAATCGGGCTTCCTTTTAGTTTAACATGTTGAATAGTAAAAAAAGCGCCACATTTCATTGAAACTTGGTCAAAAGCAACTATAGAACTTTGCCATTTAGATTTTTGTATTTGGTTGCCGTGGCTACCAGAAGTAGGTCACAGTGACCTACATGTACATAGCTAAAGTCTAAAACCACTTCTCCGAGGCAAAATTTGATGTGATATTTGGCTTCTGGAGCCTCTTATTTGCCAAGTTTTCATTATCCATTGTTCAATTGGCAGTCAAACCTACCTTAACCGCTTTTTATGACGCAATTCGCGAAAGTTACGCGTGATAACGCGAAAGTTTGCGTAAATAAGCGAAAGTTTCGCGTTTATTCGCGAATATTACGCGTTTATACGCGAAAGTTTTGCGTTTATTCGCGAAAATTACGTGTAATAACGCGTTATTTTTATTTTTTCATCTATGAAATTGAGCTCAATGGGCTTTCGAATTTATCATTTCTGATGTTCTTATTTTTCGTTTTTATTTTGTATGTTTATGTTTATTTGAACCTTGCTATTACCAATGTTACTTATTTAACTACGATTATTTTAACAAAACTTTTTGTTTGGTGTTAAAAATGCAGTAGACTGAAGTAATGATTTTTTACACCCTGTCAAAATTATTGCACTTATATCGAGAGCGGCAATACTGACACGACAGAAGAAAACAGGGTCGGGTGTCCGGAGGAAACCACTAATCACCTGCCAAACATTCCAAAACAAGGACCTTCAAGACTTGGAAACGAACTAGGCGACGAGAAGCGCTGAAAAGCACGCTTTAGACCACATCGCCAACAAGCCTCGTGTTTAAAACAGTCAACTCGATTTAGTAATTACACCAACCGTCTGTCCAGATTTGATTACAAAGGTTTTAAAAGAAGAACAATATTGAGGTAACAGGTATTGGTAACAATGATAAAATTTAGAAAATGAATTCTTCGTAGCATTATTATAAATAGTACATTTACTTGCCAATAACCACAATAAATATGCTAGTTACATATGAAAAAATAAACATTGGAAATAATTACAACATTATCTTCTTCACAGGCGACCGGTGATGATAATGTCATTAAGAGAATATAAAACACATCAGAATATAAATCACAGTTAGGATCCAAGTATTGATCGATTGGCCGAGTACTATAGTTGTTATAGGTTCAAGGTAGAATGTATAATTAACCATTTTAGATGCATGTTACCGCAATCCGTTACAGAACGTTTGTAAATGGTTTCTAGGCAGCGTTCTTATTTAACTACTATCGTTCACCCTGATTGTAATAACTTGTATCGTTGACGAAGAATAATACAATTTTTACTAAAATAAGTTATTTGTCATTCGAATCACGAGAAACAATTTTCGTTAAACCTATAAAAACCACATCTTTAAAAAAACACATGTTTATTTAAAACATTTAAAGGTCCAATACTTCATATTTAAACAAGGAGAGTCTTTTGGGAGGGTGGTCTTTTACACTGGTTCTAGTGTAGTACTAAACAATTGTCAATAAACCATAGTAATATTAATCGACAATAATGATTATGGAAGTCACCTGATAAGTTCAAATAATTTTGAAAAAAATTAAAGGTAATTAATTAATCACATGTGTAATTTGACAATAAGTTAAATATATTACGTTCCAAATTGTTATGGAAAGCCGAGATGCCAAAGTAAAAGCTCAACAGGTAAAAACGTCAGTCGTTCGATTCTGACAGACCTATAAAATATTCAGTATATCTACAGATTTTAATAATGTTTAGCATAACTAACCTGGTCAAATATTTCTTATTTCTTTTTATATATAAAATCGAAAATTATTTTAAATAACAAACAAAATGCTAAAATACAAACAACACAAGAGAAAAACTGAAGTCATAAATGTCATACATACAGACATTGACTGTGCATGTTTTACCAGAGATTGGCTGAATGTGCAAATAACTCCTACACATGTTTGTACTTTAACACTGTGTCTTGTTTTCTTATTTTTGTTGCATTGTGTTTTTGATTACTTGGTCTATATAAAATACATGCTTTGCAGCGCAACAGTTCAACATTTTCGAGAAAAAAGTTATAAAAAAGTAAAATAAAATTAGAATAAATTGACATCATTTTTCATAATTGTCGACAAAATACAAATTAAAAAGTTAAATAACACTTTGCCACTTCGATTAGATTTGTATCCTTTAGACTTATTTGAAATTCAATTGGGTCTATATTTTACATTATCTCTCGACAAACATGTCTACATGTGTTAATTAATTGTTAACAGACATTACATAAGGTACACCTGATGAGCCAAAAAAAACCTATCATCATACCACTGATCAGCTACAGAAAACACTTATTGGTGTAGAGGTAACTACATCATCGTCTATAGCCTTCATGTAGGTGAGGTATAAAATCAACACTGTTCATTGTAGGAGTTCTACAATAATTTCTCTCTGAAAGCATCTGCTTTACAACATCTGTAGATTGGTGGCTCAGTGATAATAAAGGTATGCCCTGCAAAAAGACGGACTAAGTATCTTAAGTCATCCGAGTGGTCTGTAGAGCGTCTCTTAATGTTAATTCGATTCCCTCATCCTTGTGTGAAAAAAGTTTGTCAATTTCATTTGGTTTTTCACAAGTACTTCGGCTCCATCTACATCTAAAAACTAGGACTTACTTCGATATCGATGAAAAAATTCTAGAAAACCATATGTTAACAAGAAGTTATCATTATTACCTAGAAGTCTTTAAATTGAATGTAGCTGTAATATGAAATATCCGTTTGTACATACATCAAATTAAACATATAAATAGATTTATAGACTACATATACCAAAAATAAATTAAAAAATCCAAAATAATCCAGTTTTTCTTTTTAGATATCATATTTACAAGCGGTAAAGTTTGGTCTTGTATGAGTCTGTTAACGAACAGACCCATATATGCTTTATTTATCGAGTTTTCTTTTTACACCATTGTACGTAGGTAGTGAAGATTTTATCTTGTAAAAACAAACATCGAAAGTGACCCTTTGATTATTTAATTAGTCTCGTAATCTGTTATCATTGTCAGGTTTACAGTTTCTAAATTTGCTTACGATACTAACCGTGATTACGAAAATTGTCAATTTTTATTTCTTATGCAAATGCAAAGATAAAAAAGATTGTTCAAAACTATAAGAAATGTCTAAAAGTGGGGAAGGGGGGGGGGCGAAACGAATGGACTGACCTAGGGGCGAAACGACCAGATACCGTAAAAATGTGTCGCAAGGAACGTAATGAATGATGACCTTTTTCCCATACACTTGATAATTCGCGGAGCTTTCAAACTTACAATGTCCATTTTAACCACCGTCAATGAAATTACACATGAAAATATTCGATTTAATCAATCAGTCACGATGTACCCGCCAATGATACCGACTTTAGGTTGAAAGAAATTGTTATGTTAAACATCCCGTGGCGTAACCTTGGGGAATAATAAAGATAAGATTATTATTTAAATTTTTAAAAAACATTCATTATTATTATTATGAAATTTTATGTAAGAATATAGCATTTATAGAAGATTGAGTTGTGATTCAGGCAAAATATATCGATGTCGTATCAAAAAAATCTCCTTACTGCACGTGTCTAGTAAATTTATTTGTATATACATGTATTTTTTATGAGAACGATTAATCGTGTTTTTTATCTATCATTGTATTCTGATTCTTATATAATTCAGAATAACGAAACCCGTAATCGCGTTTAAAGACTTTCAGTCCGTTTTAGCGATTATAACTCTGGTGTTCAATATTTACTAAATAAAATACGTAGCAACCTGAGGTAATCCCGCACCAAATTACGTACACTGCGTCAGAAATTTCTGCATGTCTATTACGTCGATAAAGTGAGGAATTCTTGGAGGATAGGTTGCATTGTTCGACGAAACCTTAATTGAACAGTGAAGTAAATCTGTACAATCATTAACGAGTTTAATGATAGAGGTTTGTTTATTGTATCTTATCGACAATTTATTAAGTTTTATCACCACTTTTGGCCAAATTACATCCTTCAGTGTTCTAAACTAATTTAGATAGATCGTGGTACAATTACACCATTTATCAACAAAATAGAGAAAAATTCTCTTTCAAGTAACAAACCAACACATTATAGATTTCACTGATGCAATTAACACAGTTCTATAAAATTGGTTTTACAATAAAATAAAACCCGTTTTAGTATGAAAGCCTTATCAGTGTTATATCTGATATTTGCGAACTTATATAGATAGAACATCCAGGGAGGAACTAATGAGATCGATGCAACCTTTTGAAAACGAGTCACAATAAAACAATATTAAGGCACTAATTTCCACTTATTATCAGAATAATACCAATGGATTCCATTTTTTAATATATCTAGTATGGTTATATATATGGTAGAGTTTCATAACCAATTTTTGTTCGTTTATTTGTTTGTTTAATATCCTATTTCTTTATTTGATTTGTGGATCACTTATTTAAAATAAACGGGATGGTCAAATAATCTTAATATGTCTATAAAAACATCAATACACAATTTTTAATTCTCCTCAGAATAAGAAGTTATATATATTTATAAAATCATTTTACTACTTTTGAGATGTTTTTGTCTTGATTTGTGATCTTGTTTCTGTCGTTGTTGTTTTAAGTTCTTGGCTTTGATAAGTGTTGTTAAGTCTTTCTTTTACTTTTACACAAAACTTTTGTTTTTTTTCCGACAACAGCTTAAGCATCTAAGACTCAAATCAACAAAACAGTTAACAAAAAAAAAATATAATAATAATATAAATCTTTACATGAAACACTTAATTTTCGAAAGAGTAAAATCTCAATTTAATGCCACCATTTAGTTTTATCAGAATTTGTTGTTAGTAAAGGGTTTGTTTATAAATAAAAGGTAAATATGAAAACAATTAAACATAGACCTCGTGACTTCAAAATATTGTGGCAATAAGCAAGATGGGCAAGTTATTAGGGGTATTATGTTGAAGTTTAAATTTGTTGTCAATACCGTCTGTGATTTTATAATTATGTATAACTTCATTTATGTATGTGTAATGTTTCTACAAAATACAGCACTTGCACTACGTTGTACAATGTTATGAAAACACAAAATAAAATCAAAATGTTTCACGCATGCCACGAAAAAATATTTTTCGAAAGCAAAGCCGATTTTAAAAACAAATTATGAAAATAACAAGAAATAGTTTCGTGTAGAATTTTGATGTATTTCAAAACTGCATTGACAAAAACATATAATGTAGTATTGTTAGCAATATGATCACAATATGAACAGGGTCACAATGCCTCTCACCACACCTGCATTTAAGTTGAATTTCATCTTCTTAATCCTCTATGAAAAAGGTTATCAGTTTGTTTGCTTAAGGTTGAAGATATTCTCCGGGTACTCCGATTTCCTCCACAATATCAAGACTGATCGAATCGATATAAATGTCACATACCACTTTTTGAATTTAATCATAAAAATACATTTAAAAAGTGGTATATGACATAAGCCCAAAAAATCTTGAAAGGAGCGTAAAACACTAATACTTCACTCCATTCTAAAACTTTTAAGTCTGTGGTTTGATTATTTAGGCAATAAAGCGAGATGCAAATAATTTGGATTCAATAAAAAAATCTTAAGAATGAATAATAAATAAATTATTAAAACATAAATAAGAAAAAAATGAACTGCAAGAATCACGCTGTACACAGCATATATACATGTGTGTTTAGGCAATTGTCCTGGAAATACGAAGAAAATGTACAGTAAATAGTGTGATTATCTAAATACCAAACGCATTTGAAACAAACTTGTAACTTTGACAAGCTATCAGTTAGTTCATAAAATGAAATCTTATCATCAAAGCCAATCTTAATCGTCACAACTTTTTTGAAATTCAATTTATAAACTCATATAACTGATTATTCAATACCAATGGTATGTATATCACGTGACATTGTGTTTTAATTTTATCTCAATCATTTCTTCTAACACTCTTTCTAGATTCTGCTCCGAATAACATTAAGAACATTGATTGATTACGTTTAACAGTGCTTAAGGCATTGATCGCCATTTTGATTTATTCTCACTTCTCTCCGACGTAAAAAAAACAATTTATTTTCAACTGAAACCAGACAATGTATACAATGTATACAATGTATACTACACATTATACGACATTTGCAGAGATAAAGTCAACAGCAATATGAGCGAATGAAAATGTGTTTTATGAGGAAATAATAAAAATAAAAATAATAATAATAATAATAATGAAGATGCAATGATGATGATGAAGATAATAATAATAATAAATTTGTTAAATTACTTAGAAAGTAAAGTAATGCTTGTCTGAATGTTTCATGTAGCCACTATAGCAAGTCTTTAATTCAGTTTTAAAACAGGGGTGTCTTTTGTTGCGAGACTAGAAGAATTTATTAATAATCTTCCATTTTCGATGTATTTCTGCATATCTCTGTATTACAAATTCTAAAAATAACATGCATCTCAGAAGTTGATCCCAATATATTCATATATCAAAGCATTTAGTTTTTCTGGAGTTCTGTTATTATTCACTAACACCTTGAAACCATAAGTCAACTACTACCAGTGACACTCAGACATTGATTAAAATTTATGTATTTGTTAAACTGCGTAATTCTACGACGTAATTAAACGAGTCGAGAAACATCTCAAAAGTATGAACAGTAAAATATCGACGTATTAGACAAGGACAGATATGTTTGTTTTAATGACAAGAACAAATACAACTGGATCAGAAGCATTGGTTGTTATGAGTTGTTTATAGTAAGACTTAAAAAGCTTAAAATGAGAAACGAAATATAATACTTATCAACGTTCCGTTATTGTTTAGCGAAGTAATGGTGTTTTTCACCCCTGTCAGAGTATTTTACTTGTATCGAGGCAGAAATGTTTGGAATAAACTCCAGTTTTACAAGCAAACCGACAAACTTTCTTACAGTAGGATTTGTCCGAGTGGTATGCAAGACCGCTGTGATTCTTAGTCTAGCGCTTTAGATCACTGATGTAAGAAGGTGGCTAAATAGGAATGAACTTGAATGGGAAAAAGACCATAATTGAAAAATACCTTTCCTTTTCTAGACATCATTTTTTTTATAATCAAGTCAAGAACAAAATAGTATATGAATAGTGAATAATATATATACTAGATTTGTCATAGAAGGTTGTTGAGTGATGGAAATTCTATCGTAATTTTATTATTACCGATTTTTCAGTTAAGTTCCATTGATAGACATATAATCAGGCGATGGCAACATTATGTGATGTTCATTTTTGAATCCTTTAAATAATGCCGACGTTGATGAAATGCCTGTCAAAAAATATTTTTTTCTATACACTTTTTCAGAGATGTCAATCATTAATATGTGCAGTCACTATACTTACTTTCTTTCTGCAGACAACAATTAATTTAAGCCTTTACAGCAAAATCGAAACATTATTTCAGAAGGACTTTTTTAGTAGGATGGTTCGCGCACACAAACTGTGATATAAACAAACCACAAAACATTAACTTCAATGCCGATCCAAAGCTGGGGACTTTAATGACCAGCTGCTCTATCAATTTTTTTCTGGTCCCTAGTGTCAATAAGGAATGAATTTCTGAAATGTGCACATATGGCACAGCAAAATTAAACAATTTTTTTGTTCCAATATGCTTAAACGTTATTGTCTTGTCATAATAACTGTTTTATCGTTTTATTTTTGTTTTGTGTTCCCTGTAAACGGGTGCCATTTACTATTTTTCATTTGCGTTTTTTTTCGTACAAATGAATCACACCCGTGTTCGAAGTGCATTTTCCAGCACTGTTACGCTTTGTTGCAAATTCTAAATTGTTTAATACCAATGGGAGATAAACATCAAATTGCCTATATTTTGCTTTTGTTTTTATCACTCTTTATTCGATGGCTTTATAGATTCGTTTTCAGTTTACATTAAAAAGTCGACAATGTAATATAATTACGCTTACTGGCGTTTAGGAATATGGTGGAAATTTTTGACTTTTTTCCTTATAGTTTCTCCCACGTGATAAACCAGTTCATCAAGATTAATTTATGAAGTGTGAAAAATAAAACAAATCAGAATTTTTAATTGACAACGACAAAATATAGCATACAGATTTAGAGCCAGAAAATTGATATATTAATAGAAAAAGACGAGACATTTTTAAATCGAAGTCAAGGTCAATGGTAATTAGTTGGTCTTTTCAACAAAAACTTTAAATTCTATAGAAACATATCATTAACGTAAGTATAACTGACTAAAGAAAAAAAAATTAAACAAAGACCAATCACTGGAAATAAGACATTACCTGACTGGGGGGGGGGGGGGTAAAACCGTAAACCGTCTTGTCATACTGCAATACAGACAGTCACTGTATAAACTAGGTAAAAAAAAAATAACACACACACACACACACACACACACACACACACACACACACACACACATATATATATATATATATATATATATATATATATATATATATATATATATATATATAAGAAACATCCATTTTATATTTATCTTTGAAAAGATTTTTTTCCGTCTGTAAATTATGTATGTTTGAATACATCGTGGATCACGTGATTATAATTCTGTGACAATTAGTTAAATAAAATGATGTTCCATTTTGTGTTACATATATGATTCTGCTTTCTATTCATAGGTGAAATTGAAGTGTAAATAAAGAAAAACCAGTAAACTTGATTTTTCTATAAGTCAAAATGACAAAATTTATTAGTCAAATTGATAAATCCAAAAAAGTATAGTTAACCATTTTCCTAGTCAATCTAACTGTTTAAATAGACAGTCAACTTGATTTTGACTACTTTATTTTCTCTGTTAACGTCTATGAAATAACACTCAATAATGGAATATTTAGGATCGTAAAATCTTTCTGAAAAAATCTTAAAAATTCATTAAAAATGAAAGAAATAACCTTATTGACGGATATTAACGGATAGTTATCGTTTTATCAGTCCAGTGGTAAAGTAGGTAGCGTAGGCAATTTAATTATGTGAACGTTTATTAATTGTCGATACTAACGATTTTAATCTGCAATATATGTACATTTCTGAGTGCAGAAAATTACAAAACATGAATATCTCTGTAAACGGATAAGACCACACCAAGCCTCTAGAGTGTTAAGCGACGTTCTTATGATCTAATTACTCAGTATAAAATGCATCCAGCGCGATAAAGCGAAAAATAATAGAAAAATAAAAATATTTCATTCGAAAGAATATTGTTTACAACAGTACCTTTAGGTCTACAATAGATAGTATCAGAAAACAGTTTTATTCAATAATGTATCTGTACATTATTTTCATTTCGACTGTAAGGAATGTCAATAAAGCATTATTGTACTTGTCAGCATTGCAGTTACTGCTATTTTTCGTCGATTTCTGTAAAGTATAACACCTTTTAAAATATTTTAGTTCATGAACAAATATGGTAAAAATTCATAAGATAGGAGGACAAATATAAACTGAACTTAATTTCAAAACTCCAATCTTGTATAAAGGTGAAAATCTGAATGATATCCAGAAGTGTGTTTATAGTACCTTTAGCGGGCTTTCAGCTATAGACTTCATTGTTAAATCCATTAGTATATAACTGCGCATATTTATAGAATAAACCCCCTTCTACAATCAAAGAACAAACAATCCCTACATGAATATGTCAACTCAAAGAAAAATTGTATGAAACAATTCAATTTTTTTAAACATTTTGTTTTTCAGTTTGTTTTTTCAATTAAGTTTTAAACCTGATTAGAAATATACTTCAAATAATTAAAATTAGTTATGACTACAGATTTGATGACTTAAAAATAAAGATAAAGAACGGCACATTACATTAACAATAGCTATATACATATTTGCAGAAGTATTATAAGTTCTAAAGCTGTTTATGAAGCTTCTGTGAGAACCCTGATAGTTCTAAAAACATTTAAAAAAAATTGGTGTTCTACAAAATCTTCAGACAACATTAAAATTTGGAATTTAGTGTTTTAAAGCATCCAGGCATTCAGGTCGGATAAGTCTAAAGCTTAATATATATATATATATATATATATATATATATATATATATATATATATATATATATATATATATATATATATATATATATTAAACCTAAAAATCCTCAAGTGATTGCATAGAACCACTTTAAGTCTTTTGCTGATCTACACAGTTTGCTTTTTCATTTAACGTAGTGTTTAGCTGTAAAATATATTGGTTTTTACCAATAACCAATCTTTTTCACATAAAGGTAAATCAAATCATAAAAAACTCATGAGACTGTGTTAAATAATTTTCGGCGCTTAGCTTCAGATAAAATGACTGTATATATACACAATGCATAGAATGCACTGAACTTTCATTTATATACTGTCTGTTTTAAATGGTGTGGTTTTCGTACGAACTCGCAGTGGATTTGGAAAAAGACACATGTAAGAATAGATAGATGATATTTAGCACCAGATGTTTCTGTCACTTTATAATTAAAAGATTTAAATTGCCATTAGTATAGTTATTAGTTGCTTCTCATTCTTTGTTAGATTCATAATATACCATATAACAACAAACAAATACATCAGTCCACGTCCAAATCACAATCACAAAAGCAAAGTAAAACCTTTGACTACTGGCTAATTCAGTTACACACGTAATTATACCATATGATTTTTTTATATATTTAACTGCTAATAGTACATTTATTGACCAGTTTTATTAAAATGAAGACTGAAATTAAACTATGAAATATTAAAATTAAATTCTCAATATATTATTAAACCAACAATATTTTTATTTTTCTTTCATTTAAAATACACCTAGAGTGGTCTACTGACAGTTATGCTATTCACCAAGGGTGCGTGCACATGCAACTGAAAATCTCAAAATATCTCATTTAATTTTCCTCAAAACCCTACCAACCAGTTTCTTTCAAATGAAACCATAGTTTTGTTGTACAAAGTAACTTTACTTTCTTCCATAGTATCTAAGCTCATAACAGTTTAATTACTCTGTTTGGTAAAACAATCTAATTAAAATCTGGCTTTTAGGTAGATTATTGAACTCGGGTTAATAAATTTATGACAACATGGTGCTTAAAAACATTTTTGTGTAGCCTACTTTCGACAGTTCAGTAATAATTGATACGTTTAAGATTAGTTAAGGGCTTCTTACAAGATGTGGGTTGTGTCTATGGAGAATAATAATAAAGCATCGGGTTATTTTACGTTCAAAGCTGCTACGTTTACAATAATGTCACCAGCTTTTGAAAAAGACAATCGTGTTAAGATGAAAGGTCATCTAGATCTTAAAGAATCTTAAAAAGGTTAGAGTGACTGAAACACATGTTCTTATTAATTTAACAAGTACAGGATAGGATTGGTTTTAGAAATTTTCAGAATAACACTTTATTACCTTGTATGATTACTATTGGAAGGAATACGATTGTTATCAGTCGAAATTTAATACGTGTATTTGATTTGAATGTTTGGTCTTCAAAAAATTTTTTTCCCGGAAACTAACTGTAGTGCCCGTCCTGAAGTGGGTGTTTTATAATCAGTGGTTGCAGTATGCGTTTATTTTATTTTATTATATTATCTATATATTTATGTTACATGCGTGAGTCATGTATTTTCAGTGTTTGGTCAGGTTTGACATCAGATATGTTTCTGGTTTCCTTTAATAAATACAATGACGTCACGAATGATTGTCACTTTTAGATGCAATCTAAATATTTTATAGATAAGATAAAGTGTGTTAATTCTATAAAAATATATGCAATAGTAAATATTTTAGAACAAGTTCATCTATAAAATGTTTGAAATTGAACAGGAAGTGGAATGGTTGAGATTTATTTTAAATGATTTCACTGTCGAAATGATTTCGTTTTACCAATTAGGTCAAGGTCAAAAAAGCAAATAAGTTTAAAACAGTTCTGGTTTTCATTACAAAATCACATTTGTATGTCCTTTGTCTGCCTTTGAAGGATTAAGATTCAATAAAGTATTCGAAGTGTCAGCTATAAAATTGTATCTGTCAAACGTGTGTGATTAAATTGTCTAGAGGCATGCTTAATGAAACAGTTGCTGTTGCTGCAAAACGAAGGTTGTATTAAAGACAAGCAGCTTATTGAATACAGAAATATACAGAAAGAAAAAACCTTATAGATAAATAAATGACTGAAAAAATAAATACATTTGATAATTGAAGAGTAATAAACAATGTGAATTATCAGATAACCTCAAGAGGGATAACACATTTATAAGATAATTTTAGTATTATGCAAACCCTTCGAATAAAAATCGTACGTTATATGATAACATTGTAATTTACCATGAATAAACACAATTACCTTCATTTATTTTTAAGTAAATGCAAACATGCATTTATTGTTTCTATTACATAAAAATATATCTCACAATAAAAAGGATATTCGCAAAAACTAAACTAACAAGAAGCTCCGAGGACATTTTAAAAGGGATTAAATTTTGTTTTAACAACCTGTTTTTTTTTTACTGCCTATAAGAAATAAACTGATTACAATTACAAGTATCACTTAAACATTAAAGAAAACGTTCGGCAATATTTGCCACATACTTTGTATATTGACAATATTTGCGACATAAACCAATGATACAAGACTTACCTGTTCAATTTCATCACGTAATCTCTTTGCCAAAGTTAGATTACATTCTCTACTCAATCGCCTTTTCTTCAATTTAATTGGAACTTTCAAAGAACTTTTACTATGTTTTTCAAACTTTCCGTCGCCCTTTTCCTTATCCTTATCCATTGTTATAGAAAATACGTATTGTGACCTCGATCAATAAATACAAAATATCCCTGTTTCAATTCACATCATTTTATGCTGAGGCAACACAGTAAAATTTCATAAGCATATATACCACATCAGGTTTTGTATCGAGGCTTTCCACACAAACTATTTACATATTTTCTCCGTGGCTAATGGTAATAGATTTTGAAATGGTTTTATCTCTTATTTCTGTCACATGAATGAATTAATGTTTTTCTATTCGACATGGCACGGTTAGACAATCCCTTTGTAACAAGATCGGGGAAGAGAAAACAAAATCAATAGAAAACTAATAAGAAGTAATTAATTTGAAAACTTAAAACAAGTTGCACTATGTCTTAAACGCATTGAAAAGATGAAGTTATTCAATTAACAAGTTCTCCAAAATGTGTTTACACAATTCGTAGGCTGAGTTTTATTGGACAAAAAATCCTGTAAGCAAGATAATGTTTGCTACAATTTTATGTTGGTCAGCTATGACCTATTCTGACCTGACATATCTTTAATGATTATACAGCAAATGTATCTGATAGTATGGTCACTGACTTGGTAAGTAAATAAGACAGAATTGTTGTGTTATCAAATAAAACAACAAATTACTCTACAGATAATTCTATTCATTTATCAAATCATGTGACAACATATACGACGGAAATTCTGTTATCGGTTTCCCGAACATAATGATGCAGCACTGAATATAAAATGAAGCCTTCTCGCTTTGTCAACAAATCGCGCCAAGGAAAATTTGTAATCGGCTTCATGACATTTTACACCAAATACTATTTGGTTCTGCATTAAAAAAGCAGGCTCAGTTATCTTATAACCACAAATATTATGTTGTCACCTCTCTAACAATTTGCTTTTAATACGACTAATTAGGTTTTGAATTTCGAAAAGGTTTATCTAGCGATTTGAAATAAGCATAAATAGAACTTTAATTCAAATATATATATATATATATATATATATATATATATATATATATATATATATATATATATATATATATATCATAGTGTCAGGGAAAGCTTTATTGATTTATTATGTTTTATAAGAAAAAAAATTAAAAAGTTATTCAAGATATTATTATATTTGTCAAATTATTATTGTTATATTTTTTGCTTTCAGCAGCTAAAGGAATGTTTTTATTCTTAACCTAACACATTAGTCCTAAAAACTAAAAGAAGGAAAAAAGACATTAATCTGCTTGTTGATAACACAATCGTTTGAAGAAATTCAATTTTAATCTTTAACAGAAATGTTAAGGTTGTACAGACAGGTTTAAAAAAAACAATAAATATCCGTAACTTAGAAAGATCTTAACATTCTGTTCTTTCCTGCATTTAGATTAGCTTTATAAACAAAATGTTATACGGCTTTAAGTCACGGTCTAAATATATAACAAATACCTGCAAAATTTTGATGTGCCATATGTGCACATTTCGGAAAATCATTCCTCATCAGTGACACTTGGGGCCTAAAAGTTTGATAGATAAAAACATAAACCAAACAGTTGAAAAATAATGAATCTAAAGTTCCAAAATTATATTAATCCAAATCCAGCTAAGGAATGCTTTGCACGAGGGAACAGACCTTAGTTTTAAATAAATTTCAAAAATTAGACGGCTGAAAATTTTGCAAAATGGTATATTTTTTGACAGCACAAAGTACTGCCTACTGAGTTCTTGATACCCTCGGGGAGTTTTACTCCACCAGCAGCGGTACCCGCTTAGGGGTATTAACTAACTTATTTAAAAGATATGTTATGTGAATATTTTTGTGACATGAGAAATGCATCGAGGAAAAAACATTCAAATATCATGAAAAATTCAAAACGATTTCCGAAATTGAGTTACTAATTATGAAACCAATATAGCAAAGGTACAGACTTTACCTGAATTTGATAAAACATATAACATATACAGTATTTCGTACGTTTGTAGATCTTGTGTCTTCAAAAATGTGCGTGGCGTGCGGTTTAAGAACTTCATCGAATTTTCCATGTCAAATTTATGAAAGATGTTAAAAATAATGTTTGACCTTTAGAGTCCCAATTTAGAAACGATATTAATAAAGGGTAGAACTTTTACTTTGCATTTCGTCTGAGTACACAGTGGTTCACATCTGTTACCGTGAGATGAAAAGGTTTGAATATGATTGAAAAACACAAATCATTTTTACTGGAACAAATCAATCCTTTTACCCTTTAATTAACATGACATCAAACAAGTCTGCAAAGACACATAACCTTAAAAAAAACGATCCAAGATTACCATTTTAGCATATTTACAAGCAAAGTAGATAGTAGTAATCAAAATAATAAATATCAGAATAAAACATTGTTATCAAAGAAATAAAAGTATTCCCTTTTAGATTTATTTTTCTTTGTATCAGGCGTTTTTTTAAATAATTATTTACGTCTTGTTGCCATGAAGGATACATACAAAAATGCACATTTACGCTATATGATGATCATATGTTTATTCTCTTTAAAGTTATAAAAATTAAATGATTGATTTTAGGTGAGAAATTTCAATAAGTCATAAGAAATGTAATTAGTCCCTTTCTATATTCAAAAGAAAATAAGTAAATGTAGATACTACTACTTGACGAGAATATGAAAATCAAAATGAAGCATATGAATAATGTCTCATCTAAAGAAAATAAGTAAATGTAGATACTACTACTTGACGAGAATATGAAAAAAAAGGAAGCATATGAATAATGTCTCATCTCAAGAAAATAAGTAAATGTAGATACTACTACTTGACGAGAATATATAAAACAAAATGAAGCATATGAATAATGTCTCATCTCAAGAATATAAGTAAATGTAGATACTACTACTTGACGAGAATATATAAAACAAAATGAAGCAAAATAATGTCTCATCTCAGTGTCGATTTAAAATGATATGTTACCTATCAGCGGAATAAGATAGATAGATTATAGTTTTTTGTTGTATCGATCGGTTTTCTTGATGTTAGAAAGACATTGAATTAACCATGTCAATCAAACCGGTGATGGTTGTATCTGTTTGGATTAGAATGATAAAAGTGTTTTAGCCCTTTTTGTGCATATGTTAATGAATTCAGTTTGATATATAACGTCAAATAGTAAACAATAAAAAAGAAATGAAATTTCATTTTTGCCCAAACATGTATGTCTTGGATATCTTTGTGATGAATATAAATTTCATGGGACAATGTAAAACAAGTATAAAATAATTAGATGAACCAGAATCATTGTTGATATATAACATGAACCAGAATAATTGTAGATATATAAAACATGACAATTAAAGGTCCTTTATAATTTGATGACTGTATTTAATAACACAGTCGAGTTTAAAGTACCCGAAAAGATGAAAATTAACCAATATAGCAAGTATCTGAGTTGATATGTTGTAAAAATTTCCATC
Organism: Tegillarca granosa; assembly: GCA_029721355.1. NCBI lineage: Eukaryota > Metazoa > Mollusca > Bivalvia > Arcoida > Arcidae > Tegillarca > Tegillarca granosa. The sequence goes on along the minus strand of CM056597.1, from coordinate 5,973,594 downwards.
AAATTGTCGACGACCTTTAGTTATAAAAGTTATTTTAGTTAACATATAATCACGACTACGCTTTATTTTTTAAAAGTCTGATAATGAAACAAATGTAGACTCGCTGCGTTTATATATTGCCATTCAATCGTTAATGATTTTTTTATTACAGATATTTTTCAAGAAAAGTAAACTATGTTTCTGCCCGTTGTCGATCAAATATTACAATTTGTTTGGCTGACAAGACTTTTTTTCCTAGAAATTTTCTTTATTATAATAAAACATTTTGAATTCAGTTCAGTTTTGGTGATATTTGTTTCCATCAAAGCGAATGTTTTTTTTTAAAAATGATATTATCATATGAGCACAGTTTACACATTAAAGTTTCACTTTTCAAAAAAATTCAAATAGGCTACGCAATCTCGATGCTACTTTATTTTTCTTTTTATTGATTCGAACATCTATATGATATAAAGTTGAACAGACAGAATTAAATATGAAATGCAGTAGGAATTATTTAGTCTTTCTTAATCTTATTCATTACACGAGAACTGTTTATATTTGACTTCATTGAATATACCAGAATGAATTACTTTTTAATTTGATGAAATTGCTTCAGTCTCGCGAGAAATGAAATTAGCTTATACAGAAAGAGTATATGTATCTAAGAGGTTTGACAACTTTTCCTGAGAGGACATAACATATAACTTTCTTCTATTCAAAAATATATTGGCAGTATTAGAACAAAATTTTATTTAAAACATTACTAAAAAAAATTAATATTGAAATTTCAGCATTACATTATATGGAATTATTGGTATCGTATACACTACTACTTGTAAAATGAATCGGATGGTTTGGCCCTCCTAAGAAGTGTAATTTCACCATTGTGTATTTATTCTTATTACCATTCGAAATCGAGAGTTGGAATAAGTGGAACTTTTGCTTTTCTTGTTTGGAGATATTTTAAATTAATTTATATTGTTTCGTGCTATTTGTTGCGTTGGTTGACTTTTGCCTAGTGCGTGTTTAAAATTAATAAAAAACAAGTTAGAAATCAACTTCATTCTCTGATTATAAAGTAAAAACTTACTAAAGTCTTAAAATATTTCCAAACTAGCTCAAGCTGAGAAGAAATTTGTGTAGGTTGAATATATTGACACTCAACCGTAAAATATACTGTTAAATATATAATACAAATACCAGTTAAATTTTGATGTGCCAGATGTGCACATTTCGGAAATTCATTCCTCATCGTTAAAGTCATTTCTTCTAGTTTCATAGTGTTCTCAAAAAATCATAAAAATGAATATGAGAAGCAAAAGTCCCCTTTTGGTAAGCTGTTGATATTGTGTTTATTGATCACAGTTTTATGTTGAATGTGGTAATAGAACAGTAAACAGCCAACGTATAGACATATCCATACTTTCGTTACCAACTCATGATAACAGATTATCTAGATAAAAACAGCAGAGAACAAACATTGAGAGTACTGATTATAATCTACGTGTACCTTGGACAAATATATTTTTATCTATGATACATGCACCCAAAACATTTAAAGAAAAATAAAGAAAGATGACAACTATGAAAATACGTATATGATTGAAGTGAAATGTAAACATCTATGGTACTACATAGAACTGTTTTTGTAGACCACATCAAAATTGTTAGTGTTTGACATCTTTTTAGTGCCCAGTTTTCTAAGAATTATGTAAATGAAAAATTTATTTCTTAATAAATTACTTTGTTTTCCCTATTGTTAGAAGCGTAGCGTAATATTTCCTCAGTATCAGAACAAAATATACAATGTCAGAGATCTAATGTAACAATTTCAAACGTTCAACCGCAATTCTTTATTACCATAATTTCATATGCCCAATTACGATTTTTGTTGCCATATGCAAATAAAGTATTTACGGAAGACAAATAAAATAAATACTTTTTCACATTTTTATACATCATCAAAATGCTTAGACAATTATTATCATTGCATATATATTTAATAAAAGTAATTTCATGGTAAGAAATGTTAAAGCTTTAAACTTACTGATATTTATCAATCCTTTAACACCATTTACATCAAAGCATATTAGTTTACATGTCTGATATTGTACCGTCTAAATAGATGCCCTTTAACAAGATACAATTTATATTGTTCAGCATCACAAGATTTTGTCTTCAAGTGCGACTGAATTATACAAGACCTATTATATAATCTATCCAGTATATGTCTGCTGGTAAATGTCACAATTGTAACCTACAAGGTTTTTCACATGCATTCTAGTGAATTCTTGATTTTATTATATTGCTATTCGACAAGAAATACAAATTACAGATTATATTGCTTAATAAAATGTCTGAATATCTGGTGATCAACTAACACTTTTACAATAAAATCAAAAGAAAGAATACTGTTTGGGTTTTTAGTAGGTTGTCTTTTTAAATTTTACTAAAGAAAGACAATGTGACTTCGATCATGGTAGTTTATGGCTTATATATCAATACAAACATATCCATTAATTTATAATCTAATAGTATACAATATATTACAATCTGATAGTTTAACTTGGACACGTATGTTTGTGTTTTACTGAAAATAAAAAAGGTACATTTAAACAAGCAAAGATAATTTTTTTCAGTTAAAGCTTTATATCTAGCTGTGCTATTTAACTGTTTAGTACTTTATCTTTAAGTTTTATTGTAATTTTGATCGAGGTTAAAATATCACGTAATTCAATTAGATGATAAATGGTTTTCGCAAATCTAACCTCAAAATCATTTTTCATATGGCTTCTTCTAGGAAATACTAGGTAACAATATACAAGCATCATGTGTGACAAACGTTGTCATAAAAACAATAAGGTTGATAACGAACATATTTATGTTCTGAATGGTTTCAAAGTAATGTTAATTATCTAGGGAGTTGGTATAGTAGGTCATAGGAGAGTTGATGTCACTTCGATTAAAACTGTTTCTTTAGGAAATTCTTAATATTATCATATCAATTTCCTACTTATTCAAGAGTGACTCTGATCAAAGACGGCAAATAATATCAGTCTGTCAAAAGGATGAATGATGGTATATGTCAAAAGTTTAACAAGAGAATACATTGATATTAGAATGGATTGTATAGATATATAACATGTACACGACTTTTTGACATTTGGTTTAATCTGATCAGTCATGTTTACAATGATACATAGTACGTATGTATGAATAATGATATTTGTAATCGCAATCGAGAAAACTGAAAGTGCTTCGCGTTTCTAAAACAATTGTTTGTGTTCTTTTGGAAGAAAAATATGCATTTTGTGATGACCAAAGCAGTTTTTTTCTAAGAAAATATTGATCACTCTTTAAACGACACTCTTTCTAAAGCAGATCGGTATTATCATTATAACAATATTATTCAACATCAGATTTCTCATAAAAAAGGTCATATAAAAAAGATGTGAGAAGTCAATTTTTGATAATATATGTCATAAACCTAACCATACCACGAGTCTCTGTTCACAAAGTAACGTAACACTCGGTTACGAATCATTGTAGCTTTTTATGAACAAGGTGAATTGTTTTGGGATAGATTCTAATAACATAAAGATTTTCAGCTCGTCTGTAAGAGGTAGATGATTTTCTAAGGACACTTGGCTTCCAGTACCATCCCTGATCTGACCGCTTTGATATATGTAAAATATTATATCTCTAATCCTATTCACTCTTACCAAAAAATAAAAGTTCATATGTTCTTTACAGAAATCAGTGAAATACTAGATACCAAACCTAGAAACTTGTGCTTTCAAGTTATGTGTCCAGTTTGAACAGACATACTCAAACTAATATCAGACATCTTTACTTAAGTAAGATCCGTAAAGACACAATCTCCTTAATTTCGTGTCACGACTTCAAAAAAGTGTGGTGTTTCTATTGTAAAGCCATACGCCAAAAACTAATCACATTGGGTAGCAAAAATTACATACAAAAGATAACCGATACGTCAGCTTAAAGGAAAAACTGTTATTTTTGGATGAACTGAAGTAAATAGAAGACTTCTAATGACCGACTACAGAAACATTTTCAATCTAACCAGAGATGCTTGCTATCTGTAACATTGTTAGCAATGCATTTGGCCTACAAAAACTTTACTTTTCAAAACTTTATATTTAATTATTAATGAATATGTCATCTGAATTACATCTACAGTAAACTGTACTCCTTAAGAAAGAAGATTAGATAATGTATGTCATCAGAATGTATGATATGATTGTTTAAGTGTTTCCAGATTAAATATGTCATGTGATATAATTCTAACAAGTAGATGGCAAACTAGTACTTCATAAATCGTACCGAATAAAGATTATGAGTGTCAAAACAGTTATAATACATGAGTAAAGGATATGTAATTACCTGATTAATTTCTTAAATTTTATGTAATACACCATGTTTACAACGTAATATAAACAAAAGCATTATGGCATTAATTTGTGTATCACATTAACAAATAACTCCAATATGTTTCGTCTAAAATTGTTTTCGATTTTAGAATAAAAACATTCTTTATACTTAAGATGTAATAATTACTATCACATCTTATCAAACAATAATTGTCAAGCTTTTTATTATGTTCATAATAAAATGCGTGCATGATTTTGGTCTATCAAAATTTGAAATATTGTTTTATCACTTTTCAGATATAATCTCATTAACATATAGTTTGTTATACTCTTTAGGAAATCACAGTTCCTATAATTGTCTGTTGATGTTATATCTATCTCAACTTGCAAAAATAATTGTTTGTGACTTTCAAATACGTGTCTTTATGTGTAGGTTGTTTACTTTGTTTTCTATTTCCAATAGAAGAAAATATTTTTGGTAGTTGTTAAAAGTGTAAAAGTTGATCAACAACAAGAACATATTTTGGATAGAAAAAGCAGCACAAAACAGATTGAAATGTTTGTGTATAAATTCTTGTTATCCCATAGCTCAGCCGGGTTTAATCCCCTTTGGCACATTGCTATATAACCTTGATGGGAAAATATATAGTATCACGTAAAACCTTTGAACATTTAACTTATGTAATGCACGTTGGGTGAACTCATATTGAGAGTAAAAATGTTTTTATAATAATAATAACATGCGATAAACGGTATATACTACTACTATCTGATAGATTTTATATGTTTTATATAAAAATGTAAGAATTTTAGTCGAGTTACCAATCGGAATAAAAAAAACAAGAAATAAAATGTTTACATATTTAAACTAGGGCAGGCATTAGAAATAAAGATTGAAAAGCATTAAGGTTTATAGAAAGGTTTAAAAAATGTTCACAGCAATCTTTGACATAAAAAATACATCACGTTATTAGTATAATTTATACATAATTGATTTTTGTAACTCATTTATGAATTTTGAACTTAGCCGGATTTGGATTTATATAATTTTGAAACTTTAGATTAATTATTTTCAACTGTTGGCTTATATTTTTTATGTATCAAACTTTTCGTTCATAGTGTCACTGATGAGGAATGAATTTCCGAAATGTGCACATCTGGCACATCAAAATTTAACTGGTATTTGTATTATATATCTTCAATATTTTTCATTAACACTGTTTTATTTGTATTGGGAAATAAAATGAAATGAGTACACTTTATCTGCATGTGTTTAGCATATAAATTATTTTTCAGCCCGTTAAGTTTTAATCTCTTTGACATGTGGTTACATAGCTTGTTGATTATCATAACAAACCTCTAAGCTTTATGTCCGTGAATGAGGTCAAAATCTATAAACAATGATGCTTAATAAAACACATGTATAAAGTAGTTAAACCTTTATCATAAAATCTTAACACGGAATATTTAACTAATGAGACACGTATCAGGTTAATGCTTTACTTTTTGTGCAGTGTACACCACGCATTTAGTAAAAAGGAAGCAAGTCTAGCCCCTATCACTAGTAATTACACGATCACAGGTTAAGGATAGCATATAAATAATTAGTTGGTTAAGCATCAATTGAAATAAGGTGATTTTCATGGCGCTTTAAAGTAGTTCTGGATTATAAAACAATAAAACATGCAATAGTAATCATCTCATTGTCAAAATAACCCGTTCACAAAGACTATTTTGAGTCATTCTTCCTTCATGTTTCAAGCAAATACAACATTTATATTAAGACCACCTCCTGTCTTTAAATTCAAGAAAGTTAGGGGTGGTACTAATATACAGGTTTCCCTGTTATAAAGATTTATAACAAACGGACAAATATCAATTATCTATAATTATATTCTCTGATCGATAAACATTTCGATGAAAATTGTTAAAAATGTTTTTGTGTTATGTTTGCATTAATATCGATAGTCGCGAAAATGCGTTTCAGTTCAAAAATAGAAATAACTAAAAATAACATTATTCAGACAAATATATGGAACTTTTCGACAAGAGATGTAAACAGCATAGAAGAATTATTGATCACATCTGCCATTACATAATATCAACCAAGTGTAAAATTTATCATGCTATATTTCAAGTATAATAAGGATAATTATGTTTGATGTGTAAGCACTTATGCTGTTATTGACTGTTTTATACACATACGGTATTCCCAGAAATTATTGAGAATTACTTTGAATACAAAGTCATGAATAATATCAACTTTTTCGGAACAAAGTTTTATCTATCTTTATATATATATATATATACATTATATATATATATATATATATATATATATATATATATATATATATATATATATATATATATATATATATATATATATATATGTGACAGCTTTTTCACTTTTCATGCACAATCTATCAATTAATTTATATTTTATTAGGCCGGGAGTTTAAGCTTTAATCTAACAAAACATACAAACAATGGTCATTTAAACAGTGGCGAATCATTTTTATAATAATTTGTTCTTATACCAGCTATATTAAAAAAAATGAATTTCCGAAATGTGCACATCTGGCACATCAAAATTCAATGGTATTTCTGTTATATATATATATATCACCGTAACAGTATCTAGAAACAGATTATCTAGACAAATTAAGTATATTTGTATTGATGACTGGTTCGATTTTTTTCTTACAAATATTTTACATAGATACATTACAAAAAGTAAAGAATATTTCAATAAAACAGATAACATTGTAAGATTGCGTTTTGACAATTACAGTTGTTTTAATAATTGTAATAATAATGGTTAGTTAACTCAGATGTCTTCGTGTAGGAGACAAAATTTTGAAATTACAAATGGCAGAGCATGTTATTTTCTAAGTTTATATCCTGCTAGTATAAAAAATTCGTTTGCTCTTTTTAAGGGATTGTGGTCTCCTTCATCATTTCAAAACTGTTCACCTCGATATAAGTTAAATAATCTCAACTGGTTTGTAAAACAACAGTCTGGCTTTACAATCATTGTCTTTTTTACCTACCGTTTCCATTCCCCTTTTAAATTTCTTTGCCACTGTGATATTTCTGGATTTAGATATTCTTGATGCGCGCCTAGTTTTACGCGGAGAGTTTCTTTCCTCATCCGAATCATCATCCGATTTAAATTCTAAATTCCCCATGGTTGAGGAGACACTATCTCCTCTTATTAATGAATATATAGGTGTAATTTTGCTTTTGTAAATGAACCACTTCACATATATAAAATGTAAAATTTATTGTTTCCAATCTTAACTATATGTATCAGTTTTCAGATAAAGCATCTTAGGTTTAACTGCAAAATAAAAATTCTTTATATCACTTTGAAATCAAGTTCTTCAGCATCCATACGCGTACATCAAATCTTTTAAGATGATTCAAACATTCTTTATTATGATTTTTCAACTATTGCGTTCATAAGATTGCTCTGAAAATAAATTTGAAAGACAATATTAATCGGTAGTTTTAGTTATAGTGCGTCAGTAGACTTTTTTGGGTTATTTGATGTCAGTAAATTCCCTATAGTGCCAGAGCAAAATATTTGCATTCTGATTACACTGACGACCACAGAAACTGACAAGTGCGCATCATAACCATACAACCATACCTCGATCCTATAAAAATATCTGAGTAAATATAAAAATACTCGTTTACTTTGCTTTGCAGTAAAAAGAATATGTTCTATCATAAAATGAAATACAACCTTTTCCAAACACCAAAGCATTTTTACCACATAAGTAGTTGCGCAAAACGTTTGTTCATCAAACATTTTTTTCTGTGCAGAATTGTCTTTTTTCATCGGTTTTGAGGCCCTGAAGATTTTAGCGAACACATAAAAAAGTGATAATGAAACTGGTTTAAATATCAGAGCATCAAACATTAAATATTTTAAAACTTGGGTTAATAAATGGTTCAAAATACTCTAGCACATCAAACATAAATTTGAGTTATCCCGCTTTATTTAGAGGAAACGGTCAGTAATGTCCCGAAAAAGAAATATTAGCTTTTCCTTATGATAAAGATATTGAAATGATTTTTCAATTATTTTGTTCACTCCAAAACAATCTAAACATGAATTTATCACGTTTATGAATATAAAAAAATCTACAATTTCCGTAATGCTGAATTGGTTAAACATGTTATAAAATCAAAATATTCCTCCATACACAGCAATTCTAAATATAGGTAATTATATGTATTATACTTATAGTATTTTAGGAGCAGAGACAGATAAATAATGGCTTCATAATGAAAAAAGACTGAGGAATTATTTTTTCATTTTTAAAATGGCAGATAAATTAAATATAAATAAAAACAAACGAATGGAAAAAGGTAAATGGAAGATTCGTAAAAACATGCCGGAAAATAATTCAAAACGATATTAAAACTTTTGTATTGCTTCTATTTGTTATTCCATTTTAGTTTCCCAGAATTTCTTTAATGGACGATTTTTTTCCTGTATTTAAAGGGCCTTGATCATATTTCTCAGAGATTTTTGGAAATTTGTAAGTAAAGTATAATATTATTACTTCTTCATTTCATCTATGTATTTTCCTGTAAGATATTTTCCAAATTTCACGATACGAAGACGCTGTTTATCTAGTCAACCAGTGTGAAGACGTTAATATGGCCCAATGAGGTCAACAAAACTTAAGTTTAACCAGTATTATAAAGGATAAGATTCAATCATGTTTTAATGATTTTGTGTCTTTTCTTAACATAACCGTATAATAATCTCTTGAAACAACAAAGAACAGAAAAATCTTTGAAGATAAAAATTAACCCATAACTTTTTCAAGAAAAATCTTTCATAAAATGGTGTATACTAGAGAAAAATATTAAAATTAAAAATGACAACAAATCTTCACCTAAGCCAAAAAAACAGTAAAAAAGTGATATTAATAATAAGTGGTTATTGTTAAGTAGTCCAACTAACTCACTGTAAAGATAATGATGCTTCTACAGTTTCAGCTTATAATGTTAACAGCATCTCACAGTTATAATGAAATTGGACTCTGGTTGATATATTTATAAACACTTGGTTATATAATAAACAAAAGATTGTATAGATAAAACAATGCGAAAATACTTCTATGTCGCTCAACTTACATCAACAAATAAAAACAAACAAGTTAATAAATGGAACATTGTAGGATTTAAATAATTTGATACTTTGATATAAGTTGTCATTGAAAATACTTTCATTTCTTATTTATAAAACTTCTTTAATATCTGTTTTTTAATCATTCAGAATTTGAACAATATATTTAAACGTAATAAATAAAAGTATATGTTACAAATTTATCGCTTTGACAAGAAAGACTTTTTAAAAGCATATTCCTATGCTGAATATTTCAAATATATGATGAAACATCAATTTTCAATAATAATAATAATAATAATAATAATAATAATAGTGTCATTTTGTCAATGATTTTAAAACATTGTCGAATGCTTACAAAACTCTCCATGTTAGTATGACTTGTATGTTATTTTAAGTTTAGCTACACTCATTGTTTTTCTCTTCTTAAGAGATAACTTGTTGCATTTTTCGGAGTTTATAAAAAAGTGAAAAAAAGTCTTTGTAAAAGACCAACATAGGATGTTAACAAATAAGTTGATGAAAGAGTTGTCATATCAGTTACACCTTACGTATATAGAGGAATATTCTGATAAGAATAAACACATCATTGACTATCAAAACAAATACATCATCAACAAAAACCCCTCAATATTTAGTCACGTGATTGATATAAATACTTACATCAGAAGGGTATTTTGTCCTGTTTAAGTTTCTTTGAAGATATTCTAATATCCATTTCTTCAATAATATTAACCGTCGTTATTATACTGATTATATAAAGAATTCATCAACGCTTTCTATTTTTGTATACGACCTTGCCAACATTTCGAATATATCTTGTGAATGCCATTACATGTGCACATAATACATGGTAGGTAGAAGACGAGGTGCTTGAAGGGAAAAGTGGTAATAGTTTCCGAAAATATAACCTTTTATATTCAAAGATAAATGGAAGTTACAAGATAACTTTAGAAAAACCCAGACAAATTGTCACGTATTACCACAGAAATAATAATAACCAAGTTTAGCACCCGTTGCACGACAGACTTGAATTATTATCTGCGAGCACAATTTGTCTGCTACCAACACTTCTGTACAGAAATACTGAATTCAACATTTGACATATAATTTCTATATCTATTTCTTCATAAAAAGTGACATATTACAGATTAGCAAAACAAATTCAGAAATTAAAACATAAATCAATTAATTACTTAAAAAATTAAAAAATAATTAATGTTTACGGCATACACAAAACACCATAATGTCATCACACACACACACACACACACACACACACACACACACACACACGTATATATACACTTGTATGCATAAACGTATATATTTTTTCTTTAGATAATGTATTCCATGTGTAGATTTTGAATTATTTAAAACTAAAAGCTGCAAAATTGAAAGCGTTTAGTAATACACTAATTCAAAAGAAATTAACGACGTTTTTAAGTGTTGTGTCAATGATATAATAAAGTAAAATATAATGTTAAATGAAAGAGGAAGAAAGGATTATGATTATGCATCAAAATTAACTTGTACTAACTCCATTTTGATCTTAGATGTTCATCTCGTATGGCAAATTTCAGATTAACATTCATAACAATCCAATTGTAGCTGAAAGGGGAATAAATCTCATAGTCTACGAGCGTTTAATTACTCTTCAGTTTTTAACTTCCCCCGCTGGATTCATCTTCTATTAATTAAATAAAAAGAAATTCTGAATTGTGTTATCATGTTCTCATTCTAAAAATTTAAAAATTTGGAATAGAAAAAATCAGTAAAGAGCGTCACACCATTTGAAGATGCTTGTTTTTACTTTACTTTTTGCTGCCATATAAAACAATTTACCTTCGTAATACTTATTAATTCATAACTTATTAATTATAAAACATGTAGAAACAGTTGCTTTGATTAACAAAAATAAAAAAGAAAACATAAATATATAAATCTAGAAAATAATAATGATACCACGGGTATCTAAAATATCTGCTCTGAAAAAAAACAATAATGGACCATGTCCTAATGTCATATCAAATACACTCGTATGATTGAAATGTCCCTACTGTCTGATTCAGGTCTGCTATAGCAATAGTTTATAAGGTTTAAGTTGCGGAAATCAATAAATCAATCAGCGGTCATACCTACAACTGAATAGATTATTTCAGGAATTTTACCCTAACCCGCATGATTATTTCAGCGATAAACTTCCGGATAATGTATCACTGTGTTTAACCATAATAAATACCCGTAAAATGCTCTGTATTCTATACACCAGCTAAGATGACATGTATTTTGGTGTTCATTAATAACGACATATACATATCCTATAACGGTATAAGTCATGATATAAACTTTATTGATAATTGATCTAAACCTTTGAAAAACTAGTGCTACAGCAGACCTGAATCAGACAGTATGTAATCTTCAAAATATCTGAGTGTTATTAATTGTATGCGAATTGACGCCCCCGACAATTGCATGATAAGTATAATATTGTCAGAAAGAATAATGTCTAATCCACCTAAGTTAAAAAGCTATGAAGAAGAGACACGACAGATCACTTAAAGAGGGAATAGAAGAGTAGGGCAATTAAAATTTACAAACCGATTTGATGAGTGACGTGTAAATGAGGACTTTTAAATATTTTCTTATTTCTTAGTAATTTCGTGTCATAAAACACGCGAAACACAATTTTCAATAATTGAACATTTGGTTATTAATGGCTTACTTCATTCAATAATTCATTAATTCGTTTATTCATTAATTCAGTCTGTCTGTCTGTAAAAAAGTCCTTAAGTATTAACAATTTGGTGAAGAAATATAAAGAGCTATAATTTAATTAAATTGATAAAATAAAAGAGTATACTGCACTATTTTTAATAAGGCCAAAATCTTATTTACCATTTTAAAATGAATTGCTGGGTATCTCTGTTAATTATACCTTGGGAATTTGTTTACCTTCAATTTTTCGTAAGATATTTAATGTTTTAAACAGCAGTAGTATCGGCTTTTTGCTTACTGGAAGCTAAAAATATATAGAAATGAAAAAATTATGCATTTTTGATAGGTACATTCTTTACACGTAACAAATTTGACTACGCAAATAGTGCACTGTGTGTAAAATCACAAATAACAAAAACTAACTAACTAAATAAATTATTTTTTAAAAGATGTAAATTTATTTCTTAGATTATGTACAGAAGCTTCAACTTTATTTCTTTCAAAAACAAATTTAATTTAGTTTACTTACGTAATTAAAGTTTTTCATACGATATATTTTTGGCCTATTGTTTGGAAATCGGGGCTTACCAAATGTTGTGTATGTTCTAAATACATGTTGTTTTTTTTTTATAAAACGCTAATCAAGATGTACTTTTGTATATTTTTGCAATGATATTTCGAACGATAAGATAAATACACTTCGGTAAAAAGAGTTGAATTAGATCGTTACTGTATAAAACACTAAAAACAATGATCATAAATACAATCAATTTTCACTAAACACTAAATAAAGAGGACAACACATTAAAAAATGTTTTTCATATTACTGACGACATCACAAAAATACACACTCTCTCATAGATTGGTATGGGCGGCTTGGAGTATCGCCCCGTCTCGGAACATGACCATAACTTTTGTATGGGTCTGACCCAAGATTTTAAAGTGGGTAGTGACTGTTCTTTCACCAAGCACTCGGCATTACGAAATGAAAGTCACGGTTCCTTCCTATAGGAACTTAAGATAAACGAGGTCCCGTTTCACAGCAGGTGCGGCACGATAAAGAACTCTGCTGTATAATGATGCCATCAGCGCAACGCACAGGCAAAATTTCTGCACTTCGCCTATAGCTGGCGACGTTTCGAAATAAGTGAAATATTCTTGACTGGGACGTTTAACACCATTACTCAACTCAACTCCCTTCGTATCAATAATCTTTATATTTAATTTATCTCTGAATACACTAACAAAATAGGATACAAGTCTTATTGTACAACAGATCAAATTCTACTGTAAATAATCTGTAATTTTCTGTAAATAATCCTAGCGAGCCCCTGAAATATATTGTGTCTTGATTAACATGATAAACAGTCGGAATCATGGTAATATCCTTCTTAATCAAAAACAATAAACAAACGTTTAGTCACTACAGGCAGTAATATGGTACCTATCTAACAAGTGACTGTCGTGTGCCAATAACGGTTATTAAAATATATATTAAAAAAACTTTCCTTTTTTCTTTAAAAAACCCCGTACGATTATTAGCTTACAATTGGATAAAGTAAAGTCTGTTAGTAAAAATTGATTTGTTCCTTACATTTAGAAACCTATTTAACTCAGAAAAACATGTATGTAATGTCATATACAGCCACGAATACAAAATTTAAGATTTAGAAGTGTGAATGTAGGTAAGGCATTGGAAGGCGCTGTCACTGTTGACTTTATTTCGTGTTCCTGATTGTTTTGATACAACAAAGTACATACAATATGACTGCTATTCCTTATTTCCAAGGAAGAATATGAAAACAAGTCAAACCCTAACCCTTCTGGAAGAGAACATGGTTTGCAAAATGTTTTTCATTTTGCAAAAAAAAAAAAAAAAAAAAAAAAAAAAAAAAAAAAAAAAAAAAAAAATCAAAAAATCGAACTTTTTGGATTAGATCACATTTTATATCGTTTAAAAAGGCAAATAGCTTTTAAAAAAGCATTTGTTCTTGTTTCAAATTAAATAATTATTTTTTACATCATGCAGATATTTTTAGGTTTTTAAATGTCTCTCTCAATTTATCATGTCATAATAGAAAGTACACGTAAAATATTAAATGTGACATCAGATTCATCTTAGTGAGTTTTTGATCAAATATCCAGTGACATTGAGGACTAACTATTTTACCAGATTAAAAGCAATAATCAATTGACTGCCTAGATACATACCATTTTCTATAATGTATGAACAAATCTGATTCCTTTAACTACGTCAGTGTAAGAACTAATTAATTACCGACTAATTGGCTTCTCCAGTAGTCTCTTACAGCTAGATCTGATCACTCTGTTAACTAGCACTACTAATTACTGTCAATTTTTTCTTTCTTCTGTTACCTAAATCTTATTTGCCGCTGTTGGGGATCAATAAAGGGTAGATATCTGAAGATTCAAATACGTTTTTGTTACAGACACAAAGTACTTAGAATTATTTTTTTAAACAACGTTGTTTATGCCTTCAAATCAAATATGCTTTTACATGTCAACAAAAAAGCCGATTTTATCTTATAATAAATGAAAAGTTATAATTGAGGGCCTATTCAATTTGGAAATTCACAACCAAAACATTCATCAGGATAAAAAAAAAAGCAAGAAATGCAGTTGTTAAACTCTATTTCATATTGTACGCTTGATAGCTTGTTTATGTATCCGTTGTGAGTACATATATATACGGTTAATTTACGAAGTAAAACACGCTTTAATTTAATTTTTACTGTTGTTAAACTGTAATTTCGCAGATAGATTACATTAAATTTTAAATATGTTGAGGGTAAGACGGAGCTGTATCGACATCTCTGTGTGACAGCACATGGCGGACACACATTTCTATTAAAATTTAATTAATTAAAATAGTATTATAATATTCAGTCAATTACACATGTACTTTGTCAAAGCCCTGCTAAAATTGGATCCTAGAGGGCGGAATCTCGCCATGGACGTATCCTGGGAGGGTGTGGTAGATACCCCAGTTGGTTTGGGGTAAAAACATGCATGTCAACTGCTCATTACGTTTTTATTTTGTTGTTGTCGGTCTGTCCGCCATGATCTGTCATAAGTGACCATATTTAATGCAAAAACAAGTTTTTGTTATTTTTAAAGGAAATCATCCTAAAATAAAATTTAAAAGTTTGAATTAACCATCCTATCCCGGTATGTGGCAGTTTGGATTTGATCCTTTGGAGGAATTTCTTATGTGCTACAACTGTTTATGCTATCTGAATTTAATATAAAATACTGTGGCATTCAAAATTTTATATATATATATATATATATATATATATATATATATATATATATATATATATATATATATATATATATATATATATATATATATTGAAGGGGGTATTATACCATGTTTCGTTTTTATCGATAATAGGCTTTAAATAAAGCATATCGAAGCTTTTTGATATTCGTTAAAATAGTCTTCTATAGCAATCTCTATAGTCATTAAGCCATGTTGCAGTACATGGTTATAAATATGTTATACGATATGTAAATGTTGAGGAGGACATACTGTTTTACAGAATACGTCTACAAAACAACAAAATATTCTAAAAAAACATTCAGCAACGTTAATATAAGTGATTTCGAATCACATATCTCGCAACCTTTATCATTTTATGAATAGATGGGGCAATGATGTTTACGCCGTACATTACATCTGAAACTTGAAACTTGGCATCTAACCTGTTTAATGTACAATATACAAAAGCTAAGTTGACAGAATGATTTCTAAAAATATATTGATCGTAATTTCGATACCGGGAAGGGTTACTAAGACGAATAACGACTTTTCTAAAACAACCTTAAAGGCGGTATTAAAATAGGTTTTTAAAGTTAACCGGTCATTCGCTATACTCTGATAAGTTGTTTTCGAAATTCTGTGTCTTAGTTCTTCGATTTATCAAGTGTTTTAAAAATTTAATGCATGTTTATAGTATAGAATAGCTAAAGAAAGGATCAGTTTTAGCTGGTGGCATTTTGATATAAACAAGAGGCCCAGGCTTTGTTCATGTGATTTCAGATTTTCAAAGAATTAGTTATATTTAGCTGCTAATTTGCATATTGCGCCAAAAACATGACAATAATAAATAAGAAAGCACCTGTATGCTCAATGTACCGTGGTGATCATCTTCATGAATTCCTACCTTTGTGATTAATCAACCGTGATGGGTAACTCATTCATACATTAATGAAGTTTCTCTCACTTATGTAATGAGTGAAGTTAAGAGTAAAATGCAAGAATGTATTTTCATTATAGGCATATGAAATGTTTGTGTATTATGTTTGTGTTAATCCACAAACAATTTTCGACAAAATATATTTTCGGATTCGGAAGAGCATATATTATCATTTGTAGCTCTCTCTCTCTCTCTCTCTCTCTCTCTCTCTCTCTCTCTCTCTCTCTCTCTCTGGTTCGATCCAGGTCCAAGACTTCATTAAAAAGATAGGGTCTACTACTTCCCTTCAACAATAATATTTTACAATACAAAATTGTCCTCGTTACTACTGTCATGTGCTACGTTTGAGTTTTATGAAATAATTAAAAAGTAGCACATGTCTGTTCTTGGCGTCAAATTCTCTCTCTCTCTCTCTCTCTCTCTCTCTCTCTCTCTCTCTCTCTCTCTCTCTCTCTCTCTCAAGCACACAAATTGACAAAGCAAAATTATACTACAAAATTTTTATTCATACAGAAATATTTAACAAAGAAGGTACATGTATTAACTTAAACTAAAACAAATACAACACTACATCCAACTAGCATAAATTATCCATGCAAAAAATAAATAAATAAATAAATTAAAAATCCCAATTCCAAAAGATGACTGCTCTGATTGGGTGATTCGGACACAATGTATTGGACATGTCATTATTTGCTGGCATTTTTCTGGGCTTGTTGTAGCATCTCCATCAATTTTTCACGTTTCCTGACTTTAGTAATTACACCGAATTTTTTCAATTTAATTTTTAGTTCATTTACAGTGTCTCTTAAAGGATCGTCGTTTTCAATTTCACTTCTTTTTAAATACAAATTTATTTCTTCTGATTTTGAATTCTTGTCTTCCATTTCAAATTTAATTCGGCACTTTTGATCATTATTTTTTAAATATATATCATTTTCCCAGTATTCGTCTTTCTTTTTTGTATAATCGCGTTTTTGTCGGACATAACCAAATCACAAGCCCCCCGACTATATTTGTTTATTTTGTAATCAGATGTGGTCATTTGTTAATTGTCAGTCCCTGGTAGAAAAATCAGATGTGATCATTTGTTAATTGTCAGTCCCTGGTAGAAAAATCACCAACGAGAATTATAGGGTATCAGCAATTTAAGAACGTATTATTCTTTAATTAATCACTATTATTATAATAAGCTACATGTGAACAATTTTTATTAAATTTATATAAAATAAAATAAAGCTCTCAGATACCGTACTTTTTATAATAAATGACTTCTTAAATTAAGATTAAAAAAAACGAATATTACAGTTTCATATTGAAATATTGAAAGAAAAATCTTTTAAAAATAAATAAATAAATAAATAAATTGATTTCAAGTGCCATCTCTCTATTTATAACAGATGATGATTAATAAAATGTCTTTTCTGCTTCAGTTTTTAAATTAATGATAATTAATTTTTATTTTTTTCAACATCTTTTTGAATAAAACTTTTTCGTGGTTCTAAAGTTTTCGAATAAAAAGTAAAATATCGAACAAAAAAGTCCGTGTATGAGATGTACATACATAACGTATCCCAAAGCTAGGTCACCGCACTCTATCAGGACTTCGATTTTAACATAACTGATTTTTCTTAAATTTGAAAGTAAATGGCACAGAATTGACACAAAACTAAACACTAATTTTTATATCACTGGATTCAGATAAATATGTACTATCTCCCTGACACACCATAACTAAAATAAGTTTTATGGGAAAAAAGTTATAGACGGTTAAATGTGTAATAAAATGCTAATTTCGGCATTTCTTAGCATGCGTGTAATGCAAACGTATGAGATAAATATATGTAACGAGGGCACAAAAACTACTAATCACATTTTTATAAAAATTATATCAGCATTTGCAGAAAACATTGAACATTTTGCATAACACACCATAAATGAAATAACTATTTAAGAAATTAAAATAATTAACTTTTTCTTTAACCTCCTTATACATTTATGATTTAAATTACAGGTAAGTTATCAGTCGGTTACCGGAGACGCTCTATAGTCAATGAGGAGAAAAGTTGCCCATGTGCTAATTTGCATATTGCGCCAAAAACATGACAATAAAAAAGTTACCGAAAAACCCGTTACATATACGGAATGGCCAGAGTTCTACATTCCATATACCAATTTTGAACCAAATTGATAGACAAATAAATATGTTATGGTCATTTTCCTGTTTTTTCTATTTATTGTAACAGAGGCCATCTTGGATTAGGGATCAGGCTGAAAATCACAAACTTTATCTACTCCACCAAGGGACCTTCCACACAAAATTTGGTTTCATTTGATCATGTGGTTTACGCACACATGCACGTACACACGGACGCACGAACGCCTTTGCCATGCCATAAGCCCAGCTTGCTAAAGCCAGTTAAGCTAATAAAAACCATTTGATCTGATGCTAAACGACATAAAAATAACTAGTATTTCAACCTCGATACAACATATAATGTACATGTAGGTGTAATTTACATAAAAACCGTTTATATAAATCAAACTTTGTAAGCTTTATATATCAACATAAAAAGGATAAATAACATTGTATCAAGTTTTTATTGTAATTCCGGGTATCATATCAAATATACACATGACAAGATATTATAATACGTATACATGCAGCTATATAGTAATTCTACGCCTATGATTTATAAAGAAGTGTTATCTGATATTATATAGACATGATACAAAACCTATAGTTAGCTTTTCTACCAATCCTCGTTATTGCATTCAGAAAAAGTAATGCAGTAAATTATTTGCAATATTTCACCAATAGGTTTACAGACATACCATCGTTTAACTTTCATAACGACTCAATAAAATCGAAACATATAAATAATCAAGAAGTATATATTTTGAATTTGGTATGTGTGATACTTAGTGTCTTTGTTCTGTACATGTGTATCTTGGTTTTTTGACACATAATAAGTTTATTTTTCAAAATTTTATTTTTGACCATTTTCAGTGTAAAACTTAAAATTATTTTGGATTCACTATTTTTTTTTGATTTGCAAGAATTCAGTTCATGGATGGTGGAAAAACCAGAGAGCCGAGAGAAATCCACCAACATTTGGTATGCGAGTAGACAATCTTTTCTACATTAGGATGACTTCATGAGCTAAGTGAACAATACAACCAGTGTCAAACAAGTAATTAAAGACGTTTGTGTATTAAATTTCATGTATTTAATAACAAAAACTTAGACTTTGTACATATTATTTTGTATTTTGTGTCTGTATAGGGAACTCGGTCACAGAAGGGCCTAAAACTTCTCTCGTCTATGTTCGATTTTTATTAGGTCCAGTCCTAGTATGACGAAGTAAACTCGCCTAAAGTCTCCAGTTTCCTCTATCATCCTTGAAAACTGCGTAGATATAAGAGACTCGGGCGTAAAATACAAATACTTTACTCCACTTTGTAACTGCCTGCTATTGTGTCATAATAACCACTGACAATTTGATGTTAGGATTTTTCTTTATAATATTAACCACGTTATATCAATGTGATTTATTTAGACAAACAATGTCAAACAGGACATTTACAATTGCCATCCACTTAAAAATAGTGATAATGGCATATATAAGTCTTCCTAATAAATTGTTTATAGTCTTAAGAGAATAACCATAAGGTTTAAAACAATACTACAAATTATAGCAATACACTGATGGTTAGAGTAACTAAATATACTAATTTACTATGTTATGTCTCAAAACAGTTATAAATCAGAAACCATTATTACTAATCCATTAGATAAATGAGTATCAGGTGAAGTAAGTGATGAGCTATCAGTTGGACAAATGAAAAAACAGTACAACATCGTAATAATGTCAATCGATAACTTTACCATCTTGCTTATCGCCAAAGTAAAACCACATTATTATGCCCTTTTGTATCTTTCCCCTGTGAAATTTGGTTGTTTATATGCAACCTTGGTGATCGCAACAGTAGAGCCCCTGATAAATAAGCAACAATGTTTATCACCACAATGAAATCTAGTTATATAATGCTATATAAATTAGCCATCAAGCTTCTCATCAAAGAAAAATTTCCATAAAAAGAACTCTTGATATCTTTTCTACATCGCCTTATCACTACACTGAAGTTTTAGTATATTGCTCCATGATAACTTGGTTTACTCCGTTCAACACCACAGTAAAGCCTCGGTATAAAATGCCCCGTAACAACTTTGTCATTTAGCTCAACACCACAGTAAAGCCTCGGTATAAAATGCCCCGTGATATTTTTTCATTTCGCTCAACACCACAGCAAAACCTCGGTATAAAATGCCCGTGATTACTTTGTCACTTAGCTTAACAGGACAGTAAATATGCCACAGTGATTACTTTGTCATCTCGTTTTGATAACTGACTCTGCACTGTCTTGAAGATATATATATATATATATATATATATATATCGTTTAATATTTACGTGAGATTAAAATTAAATTAGAAAAACATATAAAAAATTTAATAAATTGAAATTTTTATATTTTGAAAATTTCATAATCTTTATGAATTTACAAAGAATAATGATTCGGCACAAATTTTGTGGCTGTTATACATTTAAATTAATTGGCAGCAATTATTCTTAATAAGTTTAAAAAAAGCAATAGAAAAATCTTTTATTTTATAGGGACTAAAGGGTGTTTATGGACTTTTGTAACAATTTTGATATAATTTAAGTAATGACCCTCATGTTCCGAGCACCTCATCG
The DNA here is from genome assembly GCA_029721355.1 of Tegillarca granosa. NCBI lineage: Eukaryota > Metazoa > Mollusca > Bivalvia > Arcoida > Arcidae > Tegillarca > Tegillarca granosa. The sequence goes on along the minus strand of CM056597.1, from coordinate 5,952,371 downwards.
CCTAAGATTAAAATCCATTTGGGAACATTGTAGTGTGAAGAATTTTGTCAGTTTACTTTGCCGGAGGTATGTAGTTTCCCTTGGGCAATTCGGTTGATCCAACATCCAAAAAGAAAGAACGGAATCATTGTATATATTGCAACGTATAAAAAATCCAGGTTTCAAATATACACATCAGGAATAAAACCACACCTCTGGATATTAAGCAACCTATATAATTTATAAATTTATATATAATCTGTGTCCACAATATTTATTAGACTTTTCTTGTCTTGTTTTATTGTTATATCATTTTCCTGTATTTAGTCGTGTTGTTATTGAATTGGCAGATGTCAAGAACAAGTATTTAGCTGCATTTGTTTATATTATAAACAGAAACTTTTTCAAGATTGTAATTTGTGAAGAAAAAACAAGCATACCACGCATAGTTTATGTTGTCAACAATGACGAAGCAATTTCTATTTTAATATTACTTCAAATTGATTATTAGTATACATAGGTATCCAAAAAGATTTACATAATCATGAAAATTCACTTTGTAGTCTAGAACACAGTTTATGAAATAGATAATATGGTGACTGCTTTGATTTATTTCGTCTTTTTGAATGGTGTGTTTTCTTTGTGAAAAGACGAAAAATCAACAAATGACATTTTAAAATCAACGAAAAACGTTGATACGCAAAACATTTACTCTGGTTTAGAGTGTTTACATGAAGAAAATCGAATATGTGGATGTTGGCTTCTGTTATTAATTAAATAGACAATCTTTGATTCGAAAGCACGGGTTACCTGCTTAAAATCATGCCGCTTGTTTCAGAATTGAAATTTTCATTATCTCCAATTTATCTTATGGCTGGAAATCTTCCAAAGTAACTAAATGTGAAATTTTCTACAAATCTATTGCTTAGCAGATAGTATATTTCCATACTATGTGATGTGTCCTACTTAACTCAATTCTTACAGAAATTGCATTTTTTATTATCTATTTAACCAAAGAGGAAAAAATGCAGTTAAAAATGTCCAATGTAACCATGACGTAAAGCGATGAAATAACATCTAAATTTTAGAACTATCACGAGTTAATGCTGTTGTCATTTTTATTTATTTATTTATTTTAATAATAAGTACAAATTTATTGTTGAAATAATTAATGTATATTAAAAAACTTTGGAACATATAATAATTGAAAATAATAATATTCCGTAATTTTTTTATATCACCACCATTTGTTACTTCCAACATTCGTAATAATAGCTCAAGTTTTGTACATTTATAAGCAAGTAAAGCTTTCTTAACTTGACCTATCTTGGTAACTTTAAATAAGTATGATGTTTAAAAACATTCTGATTTAAAATTCGTTGAAATCAAGATTTTTTTTTGGGTTAAAAACATTTTTTGATTTTTCCGCATTTTTCAACTTTGAATGTACGCGAGAGTGCCAGCAAAACGAAAATTTTAATGTCAAAATATCGAGCTTACCTCTAGCGAAGACGAAATGAAAATGACATAATTAGTTTCGGTATGATAAATGGCATATATAACATGTTATATTTCTTTATACCATACGTTTATGTTGAATGAGACAAGTTTTATTGATTTTAATAAAACCGGGATGCAATAAAATCTAATTTACATCAGAACCAATAGATTTGTTAAAGCTGTAATTTCTTACACTGTGTATTTATTATCTGAACATAGAATCGCTATGCCCTCTAGTTCGAAAATGTCATGACATTTAGAGTTGTGAAATACATAAAAAAAAACTTCGGAAATATTAACACAGAACAAATAATATCTTAAGATAAGACAGAAGAAGATGAAAGTCGTAAAATATAACAAAAGCATGCCAGACCAATTAGAAACAGAACACACGATTGTAACAAAACACATAAAATATGTATAAAACATGCTACACCATGAAAAAGATAAGGACACCCTCTGATAATTGTGGTTATAGTTCTCCTTAAAACTAGACCATTTGCCAGTTCCATGTAGGAAAACGTATCCAAATTTGTATTTATTATAGCAACCGTCAACCAGTGTGCTTCAAACAAAAAAATTTCTGAACAAATTTACTGGTCCTCTATGTCATTATCAACGCTATCAGTTGTCTCGGAAGATGTTGTGTCTGTCGCTTATGAAAAAAGGTATATATCTGGCCAAACCGCTTATGAATGGATTATTTGCAATTAAATATTTTTAACACATGACTATCATGTGTCTCAACATCTAAAAATTAGATACACGTCATATGACAAAGAGAAAGGATAAAAACGTCTAAAAATCGAAATTTAGATGTAGTAACGGCACATAATATAAAACAAAAACATATTAGCCCCATGTCCAAATTACAATTCCCACATAAAGCTTTGAAAACTTGCCAATTAAATTATACACGTGAAATTCTTTCACGGAAGTTAGGCCGGGTGTTCCGGAAAGATAAGCACCTCCTGTCTAGCAAGCTACACTAGTCAAGAGCAAAGTCAAATTTGCGAATGAAAGGAACAAATTTAAAGTAATATGGTAAGTGAAATAAATCCAGTATAAGTTTGGATACAATGACTCCATACTTATCAACAATATTGTGATGACGGACATAAAACTATTGAGGGCCTTGATTAGCCCAGTCTTGAGTCAACAATTTACTTGAAAGCAGTTTGCTTCGATGTAGAATGTCCCGTAGTGGAAACAAGGTCTACTATACCGTATTAACTTTGAAACATATATACCATACGCTCCAGTTGTAATCTTTCGTGGTGTCAAAATTGAGGTTAAGGTCCAAATATGAAGCATTACACGAAGAATCCGTCGTGTCGTTTATTTCAAACTCACTTGGATAAATGACATTCACATATTCTCCAAATTTCGGATTATTTGGAATTATTTAGAGATAGAACGTAATCTTTATATCTGTATGTGTAATTAAATGATTTAGCGAAGTTTTCACTCCAAATTTAAAAAGGTTTTGTAAAAGTTCTGATTCATATTAATAAAGTAACAAATCAACAAACCAAGTTACAGATCTTGTGCCCATTGGTATATTGATTGTTTGAATGAATTATATTACCAAACACAACAAATATGCTGTCTATCAAAAACACTAACATTTTATTAATGCTTTCTACAGTATATTTGTTTATAGTCTGCATGGTGTTTTACAAAATAACAAAAAATCCTTGTTGAGCACTAGGAATTTATATCTAACCTTTGATCTATATATCTCTATCCAAACTGACTATAGTTCGTTAAAAACAAGAAAAGAGTATGCAGAGACATATAATGGGACATATATTTAAATTGTAGAAATGTGCAAATTAAGTTGACTATATCTTAGACAACTATCAGTACGTAGCACCAACACAAAACAAATATAGAAATAAGATCAGATAGACGCAGGGACGACTCATACTAAATCCGACAATATGATGGAGAAAAGATCAATAAAAACAAATTCATTAATTTCATTTATTTTTATATGATTACAAATACATTTTGTTTTAATATAGAATAAAATTGATTTAGATGTGTAACATCGTGTTTTGAGATAATATCTCTTGTATTCTTTTGCATTTTATATTTTTGGAGTATTTCTGATCTGCTTTGTTCTAGTGTGCACTTGTGGCTACCTTAATAGTATGAGTGCACTCGTTTGCAACACCGAAGATTAACACAGCACCCAATCGATTAAACTGGTACCGAACCAAACGGAAAAGACATTGGACAGAACTTTTCCCATTTGTACTCGACATTGGTCGAAGTCACAGGTAAATCGATTAAGGTCTGAAAACTAATGTATAAACTGCTCTGCCGCCGCGGAACACCAAAAAACTTCAAACACTAGGATCGGCTTGGAATTTGTTTATAGATATTGTTATTTAATTCTTAGTGAATGTATTATAAAATCACCAGTGATTAAGTAATAAGGACCTTAAAAAGTATTTTAATATCAAAACACTGGATAAAATTATAGTATTGCATTCATAAAAAGTTCTTGATTTGTTTCTTTTTGTACATTTAATCTTTTTTCTTCTTTTATTATTTTTACCCTCTCTTTCTCTCTTTCTCGCTCTCTCTGTTATTTGTAAATTTGGTTTTTCCTAGTACGTTATTTAAGCTTGAATATTTATCGTAACAAACCTTAAGAACTTAAAATCCGAAGAAATTCGATCATTTATTAAAAAGGATATTTAATCAAATGTCAAGACATTAAGCTTGAAATTGATTAAAATCAGACACCATATGCATCTTCTCGAACATTTAACGACTACATTTATACCAAAGTACCATTTAAGCATGAATCTTTTTTCTAGAAAGCAATCATTACACTAATATCGACCATTATGGTTAAAGCTACAATCTTCCCTATATAACACAAGATTGATTAAGGAAGAATAAACCCGTCTAAATCTCTTCATTTTCAATGATGTTGGTGTATCTAATTATGTAATGCAATGTGGATTTTTTCTTTGGGTACATTATGAGATACATATCTTTAACATTTGAATTAATTGACAAAACATGATTTACTTGTTACTGTAGGAAGAATAGTGATATGGAAATTTAGTCATAGAATCATTTTAAATGTGTCATCTCTAAGGCAAACATAAAATTGAGTTAATATATATATTCACCGATTACAGTGTAGACAATCGTCTTTCTGATAATGTTTTTTTCACACATTCTCATATTTAAAAATAATGCTTTTATATTATGTTACGTACATGTACCATACCTTTGGAAATGATAAATGACCTATATTACTATAACGTATAGCAGATTAAACTCAAAATACATGGTAAATTGTGGAGAGAATAGTATTAAGTAACATTATACAAACATTGGAAGGCTTTTGACACTTACTAGGGATACTACAGACTATTACAATACAGAAAAAGAACGGAGGTAGAACAAGACATAAGAAAAACTCATATCATAGACCACTTCCGTCTTGATCTTGAAAAAATTGTGTTTTTGTTTTAATGCTTTTGAAGGGTCTTCATTATCCCCAAAAGTCGTAAATTGAAACAAAAAAATTGAATAACAATTGAAATTTGACTATAGGATAAGTTTTATCACTTCATTTTATTTCTACAGGTTACTAACCATTCCAAAATAGAGGAACTTTAACTAAAACATGTATTTCTAACAAAAACATAACACATGATAAAATATTGATAGAAACATCAACACATATATCAATAACAACTAAAAGATGAACGTAAAAAAGAAAGGCAACATGTTAAAATAAAATACAATTTTTTTTCAATGAATGTGATTCTATCTTTTAGTACACATAAAACAAATTGCAATTGTGTATGCCACTTTGAGTATTATCATATGATTCCATCGATTAACTAAGCTACTGATTTTGAAGGATTACTTTATACTAGTAACCTGTCCTCGGACATCCTAATAGTCAAAACTTTAACATTAAACTTACTGATTTATCCATCACCGAATACTTTTAAAAGTAAAACCACTACAATAAGATCATCAAGACAAACGTACTGGTCCATTTTAAATCACCTTTCAAAAGCAAAGGAAATAAGCATAATTGATTATATTCAGTCGAACAATCCATCGCATGAAGTGAGACCGAGTGATCCGAAACGTCGAACAACTCTTTTTAGCTAGCTACACTCGCGTTTCAAATGAAATTGAGAATAAAAGAAACTGGGAGATTTTGGAGACGTTAAATTCATCCAGGATAATTTTAAACAATAAACAAGTATCGGTAATAAAATTTAAATGTATTGATCGGCATTATTACGATCACTTAGGCTCTGACAAGAAATTATGAGATTAGTTGCAAAATATTACAAAAAAACTACACTTGATTTATATTGTATTAATTATGGTTAAAAAAACTATAGAATTTTGTGTAATTGTATTCCATACGGTATATAACTATGTATTTAATTAATGTTACATTGTACCTTATTTGGAATGAATCCGTCATCAAAGATATAGATAGGTACCTTAAAAATGTAGTGCAATTAACAAAAAGGCTTCTGTCAATTTTATATTTGTTATCAGCATATAAATATGAAGTTTGTTAACCGAAAAGCAACCAATACCTCGCCAAACACAAGAGAAAAAAGACATATCTAATTTAAAAAGTCCCAGTTTTGGACGGTACTAAACTTTAAAGCAAAACATCAAGCGTTTAAATACGATGTTCGATCCAAATCATCCAATGAAATTTATAAAAATAATATATAAACATGCAAATGGAATTAAGAAAAATAATCTTTAAAAAAAACCAGTGATTAATAGAATGAATATTACGCATCTGTCATGTGCAGAAATTTGAATTTGTACCAGGAAACGAAATATTCAAAAGTATGCATATGACCCATCCATGAAAAAAAGACTTAATAGAAAGTTGATTCGAACGAACTAACTTTACAATATATATATATATATATATATATATATATATATATATATATATATATATATATATATATATATATATATATATATTTATACCGATAATAAAACGTAGTTAAGCTTCAATGTAACATAAAATGCTGACTTTAATCAATTTTTCTTTTTCGTCGATTTTCAAAATATTTTGAATATTTTCCAAATTACATTTTTATGCTATCTACTCTAACATGACATTTCAAGTACTAGAAGATTAGGACATTGAACGGCATTCAACATTAATAAAAATACATAAAACTATATATCATTAATCAAACCGTGGTTACATATTCGATTTTATTACCTTCAACAACAGTGACATTTCTGTTCTGAATAGTTCAATATTCCCTTCCATACGCTTAATAGAATTCTTCCAATTTTACATCACGAGTATTGCATGATTATAAACAGATTTTATTTGATTTTGGACTAATGATAAATTTTTTTATTCGGGAATAGAGTGGATCAATGATGTTTTATGTTCCAGTCAAGATCATTCCACTTATTTAAAGGTTGTCAGTTCTGGAATGACATGGTGGAGTAAATCATATTTACCGATTACAACAACATGCCTTCGGAAGTTAGAATCTGCCCAAGATGAATTCGAACCGAGGTGGTGAGAGATCGACACCATAAGTGTGCGCTGTAGATTACTCAATAACTTGCTTGGAAGTTACATTTTCATACTATAAAACAATTATTAAGTAGCGTGAATGACAACAGATGATTAGAGAGACTGTCATTCATGAAGTAATATGTTTGTCTATTTTGTTTTCTATCGATTTTTATTGTCAAACTGAAAAAATACTAAACAAGAGACTTATTAACAATGCTTGCATGAAATCAGGCATATAAAGATGTGACGAGTTTTAAAATAACAGTAATGAAGTGAAGCAATAGGAGATATAAATGTGACAAGCACGAAAATGCGATTTTTTTACAAAAACAATGGCCATGATTGAAAACCCTTGAAATGACGTTGTCGAAAAAATTGTCTTTTGACATAACCGACCATTATTGTTTGTTAACTGACGTCACAATGCGGGGGTAGTTTTATTTTTTTTATATTAATTTCATATTATATAAAAAAGGCGAGACACAAAAACACTAATGGGACAACGATCATCTAATGAACGAATAATCAAAACTAAAAGCATCTGTGAAAAAGAATATATGTCATTATTTACCCAGGGGTATAATGATGAGATATCTATATATTACGTGTGTATCTATCATGATCTATCCGTTTATTTAAGTAAATACTCTTATAACACCATGGGATAAAATAATTACAATACGTATATATTTTAAAATTGCATGTGCATTCTTGTAATGTATCAGACGGTAAATACCCTTAATACTCTGATATATCATTATATATTGGAAACTAACGTGTTGGTGAATAAAGTTTTGTGTTAATAGCATGAACCAAGTGAAACGATAAAGGATGCCATTCAGACAAATAATGAATACAATACAGACATGTACATAGAGTCATAAATTTTATTTAAGAAACAATAGTAAAGCATAATTTCATTAAAGTTAAACCGAGCAAATTACATGAAGTTTTTATTTTGCGTATTCAATAAAAACATGTACATATTGATTAATGAAACGGCAATAAATTACAACTGGCATAACTAAAATAAATAAATAAATAAATAAACTAATATGTGAATGAACAATTTCATAAAAATAAAACCGAGCACATGACATGATTTTTTTTTATTTTGCGTATTTCTTTACAATTAAAAAAATGACCATCGTAACACAAAATATATTATAGAACATGTATATACATCAGACTTAGAAAACAATATGAATTATTTTTCCAATCATTATTGTCGCTGCTTTTGACAAAGTTTTGCCATCTCTGTAGGTTTTTTTATATGTAAGATGATCACCCAGTGCTGAATTTCACGGATAAAAATGTTTTTCGTCTGTAGCAAAATTCCAGTTTATGTGTCCCCTATAAGTCTATTTAAATGCTACAAACGCAGTCGGTAGTTACCTTACAGATACTTATACCTTACAGTTTTTCCCCCTTTCAAGACATTTACTATTTTTTACAACGGATTTTACCCTCAGCCTGGTGATTTATGAGATATATATTGGTATAACATAGGACTGTTGATTAGATAACATGATGAATTATCAAAGAATCGGGTAAATAGTAAACTAAAGATTCTATCAAAGGTTTTATTTTCTGTTTTGATCGGCAAAATGCTTTGTTTGAAATGTATCCAGGTAATAATGATACTTGCACAACATTGTAACAGGATAAATTTTGAATAATTGGACAATAAAACCCGGTTTAACAGCCCAAACAGCAATAACAAAGAAAGCAAGACATTGAAAATAATATGAAAGGTAAAGGAATAAAAGATAAATCATGTCGATAGATGAAAAGTCCAGTCCCTGAGACGTTATAGCAGCACTATTTACTACAAAACAAAAAAGCATTATTTATTTACTCATTTTTATTTATTTATTTATTTTTTATCATTCTATTAATTTAAATATTTTAACTTTTCTTCGCTACGTTGTAAGGTGCCCAGTAAATTACAAAACCTACTTTGCTAAATATGTTGGTATTTACAAGGTTTTTATCCTACAGACATTTACTGATCAATACAGATTTTCTCTAATTTCAGGCCTCTGATCATTAAAATACATTAATTCCACATCAACTAGAAAATAAATGTCATGATATTAACCTGATTATCTAAATCATCTAAATTATCTCACCTTCACGACCATTTAACCACGATCTGCTGTGTTCTACTAATACGACAAAGGTTTCCACCACTTGTGGGTTTCAACAAGGCATCCATTGTATAACATATAATCGGCTAGATACATCACTGTTTGTATTTATGTTTCGTGTTATTATTTTAATTGGGGTTTTCCTTTCGTTTTGAATTCGTCTTGAATGTGTGTTTTTTGTTTTGGTTCCCTATATGTTTAATGTTTGTTTTACAATATCTTTTGTCAACCACAAACACTTTTTCCCCATATTTTATTGTAGAAGCGTACTTGTTATATGGTATTATAAAGCTAATGATTTTAACATTTTTTAATGTTATTTCTAAGATAAATTTTCACAATCAATAATTCCGAAATATCTTTTTTAATTTTTACATTGTTACCCCATCTTTTATCAACCTTTATATTTTGTGTCCTTTGATGCATTGGTTGTTTTTCATGAACGTGCCTTTGGTTACATCGACTTCATAATATAACGTGATTTTAAACAAATCTGTTGTTTTGACAAAATACAATACACTTAACCCACCCTGGGATAAAAATAAACATAATATCAAAAGAGACATGGCATGGTAAATTGATAACCAATAAGATCCGCCTTCATTCCTCATAACGATATACACTTCACGATATATAGGATCACACATATTATATATATATATATATATATATATATATATATATATATATATATATATATATATATATATATATATATATATATATCTTGCACCCCAGATAGAAATTTCCTTATGGAGAGCGGTGCAAGATATTTCAATCTTGCACCACCCTGTACAAGGTGGCTTACACGCTCTTTTTCCCGTGAAGATTCATCAATGAAATCAGAGGTGTATCGATACTTTGAGAACCGCTTTAAACCCAAGAATCTTGCATACCTTCGCATAAACAAATAAACGGAACAGGTTTAAATTTAAACTTAAAATTTAAAACTTTTTTTTCCTAATCAATAACAAGTTTATTTCATATAACATTAATTTTTATATGACGTAATTAAATATGAATTATGACGTCACGCTTGTAATTGTCTTGTGTATTCACACGTCACTTCCATCATATGTTGAATTTTGATTTTTGATAGAACTTGTATAATTTATGGTGCAAGAAATAGAATCAATCACTACCTATGGTGTGAGATAGGAAAATCTCAACCCTCGTTCTAATATATCTAATATATAATATATACAAGATATATTAGAACGAGGGTTGAGATTTCCCTATCTGGCATCACAACTAGTGATAGATTCTTTTAATATATATATATATATATATATATATATATATATATATATATATATATATATATATATATATATATATATATATATATATATATATATATATATATATAATGTTTTCAATATTGCTTTAGTACGTTATTATCCTTAGCAACCGCTGACGTCGGTTTCCTGACAACTAGGTCAAATATTCAGTCTGCCGCCATATTTGTCTTACTTGGCGTAAACGATGTCATTTGTTTTCTTTATTCGAAAAAATGGAAGTTGTTCAATATGTAGAATTAGTCTTAAGATCTGCAGTTATTAATGATGATCGTGATGACAGTAGCGAATTTGAGTTTTGTGAACCTGCAGGTGCATCATATCATTTATGTATACAGTAGAACTTCGATAACTCGAAGTCCATGGGACTTCGGTGGTGACTTCGAGTTATCGGGGTTTTCGAGTTATCGAAGTTGAAGGATGACGTCACATTAATACTAGTATATGTTTTCCACTACAGAAATCTTTGATGTTGTAAACAGTCATCGGAACTCGAATGAGACGCAATAGAAAAAAACAATACTAATAGTTACTTTTGAAATATAATAATAATAATCATAATACGTATATTATATAGGCATATTACTCGGATTCTGTAATTAGAGATAAGAGTAAGGGATTAGCGTACCTATCAAAATTAATTGTCCGTGACGGTACTGAATATTAATCCGTTAATTGATACTTATTAATACTGTAGATAACTAGAACTACTCGGTTTACTTCTCTAATAATTACCAATATGGGATTTGTTTGATTGTTTTAATTACGGGTCTTTGGTCACACATTGTTAGAATAAAATTCGAGTTTTTGAAGTTAAATTTAATAGATTTTTTAACTACAGACCAAATATTTACTTCGAGTTATCGGGGGTATTCGAATTATAGAAATTTGAGTTATCGAAGTTACCTTAATATAACTTATATTGAAAACCGATCGGGACAAAATAAAAGCTTCGAGTTATCCCTGGTATTCGAGATATCGAAGTTTGAGTTATCGAAGTTCTACTGTATGTTACGCTGGTGACAAAGAAATGTCCCCACTCAAGTACAGGAACAACGGTGTGCTACCAGCTGGAACCACTTTAGTTTTGGCTTCTGTAAGTTGATGTATTGTTGATAGTGGTAACAACGTGTTATTGATTTATATTTTTGTACGGGTTAACTTTTCCGCTTCGAACTCGGATGCCTCATTTTTATCCAAACATATCTTGCTCCTCCCTCAGCTTGAAGTCATCGTCCATGATTTATACATGTATTTTAAAGCGCAGTAGCGCGCAATTAGTGTGAGTTGTACCTCTCCGTTGTGTTTGCATGTTTGCAAGCTCCATTTGAAATAAATTTAAATATAAGCAAGTGATACATGTACGTACTACACACATGCACACCAAAGGATTTAGAAATGGCGTCGAAAGAAGCGTGCAAAGGTTTTCATGGACATCTAGCTGTATTGCAATTAGATTAATGCGCAGTTTGTACTTTCCTTCATGTGTGAAGTTGTATAAAAATAAGATTACCGTTATAAATATTGTATTAATTTTTGAATTTAATTATAATTTAAATTTACAATAATAATTATAATAAATATTTTTACTATTTTTATTATTATAAATAGTGTTACAGAACCGACAAAATATATGGTAAGGAATCATATTAAATGGTACCCTACCCAGATTTAACATGTACTTTTTCTTCAAACCAAATAGGTTAAACGTTTCTTAACAAATTAAAACTGATTTACGAAAAGTGCGAATTTAACGCAAAAAAGCGTTACATAGTTTCACTGTATTTACTTAACAATAGGCTAAAGACCCTTGAAAAAAGATCTTTTGATATAAGCATGATACTTTTATAAAGTGACAATCTTTTGGTCAAAAGTTTGAGTTTAAGAATATATTTTAAAAGCAATATTGTGTTTTATTAATTATGATATTATTTTTACTGTCAAATAGAAACAATACGTACTTATGAATCATTCAACCTTAACTAAAACTGTGTGGTATCAGTTTCTCTGTCTGGCAGATTTTGTTATGTTTGTAAGACTTTACGCATTGATTTACTTCCTTATATGACATAGGTTAAGTACATTGTAAATAATTGTGATGCATAATGTTTAACTACAATGTATCTGAATAGAAAAAATATTCTGATACGACTTTTCTGCATAATATTACCTTCCGACAGTTTGCATTATATACGGTTTGGTTCTTTTTGTTTTATTTTGATAACAAATTATTTATTATCATTATTAATACACTTATTTTCCAGTAAAATGAAAGCAAATATTACCTTAAATGTATTCCATAAACCGATATATTTCAGCAGAAAGCACGAAATTTAGACTTAAACTTTATCTGCTTAAAACATTAAAAATTTTATGTCTATGTTATTTATGGATAGCATCTCAAAAAAATACATTCAACTATTATACTTTTGTTAACATCTGAATTAATCATGATAAAAATGTTAATCAACGAGATTTAATCAAGCTTAGGAAACATCCTAGTCGTAGAAGTAAATATGACATTTAATTTCGTCTTATAAAACACAATCCTTAATGAATTGGATTAGATTTCTATTCTGGTTTTATTTCTTTAGATATATACGGAAATGATGTCACATATAATGAATGGAGACTACTGATATCCTGTATCGTATGCTAGAATGTAGAAGTTGGGGAATGGTGATCTTACATGGAGAAAAAACCATTCATAACTAGAAAGTTAACAAACAAACATCTTAATTACTGAGTGCAGTTCGAACCTAGACGGCGACAGGCTCTGTGATTCGTAATCACATGCTTTAGACCAATCACGCACCAAAGCCCCTCAAAAACGTTCATTAGAATCCAATTACGACAGTATCTTTATATATATTATCACATTTCAGTACAAACATAAATAAAGTCTATTATCATCATCACAAACACAAAAGTGTAAGCGCGTCATGCCAACAAGTGTACTTAGTATTCAAAATAAATAAGCAAAGCAACTAACCTCACTGCCTTTAATACCTAGAAAAAAATCCTGAATTATAACTCCATAATTACCTCATACATTAAGAGCATTCTATTTAAATTCCCAGCTAACTTTAACTCACGACAAAATTTCTTAAAACGATGTTTTCTTAATAAAAGACTAATTAAATATGTTTTCACTTCTTTGGCTCTTTTTTGTACCTGTATATAGTGTCACCCTGGCTCTAGCTTCACGATTATTTCTTCACTCACAATTTACTTAGTTTCAACCTTATGAGCAATCAAATTTGCTAATTAAATATTTTTCGTCAAAACCGGGGACAATGAACTTCACAATGACGCTTAATCATTGCTATCTTGAAAACAACCAAAATGTTTAGATATAGGGTTTATTCTTAAGAATTTTATGTGATACTGTGGCTTGTCCGATCCATACACAGTTTTTAAGGTGATTAGACAGAAATTGATATATATATATTTAACAACTGAACTGTTTTAAAATGATGTTCATTGTCAGTATGAAGGCAACAACTTTGCAAGCAAACTTATCATAACGCGCGTTATTCCGTTTGCTTGCGAAGTTGTTGCCTTCATATTGACTATGAACATCAACTGTTATTTTCGTTATTTTTTTTTTTTAATTATTCATTGATTTTAAGAATCATAAATTTCCATCTATAACACATACACATCGGGGGTAGTCCAGTATTAGACGGAGAACAACACATTATTAATCCGCAATATTTTTAGTGTGGGGTAAGAACGTGGGTTTTGGATCGAAAAATAATAGTGTTATCAGGTATTTTGATGGTATTTTCTCGATTTTTCATTAACATAATGTATTTTTGAGATATTGGATATAAATTAATATAAATAAAAAATTGAATATCAACAATAAATGTGTTGTTATTTATGGACTATATTTAGGTGCACCCATGTGGCGCCATTTCAATTATGGTAGGCTTTACAAAGAAGTGTTATTTGCATTGAAAGACTGCTGGCTTTATGTCGAAAGTTAAATTTGTGAATCTGAAACGAAGGAAACTGTAGCAGAGAAATAATTTTCAATGGCCAAGCATGTGGGTTTCGAATTTGCGCCGGGATATGTGAGCGTAGACAGGGAAGTACCGAAAAATTTTTTCTGGAATGTTGACATTGTTAGGTTGAGATTCACTTCAACATTATGTGCTGAGCTTCATACTCGGTATCGTTCAAATTTTGACAGCAAAGCAGTGAGTGGTATTCTCTACACATGATGCGGTGCAAATATCTCTCAAAGTTTACAAAATGACCATTTTAAGTTTAGCAAGGAGTTGTGTAGTACTTAAACCATGTATTATAGTTTTGAGGATTTCCTATTGTACCCCTAGTATATTAATTGAAAAGCATGTAGCTGATTTTTCATTTTTTCCGAGCAACAATCACAGCATGTAAAACGGACAATTTTCGCTGGATGTGGCATACATGCGTGAATCTAATTCTAACTGAAATTGACATCACTTGAAGTTTACATCCCGCGAGACCCAAAATTAATTGACAAGTTGTACCATTACACATTGTCTCAAAATAATAGGGGATGTAGCAGTTTTGCCAAGGTAGGAAGAATTTTTTTAGGATCCGATTGTTCAAGAATTTTTTGTGGTATGATGGTTTTGACAGATCCGTCGTTGTCTGTTCTGTCAACAGGTCATTAAAACACCATTTGATTCTCTAACAATGTCAATATTACGGTGATATTCAGCCAGGTGCCTATATATGTTATTAAAATTTTATTTGTTTAATTTCTTTGATTTTACTTTGTAAAATTTCGTAAATGCGTTTTTCAAGCTTGTGTCAAATATAAGTAAAAGTGACGTGATAGCCATGTTTGTTTACCCATGGTAATGTAGTTCCGGACTGTGTTTTGCATTTTACATGTGTTCATACACAGAGCGGCAAAATTATTCGCGTTCATTGTCAGTAAGAAACACAACGGCTCTCAAGCTTGCAGCAATGGGAATTTCACAAGGCAAATGAATATATATATATATAAATAATATATATATATATATATATATATATATATATATATATATATATATATATATATATATATATATATATATATATATATAATCTGTTAAATTTTGATGTGCAATATATGCACATTTCGGAAAACCATTCCTTATCAGAGACACTAGAGGCCGAAAGGTTTGATAGATAAAAATAAATCAAACAGTTGAAAGTTAATGAATCTAAAGTTCCAAATTTATATGAATCCAAATCCAACTAAGGAATGCTTTGCATGAGGGAACAAACCTTAGTTTTAAATAAATTTCAAAAATTAAGACGGCTGAAAATTTTGCTCAATGGTATATTTTCTGACAGCACAAAGTACTGCCTACTGAGTTATGGATACCCTCGGGGAGTTTACTCCACCAGCAGCGGTACCCGCTCAGGAGTAGTAAATATATAACACCTGTAAAATTTTGATATGCCATATATTACACATTATGTAGTTTTAAAAGAATGTGTAAAGTCAGTGGTATTTACAATTGAAAACCTTGCCTTCTTTTACGGATTTGTTTTACTATTTTTCATTATTATTATTGTTTTCTTTTCTTTTATTTATTATTATTTTCGCGCAGTTTGACTAGACCAGACAATATGAACTTGTTGTCTGATAATGAATGATTTAAAATGATGATGTTTATTTTACATTTTTCATAAACCGTTTTATGTATGTATCATTGATACTATAAACTGTGTATTAATGAAACAAAATAGATATGCAAGCAAATCGTATTATAACGTTTGCATGTCACCTACAGCATTCATATTGGCTTTAATAAAGTGACAAATTCTGTAGTAGATCTAATAAACGTATCTGTAAGAGTAGGCGCGGTGTCAATGGTGGATCAAAATTTTACTATTGTAGCCGTTTTTCATAATTAAGTTATATCTCCCAATGCTACCGACTCATTAGGCCGATGGGTATCCCAATTTCGGTCACGTAAAACGACCGAGAACAATACTACTCTTAGATGAGATATCAGTTTATCGCATCTTTAACATCTGGTATATTTGTCAGTACACTTGTATTTGGTAGTTTAGATGGATTTGATCAATGTGAAATTAAAATATCTTGCTCAACAAATCACCATTCGAACAAATTTAAAGACCTTTACCACTCGAAATTTTTTTCTCCGGTATTTCATTGTGCAAGTTAATACAACGTTAGTATATGTATAAAATGTCTATATATGTATAAAATAAAACTATCTGTCCTTTTAAAATAGTTATAAATAAAATTGCCCTGGGATTTGTCACACACATCAGCACACAAAGGTCTGAACGAAACCTTTAAACTAATAATGGGCCAATTACTGTTACTTACCTTAGAAAATGGTCTTATTTCAGCTTTTGTGTCCACACGTTTAAGATACCTTTTTCTTGTGGTTGTATTATTTACAAAATTATATTCCGTACTGTTCATCATCATAGCTCCTTGGAAATTGTTAACTATCTCTGCTCCAAACATTGTCAAAGCTATTTCTGGGTTTCTTTTCATTCAAAAGTCGAATCACCAGTGGAATCCTTTATTTTATGCAGGAATACTTTTCGCTTTATCACAAAATCAACCCATTTGATAAAAGTTTAAGATAAATTGATCTATCTTTTTATGAACAACTTCTTATTAAATTCAATCCTTATTAAATAATTTGGATGCCTTCTGTCTATCTAGAACATATAAGTATGACTTTCAGGAAGTAGAAAAGAAAATATTGAGTAAATAAAATGATCAGATTTTAAACTATTTACAATAACACAGTCACGCCCGTAAACAACATCTGGAGAATGTTTCTAAATCTGATAATATTCATTGATTTGTCACATACATTGTTCTTCCAATAGATATCTATTTAGTCAATAATTTAGGTTTAACGTCCTTGTATACAAAACATTGATTTGGAGTTAAATCCCTACACTATCATAATATGTTGCTCTGACAAAGAATAATACATTTTAAATACCGTAGGTCACATGAATATTTTTTCAAAGACTGAAGGAATCGTCGTGTTGATTACCTTTCAGCATTACATCTTTGTAACTGAACTTAAATCTGATGTGCGTGTTATTGTTATATCAGAGACCATCCTAATTATTAATAAAAAATAATGCAACGTCATCGATGTACATTATTAAAATGTTAAATTCAGGCAATACTGCATGTCATCATCACAAAGAAACAAACCTAAATTATCAATATAATGATAATATTATCGACATCAAAATCAAATTTTTAGGGACAACTCATTTGAAAGTATCCAAAATCTGATGAACAGTTTCAAAGCATGTAGTAAAAAAGATATCTAGTGTTATCACAAAGGCAATCAGTGATTATTAAACTTATAAAGCATTTTATCATATCAAGAAATCTCAATTTTAACAATGCATGATAAAATCTGTCTAAAATCTTTCACTGTAACATTTGACTAGACGTTTCTGTCTTTAAATGTCATTAAGTTTTTCTTTCATTGAAAGATTCACCTTTAATCCATTTATAGACAAATCAAAATAAACGTATACAGTCTAAATATATTTAGTTACGATGTCAGACAATACAACCTTTCAATATAACTGATGGTAGGCGTGTATACGTGAAATAATATAGATAAATTTGTCTTGTACTAAATAAAATTACCTGTCTTTTTCAAGAAAACAACACAAGTCTGTAATACTAACACCAAAGGTTCCTGCTGAAATCAACGTTTTTTATCCTTGAAATAATGACAAGAAGATAAGTGAATTGATTTTCACATTATATTTGTTCTGGCTGAAGTGGGTTAGAATTGAAGTTATCATCATATCCAGTACAATAACAATATCATACACAATCCTAATTATATTTTGTTTACTAGGATTTCATCTCATTTGGAATTAGCAATGGAATTTAGTCTAGCAATCTGGGAGAATTAAAAAGGTTCCAAATGATATATTGTCTACTGTCATTTTTATTATTTTCATAATTGACCAACAATAAATAGCCTTAAAAGAATTCGGTTAAGGTACAAATAGTAAACTATATATATTGACTGACCATAGATCCTTAGATAATGGAAGATTATTGCGATTACCTAACAAACTAATAATAGCTTTTTAAGTATGTTCTGTTATAACAAATTGTCAAAGTGGGTAATTATGATGTATTTTGTTCCTTGCTTTTGTCCTTATCATTTCGTAAAAAAATAACCAGTATAAGTTCATCAATGACAGAAACATTTACTTGCATGAAAACAATATCGAGTAAGGTGAGTTTTACTGGAAAAAGAGTAAACTTTAATATTAAGGCAGTATGTAGGTACATTTTTAAGTATTTTTCGTCAATGTATTTAAAGGACTTGGTCGTTTACTTTAAAGTGTTTAAAGGAATTATGAGATTTGTTATTTCTAATTAAAACGATACATCAAATGATTTGGTACACATTTCTATTGGCTTGGAAAAAAAACCACTATCATTTGTTTATTTTTCACGTCATGAAGTTTAAATTACAGTGTACTTTGTTCGTTTGATTTATAAATAGGGTTTTATGTATCAAGTGCAAAGACTTTCAACTATAAACTTGTAATATCCAACAAGGAAATAAAACTGACTTTGTAGTCATTGTTTCTTTGCTATCTCATTTTGAATCTTTCAATATAAAATTTACATTTGCAGACACATTTTATTATTCATGCACGTCTGGTTATATCGGATATTTATTTAATAACGACATATTCGTCAATATACTTCTGCAAATCTAGCACAAACTTTCTTTTCTGACTAACGTTTGATGTACAAGAACCAAGGTCAATAATTTAAGTTTACTGTTTCGTTAAGATTGTGTATGATTTAATGTTTTCGTTTTCTTCGATATGTTCTTGATGATCACAACAAGTTTTGCTGGATTACTATATTAAGCTGTTATTTTCTATATTCAATTCATTTTTACTTGCAACATGAACTTAATACAGTGAATAAAATTGATCATTTCAAAGATAAATTTAACGCAGTGGGTAATTACATGTACATCCAAAACTACCTAAAGAAAGTTTAGGGCATAAAGAAAGTGAAAAAAATATGTTTTTTTGAAAGAAAATGCAATTTTCTGTATCTGTCTTTCTCTCTTTTGAACCAACGAATAAGAATTTTTTTTTCGCTGAAAAATTTGAACTAAACTACTCATGTCGAAGTTATATCCGTAGCTTAAGTAATTTTTTAAAAATTAGGTTTTATTGGTTTGGTATTTATACATATTTTCCCTAATCAATCTCCAACGTATTTATAGACATATTTTAAGAGCAAACTGTCTGCAAATATTAACTGCATTACGTTTTTTCAAATCAGGTATATCTATAAAAGCCTAATAACAAGTTTTATACGGAAGGTTACCTAGTATATAAAATCCTTTAATATTGATTTTGAGTCTTAAATCATAGTTTCTAAAAAGCTGTCAAATTAAGGTTAATTGTATTTTAGAGTTTCAGGTAACTAACCATATACTAATGACGAGCTCGCTAAATGTCAAAGGTGGTTACTTCTGTAATAAAAAATAACCTTACAAGTACAAAAACTGTATAGAAGTGTACATAAATGTAAACTATTAATCTGAAATCAGTTGAAAAAGAAACATCATTATATATAGTTCAGGTAAACTGACCATATGATGTTATAATCTTGTTAACGGTTAAAGGATATTGATATACGCTTACCACAATATCAACAGGCAAACGTATATATCAATTATGTTTTTGATGTCAGATTCAATAAACATGTTCACGAGGGTAAATTTCTATCAGTTTCTTTATTTTTTTTTTATAAATGCATTTTTAGTAAAAAATCCATGTTGTTTTTGTAAGAATTCAAGAAACTCTTGCATTAAAATGATTTTCTCAAATGTGTAAAACGAATACTTGTGCCTAAGAGGTCTTAAACCTGAGCTAACGGACCATATTCTTTCTCGTCATCAGGATACGAATCCCGTTAAAGAAGATTCTACTTTCGTGGCAAAGTGGTCTAAAGCATGAGCTAACGGACCATATTCTTTCTCGTCATCAGGATACGAATCCCGTTAAGGAAGATTCTACTTTTGTGGCCAAGTGGTCTGAAGCATGAGCTAACGGACCATATTCTTTCTCGTCATCAGGATACGAATCTCATTAAGGCAGATTCTACTTTTGTGGCCAAGTGGTCTAAAGATTGAGCTTAAGGATCATATTTTTTCTCGTCATAGGGATACGAATCCCATTAAGGAAGATTCTACTTTTGTGGCCAAGTGGTCTAAAGCATGAGCTTATGGATCATATTCTTTCTCGTCATCAGGATACGAATCCCATTTAAGCAGATTCCACTTTGAGAAATTTTTTGAGTTTGCATTCAGAAGTTCGGTGTTTTTCCCGTGCACTTCAAATCTAGATTGGGGCGTAATAAGATATTACTTATCTCAACAGAACATATATAACATTTACTGTATTGAATGATATGTTTATTTTAGTGCTTTTGTAAGGGAAGATAGTTCCTTGTTTAACAGAAGAAGGATTATTGGCTGTAAAGCAAGTATTTCGAAAGAAGATAAAGAACCAGCATTGACTGAAATTGTTACTCATTAACACTTAGCAACTGATTTATGACTTTCATTTAGTGATTCTGTTCAACTTATAAGGCCATTGGTCTTTAGGATCTTACTATTGACTGTACTTTAGCGTATTACAGCAATTTATAGTTACCAAATAGAAGAATGTTCCCAATCAAATGGAAGATAGTATGTTATTAAGTATTTTATACAGAATTTATCAGTGGCATCAATCTATCTATACACCTTTGTTTTGTACAAATAATTGTTTGATCTAAAAATAAAACACAAACATACAAGTCCATGTCCAATTATTATTATTATTATTATTTTATTTTGGTAAACAAAACACCTTAACAGATTTGGAAACCATTGAAAAAAAAACCGACTTGAAAACGTATTGCCTGTAAAAAAAAATAACTACACAAGTAAGCTAAAAGCCGGATATTCATTTACGTTTATTAACAAGATTCTCTGGATGGTTACCCTGGTATATAAGATCCCTGAATATTGATTTTGAATATCAAGTCTCAGTTTTAAAAGAATCTGTTAATCGTGGTACAACATAAATTTATAAGTAACATATTGCTGAACGTCACGGAGCAGATATTTATGTTGGTTAAAACTGACATTTACATTTAATGTGTTAATTTGATTTAATAATTCCCGGTTACATTGTCACGCCATGTTTTTCAATGTCATTGTAAAAGGACAAAAGACAACAAATCACGGTTGGTAGCTGCATTATTCATTCTCCGATACATTCTTGTGGTTCTTTTAACCTTCTTCCCAAGTTGCCTAATAACATATTGTTCCGATGTTTTAATGTGTTATTTCATTCAAAAAGGGTCTTTAATTTTAAAACCTTTACGAATATAAACGGTAAAAGGTGTCTGCAATTTGACGCAAGAGCAAAACGTTACGATTAGATACGTTACGAATAGATACTTTATGTCATTTAAAGTAGGTCTTTTATTCCCGTCAATCGTTCTTGTTACCAAAAGTTTCAAGTTCATCTGTTTTATACGATGATTAAATAAAAGATTGTTTTCAGAATTGGTGATTGCATTAAAGTTGAACATTCTATAGGAACAGAATAAAAGATAAAAAAAACTGCAGAAATGACAAAAGAATTTTTGATGTGTTTTGTTTAAAATACTTTTTAATTTGATATTTGACTATGTGGTAAGGAGCAAATGTTATTAAGTATATTTTATCTTTTTTAATTGGGTATTTAGAAAGATAAATTAAATGAGATGTGCCATATATCTAAAATATACACTGGTCTTTAAAAATTGCAAAATAATAATAATAATAATATTTACGATGTGAAGTGATTGACCTGAATGAACTGTGTTATTATAACTTCATTATTTTCATTGCCAATTGTAGATGTCCTAAATAAAAGTGGTAAAAAATTCCGCGACTTTTTCGAGGCCGAGTACGAAACGTCGTAAGAAAATGGTTTCCATGTCGTCGAAATGTGAAAGATTTTAGCTTAAAAATCGAGATATAAAGATAATAACACTTCTTTTCTTTATACTTAGGTTATGTTTTGAAAAATTTTAAGTAAATGATGTTAATCATTGAATTCACAGTACCTCTTTCTTGTTTCTTGGACACTTTTTTAAATTAGGATGTGTGTAGGTTCAGTGTATTGTCTGTTCCAGGTGTTGTATTATTCTTTCATTGTAAGAGTTATCTACCTTGTACACATGTATTGTAACGTCACCATTGACCTACTTGCGTTTTATATATACCATGTGCTCGCCATTGTACAGCCAGATGACTGTGTGTCAAGTTCCATAAATGCTGCTAAACCTACGTTGTTGTTTAGTGTTTTATGTCAACCAACATATTATTACACAAGGTATTGGATTAATTAAGCAATAAAATATTTCCAGAGCAGAAAAAGGCAATTTTACAGAATCCTTTGATTTACTTCATATTAAACTTTACCAAATATTGCAAAATAAAAAAAATTACTTTCGATATTTTCAGAATTTTTAAGTAATAAAGTCGATTTAAGAGCTTGCAATGTCCTCGTTGTTTGATTTTAAAAATTGAGTCCTTTTTGCTTAAAAGCCACCAAAAAATTAAAAGTTAAGTTTTAAATAAGTGAATAGCGCTACAATCGCTGTTTTGTTTTTAATAAAAATGACAGAAAAAAGGCGAATGTTCAAATCTGGATATATATTACATAAATACATGTGAATATATGACAAAACATAGACTACACAATAAAAACGAAGTATACAAAAAGATAGAAGGTATAAGGAGTGCTGATAAAGTCTTAAGACTTAAATTAGTAATACAAATACGTCATCAGTTTTTATTTCTCCCAAAACAATCATCTACATGCTTTATGCTTTACTTGATAATTTCTCATCCAGAATATTATTAATACATAAAAATTCTTAGTCTGTATGGAGACTCTATAATAAGCTATAATAAGCTTAAAAATTACATAAATAAAATTATTTGTACTGATCATCAAACTGGTTAATATTAATATTAATACTGCAAGGTAATCTGTTCTCTTTTTGTCAAAAGCTAGACAAATTGTAAAAGGATGGTCAGTGATTTTTTACTGCACGTAAATAAGCGCTTCTTACATACTAACGTAGCATTGTTTTGTAATAGTATCATAGACAGAAAGAAATTTTGTAGATTTGATAGACGTTTTTAAAATTACCCCGGGTCAACGTATGACGCAGAGATGCATTTTTAAACATCTTGGGATTTCCCTTTCGTGTTCAATAATTTGAACCAGTGCTATAAACACAAACCGCTTCGTATATCATTTTGTTTATTTATTTATTTGAAAACTCATCCTTTACTCAGAAACACTGGTGATATTGAAAGAACATATAATTGTCATTTTATTACTTCATAAAAGCGATATACAGAATCTTACCTAAATGAGAAACTTTTTTATATATAATATTTCATAGAAGAAAAAACAATGTCGTTGAAAATGGATGATTGAAAATGGAATTTTAACCAAAACTGATTATCTTCACTACCCCGATTTTTTTTTCACTAATAACAATATTTTATGATTTTAAGTACTTGAATGGCCACTTTTTGGCTGTAAAAGATATCTTTTGTAAAGGTATCAAAAGCACAATCTCCTATTCATATTACGATTTTATAAGACTAATTTATCTTTATAACTGTCGTTATAGGTCTGTGAAGTTTTAATCAAGTTTGATGTATATCTTATCAATCTCTCTGAATATCAATGATACTTAATTCTAATTACTTATATTAACCGAACTTGAATACTACTCGTAAAATTATCTTTCATAAAAGAGTTTTACAAGGTTTGTGAAAAAGCTTTAACATTTCTTATCGCCCAATGTACCATCATATTCTTTATTACCCATAGGCAATAGCCTCTAAAAATACTCCCCTTCAATCATTAAATCAATTATTGTCCTTACATCGACAAATAACGTTGCCAGACGCTTTAACTTAACATGATGTCGTAATAATTGTTATCAGTATCAACAGCCGAGTGATTTAGGCTAACTGTAAGACATAGAATTCTGAAATGAAATCTAACACCATCCCGGGCGGAGTATTGATTTTGTTAATCTACTGTAGAAAACAAATATAAAATACGCTGTACATTCAAGGACATCTGTTGCTGAAATAAATGTATTCTGACCACATAAATAATAATTAAAGCAAGTTTTGTTGTAATTTAAAAGCAGACGTAACTATATTGTCTCCTGGTGCTGACAAATAAATGACGTCTGCTTACAGGAAAATAGGATTTCATGATAATAATATCATATATTTGATATTTATTTTGTCAAAATATACCGATTATTTCGACAAACTGTATGACAGTGTTTTGATCGATTATTTCAGCTTTATTGGTTTTATTTGACAATTTACTGTAAAGAGACTCTAGAAAAACATGTTTTAGTGGGTGGTGTTATAGAAAATCAAATTTCTTGCTTGGGTTATCTTCGATTGACTTGAAATTTTACATTTTAACATAATTAAATACACAATTTTAGATCAATTTTAAAAAAAAAAAAAAAAAAAAAAAAAAAAAAAAAAAAAAAAAAAAAACTTTTAATAAATTTTATATCTCGGAAGTTAAATTTTATAATAAACTTGAGGGGCTTCAATGGATGAGTTGTTTTAGGAACATGCTTATGAATCGCATAAGTAGTTTTACCTATGCATAGGTGATGTGATTTCACAACAGCTTCCTTCATTTAGATCATTCAAAATTTGCTGTTTATTGGTACAATGTGCATAGATTCTAAACCCACACGGGGCAAATGTTTAATTATTTGACACTGAGTTGGCCTCACAACTTTATTTCTCTTCTTCACTCTTTCAAATCAAGATATTCAGATTAATTTTTTAAAATGTTAACAACCATTATATGTCCTTAAGCTAAAAAAAAATTTAATTTGAGCAAAAGCAATGTCTAATAACAATGATATCTATTTATTAACTCAAAGCTATCGCATAGAATTATAACTCTGTAACATTTTATATAAGCCTTCAACAATGTCTGGATTTTGTTTGATATATTTTGAACCTAGCTACCGCTCAACACGGTCTTCCTAATTTTTTTAAGCCCAAGCATTCTACGCTTTTCATAAATCTTAACCATAGTTCTTTTATTTGTAGTGATTGTTCTTTATAATGCTTATTTTTGTGTGTATTTCTACTTAATCACCAGCTTCTCTAACCGTAACAACTTGTGAATGAACATCATACGATATTATATAAAATGTCTCAGATTTAAATTTTTTTAAATTAATACGTTTACAATTATCAAACGAATAACAAAAATGCATATACAAAATGATTACATTTAACTTACCTTGTCTTAGAGTTAATGCTTGCTGCTCAAAGTAAATTTTAAAAAATTGTCATAATATAAATGTTTAATGGAAGATGTATTCAATATAAATATCAAAAATGGAAAATATTAAGAAAATTTAACACATGAGGACAATTAAAACTTTATCAAACTAACTTATCTTATGCATAAAATATTATAATTATATTATCTTTATATCATAATTTAAAAGTAATAAAATTGTGAAAGACGAAAACATTTCGACTAAAAATATAGATTTGGCAACAGCCAACGCAACCATGGTCCTTGATTAAAAAAAGATAAAACATCCAAACAACACAAATTAATGAAACATTTTCACATACATACAAGATTTTATCAATATAAATTAAACCAAAATAATTAAATCTATTTTTAGTCTATGGTATTTAACCTTAAGTTTTTTTTAAATACTTTACCACTATCGCTGTTCCTGCATGGACAGAGTTTGCAACAAAAAAAAATCAACTTTTAAGTAAGAAATCCAAAAATAACAACCTTCTATATTTAATTAAAACATTAAGTACACTATCAGTAATTACAACTGGGTTGATTCCTGGTATTGTCTAAACTCTAAACAACGAAAGTAGCTTTTGACTTTTGAGAAGATTTTCTCAAGAGTTTGTCCACTGATTTATAGATATTTGACAAAATAACTTAAGATTTTTTTCATATTTCGACACCAAAATAACTTAAGATTTTTTTCAAATTTCGACATCCAAGAAATACTTAATTAAAAAAAATTTGAAATGCCGAAACTTGAAGTGTTGAAGAAGACTAGATACACCTTATCTTGTTAGATAATTGGAATTTTAATCGATGAAATAAAAAAAGAAAGCAAATGCACTATTAAATTATTGTATATATATTTTATATTGGTTTATGTTTGATAAAGCGAGGTTAAGTGGTTGAGGAACATCAAATGGCACTACAGTCACACCACTAGACATTGCCTTTAGTGCAATCTATGGGAGATTTGTAACAAGGGGAGGCCAAAGTATGTCTTCTCTTGTATTGTCTTTTTTGGTTGTGATTACAAAGTAGCGTGTTTTCGTTGCATTTGTTGTCTTCCGTGTTTTTCTTTATTTGTTACAAATTTCTGTCTTCTACAGTTAATAGTTAACTTGACAGAAAACAAGTCTTTTCAATCATGCACTATTTTTCCAAGCAACATTTTAGGAATGTTTAGTTCAATTCTCCCAACTTTGTTATTTCATAAGGAAATTTCAGGGTTTGTTAAATATCCAAGACACAAATACAAATCTATTTAGCATAAACGATGATGCAGTCGTATTATTAACTCGAAAAAAATTGTCTTTTATTAACTTGGCTTTAATTCAACTAGAAATCTATTCTTGTAAAAAAGCGATCGCTAATTCCTCACACTGTATTTAAAGCATTTACGTTGGGATTAATTTCCAATTCCCTGTTGCCCCAAAAATTACCCAGACATTGTTTTAATTGATTTTAATTAACTTGCTAAAATCAGGTGACAAAACTTATAATGTTTCCGCTCCGAGAAAATTACCGTTACCTTCGGAACGAATACCTATTATAGGTATTGATATGCATAGTTTTGTCACACGAGTTTATGCTTGGCTTTAAACTAAATAGAAATTCTGGTGCAATAAAAAGGAAAAAATAAAATATACCAGCATAATAGGTTAATAACTATCTCTGTTTGAACCTTATTCATAGAAAAATATAAACTTTCCGTCCGGTATAAAAGAGTGTATACTTATGTAAATTCAATTTTTTTAGACAACGGATCCAAATACTGTCAGTTTACCACAAACCTAGTGGAGAATTTTTATTATGTATAACATCATTGATTCATCATTGATTCAAACTACTGTGTTACGTAATAAATTTACATACTAATTAGAAATTATATAAATCCATCGAGTATTCTTTTTGTGTCAGAAATCACAATTAAACTAAATTTTACTCTTTTGGTATGTATCACGGAAAGATTATTCAGATTTAAAATCAAATAATAAATTCTAGGAAAACTGTCGCTTATCTCTCCACTTTTGTCTCACGAGATTTATGTTTAGTTTAAAATTAACTGGCAATGCAGTAAAATAATCAAAGCACAGATTGTGCTGAACGTAGGAAAGTAGACATGAAAGCCTGGTAACCGGGTTGATATCAATTCTTAGTCAAGAAGAGTGGAGGAATGGTGCTTTACATTCCTGTCAAGATTCTGTCGCTTAAATGTCATGGTGTCAATGACATGAAAAGACATAATGCTTTAACTTACTTACATCATCTTTTAAAAAATATGCTATTTTTCTTCTCTTATCCCCTGGAACCACTGGGGTCATGGTGACCAAGTGGTCTTAAGGGTAATCTTACAGGGAACAGTGCCTCTTAGTGCCTAGATTCAAATGCTGCTTGGGCAGATGCTAGTGTGAGAAAGTTTGTCAGTTTGCTTGGCAAATGTCAGTGGTTTTCTGGGGGCACTTTGGTTTCCTACTCCATCTAAGAACTGACTACCTGGAAATGTGAAAGAGTCTTGACTGGTGCATAAAACATCATTACTCCACTACACTCGGAAACCTATTTGCCAATTTAAATGAAATATGTTTGAATGAATCTTGCTTGATGCAGATTCCAAAGTGACATCTTTAGCAACATTCAATCAATAATGACCATTACAGCAAAAAGGGAAAATGACTTCTGTAGTTTCTGATGACTGATTGATGCAAAAGACATCTCTGATAAGATAAAAAATAAGAAAGTACATGAGAGGACTTTGACCTTTGGCCTTGAACCATATATCAAAATGATCATCATATCAACACCTACAATATTCATGTACATGCCTATTCAAAAAAGTAATAGCTTTCAAGATAATTAACAATCTAAGCCTTCTTATACAGTTATGACCTTGACCTATGAACCTATGAACTTGAATCATATATCAAAATGGCTGTTAAATCAATACCTACAATATTCTAATATACATGCCTATACAAAAAGCTAATAGTTTTCAAGATAATTAACAATTTAAGCAATCTTATGTTGCTATGACCTTGACCTTTGAACCAATGACCTTGAACCATAAATTAAAACCATCATATCAATACATACAATATTCTAATATACATGCCGATATAAAAATTTAATAGTTTTCAAGATAATTCATAATTTAAGCCATTTTCTGTGGCTATGACCTTGACCTCTGAGCCTTTGACCTTAAACCATATATCATAATGATCGTCATTCCAATACCTACAATATTTTAAGAAACATCCGTATAAAAAGTTAAAAGTTTTTTTTAGATACTTAACAATATAAACTGCCTTATGCAGCTATGACCTTGACTTTTGAACCAATGACCTTGAACAATATATCAATATATCAAAAAGATTGTTATATCAATACCTATAATATTCCAATATATATGCATGTACAAAAAGTTTTTAAGATATATTTAGAAATATATTATTTAAAGCAATTTCCCCACTAACTGCCTTGCCATTTTCCTGTTTTGAGCCCCAATACTACCATTTGTGCAAATCTATAACTAGATGATCTGAGAATAATATATATAATATACCTGAGGTATACCTTTTGTACATTCTGAGGAGAAGATTTTCACTATTTCCCCCTTTATGGGGCCCCAAGGGGACATAACTCCTTCATTTGTGGAAATCTGAAAGGCCTCACACAGGGCATGATGGTATCAAACTTTCAATGAATTTGGCTCAGCGGTATTAGAGTAGAAGATTCAAATGTAGAAAGTTTACGCACGATGCACGATAGACGACAGATGAAGATGGATCTCAATAGCTCATCAGAGCTTTCAGCTCTGGTGAGCAAAAAACCACAAAACAGTAAATATTATATAAAATGACTGAAAAAGAAAGACATCAAGAAGTTTCCAAACAATAACAGGATTTTTTTTTTAGTAAAACCAGTACTTCTACTGCCCTGAGTCAGAAAATGAAAGTCCTATCCAGATTCAGGAAAAAATAGAAAAGGAGTGAAAGTTGGCGCAAAACTCGGACAGAAACAGCGAAGGCAAGTGAAATCTAAAGTCAGACCCTGTCTGAAAGATAATCAGATGATTATGATTTTGTAGCACTTATGCCACTTGTAGCATGCCAGATCAGTGCAAATTCCGGGCATCAAATTATGAAAATGTCTGTATTTCTCAAATTGTCAAGATGGATTTCTGTGTAAATACTGTGAAATTTTTGCTTCTTCTATCTCTAAAAGGGATATTGAAATTCTAAAATAAAAAATAAAGACTGATTTATTTTTAACAACTCTATAGAAAGTACATGTAAATAAAAACTTTGACTGAATCTCGACAGTCTGTCATTATTCCAAATTAACCCTCAGGGGTCTTTTCCTAAATTACCCAAAATTCCTGTCCTTCAATGCTTTCGGACATCCTCTCTTTGAAATTTTAATACTAGTATTTTTTAAATTTCCTCTTTTTCGGACGGCAATTCTTTGTCTATAATTCCGGACATGATTTTGCTGGAATTCAGGTGGAGCATATGATACAGAGTGCTTTTTATAAAGATTGAATAGAACCAAGAGCAAACATTGTTGTTTGTTGTTGTTTCGATGTGTTTTGGCGCGATGGATCGTTCTGTACATCGTTACTCAAGACCACAGGGGCTTGGTGTCAGGATTTCGGTATTTTTGTTTAAAATATTATTTATTGGTGTTTTTATTACATACGAGGTTGGTACTAGTTCATACATATCGATAACCTTGCCCGAAATCCATTTTTAACAAACTTCAAAAAATTCCGAAATATATAACATTAAGAACACAAGGGACGAAAATACCGAAATCCTGAAACCAAGCCCCTGTGCTCAAGACCGGTGCTGTAACGTACCTGTAGATGATCTACACATTTATTTACGTTTTTATGTAAACCCAATAAAAATTATACCTGAAACTATAGTGCTTTTATTCTGTATGGAAGTGAGAGTTAATTAAAATTAATGTCCATTGCTGAGAAAACCGTGCATGACAACTCCTGTCGATACACCATTTCAACATCAAACACATTTTTTCTGATGAAATTAGGAAGTGACGTTTTCAAATAATTTCATTGGATGAAAAAAAAATGACGAATCCCTCTGGTCAAGGATTCCAGAAAATGAATGATTTAATGTCCAAGTCGACACATGTCGGTATTGCTGTTATTGCTAATTTGGTTATATACACGGGTAAGTCTAGTTACCATAAACAGTTAAGTCAACTTATGACGGTGTTCCTAAAATTGGAAGAATATACACAGACAAGAAGAAGTTTTCCCGAAAATTGCATACGTAACAGTCCGTGACCTATTTCTGCAATGCGAACTATACCCTCTATATTTCACTTATGACCTTCTTTTTTATTCTTTAATAAATATTTTTTATTTTTGTTTTCATAGGGATTCTCTATATATTTTCATTTACAGAGTCATTGTTGTTCGTTTATCTATTCATACATGTTTTCAATACAGTTGATATGCAAATTTCCAACCCCGGAAAAAAGCAAATTACTCCGCAACTCTGTGTGTAGGGTAAGCGGTTTTATTTATTCATTTATTCTTTATTTATTGATTTTTTGTCCGTGTTACTTTCTTTTCTTCTCTAAAATGTGTGATTCTAAATTGAATTAAATAAAACCAGAAATGCATTTGTAACACACAGATTGTGCTGTGCTGTACAGGTCTACTTCTTTGGTACGCAAGTATACAGTAGTGCTCAAGAAAACTGACATAGTTACGGTGCCTTAGTTACCAACAACGACATAACTAGAAAAGTCTTCGACTTTCCTACGTAAAAATGACCAAAAGCGAATTCTAGATTTATTGCATGAAGAAAAAACAGAGCACAGTGCAGCATGACTTTTTTAAATTGTAAGGAAAATGAATTTGGCAACAGCCAATGCACACAATAATACCACATATTATATAATAAAACGACCAATAAAAAGACAAGAGAAGAAAACATACAAATTTGGACCTTCAGAAGAATTGTCGTGTTAATAACCATTTTCTCTTTCTTATAAATCTATTTTAAAGCGGAATAATGTAAGCAGTCAAGATTTTTTATCTTACATCGAGGCGGCCATTTTTAAAACGGTTGAGGAAATCGGAGTACCCAGATGAAACTACCTAATATGGCTAGCGAACTGAAAATTGTTTTAATCAAGTTAATCTGGTCCACTTGTGTTCGAAGATAGGCAGTGACAGGCAGGAGCTGTGGCCTGATTAGAACCATTCGGCCTCTGGTATCTATAATGACAATATTGTATGTTTTACTGAAAACAACAGTTGCATTAATGAATGGCCTTGACCTCGTTTCCCAAAAAACATATTTATCCATGATACAGATTATTTTTATGGTGGAAACAAGAATCTCAATACTTCTGTAAACTGTATAAACATGCTCTAACACATCTTTTATTAATTGAAATGTTTAGTTGTTGTTTTAAGATTTGATTGAACACATGTGTCTAGTAAATTACTTCTCAGTGATAATAAAACTAGTTTGATTTTTTTAATCTAATTTCTCATTTCTAAAATCAAAGTGTTAAAAAGAACATTCATATAAAATAGATTCAGAATAGTGAACTTCTAAAACATAACTTAATTGCGATTTGCCAACATTAATTTTGTATGCATGGTTGCTATTTAAAACATTGTTTAAAAAAAGCCCAGGAAAGAAACTATACAAGTTGAAATAAATTGCTTCTACATTTGTTTTATAACATACGTGTAAGGATCATTTATTCAGTGTTTGGTAAATCATGGTTTATTAATTATTTAAACTATGTGCACTCATAGACCAATGATTTGGCTTTAAAATAATGGTTCCTAAAATAGTTCTTTAAACACAAGACTTGAATTTTTTACGACTGACTGCAGTGCCCGTTCACAGAATTTTGTAATCGAACAGATTTTATTTTATACATTTACGAAATACAATAAATACAGTGTTTAAATAATCCGTAATTATATCTAGTTATTTCACGTATATTCAACTTTGTTACTGTGCCTCTGTTATTGTATGTGTTTCTTATTATAACAAAAACTTTTATTTTTGTTTAACATGCATATATTTGTTAACTGACGATGGTTTGGGTCCCTGAAATAGTACTACAGCCACACTGGACATTTACTTCATTGACCGTCCAAAGTCGGGAATTTATAACAGCCAAATTTGTTGGCCTTTTCGTTTTGACTTGCTATGCTTTTAATTGTACTGTCACGCGTTCTTGTCGAGTTAACGGTTGACGAGTACTTTTTTCAGATGCAAATTCTATCCTTTATGGAAGTTCTCAGATATAAAGACAGAAAAGCATTATTTTAGACCTCTATGGCCGAGTAATCTAAAGTACTGGCATTAAGATGACAGGATTCTCATACCACCTATATTCGAATATAACTAGATCATTTTCTACAGATAAAACATTTATTTATTCACTTCGTTAGAGAATTTCTCTGATATTTCTAGTTCCCTCCACCATTCCAGAACAGGATCGGTCGAATATAAGGGGAAAACCTTGACTTGTGTGTAAATCCACATTACTCCACTTTATTTGTATTATTTTTGGGTAATACTGACATTTTGTACAATAGTGTTGAGTAGTCTAAAGTGGTTGCTGACTCATAACAAAGTATATACGTAATATGTCATACCAGAATATCCTACGAGCATATTAGCATTTGTATTACTTTCGTACAACATAACTTATTTCAGAACTTATTAATAATGATTTATAAATATTCATCCCCTGAACTCATTTACGGTACAAATATCCCCGTTTGTACCCCCTCCTACTCAATATATATATGTGATGTGTTGTGATATATAATCATAACAAATGTATTTTTGGACTAGAATTCTGTAACAAATTAAATCAACCGGTTTGATTTTTTTATAACTCCGGGTTATTTGGGTAATACAGACATTGGATGGTATTTTAACTTTAAAAAATTAGGAATAACAAATTCATACAACGGTATAAGCTATTGGATAATTTTTGAAGGACAATAAACCATTCGGTTCTTTGAACTGAAAAGTTTTGGATAATTAAAAACATTTAAGTTTGAAAGCACGCATAACAAATTGGGATTGAAAACAAATGATATCAAAACTTTATATCTGACTGAAACAGTAATTAAAAAAGCTTCAATGAAGAGAGCAACAGTACTTCAACTAAACATACATAAGGTCTTTCAAATGGGGTTATCATTCAGTGTTCGTCAAGGGCCAGGTGTTTGTTCGTCAGTTTTCCCATATGAAACCAACAGACTTGACATTATTCAGAGTCCATCGAATGTCAGGAGATTATAATCATTGGTCATTATATATATTTTTATCCTAGTTTTTCCGAGACTGTCGTTTAGAATCTAGACCATCTAAGTCCTCAAAGCAAGGTTCGTAGTTATTTTGGTAATGTATAAAAGAATCACGAAACAATATGTACGCAAAGCACAAATTTTCCATTTCTTAATAGGTTTCAAAATAAGAACGTGAGACTAAGTTATGGTTTTTAACAGAGGAAGTGGTAATTTATCAATACTTTACTTACTGTCTACTTTCATTCGTATATCTAATCATCCGAACTGCACTTTTGTACAAGCAATCACATTAATACTAATATATTTATACCGTAAGAAATTTGCTCTTATTTTACAAATACTGTTTGATATAAATTGGATAGCGTATGTTCTACAAAAGTGTTAAACCGCTTTTTTTTATCACACATGTGAAATAATAAAAAAAATATCTCAATGTTATAGGATTTGTAACTCTCGTCATGTGAACAGCCTTAATTTACAATATTATATTTACATTTGCTTTGCAACTTTACTATATAAACATGTTTGAGGCATTTGGCAAATACGATACAATAACTGACATTGATCACATGATCATTACACTATGCGTATGAATATTTCACTCTCTGATCTATTTTTTAAGAAGTTTAATAACAAAACAACAACACATCCTGAGAAATTTTTTTTAATTCATTTTAAATTATACATTGAATTAAATACGCAACGGAAAATTTCCAATCATCTAAAAAGTACCCAAATTTCTCCCTTAATACTGAAAAAGTGTGTATGGCACCATCTGTTCTATAAATTTTACTTCCCGAGCTATGGCATTTAATTTCACCACCAGTTAAAACCACAGTCATAATCGAGTTTCACATTGACGATACTGGAGAATATGCAACTTAAAAACATGAAATACAACCAAAACATTTTCAGAGGAGAGATATCTCATACAGACGAAAATAGCGGATGTTAAAAAAGAATATATATGCAACTGTAGACGGTCGACTAGTCCTGTAAAAATGTTAAACCGCTGTTTTCAGGGCTTCGATAAAACTGACAAAAATCCCAAAGTTTGTTCAATCAATATCATAAAAAGCCATCGCTGATCCAGAAGAGTCTGATATATGCATGGTTCATGTTCAAACCACTTTTAAAACGCACATTTGCCC
This sequence comes from Tegillarca granosa, assembly GCA_029721355.1. Lineage (NCBI taxonomy): Eukaryota > Metazoa > Mollusca > Bivalvia > Arcoida > Arcidae > Tegillarca > Tegillarca granosa. Next base: position 5,916,960 of record CM056597.1, on the reverse strand, counting down.
GTTTTTATCCGCCATATGTCGTGCTGCAAAAGTTGAAACTAAATACACTCCTCGTTGTTTGCGGGTGACGGCCATTCAGCATCTCAATGACCTGGGGTACGAAGCACGGCACAAATTTGTTTATGTCGAACCATAAATGAGAAGCTTCTCCCAATCTTACAACAGAACTGTCTCAACACAACAGAAAAAACGTCATAGTAACTCATTGTCGAGTTAACTCATCCGGAAAAAAAATTAAACACTGAATCAGCTGTTGTACAGCGCCTAAATGGGTCACAATCTGGGTCGCATCATGTGATCAGTTCCACAAGTTCTACGAATAATAATGACAGAAACTATGACTTTCCAAAGCAGATTACATTTCTGTCATCCAATTAATTCACTCCTGGTTTCTTCGTAGATTCCAATTTCTCGCACTGCACTTTTAAATTTCCAAAAATGACAGCGAGAGTGAGACGTCATTTTCGTGTCCATCTTCGAGACTGTTCACTTGTTCGTCATCCGCCTTAGGAAATTCGTTTTTTTTTTTTTTTCTTTTAATAATTTCGTTAAATTGCTATGAAAGTGACTAGATTGATGTTTTATATAAAATGTGCAAAACAATGTGATGGTTACTAAAATATTTCAAATTTTTTGCGAGTTTCGCGTTTTTTCATGTTTTACTATATTTTGTTTACATTGTTACGCTGTTCCAATAATTGACCCCGCTTCTCGTTGAAGGCGGGAAAATTCAAATTGATGTGACAAAAATTCAAAAAAAAAAAAAAAAAAAAAAAAAAAAAAAAAAAAAAAAAATTAATATAATGTAAATATAACCATTGAACAGCATAGCTATGGCCACTATTGGATTATAAATGGCATAGCTTTGCCAGACAAACCAATCACTAGTAATGAGCTAACGCGCGTTATGCAGTTTGCCTGGCAAAGCTATGTCATTTATAATCCAATAACTGCCATAGCAATGCTGTTCAATGGTTAAATATTTACAAGATAGGGGTTATCTCTGCTTCAAATAACAAGAAGCGTATCTGATATATTTTAAAACATTTCAGAAAAATAATGACACTTAGAGAGGATAAATTGAAACCCAAGTTCAGGCGTACTTAATTATGATATCTGGGAGATCAAGTTTCAATGTTACCGTGTGCTGTTTGTTTTGCTTCCAAAATAAGCAGACTATCTAGGTCAAATCGTTCGATGTCTATTGTATATTTATAACGAAAAGTCGCGAGAACATTTGAAAGGGTTTTTTAAAAGTCTCTCGTGATCTCGCGAGATCCCGTGAATCTGACTTGATTCGAGATTCAATATGGAGGCTTATTCGTGAATTTGACACAAAACTTTCAACTCACCATAATATGATCGTGGTTTGGTGGAAATAGAAGTAGTTTTATTCGTTCTAAAAACATGAACACGCGTTGTCTTCGCTTTTTAATAAATAATTCATATCTAGATCGATCAGTGGGCGAGGTCAGATGTCAAACGCTAGTTACATGTGGGCGGGGTCAGATGTCAAATGTTCTTTTTTAAAGACAGGGGACAACCCATTTTTCTGAGAAGGTGCACTAGCAGTGCATTTCCAAACCGTTTTCAAAATTACATGAAAAATTTGAGTCCGATATAAAATTATTTTAATAAATATTGTTAATATAAGAAATAAAATAATTTTCCAATATTTTTATAAACTTGCAAAGTATAATGGTCTGTCTCAAATTTTTACATAAAAGGTTATTATATGCAATTTGAGACTGCCCATTATACTTTGAAAGTTCATAAAGCCAATTGGAAAATGACTTTATTTCTTAAAACAAAAACAATACACATGATCATGAGGGGAAACCACGTAAATGACGTCAGCAAACAATTGATCATATAACGTTACTGATGGAAACGTCTGTTCTATGACGTCATATTGTGTTTTATACAAGTCACTTGGATTTATTCACTTTGTCATGTATTGTATATATGAACCTTATTTTTCATTTACGAATGCTATTCATATAAAAGAATTAGCATAATCATTTTGATTAACCAATAAAATATGTTTGAAGTAGGAAATATTTAATGTGTATATTTGAAGCTTATTTCTAATTTGTTACTATGATCCTTTTTTTGATTGATTGTGAAGTTATTTTTAAAGAGAAAAACATATGTATATTTCAATCTGTCTGTGATCTTATTTACAGTCAATTAACTCCCACATGTTGCTGTTTGTAGTAAAAACAGACTGTTTTTATGAAGTTATTTTACCTCAATAGCAAGTGAATAAGCTAAAAATGTTAAAGCAGTTGGCCTTTAAAAAACAAACCAAAATTAAAACAAGATCGAGTGTAAACATAGCAAATATTATAGTCGCTGGTTTTGGTGATGAAAAACTAAACTATCTCGACATTCTGGTTCATAATAAATGTCAATTTTGAACTCAATAAATGACAGTTACCTTTTAAGCAAAAACAAAAATGTCCAAACTTCAGTTTAAACTTAAATAAAGCAGTTCTTGGTATCAAAGAAAGACAAAATGGACTAATTATTAAGTTAGTTTGAAAATAACTCCATTGGCCTTTGTAAAGAAAAAACAAAATGTCTTAATTTCAAGTTACAGCTAAAAATATAACATCTGACCTTTGGAAAGTAAAAATGTATATCCAAAAAAAAAAAAATAAATAAATAATAATAATAAAAATAATAAAGTAAGTCTTAGGAAAAAGAAAAAACACACATCTGAAACTCAAATAAAATCAAAACCAGTTAAACAGATATGTCTCAGGTTTTAGCCAAAGATAATACGGTTGTCATCTGTAACTAGTTGTAGCTAGGATGGCTCAAATAAATGACATAACCTAAGCATAGCCACGGTCAGTGCAAGGGGTGATGTGTAATTGTTTTTGTTTATGACCAAATGTTTACATTTGCTTTGCAACTTTACTATATAAACATGTTTGAAACATGTGGCAAAAACGATACAATAACTGACATTGATCACATGATCATTACACTATGCGTATGAATATTTCACTCTCTGGACTATTTTTAAGAAGTTTCATAACAAAACAACAACACAGCCTAAGAAAAAAAAATTATTAATTAAAAAAAATATACATTGAATTAAATGCAAAACGGAAAATTTCCAATCATCTAAAAAGTACCCTAATTTCTCCCATAATTCTGAAAAGTGTGCATGGTACCAATTTTATTTCCCGAGCTACGGAATTTCACCACCAGTTAAAACCACAGTCATAATCGAGTTTCACATTGACGATACTGGAGAATATGCAACTTAAAAACATGAAATACAACCAACAAATTTTCAGAGGAGAGATATCTCATACAGACGAAAATAGCGGATGTTAAAAAGAATATATATGCAACTGTGACGGTCGACTGTCATGTAAAAATGTTAAACCGCCGTTTCCAGTGCTTCGATAAAACTGACAAAAATCCCAAAGTTTGTTCAATCAATATAATAAAAAAGCCATGGCTGGTCCTGAAGAGTCTGATATATGCATGGTTCATGTTCAAACCACTTTTAAAACGCACATTTGCCCGTTTTTATCCGACATATGTCATGCCGCAAAATTTGAAACTAAATACAATCCTCGCTGTTTTCGGGTGACGGCCATTCAGCATCTCAATGACCTGGGGTACGAAGCACGGCACAAATTTGTTTATGTCGAACCATAAATGAGAAGCTTCTCCCAATCTTACAACAGAACTGTCTCAACACAACAGAAAAAACGTCATAGTAACTCATTGTCAGAATTAACCCACCCGGCAAAAAAATTAAACACTGAATCAGCTGTTGTACAGCGCCTAAATGGGTCACAATCTGGGTCGCATCATGTGGTCAGTTCCACAAGTTCTACGAATAATAATGACATAAACTATGACTTTCCAAAGCAGATTACATTTCCGTCATCCAATTAATTCACTCCTGGTTTCTTCGTAGATTCCAATTTCTCGCACTGCACTTTTAAATTTCCAAAAATGACAGCTAGAGTAAGACATCATTTTCGTGTCCATCTTCGAGACTGTTCACTTGTTCGTCATCCGCCTTAGGAAATTCGTTTTTTTTAAATAATTTCGTAAAATTGCTATGAAAGTGACTAAATTGATGTTTTATAAAAAATTTGCAAAACAATGTGATGGTTTATTAAATATTTCATAATTTTTTCGAGTTCCGTGTTTTTTCATGTTGTACTATATTTTGTTTACATTGTTACGCTGTTCCAATAATTGACCCCGCTTCTCGTTGAAGGCGGGAAAATTCAAATTGATGTGACAAAAATTCAAAAAATAATAATAATTAATATAATGTAAATATAACCATTGAACAGCATAGCTATGACAGTTATTGGATTATAAATGACATAGCTTTGCCGAGCTAACGCGCGTTATGCAGTTTGCCTGGCAAAGCTATGTCATTTATAATCCAATAACTGCCATAGCTATGCTGTTCAATGGTAAGATATTAACAATTACATTATTTTTGTTTCAATAAATTATTTGACGTCGACTATATACTTTGCCACTTCATAAAGACAATGATCCACGTGCGAACAGTGACGTCATAGACTTTGAACCGCGGATTGCGGGCAAGCGTTTTTTAAATTGATAAATGGAATTTTCAATGGCAACCATTCATCCACATTTTTTTTTTGACAAATTCATCTTTTGATAATTGTTTATTTAAGAATTGACTGTCATTTTTTCCTGGGTTATCAAGGAATGAACCAGATTTTAAAACTAGCAAATCTGTTGAAATGCGAAGCAGTTCATTTTAGATTTGCTAGTTTTAAAATCTGGTTCATTCCTTGATAACCCAGGAAAAAATGACAGTCAATTCTTATATTTATAATATTTTTCCTAACATTCTTTTTACAAACTTCTCGAATGTGTCATACAAATAAGAAGAAAAACCGGTATATACCGAATCTGTCGGCATTGTAAACATTCTGGGAACAGCCAATTTGTCAATCAAAATAATTCCCGCCTTCTCACTGATTGTGTGACGTAATAGACGGCTTAAAAAATAGTACGCTGGAAACAAAAGAACATTTTATACAATTTTATTCGAATAGACAAAGTTACAAATTCATATTGATTGTTAAATTACAGCTATTAAACGTTGAATTTGTCAAAAATCCCGATTGTATGGATGACAGGGTATTGGAAACACAAATGCGCAACGTTTTGTTGGACTGGGTTGTGCACAGGTCCGAGCATGGAACCATCACGTGATTATCAGTTGCTGGTAGAGAAGAAGAAGCATGGTCAGATGCAGAGGGAATTACGGCAGAAGTATTACCAGTGACAGTTGATGAAAGAAGCGTCGCTGCGAATTTAAAGCATGTTTTTGCATGGTCGAACAGTCGCGAGAGTAGCTCCTGACAGAAGCCTCATTACGATCACCGCTCATAAACATTATTTGTCTGGTCTCAACACCGGCATCGCTTATAGCTTGTATGGTAGTGGCCCGCAAGCAGTGTGTCGTGTAGCGTTTAGAACACCCTGACGATGGAAATATTTTTAAGTATACAATAAAAATCGAAACAAATATTTTATTTATTTATTTAAAATTCAACATTTTTTCTTTCATTTTCAATGTATATTTAATTAAATAGCACTATAAAATGTGATGGCTTGAATGTTAAAAATAGATTGATAAAAGTAGGTCACGGGAATTGCCTAATGTTCTAGATTTTCTACAATGAGTTCATCATAGGAATTCAATAGGTATTGTAAATATTTTTTATTTTTTGAAAAAATATTTATTTTGCTATATCGTAAAAAAAACTTGAAAAAAGAAGGAAATATCGAAGTATGTACGTGGTTTTGTGAGATAAAAACAGTTAGCTAAAAATAGATCAGTTAGGGAAAAACCAGAATTCATGTATTCATGCGCGATGTGAAAAACCGATGTTTATGCGATTAATGAAAACAAAAATCAAACTGGGTTCAACGTAGAAATTATTTTTCTATTGTAAATATTCAATTTTCACCTAAAAAATGTAATTCACGTTTTTTGTTATTTTATCGAATTTAATAAATTATATATATATATATATTTAGATTGATCAGTGGGCGGGGTCAGATGTCAAATACTAGTTACATGTGGGCGGGGTCAGATGTCAAATGTTCTTTTTGAATGACAGGGGACGACCCATTTTTCTGAGAAGTCCACCAGCAGTGCATATCGAAACCGTTTTCAAAATTACATGAAAAATGTGAGTCGGATATGAAATTATTTTTAATAAATATTGTAAATATAAGAAATAAAGTAATTTTCCAATGTCTTTATGTTCTTGCAAAGTATAATGGACTGTCTCAAATTTTTGCAAAAAAGGTTATTATATGCAATTTGAGACAGCCTATTATACTTTTCAAGTTCATAAAGACATTGGAAAATTTCTTTATTTCTTAGATAAAGATTATCTCCCTTTCTCATCAAGAATGTCAGTTCTAGAATGGTAGGGGCAACCGGAATACCTTTAGAACCACATGCACGACTACAGGAAACAGACTGACAAACTTTTACACTCTAAGATCTGTCCAAATGTTATTGTAATCTAGCCGCGTTGTGACCGGTAGGGCGTCGTATTAGACCAGTTGGCCACCGACGGTTTCAAAAAGAAGTAGTTGATATATATATATATATATATATATATATATATATATATATATATATATATATATATATATATATATATTACATGTATAAACCTCATGATCAATCAACGTTAAAAGTCGAAAATAAAACGATATGTCTTTGAAAGAGGAAGCGGATATTATACAGTAATCTGTTTAAACCAAGTATAAGTGAATTCAATTAAATAAAGATAATTGAATAAAAGACATTGATATGGCTGTCTTGTAGTAGGATACTATCAAACTTAAGTGAACCCATTACCAAATTAACTTACCTGCTATTTATATCTGTTAATGACGTTATGAAGTGATAAAACACACGAATAACAACATGCTCAATCGTCATTAAAACATACCATTATCCATTTAATACCTATACCATGAAAGTAAATAAAAATAAAAAACACTACTTATACATAAGGAATGATGATTGTCTCTCGTGCTTTTATTTGCACGTGTGTACATGCATTTAACGTTCACAAGTTTAAACTATTTTACACTTTACTTCAGTCATTTATGATTATTTTTGTTGTTGTTTATTTATTTATAATGACTGTCACATATCAAACCTCTACCTACAGTTATGTAAGACATAAAAATTGTAAACTATCGGTTAAGATCACACTTCTTTAAATTTCCAACCATTAGTTAGAACCAACAATGATAAAGGCTCAACCAACTAAAAAACCAACAATTGATAGAATCAAATGTCAAAAAGAATTAATAAAAAAGAACCAACCTTTTAAGAATCAGTAAATGGACAATAAAAGAGGAATTTTGTATTGTGTTTTTAATGCATTGTTTCAGTTAAAAAAAACAATAAAAACAAAACCAGCACATGACAGAAGTATAAGCAAGATGTTCTCAATGACCTTCGAAAAAATAACCCGTTTGCTAAAACCGTCATCATAGACTATCCTTGTCTATCATATTAAACAAACAATATTAAGACAGTTATTGGTACTGATATCATATATACAAAATTGTGTACCAAAACAGCATTCTTGTTATATGTTACTCAGGTCATTCCTTAACAATATTAAGTCCCTGTTGGTACTGATATTTACCAAATTGTGTACTAAAACAACTGAAACCCAAAACAAGAGCCATTTGCAGCTGCATTGTATATACATTATCCACTAAGTACGTGTATTAGTACAACCAAAAAACAAAACACTTCATACACAAAAAAGTGAAGGAACTCCTTCAAGCTATGATCTCTTTTTACCATACGCACTTTACTCTAACTTGCGTCTTGTACATATTCATAAATTTCATATATTTCAATGTTTCTAGTAGAAATTCTAAAAAAACGTTATTTGACAACCCCTGCTTTTATTTATGAATAAATTTTTAAGGAACAATTTTCTTAAATATATTTGAAAACTCAAAATAATAACACATGACACAACCTACTAAGAATTTCACTAAGTAAACTAGTGGATTATTGGAAGGTCATTAGATCTACGCCAATATAGGGTTTAAAGGATTGTATTCCTTGAAAAGCAAGACCTTTAAATAAGCTAAGTATATATATAATCAAAGAGCTTTAACTTCATAGGTAAGTATCATAAATATAAGTAATACACATTAAACAATACATTGATTAGTCACTATTAAGTGTAGCCTTTCCTGGTGTTTAAATACAGTATGCCAAAATTACAATTCTAGAAAAAAGTCAAGTTTGTCTCGAAATTGTATCATACTAAATTCGTGCCTTTGTGAACCTATAAAGTAATTTTAATCGACATTATAATCATGATACGAAGTAAAGTTTGAGTACTAGTATATAAATATAACGATTCATTCTATCTTAACGTTGATCCGTTAATATAACACAGAAAAAGAAGAGTTTTATGTGAATGGTGATGGTAATTAGCATGTTGCTATGGAAAAGTACATATTAATATGATATATTTAAAGAAGCTGGCTACGACCTTGGTTAAACGGTACAATTACACGTCCGTAGAATGTCGTCATATTTTTGTGATTTAACTGTTGAATAAAAACATCATAAATAAGCAGTACTTTGGAATGCAGTACAAGTTAACATATACGTACTACTACAAACTCGTACGATACATCAATATTATACAATGATATATAAATAACATGATTATATATATATATATATATATATATATATATATCTTTGAATTTAAACAAAAGGTTTTGTATTAAACGTAGGCACGCATGCACATAAGCACATACTAAATGATTCACAAAAGTAAGCCATTGAATCATGCCGCCAAACACTAAAAATCAAAACATTTAGGCATCAACGCGTATCTTGAAACTGATGATTAAAAACACAGGGAATTAATTAAAAAGAACGGGAAAGAATCCAGATGTCCAGTTACAGAACGTTTCATTTAGTATTCAAATGTTTTAGAAGAGACATTCAGTAAAACCTGTTTTGAGAGAACCTCTGCTTAATATAAAGACCGATCGTACATGAGGACTATTTTAAAGGTCATTTTGAATGAAGTTTTAACCAAATGGAACCTATGTTTAAAGACCAGCTTTTACAAAGTCCATATTCCTTCGGTCCATTGTGATTATGTATAGATTTAACTGTAAATAGTATCTAAAGACATGACCTTTTATTTACAAAAGTTATAAATTATTCGGAAAATTTGAACGAGTTCTGAATATTTGGCAGTGATTTTTGTTTAATATAAAACTGACTTACCTTATCAGTTTGACGTGCTATCTTTCTCTTCTGTCGTTGACGATTTGACTTCCGCTGAAGACTCCCGCCATCATGTCCGCCATCGTAGATTTCGACGCTAGATCTACTCCGAGATCGGGATTTTTGAAGAGCGTTATCATAAAAATCCGATTGTCTTCTATTGTTAGAATCTAAACCCATAAAACTGTAGGCTACACTTGTCATATTCCTTATAAGTTTTAAGTCAGTTATCAACATAATCAATCATTCCACCAACAGATATCTGCATCCGGTTATACTGCAATGGTCGTCAAAAAACACTTCCGGTTCCGTTAGAACAATCAATACTTTAAATTTTTTTATTATAATTACGATATGTTTTAGACATTAAATGAAACAATCATTCGTTTTCTCTTGAGGTCAGTCCAGCGTTTATGGACTTTTATGAAAGTGACCACTTTATATCCTATACTTCATCCTGCAATATGTTCCAATACAAAAATACGCCAAATCTATATAAAATGATATAACTATTTCTTAGTTCTTGTTTAAGTAAAAAAGAGAGTCTTTTTAATCATTTGATAACAAGACTGACATTTTAACAAAAACACTGACTAAACACTACACACTTGTTAACTCATAGTTTTTCTCAATTCTACGCCGACTATTTAGACGTGACTGAAAGCTTTTATTTCCATTAACGAGTGCACCTTTTCTGTAAAAACAAAATCATACACTTCATTCATCGCCAATTTACCGAACCACCTAACATGATTAAAACTTTCCTCTTGGGATTATTTCTTAATCTTCATCAGTCGTTTTTATATATCTCTTTAATGGTTTCTTTTTCTACTTAATCCAAGAAAATGGCGTAAAAACCGAATTATTCATTCTTATATAATACTACATCATTTTTTCAAAATTTTCTCTAAAAACACACAGGTATTTGAAATAGAAATAGAAAATACCTTTATACTACTACGAATTAGTTGTTACGATCCAGCTGACTCCGAAGAACATAGAAAGTGGTTGTAAGTGTGGAACATTTTGATAACTATCGAAATTGGCATCTCATCGCTTCTGAGTATATATAGAAAACAAACATTGAATATCATTCAAGATTTGTAGCAGATATTTCTCTCGATTCTCTTCATTATCAGATTTAAATCTAATCATTTTGTGTACATTTTTGTTTTTCCTGATATGACCCCAAGAGATTTCTCCATTATTTACGTTCTCTACATAGAAAGAGTGAAATATGACCCGAACGCTGGCACGCGCTACAATACACCAAAACAGCTGTCAGATAAATCAGAGTCGTCTGCAATTATTATCGCGTGCTGAACGCGTGCTGAATCCTTGTGTTGACTACATCAGCTTTGGTCTCAATAAATGCCAAAATGACAGAAAACATAAAAAATATTTATGTAATAATTTTATATCAAGACGACAATTTTGTTTCTACTTACTGAGAGTTTAAAAGAATTGGTGTCTTTTCTTGTTATATTCGACTTGAAGATGATCATACAATCCTTCAGGGAAAAAGCGTTTTTGGGGTTCGTAAGCGAACCACGTGATACTTCCAAACCTATTTCCGGAACCATTGTTCATTGAATATGTTGACGCCGTCCCGTAAAAACATATTATTTCGGGTTTTTCTAAAACGTCTTCTACAAACGTTTAGTAATTTTCATCACGCGGTATGCTGGAGAACCTATTTCAAGAGCATATTTCAAATTAAACGTCAAACATTCTCCAAGAATCATTACAAATTTAATAACAGGGTTATTGAACTGATATTGTGAAATATAGTCCGGGTTGATTCGACATTTGCACTCGCAAGCTCGTGACAACATTCCACAATGTCAGTTCAATAACCCTTTTGTTATATAGCAAAATAAATTCCGTTTGCTTCCCATTTGTATTTCATCTGAAAACACCATTTTTGTCCCAAAATAAACAAATATTGCACTAGTTCTCATATATTGATATAAGAACTAGTGCAATATCATCGCCATTATTCAGACGACAGTGTCACGTCATGACAAAGTGTGCAATATGAAAAATGGATTTGAGAGATCTCGGATCGATATATATTGCGCACGCTAACACCTCGGAATTCATCAGTTTATTTCTATATGAAACATATATTGCTGTATAATAATTAAAATTATATATTTATCATAAAATTTTATTCCCAAAAATATTATTAAGTACTGTTTTGTAAACAAGATAATGTCACAAGATTTCATGGACTTTATGAAATATTTGCAGTTTGCTTTGTGAACATAATACAGATGCACAGATAATATAAGTCATGCGGTAAAAACGTTGTAAAATCTCCAGTTTTATTTATAGACATACTTCTATATTGTCTATTTGTTAATATCTGTAACGCACAATACTGAGTTCAGGTATTATGACATATAATCTGTATTAAATTTCTGAGAGTCCATATTGGTAAAAAACCACCGACCATCGCCACGCTAACTGGCAAACTTTCCCACCTTTTGGGATCCGAGTGGCATTAGAACATAGGAAGTGAGATCCACTTTAATGCGCCAGCGCACGCATAAAGCAATTTAGCCACTAAATTATGTAGTGAGTATATATTTCGAATTTTACTTCCAAGAAAACAAAACAAAAATATCACAAAGTCAAACAAAACAATAAAAGACAATTACATACTGGACCACTGGTTCAAACTGTTGGCTATTTACGACTGAAATTGAGCACATGACACCCAGTAACAAGGTTACAGTACTACACGAGTGTCCACACCCATTTCAATTAATTTACAAATCAAATTTTAAAACCTCCCATCTTCTATCTGTTTCTGTCAAAGCTTACAAATCTAGGAATTTCTTAATTGTGAAACGTGCAATTATTATTTATTAGTATTTGTTCATTTGAATATTCCAGTGCAGAAAAAATGAAGATCACCGCTATCATATAAGGATTTAGCTTACCTTTACATTTGAACCATCATACCTAGTCTCAACAGATGACTTTCATCGGTTGATAAAGTACTAGCTTAAAACAGAAGGTCCCGTTCTCCTTTTCTGAATTCAGATTAATTTAATTTCAGCATTTATTGTTTCATTCTGAATCGATCAGAATTTAAAATTTGATATTTTTTCTTTTTAAAATAATAATCTTAGTTTACAAAGGTTTGAAGTATATAATTTTTTATTCAATTGAATTTTTGGCTCACAATCTATTAATAGCATGCAACAATTCTATAAAAGATATTTTAAGATCAACATTGTTTCATCTATATATAATCAAAAGTAATTTCATGAACTTCTGTTACTTCATATTTATCTGTAGAACTTTCAGTATTTGTACAAACAAGAGGTCCATGGGCCTTCACACTCGCCTGAGATATGTCCAACCTGAGGATATATCCAAAATCATTTGCAAAAATACATACAATATTCTAATATACATGCCTATACAAAAAGTTAAAAAGTTTTCAAGATAACTGACAATAATTGACAATTTCGGTCTTCTTATGCATCTATGACCTAGACCTTTAAATGTATGACCTTCAACTATTTATCAAAATGATTTTCATATCAATACCTACAATATTCTAATATACATGCATATGCAAAAAGTTAATGGCTTCCAAGATAACTAACAATTTCAGACTTCTTATGCAGCTATGACCTTGATCTTTGAACGTATGACCTTGAGCCATGTATCAAAATGATCGTCATATCAATACCTAATAATTCTAAAATAAATGCTTTCACAAAAAGTTTATACTTTTCAAGCTAATGCACAATTTTAGTATTTATAAGCAAATTCATTTCAGGGGCAATAACTTCTACATGGATTACCATATAGTTAAGAAACTTTGTACCTTGTTAAAATTTACCATGCTGATTATTTTAACAATGTTTTGATATGTTATATCTTTTATAATTCTGAAGAAAATCACCTAAAATGCACAAATCACAAACTAGGTCATGTCCCTGATCTTTGACCTTGACTCCATATTCAAAATTACTTCAAGAAAGATTTACTGAAAACCTCATGTCATTATCTATTCATATAGTCAAGTTATAATAATTTTACGAATTTTTCAAATTAAACGCAAAACCCTAACCTAATTTTTGACCAAATTTCACAAAATAATGAATTTATAAGCTCAAGACCCTAGAGAAGCCAAATATCACATTGGTTTTTTTTTTCTCCCATCCTCACTTTCGGAGAAGATTTTTTGGACCCATTTGGGAGCCATGACAAGGTCATCATCATATCTGAATTGCACCAACATGTATTTGCACCTGACCAACTTTCATTAAAATCTGCTCTGAAGTTTCAGAGAAGTCGAAAATGTAAAAGTTTACGACGCGGACGACAGACAAATTCTTATCAGAAAAGCTCACTCGAGCCTTTGGTTCAGGTGAGATAAAAATTACTGTTTTGAAGTCTCTCTCTCTGTATATATATATATATATAGAGAGAGAGAGAGAGAGAGAGAGAGAGAGAGAGAGAGAGAGAGAGAGAGAGAGAGAGAGTCTGTCACTTATCATTCACCTGGCTTCATTCATAGATAAAAGGTTAATATCATAATTAAAGACTGGTGATCTATGTCTGTCTGTATTACATATAACTACACACGTATAATTAATTAATCTGTATCCCTTACTGATCACTGCTTCATTGCGAGGTACCTTAACGGTTATTAGGATAAATTATTCCTTTAAAATTCAAATGGGCGGGCTAAGGCAACTGTGGGAACCCATCCATGGCCCCTTGAATGTATATACACGCGAGTTATATTTTCCAATATATTTCTGCAAATACGATTTCATTGATACCTGATATATCATGTACCCTGTTATGGTTTTACCTGTCTGACACACCTGATATTTAATCAGCAGCATCCATAAGACTGACGGATGGGTTTTTATATCATTTTTAGGAATAATCTTCACGATCAAAATCTATAAGAGATTGGTTGACAATGTATGCAGTTAATCTGTGTGTGTGTGTGAGAGAGAGAGAGAGAGAGAGAGAGAGAGAGAGAGAGAGAGAGAGAGAGAGAGTACTTATTGTCTTTGATGAAGATGTAATGGCTATTGATGACGATTCGTTCAATATATATATATATATATATATATATATATATATATATATATATATATATATATATATATATATATATATATATATATATATAGTCCAATCGTTCATGTGAAACAGTTGCATGAAATAAGAAAACGGGTGAATATAGACATTCAGTTTTGGGTTGGGTGCCTGAATTTCTGGAGAGAGTTTTCGAAATTTAAAATCAGATGATAGCGAAGACAATGCTATACAAAGATACATAAATTATTAGACAAGACCATGATACGCCCACAAGCAAGACCATTAAGGACATATCTGAATTGACATAGCTAAATATATGATACAAATACCAGTTAAATTTTGATGTGCCAGATGTGCACATTTCGGACATTCATTCCTCATCAGTGACATTAAGACCAAAAAGTTTGATACATAAATACAAGCCAAACAGTTGAAAATAATGAATTTAAAGTTAACCGTGAAATGACTCTTACTGAATTGCAAAAAGGTTCATATAAACATTTTTTCCTATTTAAGGTAAGCATTGTTTTACAAACTGATAATGTCTATGGTGTCACACACAAGCTTCTTTAGGAATCCCTGAATAATTATCTACTGCTGACCACGCAAATTCATATTAGTAAAATTATAATCGTCTAAATTGAATTGAACAACTAAAAATTGTTTAATTTGATAAACTTTTTATTAATATTTTTTATATTTTACTGAATATATAACAGTAATACCTGTTACACGACCAGCTACCCATTAAAAGCATTGCTGTAACTGTACCTTTATTAGCATTTCAACCAATAAAAAAACACCTATTTATAAAGTCCATAATTCATTTATCCCACTGTTAGTCTTTATAGAATAAACTTACATCACAATTGGGGAAAATTGAAAGAAGAAAAAAAGAATACATAAAGTGAAACATATTAGGCACTGTTAAATCATATCAAATTATATAACAGGTATATTTGTATAATGAAGTGTGTTCAATTATCTAATTCACCAAAAACAAATTTTCTGTCACTATTTGACTAATTAACACATTCTCAATTCGTTTATTTCTCTACAGCTGAAAAAATATGGAGATATTTTATAACTGTTGAGGAAGGATGTTTGATTACCAGTATATTGACAAACAAAGGTTTACACTGCTGAGAAAGGTAATCCATCAAACTGATCACAAACAAGAGTTCACTTCTGTATGACTGGATATAATTCTACATGTATATACCCAGTACCAAATTAAACCAAATCAGCAGATAGATAAATGTATAGAAACCTTTTCCTGTTTTGACTTTTTATAAAAATGACAGCCATCTTGGATGCTAAATCAGCTAAAATGCATCAAATTTTCATATTCTAATAAAAAGTCATGTTAATTATATTGAAAAGTTATACATCTAATTTTCATAAACTAATCTAAAACTTAAAAAGTTGAAAATTAAACCCATGTTAAGACTTTTTTCTGTTTTTCCAAATTTATGGTGATAGTGGCCGTCTTGGATGATTAATCAGGTTAGTATGACTTAAATTTGGTTTCAACTGGCTCAGTACTTTCAGGAAGAATATAGATTATGCATTAGACACACGTCTTGCCATGACATAAGCTCAAGTGACCTTTGGTCTTGTGAGCAAGAACACAAATTATAAATAAAATAAAATATATATCTTGATATAGAAAAACTTCCTGAAAAAAAAAACAAAAAAAACAATAAATCATTTTAAAGGTATTTCTATTCTAAGTTATTATGCACCATCATAAACTATCTGTGTGTGTGTGTGTGTGTGTGTGTGTGTGTGTGTGTGTGTGCCTCTGTGCCTCCATGTGCGTAACCACCTGTCCAGGTAAGCAAATTTATCTTTACCTTGCTGTACTACCGAGACAAACTGTGTTGTGTTGTATAAAGTGTAAATTTGAAGAAACTTGAAATAAATGTATAGAAAAAAACAATAATAATGAAAAGAAAAAACAGAAAATAATCAATTATTAATACATTTCTTACATGTAAAACTTTCAAAAACTTTCAAATGAACATGTTCAATGAAAATTTAAACCACCATTTATTTTAAAGTCTATTGTGTACTAGTTATCTGAGAATTCTGACTGAATTGCATTTTAATGGCCCATTTTTTGAATTTCAATTTTTTAATTTAAAAATAACTTTCATAAAAATTTAATTATCACCAAATTGTTTTGTGTAATGTATAAATTTAGTATGTTTACATTTAATTATCAAACCAATCCTTTACAAATGAGCTGTTGTAATTCAATCAAGTATTGCAGAACTGTTTTATTATTAATGCTCAAAATAATCTAATTTGACATCTTCAGTAATATTGACAAATATATCTGATTTAACAAATAATTATGTGTAAGTAACAAGAACTAGCACTTTTAATATAAATGTTTATACAATCTTACAACAAAAACAATTAAGTCTTTAGAAGACTTATGAAGTAGTACTAAACTAATAAGCCAAAAACATATTATCCGTACCTATACATCATATTCTTCTCAAATGTTGGGGGCTCTGATGGCCAAGTTGTCTAAAAGCTTCATGTATGGTTAACAGATCATAGAGTCTTTCACTATTCTTGTTTTGCACTCAGAACAGGTTCTATTATCAGAACATTCATGCAATAGTTCTTCATTACAAATTAAGATTCTTTCCTTTTCTGGCAGTTCATTTTTCGGACCCTTTTTCTTACACTAGAACACACCCAATTATGATTCAAACTTAGATTATGAAAGATGCTCTGATTCATAGCATATGTATTAGACAACTAGGCCACCTAGGCCCTCATATGTACAATGAACAAATATTGAGAAACATTTGCACCAAAAAAACCAATCTCATGATGATAATAATTACATATTATAACAAGACATGTTTGTGAAACACTTATAGCCCTCCATTTCTTGGACAGACATTATAGGGTGCAAAAGCTTTTATTATGGCAGTATACATTATGGGCAGTGTACATGGAAATGAAATTGACCTTTTGAACTTAAAATCAATAGGGGTCATCTACCAGTACTATCTGAGATGCATAAATCTATCAAGTATGATGCGTCTAAGCTAAAAAAATTTTGAATTATAGGTTGCACAAACATATAGCTATCAGACAGGTTTGACTGTACTTCTAAATTATTATCAATATAACCATATTCAACCAACCTGATTATATATGATATATCAGTAATTAATTTGATCAACCTTCGTAGAGATAATGAACGTAAAGCAAATAATTGGAATTTTTCTAAGTCCAAGGGGATAACTGTGTCAAAAATTGCTCTTCGTACCCAAAACAGAACTTGACCTAGATATTCTTATGATAAATTTGTATACCAAATTTCACATCAGTATGTGCAACCTCTGCAAAGAAAATGAGCAGAAACTGCAAATAATTGGAATTTTTGTAAGTCCAAGAGGGATTACTCTGTCAAAAATTGCTTTATCGTACCCAAAACAGAACTTGACCTAGATATTCTAATGAAAAATCTGTATACCAAATTTCATTTCAGTATGTGCAACTTCTAAAAAGAAAATGGACACAGCAAATAATTGAAATTTTTCTAAGTCCAAGGGGGATAACTGTGTCAAAAATTGCTCGTTCGTACCCAAAACAGAACTTGACCTAGATATTTTTATGATAAATTTGTATACCAAATTTCATTTCATTATGTGCAACCTCTGCAAAGAAAATGAACAGAAACTGCAAATAATTGAAATTTTTCTAAGTCCAAGGGGGTTAACTGTGTCAAAAATTGCTCCATCGTACCCAAAACAGAACTTGACTTAGATATTCTATTGATAAATCTGTATACCAAATTTCATTTCAATATGTGCAACCTCTGCAAAGAAAATGAACGGAAACTGTTGGTGGACACATAGACCCACCGACCAATAGACCAAATGACAGACAGCAGCAAAGCAATATGCCCTCCCTTCTTTGAAGTGGGGCATAAATATATTTACCTGTCGAAAATGACAGGCTCAGTGTATATTGAAGATTCTTGACCGAGAACACCATTAGTTCACTCCACTAAAAAAACAAGAGGCCCATGGGCCTTAACGCTCACCTGAGGATATGTCCAAAATTGTTTGCAAAGTGCAATAGACAATATATTCAGTACAGAAACTTTACAAGTTTTCTCAAGTTAAGAACTGCCACAAAACTTAATCAGAAATATATCCAGTAACATTTCATTTATAAGTAGCTTATAAAATATGCAAGAAGTAACTGTAGTGCAATTAATAATTTCCAAATCATTAACCAATTTCAGTATACTTATGCAACTATGTCCTTGACCTTTGAACATATATGATCGTCATGTCAATATCTACAATATTCTAATATACATGCCTAAACAAAAAGTTAGTAGTTTTCAAACATAATCAGCAATTTAAGTCTTCTTTTGAAGCTATGACCTTGAACCATATATCAAAATGATCTTCATGTCAATACCTACAATATTCTAACATACATGCCTATACAAAAAGTTAATAGTTCTCAAGATAATTAGCAATTTCAGTCTTCTTTTGCAGCTGTGACCGTATGAACATACGACCTTGAACCATATATCAAAATGATTGTTGCTGCAATACCTGCAATATTCTAATATACATGTCTATACAAAAAGTTAAAAGTTTTCAAGATATACTGACAAATACATAATTTTAAGCAATTTCCCCACTCAGTACCTTACCATTTCCCCATTTTGAGCCCCATGGCTACCATTTGTGCAAATCTGAAAATATGACTTAAGGATGTTATAAATAACTAGGGTAAAACTCTTGTACATTCATAGGAGAAGTTTTTTAAAGTTTTTTCACTATTTCCCCCCTTATGGGGCCCCAAGGGGACACAAGTCTTTCATTTATGCAAATCTTAAAGGGCTTCACCCAGGCATAATGGTTACCAAGTTTCATTAAATCTAACCCAGTGGTTTTGGAGGAGAAGATCAAAATGTAAAGTTTACGGAAACACGCACATACACACGCCACAACATACCATAAGCTCACGCTTGCTAAAGCCAGGTGAGCTAAAAACAAGAGGGCCATGAAGGCCCTGGACACTCACCTGAAAATGATGTACACTCAGCTTGATTTTGGCAAATTGGAGCTATTATTTTTAAAAGAAATTTTTCCTATAATTCAAAGTAGTGACCTACTTATTGACCCAACATGAACCATTAACAAACCTGAGCTAGCTTTTGTGAGGAGGATCAATCTCAGCAAGTTTGATGAAGATTGGACTAAAAGTATTGACACAACATAACCAGAAATAAAACTTCAGCTAGCTTTTGTCAAGAGGATCATTCTAAGTTTGATGAAGATTGGACTAAAATTGAGCCCTCAGATGTGTTAACAAGGTTTTTATATAATTTGACCTAGTGACCTCCTAATTACCCAACATGGGCATATATGAACTTGGGGTAGCTTTTGTCAAGAGGATCTTTCTGACTAAGTTAAAGATTAGACTAAAATTGGTGTCTCAGGAGTGTTATCAAGGTTTTTTTCCCTATTATTTGACCTAGTGACCTACATTGTACTTATTGACCGAACATGACCCATATACAAACCTGAGCTAGCTTTTGTCAGGAGGATCAATCTCAGCAAGTTTGATGAAGATTGGTCTAAAATTGAGTCCTCAGGTGTGTTAACAAGATTTTTATATAATTTGATCTAGTGACCTACTTATTGACCCAACATGGGTCATATAAAAACTTGAGCTAACTTTTGTCAAGAGGATCATTCTGACTAAGTTAAATAAAGATTGGACTCAATTTTGTGCCTCAGGAGTGTTAACAAGGTTTTTCTATTATTTGACCTAGTGACCTACTTATTGACCCAACATGGCCCATATATGAACCTGAGCTAGCTTTTGTCAAGAGGATCATTCTGACTAAGTTTGATGAAGATTGCACTCAAATTGGGACCTCAGGGGTGTTAACAAGGTTTTTCTATTATTTGACCTAGTCACCTACTTATTGACCCAACATGGCCCATATATGAACTTAAGCTAGCTTTTGTCAAGAGGATCATTCTGAGCAAGTTTGATGAAAATTAGGGGTGTGCAATATTACTGGTATACTGGTCATATATGAAACTAAGAGACAATATTTTATTTAAGCATCTTAATTTAAAAATGATCTTGCCATTTATCCCCCCCAATACATGTAAAGTACCAATCTGAGAAAATTAATAGAAATCCAGACACTGAAAAAAGTAATAACAAATGGATGTCCTTCTTCAAATCCAAAGAAAATAATGTGTGACAAGAGATTGTAATTTGGCATTAAGATGCCATGACAATCTAATATTTTGTATGAGATCAATTAAAGTCTGTTAATCTCTTGTTGTAACCAATATAAAATTGTGATTTCTACATGAATAGAAACATCTATAAGTGACAACATGTAATCATTCTTCTTTGACTTAACATTTACATTTGTTTGTTCTACAATGTCAAATTATGTAGCCAGGTACAAAAACAAACATTCTTGATGAGACTTACAGAACCTATTACACAGATATTATATAAATACTTGTATATGCTCTGGTTAAAAAAATTATTCACAATTATATGTCTTGCCAGCCAAAACTAAGCATTAAAGTACATGTTTGATTAGAATTTAAAAACTTAACATAAATGTTAAAGTTGAGAGAGTGAAAACTCTCAAAATAACATCAGAAAAATTAAACATTATTTTAACATTAGTCTGTGTCATTGCAAACACTAACTATTGTTAGTGCCAAAAGTTTATCATATTGCATAATTTTCATAATTTACTAATTACTCCATAAACATTTTAAATTGTGTAAAACTTGGGAGTTTTTTTTTGAAATCATAGAATTGAGTTTTAAAAAAACAAAATATGAGAATAATCTCAGAATAAATGTGCTTCATAAAACTTTACGAAAACTGGTACAAGAAAAAAATCCAATTTAAAAAAAAAAAAAAAAAAAAACAAGAAAAAGAACATTATATGAAATACTTTTGGCACTGTACTTACATATACATGTAGTACAAAAATGAAATGTATAACATTATAAACTCTATTATTCCTTTACTATAAAGAGCAATATAAAAAACAAACATTGAATACATGTATCTTTAAAAAAGCTGAATGACTGTAGATTGGTCCTAATAACAAGGTAAATAAAAGCATCTGATGAATTTTTTGTAACAAACCTTTTTTTCACACAAAACGTAATAAGTCAATATTGTTTAAACACAATCGTCACATCAAGAACAGCGTCAATCATGATGTCCCATTTTTATGGTTCTAAGAAAAATACCATTTCATGAAGTGATAAATCAATTAATAAAACACTATTTCATTGACATGTAAACTTAAGGCCAGAGTTCTATGAAAAACAACAAAAATTTCGAACAAAACAAAATTGACTGATTTCATGGTTATCATTAAATATTAGAGATCATATTTTCTCTCATCATGAAGACATAAGTCCCAAATTCAACCTAATTTATTAATCTCTCTTTTGTTTCAATCAACATTTTCCCAACACTAAGGCTAGAAGTGCCATTCTTACATACATTCCATTCTCAGCTTGTCTGAAATATGCTGCTCTAGGGTCTGTATCAAACGCAGTACTACAAAAAGAAAAGTAACAATAATAAGACTTGTAAATACATGTATGTACGACCAAAATTTTATTACAGAAACATAAAATATAAATTAATGATTGGATGGTATATTTATAATCATATCATAAAGTAATTTAGGATTGGTAGTTGTCAATCATGTACCATATGTTTTCTCAATTATATATTGCCCTTTGGTATAACCAGTATTCCATCTTCATCGTTAAAATCCCAATTATCCCAAAGTTTGTTGTCAGGTAAGTAGATTTTTTACTATTACTAATAAAAGTTAAGTTGAATTTAACTATTACTAATAAAAGTTAAGTAGAAAGTTGGGAAAAAAAAATTGTCATGATGGTTGTCTTTCAAGTAGATTTAAATGATTGGTTGGTACTTAACTGTCACATATGTAGTTATTTAGGATTGGTTGTTGTCATTCATGTAGTTCTTTTTGATTGGTTGTTGTCATTCATGTAGGTCTTTTTGATTGGTTGGTAAGTTTATTGTCAATCATGTAGTAATTTAGGATTGGTTATTGTCACTCATTTATGTGAAAACAAGAGGCCCATGGGCCTTAACGCTCACCTGAAGATATGTCCAATATTGTTTGCAAAGTGCAATAGACAATATATTAAGTACAGAAACTTTACAAGTTTTCTCAAGTTAAGAACTCCCACAAAACTTAATCAGAAATATATCCACTCACTTTTCATTTATAAGTAGCTTATATAACATGCATGAAGTAACTGTAATGCAATGAATAATTTCAAAATCATTAATCAATTTCAGTATAATTATGCAGCTATGTCCTTGACCTTTGAACAAATATCACCTCGAACCATATATAATTGTATTGTCAATACCTATAATATTCCAATATACATGCCTATGCATAAAATTAATAGCTTTCAAGATAATGAATACTTTTAGTATTCCTATGTTGATATGACCTTGACCTTTCAATATATGACCTTGTACCATATATCACAATGATCAATGTCGCAGTACCTACAATATCCTAATATACATGCCTATACAAAAAGTTAATAGTTTTCAAGATAATAAGCAATTGAAGTCTAATTTTGCAGCTGTGACCTTGACCTTTCAATATATGACCTTGAACCATATATCAAAGTGATTGTTATGTCAATACCTACAATATTCATGCCTATACAAAAAGTTAATAGTTTTGAAGATAATTAGCAATTTAAGTCTTCTTCTGCAACTGTAACCTTGACCTTTCAATATATGACCTTGAACTATATATAAAAATGATTGTCAATACCTACAATATTCTAATATACATGCCTATACAAAAAGTTAATAGTTTTTAAGATAATTAGCAATTTTAGTCTAATTTTGCAGCTGTGACTTTGAACTTTCAATATATGACCTTGAACCATCTATCAAAATGATTGTCATGTCAAAACCTACAATATTCTAACATACATGCGTGTACAAAAAGTAAATAGTGTTCAAGATAATTAGCAATTCAAGTCTTCTCCTGCAGCTGTGACCTTGACCTTTCAACAAATGACCTTGAACCATATATCAAAATGATCGTCATGTCAATACCTACAATATTAATATATACATGCATATACAAAAAGTTAATAGTTTTAAAGATAATTAGCAATTCAAGTCTTCTTCTGCAGCTGTGACCTGACCTTTCAACATATGACCTTGAACCATATATCAAAATGATCATTGTTGCAATACCTGCAATATTCTAATATACATGCCTATACAAAAAGTTAATCATTTTCAAGATATAAATAATTTTAATATTTCTATGTTGATATGACTTTGACCTTTGCACATATGACCTTGAACCATATATTAAAATGGTCATCATGTCAATACCTTAAATATTCTAATATACATGCCTATACAAAAACTGAATAGTTTTCAAGATAATTTGCAATTTAAGTCTTCTTTTGCAGCTGTGACCTTGAACCTTCAACATATGACCTTGTACCATATATCAAAATGATCATACAGTACCTACAATATTCTAATATACATGCCTATAGAAAAACTTACTAGTTTTCAAGATAATTAGCAATTTAAGTCATCTTCTGCAGCTGTGACCTTGACCTTTCAACATATGACCTTGAACCTATATCAAAATGATCATACAGTACCTACAATATTCTAATATACATGCCTATACAAAAAGTTAATAGTTTTCAAAATAATTATCAATTTAAGTTTTCTTTTGCAGCTGTGACCTTGACCTTTGAACATATGACCTTGAACCATATATCAAAATGATTGTCATGTCAATACTTACAATATTCTAATATACATGCCTACACAAAAAGTTAATAGTTTTCAAGATATAGTGACAAATATATAATTTTTAGCAATTCCCCCACTCATTGCCTTACAATTTCCCCATTTTGAGCCCCATGGCTACCATTTGTGCAAATCTGAAAATAGATGACCTAAGGATGTTATAAATGAAATTACTAAGGTATATCTCTTGTAGATTCAGAGGAGAAGATTTTTAAAGTTTTTCACTATTTCCCCCCTTGTTGGGCCCCAAGGGGACATAACTCCTTCATTTGTGCAAATCTGAAAGGGCTTCACCCAGGCATGATGGTTATCAAGTTCCATTAAATTTGGCCCAGTGGTTTTGGAGGAGAAGATTAAAATGTAAAAAGTTTACGCACGACGGATGAAGATGGATAGCAATAGCTCATCTGAGCTTTCAGCTGAGGTGAGCTAAAAACAAATAAAATAAAAAAAATTGTCTAACTATATAGAAATCATGAAATGGACTATAGATTTAGGTAATTCTTTTGTTTTTCTAAGTCATGTGGGGATATCGGCACTTACAGTTTCAAAAAGTGGGGAAATAGGGGGTTGGGGGGTGGTGGTGGTTGTACAACTGATATTGACTGGATAAAGTTTTCGAGCTTTGGTGTATTTTTACTATTTATAGTAATATAAATTGGATTTTAGATGGCCATGTTTTATTACAATTATTGCATTTCAACATAATCTTCAGATATTCATTAAATTTATCTTGCAATAATGTAATTAAAGACACTAACTGACAATGCTGCTAGATTTGTGTTTTCTACACCAAAATAAAGTCAGACCATCCTTTAATTTGCCAAGAGGCTAATGATGATAGCTTAACAGTTTTAGTTTAATACTTAACATCCTTACTTAATTTCAAACACTCTTGGTAAAGGATGCATCACAACCATTTTCTTCTTAGCTTTTGTCATCAGTTCTGGTGTCACTATGAAATGTCCACAAGCCTGAAAGAAAAATGAAAATTATAAAACTACACGAGGATATAAAACTTATCTATGGAAACAAAGTTTTTCTATAAAATGAGAGTAGAGTGGACTGGAGTATTAGTCTTATACCCCAGTCAAGATACCTTATCTGTAGATTGAGGTTGTCTGTTTAAGAATGATGGTTGGAGTGTCTGAGAATACCAATAACCTTCAGGAGGAGAACTGACAAACTTTATTACATTAAGATCTGCCTGAGTATGAACAGGTAAAGGTTATAAGGGTATTACCAATAAAAAATGGCACCTTGTCACAATGCCTCAATTACTCTACCAACATAAATAACGTTTCATTTTGTACAGTAATTAAATCCACTTCTGTTTTATCTTGTAAGTCACCTTGATTTATCACTCATCCCTTAAACAATGTCAAAACACAGGTAAGAAAATGAGGTTTTACTACTATAAAATACCTTGTTATACTCCTCTAGTGAACTAAATCTTTCCTTCTGTATTCTGGTCATGTATAGGACATCCGTATCTGATATAATATCTTCTAGACAACTATACTCTTCCTGTTAAACATACAAAAACACATTTATGTACACATTAATATACATTTGCAAACCATTAATGGTTTTAAATTGAAGCTTGTCATAATATTTATTGCAGACATGAACGTGTACTAGTAATCAGTGTAATCAGCTGAGATTTTCAATCATGACCATTTTTTTTGTGTAGATGGCAATCTTTCGATTCACAAAAAAAAAAAAAAAAACCCTAACCTATTACCTATTGTTTTAAGGCTTTGTATTTCGAAGTTCAAAACAAATCAAAACAATTACACTGCTCTTCAAGTAGACTAGAGTGATGTAGAGTTGGTGTGTTATATGCTTTAGTCAAGATTTTTTTCCAACTGTCTAGGGGGTCACTTCCTGGAATGAAGGAATGACATGGAACTAGATAGATGGGGTAGAAAGGAAAATTGTATATACTGTATATATATATACCTGTGAAACTCCTCTGGCTGCTACAAATTGCTTAACATCATTTGGCATTTTCAGAAATGAGGGTGAGACATATCTTAAGTTTATTCTATACTGAGTCAGTAACTTAGCTAAGGAATGAACTGTTCTTCCATTCTTTAAATCTCCAACCATTGCAATCTGTTAAAACATATGTGAAAGAGAAAATACATGTATAAGTAAATGCTAGTTTCAAATAGTTTTTAAATTATTAGTAGGCAATTTTCTGAAATTTATAAAAACATAGCCATACTTTTGGAATTATTTCATAATTTTGCTAAAAAAAGTTAATTTTTGAAAGATTTTTTTATTTTTGCCAGAGTCCAGAGAAAACCACTTACTTTACCCAACCAACTGACAATCTGTCCCACACAAATATCTGATTCAGTGGGATCCAAAAAAAGTCATGAGGGAAATTGTGATTTGTTAGTGTTCACTTTAGATAACACAGCTGCTGAAGCCCAAATAAGTTCTAATAAGTACCACTAGTACTAACAACAGTTGTGAAAAAAGTTTTTTGTAATAAGCTAGTCTTGAGTGACTAGCTCTTTATGTTAAGATAGATTTAGTCCCACAACACTTCAGTAGGTACACAGTGGTACATACCCATGTCTACTTTATGTCATAGAGTGGAGCAATGGTGTTTTAATGCCTGCATTTATTGATCATGACACCTAGACTACCTAGATTTAAATACCATTTGTACAAATCCTAGTGTAAGAGTTATTCAGTCTGCTTGCTCAAGTCAAGTGAATTTTTCTTGGCAAGCCAGTTTCCTCCAACATCTGAAGAAAGACCTTCTTGATATAAGTGAAAGAAACTTGGCTGGGATATAAAATACCATTATTCCATAAGAGATAAAATCATAAGGGTGGGTTAGAAAGTATACATTTGAACTTTGACCATCATCAGTGTAGTATACTTACAGTAAGACCATTCACTGTACCAATTTCTTCTCTGATTGTGAATACATCCAGTAATGCCTGTGTAGGATGTGATCCAACACCATCACCAGCATTAATGATTGGTTTACGACAATGTTGTGCTGCTGACTAATAATCGAAAACAGAAGAAAATATAACAATCAATTGGCTAATTATCGAAAAACAGAAGAAAATATAACAATCAATTGTATGTTGTATAAGCAACTGATATGGAAATGTAGTAAAACCTGTAAGTAATACAACAATAAATCTGAATGCTGGTCTTTTGTTTTGTGTAGTTTTTGTTTTTGTTTTTGTTTTTTTTTTTTCAAACTGAATTTGATTTGAATGAACTTAAATTTGTCTTATTATTATTTTTTTTACGAATATATTAAAATTACATATACCAGCCCATAGACAAAGATTTTTTATTGCATAAAATAATTTCTTTTAGCTTTTACTTTATTAAATGAGTCTGAACAGTCTCCTGAGCAGATTAAGCACATGATTATGAATGTGGTGGAAACATTTTCAAACTTGGTAAAGCTTAAAGCACCGATGATATTTTTGAAGATTCAAGTCATTTTGAGTCATAAAACAAGATATTTAAATGTCAACCATCTAAAATCACTACATATATTTTGTGATAAAAGATTTTACAATTTTAGGCCAATGTAAAAAATCACTAAAATTACTGTTAACATTAACTTTATAAAAATATTGCAAATACATGCCAGTGATAATTTTTTATCAAAAGTATAATGAAAATGCTACTAAAACAAAATCAATCTTTGACATCATTTTTTTTTTAGCTTTGATATAAACGTCATAAAGACTCTTGGTTACAAACTGGCTTACAAGCAAAATAAAACCTTATTCAACTGTCAATGTTTACTTGTTTTTTTTTTCAACTTCTTAACAGTTAAAAGAATAATAGCTAGAACTGACCTTAAAACATGATTTGTTTTGGTTTAAACATGTTAAATATTTACCTTTACAGCCCCTGGTTTGGGATGTCTGATTACAATAATGTCTGAATACCCAGACATCATCATTACTGTATCTACAAACCAAAACAATAAACATTAATGGAAACATTCTGCTTAAATAAATATTTAATTTTTAGGTTCCAGTTTCACAACCTGTTTTTATGTGCCAAAGCATAATATATCATTTAAATATCAGTATTTCCTCATATTACCCTTCTTGAATTCTCTTACAGGAAAACATCTCAGAACTTCAATGTTTTTGTTTACAAACAACTTGGATGACAAATACAGGATTGACCATTTTCTTTATCCAATAAACAAGTTAAAACAAATAATGAACAAACATGGCTGACTTTACATGTAAGATAATTATTTAGTTAACACCAGACAAATAACATTTGTACAATTAAAACCTGCCATGGAGATAAATTCTTTATCAGGACCACATGTCAATTTACATCAGTACCATTGTTTTAAGTCTGCTTCATATTTCAACCAAACAGACATTCTCTATATTGATTGACCTTCTACTGTTAATACCAGTACTTATGTTTTAAGATCAATTTACATCACGTTTTAAGTTAATTTAATATCATTATGACCATCTGTCAATTAAAACTAGTAACAATATTCTAAAGCTCTCTCTTTGCTTATGTTTCAACAAAAAAAAAAAGAACCTCTTTGTAAAGAGTTGAGTTGACTAATGGTGTTTAATGTCCCAGTCAAGAATACTGCACTTATATCGAGTTGCTGCCAGCTATAGGTGAAGGTACAAAAATTTTTTCCTGTGTGTTGCATTGATGGCATTATAAGCAGGGTTTCTTCATTGTGCCATGCCTACTATGACACGGGACCTCGCTTTTTTAGTTTTCATCCGAAAGAACCATGACTTTCATTTTGTTATGCCAAAAGCTAAGCGAAAGAACAGTCACTACCCACTTTCAAGGCTTGAGTCAGACCCAGTTGGGGTTCAAAACCTACGACCTCACACTTGCGGAGCGAGCACTCTACCAACCTCTTTGTAAAGACAATCCGACTATATGGTTTTATAGTTCTTGGGTCCTATGGGTGATTTTTTACATACAGATTTTACTGTATTAAGTCATGTCTAGCTACATACCTTCTAATGTTTCTCCTTTCTGTGTTGATGATGAAGTAGCATCTAGATGTATAACAGTCCCTCCAAGTCTCTGCATGGCTGCTGTAAAAGAACAGTTTGTCCTGGTACTTACTTCATAAAACATGGATGCCATTACTTTACCCTAATAATGAAATATTGAGAGAAAATAATATAATAAAATTGATGAAGCATCATAAGTAAGTCTAATAATGTCATTTATCACCTCCAAAATTAATGTTTCTTATCATTATGTATTGGTGTATCAAGTTTGAGGGAATTTCATCTAAGCAAACTTTAGTCAACCCCCAAATGTAGTTCCAATAAAAGCGACCTTGATTTTTTAAATAATCTGTGAAAACTGAATCGCTGAACAATTTGGAAAACCTGTTTAATCTGTTAAATGCCTATATCTAGTAATCTTAATATATCAAATTGGACCTAAATCAGTAAATAAATTAATCTGTATGACTGTATTTTGTGGGAAAAAACAATTCTATAAAAACTGTCATACCAAATTCTCTGACACATCCTGTGCTTTGAGCTGATTATAGAATCATTGCATTCACAACAAAGACTTACCTTTAATATATAATCTAACGGTCTGTCCCTCTGAACAGCTATTCTGAATTGATGAGCTAGATTAAATAGCTGGTGAAGCTGGAAATACAGTTAATATTATCAATCAATTAAACTCTAAACAACATTAACAGTCTGTACAAAATTAATTTTTTTCTTTGAATTTTGATCTGAACCTACATGTAAATGCCAATTCAAAATTCATACTAACATCTAGTTAAGCTCTTACTTGCATTATGGAAGACAGGACACAAAATTTCAAAATATGATACAAACAATAAATGGGTTTAGGGCAAGATACTAGTGTATGATATCTTTTCACATTTAATTTGTGTGCATATGTCTAATATAGATGTGTGTGTGTGTGTGTGTGTGTGTGTGTGTGTGTGTGTGTGTGTCTGTCTGTCTGTCTGTCTGTCTATGTGACTATTACCTGATCTTTTCTGAAACCTTCAACAGTTAATATATGATGACCAGTAACCCCTGTTGTTGAATGTGGAAGTCCTACAGGGTGCATGATCATGTGAGCTTGTGGTGGTGTAACTAATCCTATTTCTCTACGACTGTGGTCACCCATAGCCATGTCTCTATCTCTTAAAACATCCAAACCTGTAACAAAACAAAATATGATTAAACATTCTAAATATCATCAATAAAGCTTGTACAATACAAATTATACAGAGACCTTTTTATTGTAACCACCTCTACATAAAAACTGTTTGCCCATTAAGACCAGTCCTTTATGATCCTCTTGCTTCATATTTCAGTCAAAAAAGAACCTGTATTATAAAGACCACCTGTTCATATTACTTAGCTCCATCTGACCACCCTAACAGTTTTATTGTAGTAAGAATACTAAACTGAGTGAATTGTGGGGTTTTACATCCCAGTCAAGAAGATTCTTTTGCCATTATAAAGATTGTCAGTTCTGAAATGGTTGAGTGACCACATCTTGACTGAAGCTAACAATTGGGAATGAGTGATTCATTACATGCTATATGAGGTCTTATTAAAAGGGCTTGTTGACTCTAACGCTTGATAAAAGAACTCCCTCTTTTCAGACAATATCTAACCCTGCCAAGAGCAGACACCCAGACCTTCCATTAACTTATTGAATGATCCATCTACACACTAGGTTTTAATGTTCAAATAATATACAATAATCCCTAATTATGTGATCATCTTTCTATAATTTCTGTCTTATAAAAGAAATTGTTTATTAAACAACATTTCACAATGTTGCAAAGATTTAATATGGTCCCTCTTGGATATTTGACCTTTCAGTTGAAAATAATACAGAGCTGAATATGAATTGTATTTAAAAATATGAGTAAATTTTTGCTTTCCATTATCTTTCCTTCAGGAGCACACAAATCTGGAAGTTTTGTCACATGATCAGTGTCAGTTTGAGTGAATCAGATACAAAAAGAAATAGTATGATGAAAAAATGCATTAAATGACATTATCTGTTAATGTAATGATGATGTTAATTCTCTGATGGGAATTGTGGGTACAAAAACAAAAATCTTAAGATGATATTTACAGATTATAATTCTCCTCAATTTTCCAACTCTTCACCGACTACATTACATAATGTTATACTACATACACTATAGGAATCATTACCATAACAACATTACAAAAACAGACAAATACCATAAAACATTTCCAAAAATTTAAAATAACATAATAATAAAATAACAATAAGGTCAAAACACCACAATAATTATTTTTATTCATAACTAATATAGCTATAGTTTTCACCCAAAAACCAATAAAACTGATTTTTTTTTCCCACATGATTATGCCTTTGTTCACAATTCAGACCATTTTTTTTTTTTTAAAAAAAATCAGGTAATTTCAATCTTGTAATCCTGTTATTTGCCTGTTTCAAAAATCAAACTCATAAGAATGTCACTTTTCAGCTGAATACAACAGGTAAATAATGTCATTCCACTGTTGAGATTATCCGCCACATAAATCATCCATTGTTCATCAAGAGATGATATTCCACAGAAAACAATATCTGTTGTAAATAGCATCAGAAATAATCTTACGAAAAATCATACAGTTTAAAGTTTTCCAGGTGATACATCCGTGACCTTGACCTTTGAACCTATGACTTTGATCTAATTTATTTAATTGATCCTAATACCTACACTCTCTTAATATACCTGCATATACAATGTTTTATTGTTTTCCCGATAAATTGAAAAAAAAAAAAAAAAAAAAAAAAAAAAAAAAAAAAATTAAAATAATTTCAGCAATTCACCCTTCAGTACTTTGCCATTTCTTACCATTTTGCCAAGACTAGGTTTACACTATCAAAAAACTTGAATAAAAATAAAAGATTTAAATAAAGTCACTTTGAATGTTGTTTTGATTATCAAATCTGAGCCATAAAATACAACACATAACGATAATTCAAGCCTTGTTAAAAATCTCTCACTTATTTCTATAGGGTCAGTTCTTGGATTGTGGAGAAAACTGTAGTATCCATAGAAAACCAGACATTCTCAAAGCAACATGACAAAACTTCATTACATTAGGATCAGCCTGGGTGGAATTGGAGCTAGGGCTGTGAAAGGCCAGTGCTCTGTACATGTCTGCATTAAACCACTTAGCTCCTTTGCAATAAACTTAGTGAAATTATATTGATTTATGGTGAATGTGTGCATACAGAATGGAAAAACTGATGGAGGGATTATAAAGAAAAACACATGAGAAATGGACTTGAAAGAAGTATCAGAATGTGAAGTAAAATTATCAAAGGGCATTATAACAAGGTTTTTCTTTACTTATAACATTTAATATGTGTTTATTTCCAAGTTGTTAATAATCATTTTTCAGCAAGATTATATATATATATATGAATTTTACCCATATACCCCTGCTACATACATGATTAATATTCAATGCAGATGAGATATATAATAAGCTACAGGTTAAAAGCTATATACAGTGTTCAATCTAGAAGAGGCTCTATTGCCAATGGCAAAAAATAAATATGTAATTTTGTCCAACAAAAAATTTTTACAGACCAACTTTTGGTTTATCTTTAATCTTAGTCAAGTTTTTATCTCTTTCTTGTTTAAAGCTTAATTTGTATATATATAGGTGTCAATTAATGCCTTGAGATTATAACATCCAAAATCTGAAGGTATAATGTTTGAATACTGATCTTTTCAAATAAAATGTTATGTTACTTTGTTGACTCCATATCTGTAAACATGTCCAGTTTTTTAAATGCCAGGATGACTACACTAACTACAACTCTAGTTTAAACACTGTATGCATGTACCAATATTATATATCTATAGTATGTACTGATATAGCTATAGTTCTGGATTAAAAACCTACATATGTATATATGTTTATGTACCATTAACCTTAAACCATACTCAACACTTCAACCAACTATTCTAACCTTTTACTGGGGATCAAGCTATCATTAATATTGGTGTTATAATAGAGGTGGCACTTATATTCATATTTAACCTGGTTATATGATTATTTTACAGAATTCAGGATACAATGTCTTCCATACCTGTTTGTGTTAAAGTAACCATACAACTGAATTAAGAATGCTTCAGTCACTACACAGCTAAGCTTTCAATTTTACTACACAACTAAGCTTTCGATTTTACTACACAGCTAAGCTTTGGATTTAAACTTTAACAGAATTTATTTTCATTTTTACAAAAACAAAAAGGCCATTGCTGAAAGCACTGAAAATATAGACAGACTCAGTGCTGTACTGGGCAACATTATCATAGCCATATGTCACTGGATTGTGAGTTAACCCATTTGTAACTATTGAATTTTCCAGTAATTTTTCTTCAGCTTCAAACTAATGCTGTAAAAATCTTATTTTTTAAGTGTATTTTTTTTAGATGAGACTAAAACTGAGGAAGTACAGTGTCCCAGTACACAATAAAAGGCACCTGTATAGTTTGAAAAAAAGTAGTAGGCCACATGTGGCTGCTACAGAGTAAGATTCCTATTACAAGTACCATAACATTAATTAAAATCTAAGTTCTACCTTTAGATGACTATAATTACAGTTGTCATTATTTTTTTTTAATTTGAAACTTTTCTCGCACCTCAACCACTTGGCCAATGCAGCCCCTATCTACATGTGTATATATTATAAATGTAAAAAGCAAATGCATAAATTACATAACATGTATAAAATATTGTTAAGAATCTGTATGTAAGTCTAATTAATAAATAATTAAATAAATAAGTAAATCATGCTATAATAAAAAAAAAATTTTCCTTCAGCATGCAAAATAAACAATACAGAGTTATCTCACCCTTATTATCTTTATCAGCAATATCTTTATAAGGGTCTAAACTCTCAATAGCTATTCAGGTTAAAAGAAATTTGTAGTTTCATGAGTTTGAAATCAGAAATGTAAAATATTAGTATTAAAACACAATACTTTGCTGTTAAAATCTCAAATGTATCAATCAATGTGAGATGATGATTGAGTTAGGTGGAGTTTTATGTCATAGTCAACATTCTTTTAAAGGTATCAAGGTCGTTAGCTCAGGGATGGTTAAACAGTTTTTGTTAATATGCTTGTCCATAATCATGATAAATTCATTTTGTATGATTTCTAGTATTGCCAGCAAACACTAATCATCAATTTTCACTGAATGAGATTGCCATGGAGATGGTAAATGGTTTCTGTTTTATCTCAATATGAATGTTGGACATGTAAACACATACTTCACACTGTTCTAGATATGTAAAACTGCATGTGTATAAATAGTAATATAAACCATTAAAACTGGATGTACACTTGTATTAAAATCAAACAACTGTCTTTTGTGACAGGATTTTGTTTGCTTTAATTTCACACATAAAACCATTTTGCTATTAAAATTTGGAATAATGACAGTATTTCTGTAATGACTGGCATATCTGGAAAAATTGACACATACTGGTATAAGGTTTATATAAAGCAACAGTTTGAGGTTAAAAAGCAAAAAATAAAAAAAAAATCCTTGCTAAGAACCAAATGGGTCTAAATATAACAAAAGTTATATATATAAATATGTATATTTACTTACCATAAGACTGGTATGGATCAATGTTTCTCGACACTTTAGGGTGAAATGCCACTGATGGAACAGTTTTTCTAGGACTTGATGGCTCTGAGGAGGGCTGTGAATTGGAATACTGTGTAATTGGTATCTGAACCTGGAGTTGATCACTTGATGTTTGCCTGACTGATTGAGGGGCGTAACTTTTAACATCAACCCCAAATCCTGGTTTTACAAGAACCTGTAGCAATAAAAACACAAAATGCATCAGTAAGACATCGAGATACAAGTCACATTGGAGGTTCAGAAAATATTGCCTTTATTTTAATGTTTACCAACAAATACTGCTGTATTGTCAGAAAATATTGCCCCTATTTTAACGTTAACCAACAAATACCACTGTATTACAAAACTGGTGTTAATGTTACAATAACAGAAAACTTTACACCAGTGACAACATTACCAGAACTAGACCTCCTGATTTAATCTCTGCTAGCAGTGAGAAGCATCAGAAAAC
This sequence comes from Tegillarca granosa, assembly GCA_029721355.1. Lineage (NCBI taxonomy): Eukaryota > Metazoa > Mollusca > Bivalvia > Arcoida > Arcidae > Tegillarca > Tegillarca granosa. The sequence goes on along the minus strand of CM056597.1, from coordinate 5,881,484 downwards.
AAGAACAACTGTTTTGGATCTATTTAAAGTGAGAGAACTACATATAGAACACTAGTTGTGACTCTGCTAGCAGTGACAGAACCAAACCATTTTCAATGGGTTTGCAATTAAAGAACTGGAATTTGAACACCTGTATTGTGCCTGCTTGCAGTTGAGTGAAAGAACTAGAACACTTATTTTGAAACGTTTTGCAGTGACAGAATCAAAACAATTTACCTCTCCATCAATGTAAGCCACTTCTCCTCGTAACACAACTCTTCTGACTTGTCCTGTCACTTTTTTGCCAGCAAAAGGTGTCCATTTTGATTTTGTAAATCTCATGGCATCTGGTATGACCCAGGATTTTTCTAAGTCAACTTCAATATATGTATCTGGCTGTTCAGGTAAGTTAAATATTCTCCTCGGATTTGTGTGTAGCCTGGCAATCAAATCCTACAAAGTTACAAAATACACATACTTGTGTTTAATTACAGTCAAACCCTGTATTAATGACTTTTTTCTTTGAATTTCTATTTATTGGCAACCCTTCTTTAATTACATCAAATTAACATTAAGCTTTTACTAAAGTCAAACCCCTTCCATAAATGAGGAAAAACAAATATTTTTCCAGAAAATAGATGTGAGACAGTTTCAGCTAAAGTCTTCATGAATCATAATAACTGATACTACCCTATAGACAAGTGGGTTATTGAAGTGGTTACTGTAACAGGTTTTACTTTATAATTTCAATGGACATTTAGTATTTGTATAGATATGGTTTCTATAGCAGGTTTTATGTAAAACTAATAATGCCAATTTGTACATGAAATGGTAAGAAGCTGTCTCAATAATCTCAAAACTTACATCTAATGTCAAAAGTCCTTCATTGACTGCTGTGAGTAGTAATGGCAACATGGTTTCTAGTCCCGGATAGCCTGGTGGTGGCTTTTCACTGTTCTTCTCCTCAACAGAATGTGGTGCTTAAAAAATAGTTACTGGTTATAATATTTCAGACTTGTGAGAATTATTTTTATAAATGGAACGCGGTTTGAAAAAATAGTTTATGCGTTTTTAAAGGATTTCTGAAAATTATTCATTCATGATTATTGAAGTTTAATGTATTTCATGCATAGTCATGTGTAATTTATTACATATTGGTCCCAAATACTCAGCCCATTGATATACATGTAAATTTAGACAATATTTAAGACTTGAAAACTGTAAGTTAATTTTGTCCATTTTATTACTATTTAAACCATTGTGTTGAGTGGCTCTTAGTCACTTGTGGTGTCAGGCACTTTTTGTTTTACTGAAGACCAATTACATGAAATCTTCAATCAAACCCAGAGACTATAAAGGTTTTGATGATACTTTTGTAATACATTTTTTAACCCTTTTCTGTCTCTTTCATTTTAAAAGTGACAACAATAAAAAATTATTTAGAATGAATTAGCATCTATTAGTTACCATGGTCTGTTGCAAAACAGTCAATGATGTCCATGTTTTCCCATAATGCATCTTGGTCCTCTTTTGTACAAAGGGGTGGTTTGACTTGACCTCTGGCATGACCTATAGTGTCAAGGTCAGCTGAGGTTAAAAACAAATGATGAGGTGCTACTTCACAAGTTACTGGCAATCCTCTTTCCTTAGCAGTTCTTACAATCATTATCTATCAACAGAACATGAAGCATGTTTCTATTAGATACTTTACCACATCTTACGTTTCTATTAGATATTTTACCACAATCGTTACGTTTCTATTAGATATTTTACCACAATCGTTACGCTTCTATTAGATATTTTACCACAATCGTTACGTTTCTATTAGATATTTTACCACAATCGTTACGTTTCTATTAGATACTTTACCACAATCATTACGTTTCTATTAGATATTTTACCACAATCGTTACGCTTCTATTAGATATTTTACCACAATCGTTACGTTTCTATTAGATATTTTACCACAATCGTTACGTTTCTATCAGATATTTTACCACAATCGTTACGTTTCTATTAGATACTTTACCACAATCGTTACGCTTCTATTAGATACTTTACCACAATCGTTACGTTTCTATTAGATATTTTACCACAATCGTTTCGCTTCTATCAGATATTTTACCACAATCGTTACGTTTCTATTAGATATTTTACCACAATCGTTACGTTTCTATTAGATATTTTACCACAATCGTTATGTTTCTATTAGATATTTTACCACAATCGTTACGTTTCTATTAGATACTTTACCACAATCGTTACGTTTCTATTAGATATTTTACCACAATCGTTACGTTTCTATTAGATATTTTACCACAATCGTTACGTTTCTATCAGATATTTTACCACAATCGTTACGTTTCTATAGATATTTTACCACAATTGTTAATTGGTTGGTTGTAATTGGTAAAATATTGTTTATATCACATCAGCCAATTTGTCAGCCATTTCAGAGGAGACAACGGTTCTTTTTAATCTAAAGGATAAACTTTTCTCACTTGTGAATAATCAAGATGAAAGCTTTAACCACTCAGCCAATATTCTTCCCATATAACATTTGTCCATAACAACAATTACCACTTCTGACATTGAATGGAGACAATCAGTAAAGGGGTAGGGATGTGATATTTAATTTGATGGGCAAGTTAAAATATTTATACAATAATGGTACATGTAATTTACATCTGCTAAATATGACAATATCCCATTTCACTTACATCATATAAGCAATCTATTTCTTTATTTATACAAAATGCATCATTTTAAGAATTTCTATAACCTTATAATGGAGATAACCACAAATGCAATTGACAGTCAATTTTCAGGAACTAAAAACAAGTACTGTTACTATCAATCACACATCTCTGACTTGTGAATCTTTGATGTCACAGACAAAAAATGAATAACCAATGTTAACATTGGGTTAACATGTGTATTTTACACTCATAGTGTTATAAATCGTTTGGAGTTACTTTACAGTATTCAAATTCCAAGTTATATTTTTTTCAAAATAAAGTTGATCTACAAATTGTTTTTCTAATTTTTAAACAAGATATAAAACATTGTTAACTCATTATCATATATCCTTATATACCTCAGCTTTTCTTGCTACATGACATATATGAACTGGTCTTTTGTACAACTCAGCCAGTAATATAACAGCTGCTGTATGAGTACCTTCTGCATGGGCACATATAGGCATGTTCTTTGGCCAATATTCAAAATGCTAAAAAATAAAATTTGCTGATGTTCAACACTTAATATTTCTTTATACATACTCTTTCAATGTCTATATTTGAAAATTTTTTTATCTCTATAAAATAAGAACATTTTATAAAGACTCTGTAATAAAGTATAGATAGATATTTTAGCTGTTAAAGTTTGTCTCCTGTGAAAAAAAAAAAACAATATCCAAGTGGATCAGTATCGCTCATCTGTCTAGAAGGCTGTGGTGGTCTACAATTTACAATCCACTTTCACTATTAATACCTTACCTTTATCCACTTTCACTATTAATACGAGGGCACTTCAAAAAGTTTTGAGACTTATTGGCTTCCATAAAATTGTAGTGACACGTATGTAACAAGATACCCGTGATTGAATAGGTAAAATTCAGGGGTGATATACGTATGAAATTTCTTAAAAAAATATTTAGTAATTGAAGAGATATTTGGACTTAAACAAAGGTTAGTCATACACACTAATGATATTTTGATGTAAAATGAAGCCTGAAGAGAAGTCTGAAATAAGAAGCTATATCAAAAACCATTGTGCTTTGTCAATACCAAGTAAACAGATATTGAGTGAACTTAAAATAATTTATGGAGAATCGTCTGTGTCTATAGCAACTGTTTATACATGTAGATTGGTCAAAGTGTTTACAGAAGGGAAAGAAACTGTTAAAGACAACCCCCATTCAGGACGTCCAAAATCGTCATCGTCTGAAAGAAACATTGCTGCTGTTGAAGCCATTGTGAATGAAGACTCTAGGTATACAGTTTCTGATATAGCTTCGTGTCTCAGTATTTCAACGGGGAGTACATATCAAATTTTAACAAAGCACCTGAAATTGAAAAAAGTATGCACACGTTGGGTACCCCATCTTTTAACAAAAGAACAAAAAGCACAACGAGTCAAAAGTTGCAAACATATATTGAAAAAATACAAAAATACTGGTGTTAGGCGATTAAGTGAGTTACTAACAGGAGATGAAACTTGGATACATTATTTTGAGCCCCAAAGAAGGATAAATAATAAGCAGTGGTTGAAAATAGGACGAATCTAGACCTGTAATAGCAAAAAGACTTCAAAGTTCAAAAAAGGTTCTGTACACAGTCTTCTTCAATTCAATTGGTCCTGTTGTTCAGATTCCTTCTCCGCCAGATAAATCTGTCACTGGGATATTTTATAGGGACAAGGTGTTAAAGTCTGTTAAAAAACATTATATTAATTTCCGCCCTAGAACTGGTTTAAGAGGCATACACATCATCCATGATAATGCATCCTCCCACAAGAGTAATGTAGTGCAGCAGTTTCTTCACGATGAAAGAGTAATACAACTTCCACATACCCTATATTCACCAGATCTAAGCTCATGAGACTTTTTCCTATTTCCTACGTTGAAAAAGATGCTCGCAGGCCGTCGGTATAACTCTTGAAGTCAGCTTGGTAGTGCTGTGCATCAGTGTCTAAAGAGGATACCCAAGTTCGACTACTCTGCTGCTTTCAAATTGTGGATTTCTCGGATGGAAAAGTGTATACATGTTAAAGGAGAGTACTTTGAAGGATTAAAATAAAAATTACAAGCAAAATAATGGTTTTTCTTATTTTTCCTCTGTTAGTCTCAAAACTTTTTGAAGTGCCCTTGTACCTTACCTTTATCCACTTTCACTATTAATACCTTACCTTTATCCACTTTCACTATTAATACCTTACCTTTATCCACTTTCACTATTAATATCTTACCTTTATCCACTTTCACTATTAATACCTTACTTTATCCACTTTTACTATTATACCTTACCTTTATCCACTTTCACTATTAATACCTTACTTTTATCCACTTTTACTATTAATACCTTACCTTTATCCACTTTCACTATTAATACCTTACTTTATCCACTTCACTATTAATACCTTACCTTTATCCACTTTCACTATTAATACCTTACTTTATCCACTTTCACTATTAATACCTTACTTTATCCACTTTTACTATTAATACCTTAATCTTTATCCACTTTTACTATTAATTCCTTACCTTTATCCACTTTCACTATTAATACCTTACCTTTATCCACTTTCACTATTAATATCTTACCTTTATCCACTTTCACTATTAATACCTTAACTTTATCCACTTTCACTATTAATGCCTTACTTTTATCCACTTTCACTATTAATATCTTACCTTTATCCACTTTCACTATTAATGCCTTACTTTATCCACTTTCACTATTAATACCTTACCTTTATCCACTTTTACTATTAATACCTTACTTATACCCTTTATCCACTTTCACTATTAATACCTTACTTTTATCCACTTTCACTATTAATACCTTACTTTTATCCACTTTTACTATTAATACCTTATCTTTATCCACTTTTACTATTAATTCCTTACCTTTATCCACTTTCACTATTAATACCTTACCTTTATCCACTTTCACTATTAATATCTTACCTTTATGCACTTTCACTATTAATACCTTACTTTTATCCACTTTCACTATAATATCTTACCTTTATCCACTTTCACTATTAATACCTTACTTTTATCCCACTTTCACTATTAATGCCTTACTTTATCCACTTTCACTATTAATATCTTACCTTTATCCACTTTCACTATTAATGCCTTACTTTTATCCACTTTCACTATTAATACCTTACCTTTATCCACTTTTACTATTAATACCTTACCTTTATCCACTTTCACTATTAATACCTTACTTTTATCCACTTTCACTATTAATACCTTACTTTTATCCACTTTTACTATTAATACCTTATCTTTATCCACTTTTACTATTAATTCCTTACCTTTATCCACTTTCACTATTAATACCTTACCTTTATCCACTTTCACTATTAATATCTTACCTTTATGCACTTTCACTATTAATACCTTACTTTTATCCACTTTCACTATTAATGCCTTACTTTTATCCACTTTCACTTTTAATACGTTACCTTTATCCACTTTCACTATTAATATCTTACTATTAATATCTTACTTTTATCCACTTTCACTATTAATACCTTACCTTTATCCACTTTCACTATTAATATCTTACCTTTATCCACTTTCACTATTAATGCCTTACTTTTATCCACTTTCACTATTAATACCTTACCTTTATCCACTTTTACTATTAATTCCTTACCTTTATCCACTTTCACTATTAATACCTTACCTTTATCCACTTTCACTATTAATTCCTTACCTTTATCCACTTTCACTATTAATAACTTACTTTTATCCACTTTCACTATTAATACCTTACTTTTATCCACTTTCACTATTAATACCTTACCTTTATCCACTTTCACTATTGATACCTTACCTTTATCCACTTTCACTATTAATACCTTACCTTTATCCACTTTCACTATTAATATCTTACTATTAATATCTTACCTTTATCCACTTTCACTATTAATACCTTACCTTTATCCACTTTCACTATTAATACCTTACCTTTATCCACTTTTACTATTAATATCTTACCTTTATCCACTTTCACTATTAATACCTTACCTTTATCCACTTTCACTATTGATACGTTACCTTTATCCACTTTCACTATTGATACGTTACCTTTATCCACTTTCACTATTAATATCTTACTATTAATAAATTACCTTTATCCACTTTCACTATTAATACCTTACCTTTATCCACCTTCACTATTGATACGTTACCTTTATCCACTTTCACTATTAATATCTTACCTTTATCCACTTTCACTATTAATACCTTACCTTTATCCACTTTCACTATTGATACGTTACCTTTATCCACTTTCACTATTGATACGTTACCTTTATCCACTTTCACTATTAATATCTTACTATTAATAAATTACCTTTATCCACTTTCACTATTAATACCTTACCTTTATCCACCTTCACTATTGATACGTTACCTTTATCCACTTTCACTATTAATATCTTACTATTAATATCTTACCTTTATCCACTTTCACTATTAATTCCTTACCTTTATCCACTTTCACTATTAATATCTTACCTTTATCCACTTTCACTATTAACACCTTACCTTTATCCACTTTCACTATTAATATCTTACCTTTATCCACTTTCACTATTAATATCTTACCTTTATCCACTTTCACTATTAATACCTTACTTTTATCCACTTTCACTATTAATATCTTACCTTTATCCACTTTCACTATTAACACCTTACCTTTATCCACTTTCACTATTAATACCTTACCTTTATCCACTTTCACTATTGATACGTTACCTTTATCCACTTTCACTATTAATATCTTACCTTTATCCACTTTCACTATTAACACCTTACCTTTATCTACTTCTGCTGTAATACCTTATCTAAACCCACTTCACTATCAACACCCCATCTTTATCTGTTGTGTCCACTATCATTACCTCCCCTTTTCCTCACTTTCATTGTAAAACCTAATTTATCCACTTTCACTATCAAAACTTAACCTTTTCTCCACTTTCAATGTAAAACTTTATTTATCCACTTCCACTATCAATAATTTATTATCATTAACTTCCTCTCAATATTTTACCTTCATCCAGTCTGTTATATCATCCATTTTCAATGTTGTAAAGGTTTCATTAAGGTACATTTTGAGAGCTGCAGCTTTCTGACCAATCTTGGGTAATGTCTGTGAATTATCTTTACTTGCTCCGACATATATTCCATAATCACAACGAGCACTTTGTCTGGCAAGCTGTAATATAAACAATGTCATAGTCTGTCTGTCACTTTTGGTGAGATCAAGAAGAAAGAATGCTGAAAATCAATTTTTATTCATGAGAATAATTGTTTTACATTATTTTGTGACCTGAGGCAAATGTGATTTCAATTTAATATAAAATATTTTTGGCTAATTTTTGCCTATAAGGCTTAAAGACATCAGAAGGGATTTAAATTAATTGTATAGAAATATAGCTTACTGGATTACATATTACATACAATTATATTTTGTTTTTTTAAATTCTAATAGTTTATCACCCTAACTGCTGTGGTACTTAAATAAAACACAAACAGTACATGAGGTTTTTTTTACAACATACCTTTTGAGTCAGTGAAAATGCTGCCTCATCCGTTGTTGGTGGATGTGTATTGGGCATGGCCAGGATCATTGTAATACCACCTGCGAGAGCTGAGGATGTAGCAGTGTCCCAGTCTTCCTTATGTGTTGCACCTGGTTCCCTAACATGTACATGTACATCTATAAAACCTGTTGTCCAAAAATAATGAAGAGAAAATAAAGAACATGACTAAATATTACACTATATAAGGCTAGATGGTCCAGATTATTATTTTATAAATGTAATAAATTGATATTAAGCATTGCTTGCCACACTTTTAACTAGTACTTCTGTAAGGGCATAAGTGACAAAGTGGTCTAAAGGGATTGCTAACAAATTACAGTGCTTCTCACCACCTAGGTTTGAATTCCACATCAATAGATCCAAGTGTATGTAAGTTTGTCAGTATGTTTATTGAATGTGAAGTTGTTTTTTTTTTGTTTTTTTTTAAATGGGATATGTGGTTTTCTCCACCATTTCAAAACTGACTGTCTCATTAAAAGTAAAAGAATCTTGACTCGAGCGTAAAACACCTTCATTCAACTTCACTTCTTTGATTTGAAGATTTGATATCCATGATGTTATAATCAAATGTTTTAAAAATAAAACAGTATAATACCAAAACTATAAGTAACACAAACAACCTTGAGGTAAATAATCAAAAGGTCAATAAGGTTCACCAGTATACCATGTGTTGTCATTAATGTGCATTATTTCTAATAGACATAGAATTGCATCTTTTTTGAAAAAGGAAAATCATTTGGGAAATTGTCATGATAATGTTTTCAATATCAAAAGTAAAAAAATGTCTCCAAAATATTATAAGATATCACAAGGTACAAGAGTCAGCCTGTTGATGAGATACTTTTGACTGTTTCTAATCGTTGATCTAAAGTTCTTAATATCATTTCAACATTTATCTTACTTTTTTCAACAGTATTTGAGGACTTTTCAGTACTTACCTGGAAGTCTAACAGCTCTGTGTGAGGATATACAATCAACATGTGTCTTCACTGGTGGAGGACATACCTGGAAGTCTAACAGCTCTGTGTGAGGATATACAATCAACATGTGTCTTCATTGGTGGAGGACATACTTACCTGGAAGTCTAACAGCTCTGTGTGAGGATATACAATCAACATGTGTCTTCATTGGTGGAGGACATACTTACCTGGAAGTCTAACAGCTCTGTGTAAGGATGTACAATCAACATGTGTCTTCACTGGTGGAGGACATACTTACCTGGAAGTCTTACAGCTCTGTGTGAGGATATACAATCAACATGTGTCTTCACTGGTGGAGGACATACTTACCTGGAAGTCTTACAGCTCTGTGTGAGGATATACAATCAACATGTGTCTTCACTGGTGGAGGACATACTTACGTGGAAGTCTAACAGCTCTGTGTGAGGATATACAATCAACATGTGTCTTCATTGGTGGAGGACATACTTACCTGGAAGTCTAACAGCTCTGTGTGAGGATATACAATCAACATGTGTCTTCATTGGTGGAGGACATACTTACCTGGAAGTCTAATAGCTCTGTGTGAGGATATACAATCAACATGTGTCTTCACTGGTGGAGGACATACTTACCTGAAGTCTAACAGCTCTGTGTGAGGATATACAATCAACATGTGTCTTCATTGGTGGAGGACATACTTACCTGGAAGTCTAACAGCTCTGTGTGAGGATATACAATCAACATGTGTCTTCACTGGTGGAGGACATACTTACCTGGAAGTCTAACAGCTCTGTGTGAGGATATACAATCAACATGTGTCTTCACTGGTGGAGGACATACTTACCTGGAAGTCTAACAGCTCTGTGTGAGGATATACAATCAACATGTGTCTTCATTGGTGGAGGACATACTTACCTGGAAGTCTAACAGCTCTGTGTGAGGATATACAATCAACATGTGTCTTCACTGGTGGAGGACATACTTACCTGGAAGTCTAACAGCTCTGTGTGAGGATATACAATCAACATGTGTCTTCACTGGTGGAGGACATACTTACCTGGAAGTCTAACAGCTCTGTGTAAGGATGTACAATCAACATGTGTCTTCACTGGTGGAGGACATACTTACCTGGAAGTCTAACAGCTCTGTGTGAGGATATACAATCAACATGTGTCTTCACTGGTGGAGGACATACTTACCTGGAAGTCTAACAGCTCTGTGTGAGGATATACAATCAACATGTGTCTTCATTGGTGGAGGACATACTTACCTGGAAGTCTAACAGCTCTGTGTGAGGATATACAATCAACATGTGTCTTCACTGGTGGAGGACATACTTACCTGGAAGTCTAACAGCTCTGTGTGAGGATATACAATCAACATGTGTCTTCACTGGTGGAGGACATACTTACCTGGAAGTCTAACAGCTCTGTGTGAGGATATACAATCAACATGTGTCTTCATTGGTGGAGGACATACTTACCTGGAAGTCTAACAGCTCTGTGTGAGGATATACAATCAACATGTGTCTTCACTGGTGGAGGACATACTTACCTGGAAGTCTAACAGCTCTGTGTGAGGATATACAATCAACATGTGTCTTCACTGGTGGAGGACATACTTACCTGGAAGTCTAACAGCTCTGTGTGAGGATATACAATCAACATGTGTCTTCATTGGTGGAGGACATACTTACCTGGAAGTCTAACAGCTCTGTGTGAGGATATACAATCAACATGTGTCTTCACTGGTGGAGGACATACTTACCTGGAAGTCTAACAGCTCTGTGTAAGGATGTACAATCAACATGTGTCTTCACTGGTGGAGGACATACTTACCTGGAAGTCTAACAGCTCTGTGTGAGGATATACAATCAACATGTGTCTTCACTGGTGGAGGACATACTTACCTGGAAGTCTAACAGCTCTGTGTGAGGATATACAATCAACATGTGTCTTCATTGGTGGAGGACATACTTACCTGGAAGTCTAACAGCTCTGTGTGAGGATATACAATCAACATGTGTCTTCACTGGTGGAGGACATACTTACCTGGAAGTCTAACAGCTCTGTGTGAGGATATACAATCAACATGTGTCTTCACTGGTGGAGGACATACTTACCTGGAAGTCTAACAGCTCTGTGTGAGGATATACAATCAACATGTGTCTTCATTGGTGGAGGACATACTTACGTGGAAGTCTAACAGCTCTGTGTGAGGATATACAATCAACATGTGTCTTCACTGGTGGAGGACATACTTACCTGGAAGTCTAACAGCTCTGTGTGAGGATATACAATCAACATGTGTCTTCACTGGTGGAGGACATACTTACCTGGAAGTCTAACAGCTCTGTGTGAGGATATACAATCAACATGTGTCTTCATTGGTGGAGGACATACTTACCTGGAAGTCTAACAGCTCTGTGTGAGGATATACAATCAACATGTGTCTTCACTGGTGGAGGACATACTTACCTGGAAGTCTAACAGCTCTGTGTGAGGATATACAATCAACATGTGTCTTCACTGGTGGAGGACCTTGTAACCTACGCAAGGCCTAAAATCATATAAGATAACAAATTAAGTATTCTGAAAGTCAGACAAATTGCGATAAAATATCTAAATAAGAGCTGATTTAAATTTTTTTTATAAGTTTTGTGGAACGTTTTGTAATAAGACTTTCAAATATGAAGGAAGCCACAATTCCAGTTGAATTTAAAATGTTGTTATTTGTAAATATAAATGTGAATATCTTTTTAATCCCACTAACTCGTGTATTTCAATAGCATTTTGAGGGTGAAAATTATACTTTTTCTGCATTTTTCTTAAATAAATCTTCATAAAGAAGCCTATTGTTACCAAGTGGTCTCAACTACATGTATGTGCCTTTACATCACAGTACCTCTTACTACTTATGTTTGAATACCACTTAGGTGGGTCCTAGTGACAAAAAGTTTGTTAGTTGGCTTGTCAAAATTAGGTAGTTTTCTCCAGGCACTCAGGTTTTCTTGTTAGATCAATTCTGCAATTATGCAGCCTCTTAAGAGTTCTTTCATTCTTCAGTTGACCTAATGACCTCTTTATTATTTTTATCCAACATGACTCAAATACATATTTGGCCTAGTTTATTCCAAATAGGTTTGATAAAGACAAGAAATAAACTGAGATTTTTAAATTCTAAACAATGAATAGTCATCAAAGCCAAATGATTGATGATTCAGGATAGACAATGACTGATCACAAAAGATCACTTGAGCACTTTGAGCTTGGGTGAGATGTCAAAACATTTACCTCAACAAACAACTTTGTACATTTAACATCTGTAATGAGAGGCACGGAATAATCTACAGCCATTCTTCTTGTTTTGTATCCCTGGGTGACAAACGACGATGCTCTGTAAGATCCAGCATTTCTAAGAGGCAGATTTATAACAAGATCAAATTTATTTTCTGACAAATAATCTGCAATGGTTCTCTGTTCACCTCCATTTTTACATTCTCCTGTATCTTCATATGGCCAATCCACTGGTTTTACCTGTAAACAAGAAATAGTCTTATTTTACCAAATGAAAAGATACACGATTTCAGAATGTTATATTGTCTTTATTTATAGACATCCTGAAAATTCATGAAACTCAAGGACATACTGTTTTTTTTTTTCCTTTAATTTTAAAATAAACTGAAAAACTAGAGAACAAGAGACCCAACCCCCCACCCCTCCAACATCTCCAATTGACCTTGTGAAGTTAACTCTTGACATACATGTACATACCCAAATGTGGCACATGACACACTGTCTCATGCTGGTATTTGTGTCAAGTTTGATCAATATCCACACACAGATATGAAAGTTATTGAGTGTACAAGATTTTACAGGATAGACAGACAGAAATGTTAATTTATTATAGGTATTATAATTAATTAAAATCATTTTACAGCTGATGTCATCAAATAAAAGCTTTCATAAAATTTCAATACTGTAAAACCTGTATATAAACACAGCCCAGGAGACTTTATAAACCGATGTCTGTGTTTCTGGTTGAAATTTAAAGCAAAGAGATCTTAAAACACTGTCTACATAACTTGTGGTCTTCATATTTAGAGGTTCTTTTGGGTAAAAAAAAAACAAAAAGACATTAAAAGCAGTCTTAAAAAAATAAACTCTTGACTGGGACATCAAATATGGTAATTTCACTCTACTACACTCAAAGAGAGACAACTCATATTTCTTATTTGTATCTATTATATGATATTGACAATTTGATGTAATGTATAACATGTGACATTTTTAAATGAAAAAAAATCAAGTACAACAGTAAAAAAACCCACTATCATTAACATAAATTTTGATTAGTTTATTGAGTCAAGTTATATCGAGTTAAACAGTTCTAGAATGGAAGAATGGAAGAGAAAACCAGAGTTATAGATGTAATCCACTGACCTTGACAAGCAAACTGATAAACCTTCTCACAGGATCTGCCAAAGTGGCATTTAGTGTTAGATGTTGACGGGCATAGTGATCCATCAGTGGACTCTTAAGACCACATAGCCACTGAAGCCCAAAAAGTTGATGAACAAGTGATAAAATCAGTAGCATCCGTCATTCTTTATTGTATGATTATTGTTAAGCAGTAATTTTTTTTACCTGTACACCATGTTCACTATAGAAATCTGCTGTCCCCATACTGGCATATAAAGTGTAGCCAAGATTCACTAAGGCTTTGATAGTAGGTAGTAACTCATTCTTGTACTGTAATAATTAATAAACAATGAAAAATACTTCAATTTTTGTATAGTATGATTATGCAGAAATGAAATGTGGACAATGTGATCAATCTAGTAGAGATTATTGCACCTCTGTTCCAAAAATAATAAATTTGGCCCTCAAAAATGGGACAACCATTGACAATTCTTTTCTCAAGGTCTGTGTCTACATTTCTGGATTTAACCCTGTCCAGGCCAGCCATGTTTATTTATTTCTTTATCAAGTTTTGATAATACAAGTTATGAAATTTATGTTAGCTTAAATTTAAATCTCATTGCAAAGGACAAACATTGTGATTATTGAAAATAACCCTTAAATATATATGTATGTGCCAAACACAAAAAGTATTTAACATTTCATACTCTTTATAATAGTATATTGTCATGTGGTGTACTTAATATGTGAATGTTTTCCTTATAAACTTTGTACTACTATAGTACTAGCTATCTTGAGTAATATAGCCTCTTTGTCTTCTTCCCAAGACAACAATTTTGTGTAACTGTTTTCTCTAGAAACAATAGTAATGTTTATATATTACAAACCTTAAAACTTCCTATTGATATCAAAATGTTTTTCTTTGGTATTTTAAATCCAGTGCTTATTTGAGCTTTGAGATAAGCTTCATAACGATTCTCTCCAAAACAAGCCACCTCTCCTGTGCTGGCCATTTCTACTCCCAGCAGGACATCTGCTCCTTGTAAACGTGAAAATGAAAACACAGGGACCTGGAAAAGCAAACAGATAATTCTAATGGTGCTTCTATGTAATGTGAAAAAGCTTGTGGATATATTGTATACATGTTACCTGCATTTCTAAACTGTATATAAAAAAAGATTTTTCTGATTTCTTAAAATTTTACTTCTTACTTATTGCTCATGATGTCCAACAAGTTTCAACAAAATCCAGTGGATTAGCCAGAGATAGAGGTACAAACTTTCAATATTCAAAATCCAAGATTTCAAATTAATTGCCTACAATTTCAAATTTTTGTCACCAATGAAATTGGGATTGAGATCGAAATTAAATAATTCAATCTAGGTTTCTTACAAACCAAAGAAAAAAAAAGTGAAAAATACAAAAACGAGTATGTGCCAAACACTTAAACTGTAAGAAGTTTTTAATATATTTGTAGTCAGTTAATAACTAAACTCTCCAAAAGACATACATGCAACAAGAATTTTATGCTTCTGAATCAGTTACCAATGGTCAGTCAATGCTAACCCTAGAGATAAAAATATACAATTGTAATTTTATGTAAGTGTTACCTTGACAGCCACTTTTCCACAACCATATAGAACATTTATTGGCTCCACAGATTCCCCCATGATAACACGAGTAGCCGTAGCGATAAAATCATGATCCAGTGCCTTTGATACAAACGGAAACGACCTTGATACTCTGACATTACACTCTATGACCTTTAACTGATTATCCTGAAATAAGAAAAAAAAAAATTATTATGACAATTATTTTATAATTCATATCAAATCCTATTTTAAATAATATAGGCATAGAAAAGATATCTTACATGTATAATAATAATCATCATAATTTTGCATTTTCCAATATCAAAAAAAAAAAAAGAAAAAAAAAGACACATTGTTTCTTTATCTTGAGAACACTTACTCTTATCTGAAAATCAGGGTAAGAGAACCTAATGAATATACATGTACTTGTATAGTAGCTAAACACTAGTGAGCTTTGTTACATTTATTAAACAAAAAGTTCTCACCTTAGCAATCAGTTGTAAGTTAAATGGTCCAGTAACCTCCAGGGCTCTCCCTATAGCACAACAAATCATTTTTATTTTTGCTAAGGTTTCCTCATTTAGATCTTGTGGGGGTGTTACAAGTGTTGCATCCCCTGAATGCACACCTGCATTTTCCACATGTTCTGACACAGCCATACAAATAACTTCACCATCACAGGCTACAGCATCTACATCTATCTCCTAGAATTGAAAAAAATTAATAAAGATGGAATAATGTTGTATAATGCCCTAGTCGATTTTTTTCACATACAACAAGGCCATCACTTTCGGGATGATGGAGGAAATCGGAGTATGAGTAGAAAACTAACAATCTTCTGTAAGCCAACTGACAAACTTTCTCACACTAAAATCTGCCAGAGTGGTATTTAATCCTAGGTATTGAGAGGTTATGTTATTGGTAAGCATGTGACCACTCAATCAACAAGTCCAGTCAAGTATTTTTACAATTACAGTAGAACTTCGATAACTCGAAGTGCTCGGGACTGGGCTGGGGACTTCGAGTTATCGGGGTGTTCGAGTTATCGAAGTTGAAGGATGATGTCCACGAATGGTGTCACCTTAATATATGTTTCCGCTATAGAAATCTTGATGTTTTAAACAGTTACCTGTATTCGAATGTAAAAAAAGTAAAAGATAATTTTTAAAGAAAATATAATAAATAATTTTTAAAGAATTGATATTGACGGTAAAAGCGTGCGAAACGTGTTATTTTATTTTAAGATCATGTTATATACGAACAACGAAATCGGAAATCAGATATATGTACATATTTATCAAAATGCTTAATTTTTACATTCGTTAGACAATACGAACAGAAAGTAAATGAAATTATAAAGCAGTGCAATAAGTCATTTAAGATTTTAATGGAGTCGTGAGTACAACTGAGTTAGTCGTTTTAATTAAGCTTGGAGATCTCAAGTCAAAAGTAATCGACCGCGGCATATTAATTGGTTTCTTTTATTAGAGTAGGGGATTAGCGTTCATGTTAGGCTTAATTGTCCGTGACGGTACTGAATATTAATCCGTTAATTGATACTAATTAATACGGTAGATAACAAGAACTACTCGGTTCATTTCTCTACTATAACAGTAGCCTAATTACCGATATGTGATTTCTCCATTGATCATACATTGTTACAAAAAATTCGAGTTTTTGAAGTTTATTTTAATAGATTTTTAAACTACAGACCAAATTTTTACTTCGAGTTATCGGGGGTATTCGAATTATAGAAGTTTGAGTTATCGAAGTTTTCTTAATATAGTTTATATAGAAAACCAGTCGGGACAAAATAAAGACTTCGAGTTATCCATGGTATTCGAGATATCGAAGTTTGAGTTATCGAAGTTCTACAGTAATTCAAAGTGGCTAATTCACAGATGATAGAGGAATCTTGGAACAAACAACGAACAATTTCAAGGTCAGTTTGACCATAATCTAAGTCTTATTCCAAAATCACTGTAGAACTAATAGGTCAATTAATGTCTTCAATACTTGGTAAGCAAATATTACCTTGGCTTCCAGTATAAACTTTGATATAACTACTGGGCAGTCTTTAGATACAGCACTGGCTTGAGACAGGTATGTCTCCAGATCATGATTGGAATGTGCCACATTCATGGCGGCACCACTCAAAACATATGACGGTCTCACTAGACAAGGATAGCCCACTTCTTCAGCAAACTGTTTGGCTGACTAGTAAAAATGAAAAATAAAAAGTTGTTAACATGCAAAATAAGAATTCTGAACCACTTCGAATTTGACAGACTTGCATTTAAATTTCATGACAACTTTTCTGCCATTTTTGTACAAAACCCTAAAGAACATGCAATAAAATTTTAGTACTTTTAATCTTACTTGACCCTAGTCATAACAGTATACAGCCATATACATCTGTTACTACCATATTAGACCTCTAAACAAAATAAAACAATGCTGCTAAGGGGATTTTACATCTTGCTTTTCTGTATACAACATAATAAATCAGCATGTACATCACTGAGTGTAAACATTACTGTTTTTTCAACATGACAATTCTCCAAAGTGGCAACATATTCCATAAACCTCCATACAATATTGCCTGTGTTTAGCTGCAGACTTAATTTTCAAGGTTTGGTCTCTGCATGCAAGTTTTACAGTCCTGAAAAATGGACCAAAGACTCAAATGGCTTTCTGAAAATGCTGAAAAGTGTGGGAAAAAAGTTCCTAAATGTTTTGAAAAAGTGTCAATTTTGCAAGATGGAATGGTTGATCTTTGCATGCCATTTGTACAGTCCTGAAATAGTTTTATATTTAACTTGCCTCAAGTGTACTTAGTTCTTTCCATTTAGGTTGACTAATACCCATGTTATCTAACATTCTAGAGAACTTAAACCTGTTCTCTGCATTGTCAATAGATTCTGGTGATGTCCCCAATATCTTTGCCTGTAAATTATATATATGTACATGTATAAATTGTTATGACTATATGGAGCAAAATTTTGGAGAACAACCAAATATGACTGTGAAAGCAACATTCGAAAACATCTGCCTTGAAAAGGTATACATATTTTGTGGCCAAATCAGATCTCCAACAACAATATGTACAAACTAACCACACACTAGAAAAGCAATTAGAAAAAGACCCTGAAAATGGCCATGGGTGGTTTAGCCAAACTTTGAATCAAATCCAGTACCTTCCCTTTAGTAGTGGGAAACTTTTTTTCAATTCAACTACATGTATCTTAAATCAAAATCACCTGGTTCCATCCTGTTGCTTAGCCACCTCTGACAGCTGCACACAATGCAAAATGAACAGAAAAGAGAAAAATGCAGCATTTGACCAAATACTTGAACCATGGACCTTTCTGATAATACTGAACACTCTACTTATTGAGCTGGTCAGCCACTTATTTGAGTTTGGCCAATTAGAATTTAAAAATGTTATCTTCAAGACATTTGCAATTTAGTGTGTCAAAAAATGTTATTTGTAACGAGATTGTGGAAAGAACAGTAACTACAAATTTAAAAATCTTGGTCAGACCCAGCCTGGGTTTGAACCCTGACCTCCCACATACAAAGCGAGCACTCTACTGAGCTACCATAGTGGTATTTATTCCAATGAGAATTACTGTTCATGGTAAAGTGTTTTCATACCTGTTGTCTATGTAGATCCATAGCTATGTTGTTTGGTAGTTGACCTCCAACAGATAAAATAATACCATCTGGGTTCTCCATACAATATATATCCATCACCACCTGAAAATAATTTTCATTATATTTAAATCATATCAATCTTATGATAATAATAACTTCATTTTAGCAAGTAACATGATAATTTGCACAAAACTGATTGTTTACCTACATAAGTTCTATTTCATATAGTTTTTTGGCATTTCTTGACAACGTCAATATGTCCTTGACAGCATGGTACTGTTTTTTTCCAGATGTATTCTATACTCTGATGTGTGCCTTAGAAATGGTTATCTCCCCTTGAAGAGTCTGCCATTTGTAAACAACACGACATCTTGTTTTGTAGCTAAGAATATAGATATGATAGAGCAAGATATGAATTTTGATTTCCATGGGAATAATTTGTCTCTTTTATTTCAAAAATGACTCTCTGTATTATAACCTATAGTGTCATGTCATGTACTAAAAACATTATTTTTCCCCTCAGGAACTGTATTACCATAGTATAGTGCTTAAGCCTACTCTAATGTCCAAATACCGACAGCCTAAATATAAGTTAGAGAATCTTGACTGGAATGTTAAAAGCAATTACTCTACCTAAATCAGTCAGAAAATTGTGAATCAATGTAAGCCAATCAGAACTGTATAGATTTAGAACAGATTAAATGTCCACAACACCAGGCTTACTGTATGGTATTGTCTACAGCTATAGGTGAAGCTGTAAAACAAATATAGCTTTGAAATTATTCAATATATGGGTTCTTTATGTAAGGTTTTACTGTATGTAATCTTTAACATTGAGGAATCTTACAATGTGCTCCAAGTTGCATAGTAAATATATGTACTTGAAATTTGTGACCAAATATTGCATTTTGTGACTACAAATTTTCAGATAGTTGCCATCATTACAAAATCAGGAAACTGGAAATTTTGTCCATTCTTGATTATAACAATCAGCCTTATCCTCAAAAATATTAGCTAAGTGCTTGAAAATGAAGAAGGTATCTCTATAATTAAAATTTTGTAAAAGTACTCATATGGTTACCAAGTGCTCCCACTTGGCATACTGCTGTACCAGAAGTAAATGTGTATAAAACTAAATTCTTCAGCATTTGTTGCTGGCACATTTTAAAATGTTATATGTATCTTTCACATCTTTAAACCAACAGGACTTTTCTTACACAAATTAGGAATTTATAAAGATGGACAGAAAAGAGATTTTCATCAACATTTACAATACTTGTCTTTGTGAGACATTGCTGACAGTTAAATGAGACTATTGTCATTGTTAACTTAAAATGTGCTGATGCAAATCCTTTGTGTATTCAACAGAATATCAGATCAAAGATGAGACGTTAACCCCCTTTGAGACCATGCAAATAGTAACAGAGAATAAGTTTAAGTTTTAATTAAGAAAAAAAAATAATTCAACCTACAGAACAATGGGGGGGGGAGAGAGATGAAAAATGTCAAACTGTATTGGGATTTTTATTTCTGTAATTGGGGAAAAAATTACTAATATGCATCAGAATTTCAACAGTAAATAAAGAACAGGAAAGTTTTGACTAATCATTAAGAATTTATAGACATAATAAACACGTACCTCAAATGATATCTCATCAAAATAAAGTCTGTCACACATATCATAATCTGTACTAACTGTCTCTGGGTTGTAATTCACCATTATTGTTTTATATCCCATCTGAAATCCAATATTTTAATGTTAATTACATCATTCTGTGTTTGTAAAAGTAAACTTTGAACATTTTTTGTGTTCACAAACAAAAATTTGTTTTTAAAGAGAAGGTCAAAGTTCAAGACTGTAGTGTAAAAATGAAAAATAAATTTTCTTAATATAAACAACACATATAACAATTATACATTTTGTAAATAATCCATAATTGTTGTGCCAGCTTTTTAAATTCCAAATTACAGAAATTCCTTCTTATAACAGCTAGCGTAATTTTCAATATTCAAGACATTTTTACTAACATGTATAATGTTCAGTTTATTATATGCTCATACCTACTGACAAGCTGTATGATAAAATTAACAGCACATTAGCACCTCCAACCACCCACCTGTCCAAGTTGCCAGATACAGATGACTACACACAATCACTAACATGTTCAAATAAGCTGACTACAACCAGCAACTACATGTACCTGTTCAAGTACCTGTTAAAGTTGCCAGGCACAGTTGACTGCATACTATAAAATACCTGTCCAAGTTGTCTGAATTAATTGACAGCACACAAGCACCTAACTGCACAATTGACTGTACATCATCACTAATCTGTCCAAGTTGCCAGATACTGCTGACTAAACAACAGCAGTCAGCTGTCCAAGTTTCTAGATACAGTGAACTACAAACCATCATTTACCTGTCAAATTTGCATGATACAGCTGATTGCACATTTGCAATACAGATAAAGTTGATTACACACCAGCACTGTCAATATTGTTGACTTCAATGTTTACTGCACACTAGCACCCACATAACAAGGTTGTCCGATACTCAGTTAACTGCAAACCGACACCTTCATTTCAGTTATCTGATACAGTTTTCTGACACAAAAACTTACCTAATAAAACTTTCTGATACAGTTTCATACAAACCAGCACCTAGCTGTATGTTGTCTGCTAGGTAGTAAATAGCACACCCACACCAGGGGTCCGGAAACGGTCATATTTGCCAGACATGTCCGACAAAAAATATTTTTGTCCGATGTGAAAAATCACTTGTCGGACATTTTTAGTTAATAATAGAATTCAGTTAATCGGACATAAAAAATATGTTTGTCGGTCATTATTTTACTTGATGATTGTTTGCTATCACCTGTCAATAAATACTACAGATATAATGATTAGGCTTTTGTTTATTAATCAGTTAGAATCCATGGTCTCAATCCGTTCCTTTTGTTTCATCGTCCAAACCTTCATTAATTTTGTTGTTAAGTTGTTTATTAAGTAATTACATCATTTGACAGACAGAAGCCATAAACAGCTGATTACGAGGGTTGATCCTTGAAGGTCATGGTTGTCAAGACTATTATCAAAGAGGTTCCAAGCGGGATGTCAAATAAGACTACAAAGCGCATCGTATGGTCTTTGCAAACTGTTTAGTTATAAATAAATAATTTAAAAAGTCTGAATACAAACAAAGAGGTCTTGAAATGAGGTTCAGTAAAGTTTGTTTTTTTTCTTTTTTGCTTTACACAGCATCAGTGGTACGTTTGCTTTGAAAAAATGTCCGACACCCCAGTCAAAGTTTTCCAGAGCCCTGACCCACACCTACCTGATCAATTTGTCTGATATTAGTAAACTGCACACCAGCATGTATCTCTCAAATTGTCTAAAACTTTATTAACTGCACACCATTACCTACATGTACCTGTCTAAGTTGTCTGATATGGCTAACTGCACACCATTGCCTAACTGTCTAAGTTGTCTGATATGGCTAACTGCGCACACCATTACCTACCTGTCTAAGTTGTCTGATATGGTTAACTGCACACCATTACCTTCCTGTCTAAGTTGTCTGATATGGTTAACTGCACACCATTACCTACCTGTCTAAGTTGTCTGATACAGTTAACTGCACACCAGTCAAACTCCACACTACTTCCAATACGATAAACACCAGAACCAATAACCATGATAAAGTTTCCTGGAAATTCTAGGTCATTGTCCGAGGCATTATAGGTCAAGTATAAATAGTTAGTCTGAGCTGGCCATTCAGCTGCCACTGTATCAATCTGCTTTACATATGGTGTTATTCCATGTTCATAACGGGCTTTTCGGATGACCAAACTAGTGCTGAAATGTTAAACATAAAATGATAACATTTTACAGGTACAGATTTAAAAAATATCGATTTATTTAAGCAAAAATTAAATCAAGAGAACAGATGTACAAAAAATTATTTAGTAATAGATTTTATCTTCCAGGATGGCATTCGCCTTCAGAATCTGAAAGTCTCACAATGTTGCCTTATTTTTGCATTTTTTGGGCACAACACAAATTAGATGATTACAAGCCATCTTGAATTGTCAATGAACTTTTTGTCTAGTGCACCCTTACAAATCACCCCTTGCTTTGAATCACAATACATCATTTTGCAGATGTTTCCAATTCTTGCCAATTCAGTTTTAGTTTAACCTAAATCATGTTAGTAATTCAAGGCATAACAAAACTGTAAACACTGATCTGACGAAGGGTGGTAGTAACGGGTCATGTTTTACACACATTTTTTAACTTATACTAACTAAATTCTGTAAATGTATTAATTTCACAGGGTCAAATTTTCACAGTTTTTAAATTTCTGACCTTTTCGCGGGATGTAACATTTGTGGATTTATGAAACAGAAAATAAGATCAAAGATCCTGACACCGACTATAACACATTTGACAACAAATACAATAATGAAACAGACTATAGATTGTAGTATATCGGCGATTGTATATTGTGTTTTACTTACTAGTGAACGGTTGATTGAGCTCTATGAATTGATTAAATTGATTAACATCAAAGGTGGATAGCAATAGCTCATCTGAGCTTTCAGCTCAGGTGAGCTAAAAATTGAATATACATTGCGTACAAGATCTTGTATTAAAAACCATGTTCATAAGGAATGGAAAAGTTGCATGTCATTGATTCAACTGTATCCTACATGGATATTCAATGGATATATGGGATCAGTACAGTAATGAGAAGTACATAAATAAAATTTGGAATCCGTGATAATGGATTGGATAAAGTAAATAGCAAAATACATTAATTGTTAATTCTGAACAAGTATTTATTATACAAATAAACAACATATCACAGCTGTCACATGCCTGGTAAAAACTTTAGTCTACCCAACACACCAAATACGGTTCCAGTTGGCCCAGTGGTTTCAGAGGAAAAGATTTTCAAAGAATTGATTAAATATTACACCTCATTTGCATAAATCGTTAAAATCGGGTCAACGAAAAATTTCTCTGAAAAACCTGTTATATATACCGGTACTCTCTACATTTTAAATTTGAACAAAAACAGTTAAAAAATGATTCAACAATAGCTATCTATGTGTTTTTGCTATTTATAGTAACAACGGCCATCTTGGATGTCAGGCAGGATTGCAAACTTTAGTCTACCAAACCTTAGGACCTTCCACACCGAATTCGGTCCCAATTGGCCCAGTGGTTTCAGAGAAGAAGATTTAAGTTTAAGCACACACGCAAGCACACACACTTGCACGCAAAACCATGTTAAAGCTCAGCTGGCTATAGCCAGTTGAGCTAAAAACCGATAAATAATTACAAAACTTTAATAATGATTACCTGGATTGGATATTATTGAAGTTTGTTTAAGTGAATAAAATTAACTTTAATAATGATTACCTGGATTGGATATTATTGAAGTTTGTTTAAGTGAATAAAATTAACTTATAACCTTAGAAAATAGGTCTAGGTCAACCAGTTTCATTAATTAAGAAGTGCTACATCCCTGCCAAGTACCAATTCCATTGATGTATTGGTTTTTAACAAAAGGTCATTTCAGAAAAAAAATTGCAGATGAAAAGATTATGAATGTCAAAAATTGCATTTAAATTGGGAGCATCCATCATTTTATCTGCTCATTTTCTTATCAAACAGCAATCTGTATTGTCTATTAATCCTACCTTTCAACAGCTCTGGCTATCTGTTCATCACAAAATCCTAGTTGTTTACCCATTAAGAAAGTATCTCTTGGAATATCAGTAACCTGTAAACATTAAAACCACAATTACAAATAACAATTACAAATAGCAATGCAATTATGAAAGATGTATAAAAAACATATTATTGTTCTTTACATTGTATTCTCTATATTACACATTTTCATATAAATGTATTATAATACCTCAATTATAAACACAGTAAATTAGATGAACACAATCACATGACCAGGATAGAAAAATTGTTTCCTTCTTATGTCTACCATTTTCCTTATTCAATCAAGTTTCTTTGTAATATTCTAAATTTCAGGTCACCAAAATAATATCACAATCATGCACCATCACAAAAAGAAAATTTGTGTTAAGGCTGTAGCAATTATATCTGGCAAGAACAAAGGGAAATGGTGACCTAAAATAATTGATTTATTTATTGATTTCAAAGGGGTTTAATATCTAAGTCAAGAATATTGAGACGTCACCAACTAAAGGTGAAGTGGCTGAAAATTTTAGCTTTGTAGTGCGCTTAGGGCAATTTTGCAGGAAGGGTTCTTTTGCATGCCATGCCTGCTGTGACATGGAATATCAGTTTTTAAGGTCTTCTCTGAAGGACCCACTGACTTTCATTTCTTAATCTGAGTGCTAGGTGAAAGAGTATCACTGCCAATTTTTAAATCTTGGTCAGACCTAAAGCCTGGACCTCCCACAAACAAAGAAAGCACTCTACCAACTGAGCTACCTTTGTGGTGCACCCCAAAATGATAACAAAAACTACACATTCATTGCGAAGAATTGCAATAATATATACCAACAAGAGACTTAAAAGAGCCTGTATTGCTCACTTGCCCCACCCCTTTTTTTCAACCCCCTTTCCCCCCCTCCCCCCCCCCCCCCAAAAAAAAAAAAAAAAAAAAAAAAAACCACGTACATGTTTATTAAATTATTCAAACTTTATCACAGTTATCCAAATGACAAATCGAGAAACTTAAGCATGATTTTTCACAATAATAAAATTTGTTGTAAAAACCTGTTACATGTTAAGAGTATTCCGAGTTGTGCTTTCTTTTTTTTTTTCAAAATTAACAAAACCAATATACCATACATACAGGATCATTGTATTGTAAAATCCACTGGGGATACTTTAGACTGGTTGCTATAGACAAATGGATTTTATATATATAAATAACTTGTAACATTCACATTTATAAAAATATATTATCTGACTCTTAGTAATTTACCAATGTGCATGTACATGTATATAACAACTTATATAAAAATAATTACTCCTAATTAATTGTCTCTCCATACAAACCTTTATACTAAGATATGGTTAAAGTTGGGTGATACTGTTTTACACTCTAGTCAGTATTCTTTCACTTACATAAAAGTAATCATTTCTGGGATGGTAGAAAAAACTACCAACCTTTGGCAAGTAATCTGACAAACCTTCTAATATTAGAATCTTTCTGAGTAGGATTCAAATCTGGGAAAAGATGCTTAATCCATAAGTGTATGTTTTAGATCACTCAGCTAGGAACAACACATATACATGTATCTCTTATTTTTGCTTGTTTCTTGTGAGACAATAGCTAAATTCATCCATAAAACTTGTATGACAAGGTCCAAAAACTATACAATATTACAATGATAGCTTCATAACAATTTTTCAATGGAAACAATATTGAAAACATATGATACAAAATACCAAGACACAACATGGGGGACATATGTACAGATACATGTATTCACAGAAAGTGCAAGACATCAAATCTTAACAATATTCAATGACACAATAATATATATACCACAAAGATCATACCAAGTCTATCTGTAAATGAACAATAAATAAATATAATCAATATTCTTACTTCCTTACATCACTAAAAGGAAAAGTTTACGTATTACACATGTATACACTGTTAAAGAATGAAATTGCTGACCACCAAGACCACATTAAAACTTTGAGAGACCTAAATGAAACTTTCTGAAGATTAAATACTTTTTGAGGTATTGACAAGAATAATCCAATTTTTTAAGATGGTTACTGATTTGTATCATATTCCATTCCGTTTCACTTAACAGATTTGCTCAATGTCTTATTTCTCCTTCTTCTGCCACATTCCAACATGCATTAAGTTATGATATCATTAGTCCTTATGTCAATATGATTATTCTGGCATATGTACATCATATGCAGTAAAACTTTATTATAATCACCTCTGATAACTTTATGTCAGAGTATTATGAAATCACAAAGTCAATTTTCTTATAAAACTGCTATAATTTACTGCTGAAACCCTATATACATGCATCTCCATAATTTAACTGAACAAATGGTGGAAATGATTGGAGACTTTAAGTATAAAACAACCAGCAGCTTTTACACAAAGTCACTAACGGCATGAACTTGTGGACTTTGATAAAATCCTTGTGATAAGGCAACAAAATTACCAACCAGTATAAACAGCAGAAAATAAAGTTTAATAACTTAACAATGTTTTAGTAGAATTAATCCTATATAAAAGGTCAGTCTGTCAATTAGTTTTAGACAAATTTTGTAATTTCCTTAAGTGGTCTTCATAAACATGTTCAACTGTAATTCAAGTTTTACCTTCAAGGCTTCTAGAACAAAATAAGAAAAGTAAAACTTAATTACCAGAACCATTTACCTCTGTAAATAGGAATCCACAATTACTGATGTCTTTATGACATCAGATTATACTTTTTCGACAAAGATCACATATACAAGTCACAGCCAAAATTTTGCCAGAAAAGATTCAATGACTGCTCAGTAAGAGACAATTTTTCACTTCCATGAATTGAAAAAAAAAAATTACCTTTCCTTTAAACTGTTTCAATGATGAATAATAGTCTGTGATATTCTTAAATTTATGTAGGAACCATTTGTCTATTTTTGTCAATTCATACAGTTTGTCTATGGTGTAACCCTGCTTCAGAGCCGCAGCCACAACAAATATACGCTGATCTGTGGGTTCTTGTAATTCCTACAAATAAAATGAAATATAGAAAATTGAAGTACAATAAAATGCACTTGGCAATTTTAAGAGTCAAATATCTTGGAGCACTTGATATTAATAAACTGTTTATTATTTAATATTTAATTCCGTATTTTGACATTATGGTTGCAAAAATAGTGAATTTTTTTTTTATAAAAACGAACCACTGAACTTTCAATCTGATCTCATTATTTTACACAATTTAAACTCATTGTCTCAGTTTACAAGGGTAAAATTATATGTTAAAAGGATGGCAAAATGTGTCTATTTTTAGAATTCTCAAGACCAGGTTTACAAAGGCTTCTCTCACAAGGAGCTTGTTGAGTGATGTTGTTTTATGCCCAAATCAAGCATTTTTGCACTTATATATCAAAAGGGGGTAAGGGTGGTTCTGGGATGGTGGAGGAAATTGGAGTGCCTAGAGAAAACCACTGACATTCAGCAAGCAAACCGGCAAACTGTCTGACACAAGGATCCTAAGTGGTAAGAGGTACTGTTATCTATAAGCAAAAGTTTTAGACCACTAGGCCACTGTTGGGGGTAAAAATCTTAATTCAAGATGTTGTCTAGTTTCCACAGGAAATTGGTTTTATCAAGATATGATTATTCATTCTCCCTGATAATTCTATCTATCAATTACATGTATAATGGATATTTGGTATCTTCTAAAACCAATGTGATAATTTGTCTGATCATTTCTATTTCTGTTTTATAACGCACACTCACTTTATCAGATACATGATGTGTGTCTGGATCAAATCCTACTACATTTTCATCCATCATCCTCAATGCTTTTTGTAGTGCTTCTTCAAACTTTCTACCAATAGCCATTACTTCACCAACACTCTTCATAGAACTTCCAATCTGAAATAATAAACATGATAGCCATTTGTTCATCAAAATTCTTCATGGAACATACAGAATGATAATCATGTTCAGTTTGATATAAGGTCAAAGACTTGAATGGCTACATTGCTAAAATGCTGTAAAATTTTGGGGAAAAATTTCATAAATAATTTCACAAAGTGAGGTTCTTTGATGAAAACTGCTTGAGGAGTTGATTACACATAATACATGTTAAATCCCCCCTGCATAAAAGATTGCTAACAATTACAATGTACATACATGTAAGTCTGGAAATATGGGAGGGGGGATCTTAAAACTATTCCATTAATTTAGGTGCAAATCGTTGACATATATAAAAACATTCTGTGAAGCTTCATGGTTCAATGTTTAAAACTACAGGAGAATTTGGTTTATTAAGTTAGAGAAAAGGAAATTATTAGAATGTTTATATCCACAAAACCAACACATTTATTAAATTGGTACTAAAAATAATGATAAATTAACACTTTATCATACAAAATCTCTAAAATATTACTTTAACTAAAGAAAGTAAATTAATTTTACAGAAATTCGAAATTCTCACTGGTTAGCATTTAATTGATGTACCTTAAGTAGTTCATATCGAGTATCCTAGACAGGTAGTATTAAAAAAAAACTAAACCCACATTAATTGTGTATCACATATATCAAAAGCAAGATAAAAAGTAAAAAGAGAAAATCAAAAGTTCAAACTGAACAAATCTATAGCCATGAAAAAATTATTCCTTACCTTTGTTGAAACACGTGAAAATTTCTTCAAGTCCCATCTAGGAATTTTAACAACACAATAGTCTAAACTTGGTTCAAAACAGGCAGTAGTTGGATTTTCTTTAGAATTTGTAACTGAATTTCTAAGTTCTGGTAGAGGTATTCCCAGGGCTAACTTCGCTGCTATGTAAGCCAGTGGATAACCTGTAGCCTTGCTGGCTAATGCAGAACTTCTGGATAAACGTGCATTCACTTCAATGATGTAGTACTGTAAAGAAAATAACATGAAAAGATTACAATGACGCGAGTTCAGTAGTGGTGTTTTTCTTCTCAGTCAAAGTTTTTTTCACTTACATTGAGACTGACAGTTTTGGGATTTTGCAGGAAACTGAAGTGCCTAAAACAGATTTTTGTTAAGTAAACCACAAACTTTCTAACATACCATTATCTGCAAAAGTAGGTTTCAAACCTAGTAGACAATGAGAGGTCTTGTAATATGTAAACCTGCTTTAACCACTCATTCACCATGGCCCTTTTACATTACCTCATGAGATTCTGGGTTTAGAGCATACTGGATGTTACACTCCCCTACAACTCCTAGATGCCGTATCACTTTTATAGCAGTTGTTCTCAGCATGTTGTATTCCACATTTGAAAGTGTCTGACTTGGAGCCACTACAATAGATTCTCCTGTGTGGATTCCTAAAGGGTCAACATTCTCCATGTTACATACCTACATATACATGTATATCCAAAATAAGTTAAATCTCACAATTCATAACAATGTAATGCAATCTTTAATGTTTTAAAAACATATTTTTTAAGAATTGTGAAGCAAGGCAAAATTTTGATTTCTTTGTCTTTATTTATTGACACATTTATTTCTTTCATCATGGATACTTACCTTTTATCATGATGAAGTATGACAAGAGACCTAATAGAGCTTGTAACACTTAACCTAGCTGTTGGTTTGTGAGTTTTATTTATAAAAGCAAAAGTTTCATTTTTTTAGGTGAAATTTATGAAAATTGGATCAACAAATTGGAGAGGCCTATAAGTAGCCTCTATCAACTATCTGTCGGTATATTTCAAATCTGAACAAAATGGATCAAAACTTAAATCCACAATGATATTTTTGCAATTTTACTATTTATAACAAAGGTGGCAAACTTGAATGTAAACAGAATGACTTATTCTAAATATTTAACCTCATTTGCATATTTCATGAAAATAGTTAACAAAATTTTTTTTTTCAAAATCAGCTAAATGTGTGAAATGCCTTGATATATACATGTAAATGTTCTTTCTTTACTGCAAAGAGCAAACTGGAATGAAATCTGTTAAGATTGCATCCAAAATGGCAATTTCTGTGATTTTTACTATTTAAGTAAAGATGGCTATCCTAATTGCCTGGTAAGGTTGCCCTGTAAAAACAACTAGATTTGGTTCCAATTGATCCACTTGTTTTGGAGTAGCAGTTTAAAGTTTATGAATGCAAGCAGACAAACATGCTCTGCCATATCAGATTTTACTGTAAATGTTGACAACATTTCCAGTTACAGTAAAACCTCATTATAAAGCCTCTCTATAAATTTGCTTCCTCCCTTATCACCACAATAAATTAAAGACCAAAAATTCATTCTTCCATGATTAACTTTGTAGGACTCTCTTAATTAAAAGCCATACCCTTTTATAAAGCCAAAATTCAACCAAATAAATTATGACTATAAATCAAAGTTTAGATGCAGTTATATATATATATATATATATATATATATATATATTTTTTTTTTTTGGAAGCAATTCTTGACAGAAATTTCAAAAAGCTACAAATTAGTATTTTTAAATGAGATAATTTCCATATATACTTACAGTTATACAGTTATCATAAGCATCTCTAACTACTTCATACTCTAACTCCTTCCAGCCTTTCAGTGACTTATCAATCAGTACTTGACTAGTATGGGCAAACGCTGCATTGACCAATGATAGCAACTCATCTCTATTGTTAGCAAATCCAGATCCAAGTCCACCTAAAGCAAAGGCGGCTCTGATTAACACAGGGTAACCCAATCTCTCTGCTGCTTGTACTGCCTACCAGAATATATGAATAAAACAATTATAAATGTATTACTTGAAAAATATTTGTAAAAATATATGCCACCAAAATCTAGTATATCATTAATGGAAGGCTTGAATAAGTAAAATTTTCTTTTGACCTCCAAAACTAATGCACTCTTTTCTTTCAAGAATATCTATCAGTGTCAAAAATAAATAAAATTCTTTCAAGCAGACCAAAGAATCTGCTAAATCTATTTATAGTAACAGTAACAGTAATGCTGACCAAAGACTTACAAAAACAACCAATTTCTTTCTTTCAAGAATATCTATCCATTTATAAAGTTTATGAAATTTTATGAGTGCAAACTTAAAAAAACTGCACAGGAACTGCTAAGTCTATTTAAAGAAAATATTGGCATCGGCATTTGATTGTCAAAACCAACAGGCCTTTATTAAAAATATTCATATAAAGTTTTATAGGAAACTTGCTTTACTGAAAGATCAAACACTATATGCTTATACAAATACTTGAAGTAATATAACAATTAATTAATAAAGAATAAACATTACATACCGTATACATTTATGCTAAAAATTAACATACATCTTAACAGGATTTATGCATACATGGAAACAATTAAATATTCATTAACATTTCAAAATCAAAATAATAATTATTATTATTTCCACAAATATCCAACCTGTTCCACAGTTTCGGCAGCTTCACTTGGTGCTACATGCTCTCCAATTTCTTCCATCTTTTCTGCAAACACTTTCCTGTCTTCTGTCCATTCAATAGATGCCACTTGTGTACCTAATACTGGAACATTATACTTTTCAAAGACTTTCTGCTTAGTCAGATGAACACCACAATTCAAGGCTGTTTGTCCACCAAATGTTAGAAGTATACCATCTGGTCGTTCACTTTTTATCACCTACAATGAATGCATGTATAATAATACATAATCTAACAAGATGAACATATAATTTTATGAAGTGTAACTGTGGAGTAAAGCAGTCTAGGTAGCTCAGCTAGTACATCACTCACCTACAGCACAGAAGGTCACAGGTTCCATTACCAGTCCAACCATGCATTTGTCTCTGTCCTCTAATACTTGACAAGCTTGCAAACTCTCAGAGGTAGCTAACCTATGAATCTGTTAAGGGGTTGAACTTATGAGCTAATACTAAGTTAGCTCTGTTGGTAAAGTGTTCACTGTATATGTGGAAGGTCAGGGTTTAAACCCTGGTCCAGAACTTATGAGCTAATACTAAGTAAGTTAGCTCTGTTGGTAAAGTATTCACTCTATATGTGGAAGGTCAGGGTTTAAACCCTGGTGTAGAACTTATGTGCTAATACTAAGTAAGTTAGCTCTGTTGGTAAAGTGTTCACTCTATATGTGGAAGGTCAAGGTTTAAACCCTGGTCCAGTCTGTTCAAGAAATTAAAATATTAGGGTAGTTTTGCCAAGCATTCAGCATTTATAAATGAAAATCACAAGTGCTCTGGCAGTGACTAAAAAAATTAATGCCCTGTGTCAAGATGGCAGTTAATAAAACATTTAATACAAACTGCTTTGAGCATAAGTTGGGAAGATCAATATTTCTGCAATTTCACTTAAAACTGTCAACAGCCAGATAATAGTAAAATATTCTTGTGTGTATGTCAGTACTTACCTCAGTGACATAATCAGGTGTTATTGGTAAGAAGTAGACTTTATCTGACATTCCTTTAGATGTCTGTACTGTAGCTATATTGGGGTTTATCAATATTGTTTGTATACCTTCTTCTTTCAGAGCTTTAATGGCCTACAAAATAAACATTAAACATTATTAAACTATTTAAGAGTGTTAACATCTTCTAACAGATATCATAAAAAAGATAACTTTGAAAAAATACAATAAAATTTAATCAACTACATATATATATATATATATATATATATATATATATATATATATATATCTGTGTATAGAGACAACCATGAAACTAACCACTATGGACTTCATGAACAAGTGGGAAAACCTTTATGTAATCACTACATGTCATTTTCCATAGTTTGAATGTATTATACTGACACATGAGAGAAGTGAAATAATTATGTTTCATTCCTTTGTCAAGGTTTCTTCACTTATATTGGGGTAGTCAGATGCTAGAGAAAACCAGAGTGCCTGGAAATCCACCAAACTTCAATAAGTGAACTGGAAAACTTTCTCACGATAGGATCTGTCTGATTGGAATTCAACATGTAATCTAGGCAGTGAGATGTACTGTAACCTTCAAGCCAGTAGTTAAGACACCTCAGCTGTCAAGGCCACTAAAATGTACAAAAAAATTAAAGACATAATTGTTTCTTCATTTACAACTCTGCTAAAGAAAGCCAGAAAAAGATGACTGCTGTAGATTGCACTAAGTGCATGCATTCTCAACATCATTAAAATTTTCAATAAATGAAATCATATCTTGCAAGTTAGGTAAGGTATCAAATTCTCCTGCCTGACCTACAGACAGGGGATCGTAGAATCAAGACTTACTTGTGAGCCAGAGTAATCAAATTCTCCAGCTTGACCTATAGACAGTCCCCCTGATCCTAGGATCAAAACTTTCTTTGGTCTGATATTAGACACTGGTGGTACACTGACAGGGGTCTGCAGAGTCATACAAAGTCTTTCCTTCACTGTCGGACTGTAAATAATATTAAAGATCTTCTTAGCGACAATACATATAAATTCTACAGTAAAATCATCACCATGCTGGCTGACTCTAAGTTTGACTTCAATCACAGAAATATACAGTTTTCTACATAAAAAAATATTAATAAGTTTTATAAAGATCAATACAAATGGCAATAGTTTGTCACTATAAACAGACTATGTAACAAATTATACAAAATTTGTAAATAAATATATATCAATTTATAAAAACATTAACACAGTTGAAATGTCACCGAATCAAAACAAGCCTGATGTTAGGGGGAACTTCTATAGCAGATTTTCAAAAGGCTTGTAGTACAAATCTAACTTTCTGCTAAAGATGATGTTGTCTAGATATAATAAAATATTCTTAATAAGGTCTTAAGACCATGGATTTAAAAAGAATTAACATGATTAGAAAATATGATAAATTATGTCATATAACAAAACTATGATGAATGATGTCATATAACAAACTACAATGAATGGTGTCATATAACAATTCATCTCATGATCAAAACATGAATTCTCCAAAATCAAAATTTCAGTGAACATTTTAATATCTGGGTACAAAATAGAGATTTCAGACAATACTCACAGATGCTACTTGAGTGCAAATAAATACAGTAAAATAAAACATATACATGTATATTATTTTACCTATGTGTACCAGCCTTGTGTGATTTAACTTGTTCTAGGAAAACATCAAATAACATATCTAAGTCTCTGGGTCCTGCCATATGTTCTGGATGAAACTGTGTACTGTGTAAATACATCACAACATTTAAAACTAAAACAAATGTCTAGTCCATAGTTATTTTCAGTCCAATACAGTTAATTAACAGGTCAAATTGTGGACATCTTACATTTATTTTTTTTTTTATCTATTTGATTATATGGACTTACTACCCAGAACCAAAAGCCAACTGGAAGTAATTGAGTTGAGTAATGGTATTTAACATCCAAGTCAAGAATATCCCACTTATATCAAGGGTTTCCTGTAAGAAATAATCATGCATCTCTGTCCCCCTACTGGAGTATAACTGGCTTTGTTGTTTTTGATATGCATAGTACTTGATGCAGACATTGATATCAGCAAAGACTATTTTTGCTCAGTGCAATAGCAATAATAATAATAATCATCATCATCATCATCATCAGAAATTTGTGAAATGGTTGTTAAGAGAAAAATGGGAAAATTTTATACAATTAAATTTTCCAATTAAATTTCAATATACATGTACATGTATACAGAATTTAATTATTTTGAACACAACATACACATGTATGTACAAATACTTAAATTCAGAACCAGGAAACATTTTTCATCTGTTAAAAATGAAGCAAACATTCAGTTTTGTTTCAATTATTGGAACATGCTACTCAATAATTAAATATATTGCACAAATACCTGAAAAAAGGTTTAGTATCATGTACTATTCCTTCATTTGTCCTATCATTTGCATTTGTAAACAAAGGAGACCACCCATCTGGTAAGGAGGTAGCATCTACAGCAAACCCATGATTCTGTGTAGTTATGTAACAGCGCATTGTTCCATCATATATACAGGGTTGGTTATGACCTCTGTTTCCATATCTGAAATAACAATTTTATTTCATGTAGAGTTAACTACGGTACACAATGACACTCAAACTTTTACCAATATTTAAGTTTTTTTCTTCAACACAAATTTAGCCAATTACATGTACTACAAATTCATAACACTTTAAAAAAAGTCAAGCATCAACAACACCATAATGTTTTAAAACAAATGAACTCATGAAATAGATAGTATTTAATGCTCAAGGAATATACTATACCAATGACATTGTGAATAATATACATGTAAAACTAATTTTTCTATCCATGTACTTTCCTGGTAGCATGATTGTATCTATTTGTGTATACAAGGTTGGTTGACAGGTTCCTGTCAGTTTAACAATATACAAGGTAGATCAAGAACTTTAGTTAATTTATTTTATTTAATTTCATTATATTTATTTATTTATTTTTATTAATATAAAATTATTGTAATTAAATGAAAGTTTGTTCTTACTTCATTTTGAATGTCTTTGCTCCAATTGCCAGTGATAACAACTGATGACCTAGACATATCCCAAATATTGGTTTAACATCTTTCTGGTCGACAACTTTCTTCAAGTTTTGTATAGTATCTACACACATCTGAGGATCACCTGGTCCATTACTGATAAATAGACCATCATACTCTGTAATAAAATGTTAGGTAGTTACAATTATGGAACAGAATCTGGAATCTGAAATGGATGGAAGGAGACAGAGGGTGTAGTAATGGTGTTTTACCATTCTTTAAATTATACAAGGCAGTGAGTTCAGAGATTGTGTTGGAAACTAGAGTAGCAAGAGATATTCATTGACAATCATCAAGTGAGCTTATAAACTTTCTTCACTTATACATGTAGGTGCCCTAAAGAAATGGAAACCTAAGCAGTGAAAGTTGCTGTGATCCAAAAGATATAAATGTAAAAACAAAAAGTATTTTAAGATCCAAACCTTTACTATCTAATGGGTGATTCCAAGGTACAACTTTTACACATGCCCCTCTCTCACAAAGACATCTTATCTGGTTAAACTTGATACCACAGTCAACAGCAACAATCTTTATACCACCACTCTCATTATATGTCACAGGGCTCTATATGAAGCAGATACATGTACATATACATAAATAAATAAAAACATAGCAACAGTTATGGCTCAAAGACTTCTCTATGTAACACTGAAGGTAAAAAGTTTCCTTAAAGAGATCCAAAAAAGACAAGAAAATATTTCTAAGACTTCAAAAGGCAAGTTATTATTACAGCTTAAATTCTTCCACATATCTAGTTAATATTTAAGCACTGAATCTGATTTTTATTTGG
Source organism: Tegillarca granosa (assembly GCA_029721355.1). Lineage (NCBI taxonomy): Eukaryota > Metazoa > Mollusca > Bivalvia > Arcoida > Arcidae > Tegillarca > Tegillarca granosa. Next base: position 5,844,546 of record CM056597.1, on the reverse strand, counting down.
GTCAATAAGAAATAACCTAAATGGATGCTGTGCACACTGTGTAATTGACTTTATACTCGTAATTAAACTTTAAAAACAATTTGATCAATTTAGAAGGAAAACTTTATTTAATTTTTGCTTTTAATAACTTTAAAACAAGGTAAAATGATGCCTATTAAAAGTAGTTCATTCTAGATTACATGCATGTGAGTTCAAGTCATTGAGAAATGACCTAAAGCAATTTCCCTTTTCAACCAATGAAATCATAAGAAATTTGTCAAATTTAATTATATAAACTTAAAACTAAATAAGTCAAGTGGACATTCAGAGTCACCTTAATGTCGGTGTTCAATAATACTAAATGTGTTTTTATTCCAGTCAAGATTGTTTTCAAATAAATTGAAATGAATAGTTCTTAAATAGTTGAATGCCTAGAGGAAAATGTCGACCTTCACCAAGCAAACTGACAAAATCTAGTACACTAGGATCTGCCCAGATGAGACTCACACCTAGTACTGTTGTCATAGGCAGGCAGTTTAGATGACACTTTATAGATTAACATTTGACTTTTCCCAAAAAACCTTTAGTTACCAGCTTAATTGCATTAAAAATCTGTTAAAGTTTTAGCAAGCTCCAAAAGAATTCTGTATATAATCAAGCAACTTCATTATAATTTAGCAATCCCCATCTCAAATTATCCTAGCCTAAAAGTTACCAGATTTAAGCCAGCAGGGTGTTATTTTCAACTCTATATTCACTATCTACAATCAATAACAACAAACATAATATTATGTAGTTTCTAAATTATAATTTAAAAACACATGTATCTAGTTTCAATTTGTTTTAATTCCAAGATGGAATATGCCTTGGTCTTATGCTTGAAGTACTATAAAATTCTTCTGGTATTTTACCTTCAATGAGACTTCATTAACTAAATTTAATTTATTTGGATCAATAAAATCAGGATCTTCACTGCCAAGCACTATCTAAAATAAAAATATTATAAAATAATATACATGTTTATGGTGTTGGATGAACCTAAATCAATATAATATTGACAAGAATAGCAGAAGTGTTATCAGATCTATGAAGCAAAGGTATCTTCGGAAAGAAACAGTGTGTTGTCCTATTGCAAAGGACATTAATCAATTTGGAAATGGAACCAAGATTTCAATTTGGAAATGCAACTTCGTGAAATTTTCATGTTAATGGGCTGATGCTCCAGGAAAGAGCCATTGCATTCATGAAGGACTTGAAAAGTTGATTTATTTAAGGCATCTAATGGATGGTTAGACTCTTTTAAGAGTAGACACAACATTTTATTATTATTTTTTTTAAAAAAGTATTTTACATTATATCATATACTATTTGTTTTAAATCAATAGTGGCTAAAACATATAAAAATCAAATATGAAGTTTATATGCAACTAAGACTTTATTTCAATGGATGTTTTGTATGTATGAAAAAGTGACCCTTTTTAACTAGTACAAGGGGGCACCGGTTCAAGGGGTTTGTAAATTCTTGAAAATGTTGAATTGATGTTAAAAAAATCTCTTTTATTTCTTGGTTAGCTCTAAAGTTATAGAAGAAATCATTTCATGGTTACCTCTATCCAGTTTGATTTGGGTATGAAATGAATAAGAAAGTTTGAACGGTTCAAATAATATTCCTTAATGGAATTTGTCTATAAGTCCACCTGTCTATAAAGGCCATTTTGGCTGTATCCCTTGAGTGGTCAGTTATAGACAGGTTTTTTTTTGAATAATTCTTGGTTCAATATCATAACACTAACATAAAATGGCACTAAATATTGAATAAATTATGCTTATACAAATTTGCTTCTTGGTAACACAACAATAAAGATATTTAAGCTAAGACCAGATTGTATTTTAGAACTTGGTAGGCAGTTTTACTTCTTGCTTTCTAGTTTGTTTTGGTCTGATTATTGCATATTACAGGTTTGACTCTGCCAATTTAATAAGTGATATATTTAGTCTCATACCTTCCCTAGCATAGTACCTTCTGCTCTTATCTTTTTTGTCAGAGACCTTGTGTCCAAACCTGTAAATAAATACAATATATGTTATTGTTTTGGTTTGGGGGGGGGGGGGGGGGGGAGGGGGTAATAACCAAAAATCCAAATAAAATAAAAAACATGATCACATTCAGAAAATTACCAAGTCTGCAAACTTGCAAAATTTCAATTTACTAATACATGTAACTGACCATGTTTATATTATACAAATTTTGTTCCTTGATCAACCTTAAGGTGAAAAAGTCTGCAGTTTAATTTGTTCTAAAAACATCCCACCATTGCGGTAGCTCAGTTGGTAGAGTGCTCAACCTGTAAGTGGGAGGTCATGTGTTCGAAACCCAACCAGGTCTGACCCAAGACTTGAAAGTGAGTAGTGACTGTTCTTTCGCCAAGAACTCGACATTACGAAATGAAAGTCACGGTTCTTTCGGATGGGAACTTAAAATAAATGAGGTACCATGTCACAGTAGGTGTGGCACGATTAAAGAACTCTGATGTATAATGCCATCAATGCAACACAGGCAAAATTTCTACATTCTCGCCTATAGCTGGCGATGTCTCGATATAAGTGAAATATTTTTGACTGGGATGTTAAACACCATTACTCTATCTCTCTCTCTGAAAACATACCATAGAGAGCAGGAATTTTGTATTCCTTCAGCCATTCAGATAATGACTTAACAGCACTCCAATGACTGTAATTCTCTGTATAATCTCCAACTATAAGTCCTGCTGTATGAATTTGTAAAGATTCGAACCATGTCTTCAATCCATATTCATCTGTCTCATCTGGAGGTATCCCATAGTTCCCTATGAGTGGGTAGGTTAAAATCAAAATCTGCTTCCTATAAGATGGATCAGTGAGGGATTCTGGGTAGCCAACCATTCCAGTCTGAAAAACTTGTTGATGAAAAAAAATATAAAAAGACAAACTGATAAACAAAATACAAACAAGCTATGTTGAGAACGACATCAATGCACCAACCTGCAATTTGGTTTTGTGAATGTGTATAGTGGTCACTAAGACTTAACATGAACCAGTGCCTTAAGTATTTACATGCACCTGCTCCTGTTTTGAACCTCAACAAGGCATTATACAGTCAGGTGATTGAATGACCAGGTGATTTATACATCAGGGGTAGCTGGTTTCATCCAAGGTAATTACCTGTTAATTTTTTAATTACCTGGGATGACACCAAGGATTTTCCCAATCAACCTTTAGTTGTTTGTACAACAGATGAAGTATACATGGAAACTGGGATAACAGCAGTTTAAAGTGTTAAGCTAGTTATCAGTGGATCAGTTTTACAAAGTAAAAAAGAAAAATATTCATAACAAAAGTTTCTGTTGTTGATTTTCATGCAAATTCAAATTTGCATTAAAGTTAATTTACTGCCTTTGGCACATCAAAATGCAACAAAAACAGAATTTTAATGAGACAAATAGTGCATCTTTAAATACTTAGAAACTTAATTTCTTCTTATCATATCTGTAACCTTGACATTTGACCTAGTAATCTGATATGCAACCCCATGTGATGTCTCATCACAAAGAGTAAGTCAACAAAGTTTAAGATAAATCTGACAAATGGATCTTTAAATACACAGAAACCAAATTTCTATTTATGAGAACTGTTACCTTGAACTTTGACCTAATGATCTGACTTGCAATCCAATGCGATGTCTCATCACATTGTGGAAACAAAATCTTTTTTCAAAAGAATTGTTCTACCTGTTTTAAATAATTATTTAGAAATAGCTTAAAAGTTTTTATTTTTTATAAATAACAAAGGGAAGTAACTCCCACAAAAGGGAAATAACTCTGACAATAGTAGCCACAAAATCTAAAAAATTTCACTTTTACAGGAATACATGTATAAAATGTTTAAAACTGTTCAATAAATCCATAATCCAAATGCCTTAAAATAACATCAATTGTAATGTTATACATGTAATGTTAAACACATGGACATGAGGGTCCTAAAAAATTAATTAACCCATTTAAATGCCCCCATGCATCTATACAGTGACCCTAATTTAATTTGCACCCACTTAAAGCATCCCATCTTCATTGGGTTGTCTTTGTCATATCTGAATCTCTTTGCAAAATACTTACATAGCCTACTTATATGATATTTAATCTTGACATTCACTAAAATTTTAATGAGTTTTCAGGTGTCAAAAATTTGTATTTAAGAAAGATCCCCATTTCTGTCTGTTAAAGTAAATATTAATCTGTAAATTACCTAGCCATAAATTATATCGAGCTTAAGGTTAAAAAATAATAACAAATTTTGAATTAATCATTTACTGTAGAAATAGATAATGTAAAGAAATTGGAGTGGCGACTTATAATAAATTTGGCGCATGCGCATTTTGCTCTACTCTTCCCATTTCTACACTTGTGTGTAGCATGGATGATTGCAAATTTATTTTTTTCATGAAAATGACAAACTTACCAACTTCTCCCGGCACACTGACATTGGCACCAAACAAAGTGCCTTCATATTTGGAGCCATCATCTAAAATTAGACACCCTTTCATGATGTTTTCGTGTGGATACTTGTGTCCACTTCAGTAGCCCGGTGTTGATGTTGTTTACAGTTTCTTAAAATATCGGCTTTAAAACAAAATTTCCGTGTCCTAATATTTGTATTCCTGATTCAAAATAAAATAACATCTGGATTAAAACATGTATTATGTAATTATTTTTAATTCATGGTTACAGCTTAATCTAAAAACAACGGGAAGATAATTAAATTTTCGAATTCCATCGACTTACCTAGAAAAACGTTCTTATTCTCCCGCGATATACGCCATAATCAACACGTGTGTGAAAGTGCAATGTAAGGGAGATAATGCTTTCTTTAAAAAAAAAATATCATTCGTAATGTCAGCGACATTACTGAAGTCCGTTTTAAATGCCGCTGGTAAGGTTAAAGGCGTACTTGTTAATTAAAGAGATAATAAATATTGTTTAAACCAAAATGAGTTGATTTTAAAACGAACACAGGAACAATTGCTTACAAATTAATTATATAAATATCAGAATTGATCCTCTTACTCTGAAACTTGTAATTTTTGTCTTGTAATTTATTCAGTTTTGTATGGAATGTCGTTTTAACATTTATTCAATTATTTATACCTATCTTCAAATAATTGTACATAGGTTCAATTCATTTGAAGATAGGAATGATTGAATTATGCTTAGGTCCACTGATAAATAAATTGTAATTAAATTATATACGTATCTTTAAATGAACGGAACATTAATCGGCTTTGAAATTACAACATAATACAATTCAGTTTAAATCTATGTATCTTCAAATCAATGAAAGAGTCGTATCAATTATACCTAGGTACAAATGAATTATACCTAGGTACAATTGGATCATTTCTAGGAACAGTTATTTGTTTTTAGGAACAATTGTTTGTTTCTAGGTACAATTATTTGAATCTTGGTACAATTATTTGAACCTAGGTATAATTCAGTTGAACCTAGGTATAATTCAACTGCGCCTATCTTTAAAAATTGGACGTAGGTGTAATTAATTGAACCTAGGTATAGTTATTTGAAGACTGAGTATAAATAATTGAATATAGGTTTCAACGTTGTGCCACAGTTTTGGAATGTGTCATTTTATTTTCCTTCAAATTCAAAATAAACACGATAAATTTTGTTTTCAGAATTTTTATCAGAATGTACTGCATTCGATACTGAGATTCGGCTGCTTTTTTTAAATAGAAAAAAAATGCAAAAAAAAAGAAAAAAGAAAAAAAAAGCTTTTGGTAAAAGGGTTGATATTTGATAGTTCGCCCGATTTTGATGTGTTTTTAGTAGTGTAGGGAAGTAGGGGGATATTACCAAAGACATTAAAATATCAAAGAGTTTTATTTATTTATTTATTTTTAAACTTTTTTTTAAGTGTCATAAAGTTCCGCATCGTTTCCTTTCTGCATTACATATACGTCACACGATATTACTGAACTAAAAATGACTCAGTAATGATTTAAAATGTAAACAAAACATACCGAAAATCTGAGGGATTAGTTTCTCGTTTATTTCTTCTTGTTGTTGTTGTTGTTTTTTTTTTTTTTTTTTCGAATTTTCTTTTTTCCTCTTCTTCTCCGAGTCTAGGGTTGTGTTCTGCGGTTTAGTCTCACCTAGCATACATTTTAAAAATTGGTTGTCTCACCTAGTAAACATTTAAATTTTTACACCTTGTTAAAATTTTTTGGTTATAGTCTGTTTCATAAAAAAAGAGATGGTTGCAATCAATGTATCAGTTTAAAATATTACATTTATTTTGAATATTTTTTATGAAATTTAAATTAAAGTGGTAATAGAAGACACCTGTACACTAATAATAAGAGTAAAGTTTAGTGGCTGTGTTTTAATTATCTGGAATGTATACATTTGAATTAACTGTCAGTGGATAAATTTTGTTCACTAAAACAACAAATTAAAACAGAATTTTATATAAAAGTTATGATGTTTATACAAACTAATAAAGCTTTTTAAATCTGAAGTAAAACTTTTATGCTTTACTATTTAAAGAATTATGTTTTTACAATCCTTAGTTATTATAACATCAAAGTTGAGGACACTGCCTACATATTACTTTCATCTGGTTCTGTAAATAACCTAAGACAAGTCAAAATTACAGATGACAATAGAGGTCTACAGGTTAGAGTACCAAGGCATGCAGATAATGCCGAGGCCAAAGGCGCTAAGAACATTTTTGTGGGGTATATACCGCGTAAACGAGCCGCGCGATACTATGTGGGAAATATCGGCTGTGAAACAACTAGGGATGGCATTTTAGATTATCTGAGGTGTTATCTAAGGCTGGTGTTCACGTCACAGAGCTCATCTTGTTTGAATCTAAATGGGGTCGAATATCCGCGAAGCTTAATATTTACAATGAGCACAGTAAAATCGTTGAAGATTCATGCTTTTGGCCTGAAGGCGTAATCTGCAGACCATGGCTTAATAAAATAAGCGTCAGTGGCACTGTCTGAGCTCTTACATAAAACTGACTGTGACTTCGGTATTTTATGTGAGCACAAATTGCAGGAATTTAATAAAGAATTTTTAGATAGCATAGATGATAACTATACCAGCATTAGCAAATGTGGTACTACTATTAACAACAAGCTCAGATGTGGTAATGCTGGTGTAGCAATTATCTATAAGAAAAAATTTCATAATTGTATTCACCCAATTGAAAATACAATGTCAGAACGCATTGTTGGTATTATAATTTATAATAGGCATTTTTTACCCTTGTTTATTTTTGGAGTTTATTTACCTGCTGATAGTAATATAGAGGACTTCAAACATGAACTCAACATAGTCAGTGACTTGTATGAATATTATTGTCTTTACGGGAATGTTATTATTGCTGGCGACTTTAATGCTAGTTGTGTTGAATCAGAACTTATGCTAGTCAATTATTACAAATCGCTAGAATTAGTTAAGTTTGTAAATCGATTAGACATTGTTGCTGTAAATCACTTGGTATTTGTACAGGTAGATCATTTAGTTATGTTACAACACACGTCATGTTAGATTACTTATTTGTTGATAGGAATCTCATTGATAGAATTGGTTTTTGTGAAATCCTTGCTGAAGGTTGCATATCGAACACCTCTGATCACTTACCAGTTTGCATGTCTATTGAGTTCCAATTCCAAGCTAAGACAATCCCAGATTCGGAACTCAAAATACCATCGTGGAAGCGTCTTGGCAATGATTCTATTATGGCATATAGAAACAGTTTAGACACTATTTTCTCCACTACGTATACTCCAGCATTCAACTCTAATGAAGACATTGATTGCTTTTATAATACATTAACTAATGCCATTCTAAAGTGTTCAGACGCCCACATACCAAAATCCACTTTTAATCCTAAAACAAAATCCTATTGGAACAATGATGTTAAAATGACTCACAAAAACGAACGCAATGCCAGGAAAAAATGGGTTACTGAAGGTAAACCACGAGGGATGCAACATGACTCGTATAGAAATTATAAACGATTTAAAAATTTTTTTCGAAAAGTCCAGAAAGCAGCATGCGATAGTTACTATGACAAAGTATATAGTGAAATTGATAAAGCTGCTGACTGTGATCTCAGTTTATTTTGGAGATTGATAAAATGTCAAAAACCACGCAATAAAGGGTCGTGCAACGAACTACTATTTAATGACAAATGCTTTCATGACCCTGATGAAATTTCGAATGCATTTGCTGATTACTTTAAAAATATATATTCTACAAGATCTGATGATTCTTTTGATGAGGGTTTAGAAAAAATTGTAAAAGATAAAATCAAATCAGTTCTAAGTCAATGTCGTGTGATGACAGATGATCTGCCAGGTGGTGCAATAACGTTGTTTGAAGTTCAGGGTTTAATTAAAGACCTAAAATTCAGCAAAGCACCCGGTCACGATCTTATTTATAATGAGCATTTGAGGTATGGCGGGGAAAAATTAATTGAGACTATCACTTTATTGTTTAACGGAATCGTTAAGACCGGTTGCATTCCAAAAGAGTGGAAAAAAGGTTTGATAATTCCCATTCCAAAAGGTAACGGCAAAGGCGGAAATTTACCCGAAAACTACAGGCCTATTACCCTCCTTCCGGTCATATTTAAAGTATTTGAAAAACTGTTACATAATTGGCTCTTAGAACATGTCATCAATAATCATTTTCCCAGCAGCCAACAGCAGGGCTTTCAGAAAAACCTAAGCTGTTTAACAGCATCTTTCAATTTTCAAGAGACTGTTTATCGTACACTTGAGTTAAACAGTAATGTTTATGCAGCTTTTCTCGACAGTAGTAAAGCTTTTGACACTGTATGGCGAGATGGCTTGCTATACAAACTAAATAAAGTAGGTGTGTCTGGTAAGGCATGGTTGCTTATCTACGAAAGTCACAAGGATACTGTAGGCTCTGTTAATATAAACTCAGTGCAATCTAAATGGTTTCCTGTGCAGCAAGGTATTCGACAGGGTGGAGTTTTATCTACCTTTTTGTATTGTGTTTTCATCAACGATTTGCTTATTGACTTCGAGAATAGTAACAACGCTGTATCTGTCGGGAATTTTTATACTGGCAATACTACCTTTGCAGACGATATATCATGCCTCAGTCTTTCTCCTAATGGTCTCCAGTCCATGCTTGACATAGGCTATTCATTTTCTAGGAAATGGCGGTTTAACTTTAATCCAAAAAAATCTAACGTTATGGTGTACAAGCGCATTAGGAGTCAAACTCGTAAAGACAACCTGAAATTCTACATTGGCGATTCTGAAATTAACATTGTTACTGACTGTGTTCATCTTGGAATTCATCTAAACTCGTACAGAAAAGCCACCGATAGAATCTCCTTGAGATGCAGGAAAGGAAGGATCTCTTTTTTTTCAATTAATGGTATCGGTAGTTCCCAGCTTAATCCCATGACTGTCATAAGCTTATATAAGAAAGTGGTTATACCTACTGTCTTGTATGGTTGTGAAGTCTGGTCTGATCTTAAACAAGCAGATATTAAAACTTTAGATAGGTTTCAACACTTTATTATAAAACAAATACAGGATTTTTATATTAGAACTAGAAGTGACATGGCCGAAAGTATGTGCGGCTTAATTCCATTATCTATTGAATTGGAAAGAAGACAACTTTTATTCTTTGGAAAACTGTGTTGTTTAGAACAGAAATACATTACAAAAGTGTTGTTTATCAGAAGACTTTACGACTACTTTCTTCAATTATCTTATGCTAAATTTGGTCTAATACCGAGAATTCTCGATTTACTGGACAAATACAATCTGTATAACTTTCTGATCAGATATATGCAAACTGGTACCTTTCCTAACCGTACATCATGGAGAAAAATTGTAAACAATAGTGTTTTTGCTACTACAAATAATTTCTGGCTTGAGAGAACTCATAACGATAGAGACTTTTCCCGCTTTAGAGTACTTCAATCATCAATAGAAATATGCAGTCTATGGAAACTCCCTACTGATAGTTATCAATTAGATCTAACATTCTTCATAGCTAAACTTTGGACCCTCCCACCTATTACAGATGCATGTGCTTTTTGTAGAAATGAGTGTTCTGATTTAATTCTCCATGTATTGACACTATGCTCTGGAACAGAAAATATCAGACAGTCGTTCTTATCCTCATCAAAGCAGTTTAACATGAACATCTACAGACAATTGATTACAGCTCCACCGGAGCGCTTGACCTTATTTTTTCTCGGTCTCCCTATACAAACTGATCAGTGGATGCAGTGGATTTGGGCGAGCTTTAGACTTGTCAGGGACATGATGGATAGACTCTGTTTAAGCATGGACTGAAGACCTGAGACAACATATCACCATTGTATATATGTTTTGCAGTTATTTACCTTGCTTTTTGTGTTTGTAATTATCTAATTTTGTACATATATATTATGTTTAACTGTTAACTATTTGTATTTATTCTATCAATCTCTTATACAGAGGAACTAAATAAAGAATGAATAAAAATGAATGTGAGGGTACTATTGAAGAATGTCAATTTTAAAATGATTCCATACCATAAGTTTTCAGTTTGGATTTTTTTTTTTTGGGGGGGGGGGGGGGGGGTAGCTTAAATTGTTACAAGTGGTGTACCAGATCACTTTGTGATTATTTCTATTTTGTGATGGCTAATGCACAGATACAGATTGACTTTTAAGATAATGGCAGAGGTGGACATTACCTATAACATGCTGGTTACAAATTTTCTTTTAGGAAAAGAAGAAATGAACGTATATACTGGAGATGTGTTCAGAGCCAGTGTCCAGCTTTAATTACAACTTTGAACAACATACCAGTTAATTTTGCTCGATACCATAATCATGATCCAGATGCTGTTCAGTTAGCAGCAGATGCCTTTATCAATAATGTAAGGAAACGGTGTCGAGAGGAAATATGTCCTGTTCCAACAATTTTTGATTAAGAAATTGGTTGTCTATGCGACCGAAACTTTGATGATGATGTAGGTGACTTCATTGCAAAAATTCCAACATTTGAAAGTTGTAGAGCATCTCTGTACAGAAATCGATCAAAAAAATTCCAAAACTGCCCACAACACAACAAGAAATAGAACTTGATGGTGCCTGGAAAAGACATTAGCCGGAGAAAGGTTTTTGTTGTGTGATGATACAGACAATGAAGGACGCCAGATTATGATTTTCAGAACAGATGACAACTAGAGAAAACTGTGTGACTTATCCACCATGTTTTGTGATGGTACTTTTTATTCTTATCCGGGTTTATTCAGTCAGCTTTATACTATTCATGGAAGTGTTGATACAGGGACTGTATTCCTCCTTGTGTTTGCTCTTCTTCCAAACTAGACAGAGACAACTTATGTTAGATTTTTCACACTTTTGAGGGATGCCATAGTTCAGAGGAATATGTTGTTAGCACTAGAATCAGCAATGTAAGATTTTGAACTTGCTTCTAGAAATGCTATAAGGACTGTGTTACCCCAGGCAGATGTAAAATGTTGTTTCTTCCATTGCACATTGGCGAAAAACTCAGGGATGTGGTCTGACTGTTCAGTACAGAGAGGATGATGGACTTAAACGTTTAATACGACGCGCAGCAGTCTCCCACTTGTCCCAGTTAATCGGGTTCAGGATGTTTGGTTCAATACCTTTGAGGACAATGGTGATGAAAGTCCCAAGGTATTAGTGTTTAAGGACTATGTGACAGAGACCTGGGTAGAAGGCCATCAGCCTGATCTCTGGAATCACTTTGAAAACCAGGAGGCAGGACAACTAACAATGTAGAAGGTTGGCATAATAAAGAGAACAAAGTGTGTACACATGCTCACCTCAACATCTTTTCAGTTGTGCAACTGCTTCAGAAATTACAAGCTACCAATGAGGCAAAGATGATTCAACTCGCAGAAGGAGGAAAGAAACGTGCTAAAAGGAGACGTTATCGGCAAATTGACTCGCGTTTGGCACAACTTAAGTACAGGTTCCATAAATGGACTAATTAATGTTTATGAATATACCGATGCCACGTCCCATTTGCTCCATTTGGAATGATGCATAATGGATAGTTATTGAACTATGAAAAAAAAACAAATTTGGTGATCAAAGAAATGTAATGTAATGTAGAAAAAATTGCTCATACCATGTTCTTACTTTAAAAATATGGAACAAAATATATTATTACATTTAATGTGAAAATAAAGTCTTGTGAAAATTATAGTAATAACATATTTTTGCTGTAATGTCATATTATAAATTTTTGAATTTTCTGAGTGAATATTCAAAAATTTATAATATGACAACTTGTCATTTTATAAATTTTTGAATATTTCATTCAGAAAATTCAAAAATTTATAATATGACAGTAAACTTTGATGTGATGAAAATGTTTTAGAAAATAGAACTGTGACAGTCTAAAGAAAAAAAGAAAGAAAATCAGTTGACAAATGTTTGGGAAAATTTTAAGTAATTTTTTTTTTTTTTTTTTTTTTTTTTTTTTTTTTTTTTTTTTTTTTTGATATTATAAAACATACTCATGTGGACAAAAATTGTGAAATGTTATTTTTATGAATTATTACAACTGTATAGTATTATAAGTTTTATAGTACTATAAGCCATAATGCCACAATATTGACAATAAATATTATGAAATATGTTGTTTTAACATTACACAGTTCAATTTTCTAAACACGAAAAAATGTAGAAAAACACAACTTCATTTTTTAAAATGATATCTCCTGAAGCTTAAAATTGACAAAGAATGTTATGAATTCAACATATTTAGCTATTAAATATAATGTATTTGTTTTATGTTATACAATACATTTTTATAAATTTCTTCTGGTGATGTTTTTTCTTGATTTTTTAATACAGACTATAGATCACCTGTAATTAAATCCTATTCGGTTTTCTAAATGACACCAAGTCTTACGTCATATAAATTTTTGAATTTTCTGAATGAAATATTCAAAAATTTATAATATGACACTTATCTAGCATACATCCTACACTCTACTTTTATGGTTCATTCCTACTTAGCCAGCATTTTGAAATTCAGGTGAGACGACACCGTTCTGCCTATAGTATTAAAAAAACACTGGTGTATTACAGCCCTTTCAGGACGACAGATTTATTTGTTTATATATTCAGCATTTATACCAAATACACGGTTGAGCTGTATAAAAAAAATCAATAAACATGCAAGTATTTATTTATAAATCCAAATAACTTTGAAAATCAGTTTATATACACAGTTACTGCTGACTATGAAAAAATACCCGACATGGATCTATTTTAAATCTAAGTGACTGCATAATAAAAACCCCCGATATGAGTTCAGTTTTTGGGTTATGTTTTCGATTTTTTTCTCGTGATGAAATCTTGAAGCGAGCCATTAATTTTACAATAAAGATAAACACTGTTGAAACAACACCGCAGCTATATGTTGTCATTGTGGAGGATGATGTCGAGAGGCTACATTCAGTCCGCCTAATGTTTGTTCTTCAACACCCTGATGGTATGGGAATATTGTGAACATCGTGAATATCAGTCGATTCTGTCGGAGTGGAAGTTCAAACCTGATACCGTTTGTTCTGTCGCATGTAAGTCGCTGTGAACGAAAAACAGGTTCCTGATGTCTCTGTCCAATTTAAGTTAAAGGCTTTTACCACCTGACTTTGTGCCATAAATGCCAAACGTGAGACGACTATCAAACAAGATACCAAATAGATTTGTTCCATATTAATCCATGATACCAATGTTGATATTATTGTCCGATTGAAGACCAGTCTGCTCAGACACATTTATGTCGTACTTAAATTCTGTAACTATACTCCACTAAAGCGAAACATTGGACCAAGTATCAATCAGTCTTTTCCCGTTATATTCCAACCTAGTACCAAAGGGTTCTGACCCACTGAAGTCAAACAGTTCTGTTCTACCCAGTAGAATCTGATGCAAATCAGTTCTGTTCCTTATAAGCCAACGTCAAACCTGATACTAATCTGCTTTGCCCTATCGGGCCTGCTGTAAATCAATTGAAGGATACTCCTACAATAATCATTTACAGTAAAGTCGCTACACTTCAACTGACTTTCTAATCATACGATAATCATTAATAGTAAAGTCGCATACACTTCAACCGAATTTCTAATCATACGATAATAATTTACAGTAAAGTCGCATATACTTCAACCGAATTTCTAATCATACGATAATAATTTACAGAAAAGTCGCATATACCTCAACCGAATTTCTAGTCATAGATAATAATTTGCAGTAGAGTCGCATACACTTCAACCGAATTTCTAATCATACGATAATCATTTTCAGTAAAGTCGCATACACTTCAACTGACTTTCTAATCATACCATAATCATTTACATTAAAGTCGCATATACTTCAACCGAATTTCTAATCATACGATAATAATTTACAGAAAAGTCGCATATACTTCAACCGAATTTCTAATCATACGATAATAATTTACAGTAAAGTCGCATATACTTCAACCGAATTTCTAATCATACGATAATAATTTACAGTAAAGTCGCATACACTTAACTGAATGTCTAAACATACGATAATCATTTACAGTTAAGTAATGTGCACATCTGGCACATCAAAATTTAACTGGTACTTGTATTATATATTCACATACACTTCAACTGAATTTCTAATCATACGATAACCATTTACAGTAAAGTCACATACACTTCAACTGAATGTCTAATCATACGATAATCATTTACAGTAAAGTTACATACACTTCAACTGAATGTCTAAACATACCGTACTCATTTACAGTAAAGTCACATACACTTCAACTGAATGTCTAAACATTTGATAATCATTTACAGTAAAGTCACATACACTTCAAACGAATGTCTAAACATACCGTACTCATTTACAGTAAAGTCACATACACTTCAACTGAATGTCTAAACATTTGATAATCATTTACAGTAAAGTCACATACACTTCAAACGAATGTCTAAACATACGATAATCATTTACAGTAAAGTTGCATTCACTTCAACTGAATTTTAATCATACGATAATCATTTACAGTAAAGTTGCATTCACTTCAACTGAATTTTAATCATACGATAATCATTTACAGTAAAGTTACATACACTTCAACTGAATGTTTTATTATAATTATACGATACCATTTAAGGTAAGGTCATACACACTGAAAATTATTATGTAATCCATTAGGACAATGTTATGAAAGAGGTCAATTGTATAGAAGTTTATCAATCGAATGTGTTTATTGATACCTTTTAGCTATTTTTGTATACACAGAGATAACTTAGAAACTGCATACAATATCTGATCGATTTCCGATGGACATTTTAAGTTAAGTCGCTTTGATTTATTCAGAAAAATAATAAATACTTGAAAGAATGATACAAGTAACAATACTTTAATAGTGGCAAAATAGTTATCGAAGACTTCACAAAACAAAATTACCTTTAAAATTATCGTAAGCTTCATTTAACTGCATTATTTTATAAAGCCCAAAAGTAGCACATAACGTCAGTGCTTGTCTGGACTTTTTAGCTCTTTAATAACACCTTATTTGGATTCTGCTTCAAAAGCAAACTTTATACATGAAACAAGTTAATAATAAAAATACGCACGTTTTAGACTATTGTAGACAGATTACATATACGATTGACAATAATACCGGGTTTTATGATCATGGTAAATTTAAATGGGTCGCAATATTTATTATTATTAAATGGTTTATCTATTCCGTCAACTTTTATAGAATTACTTTTAGCATGTTTAACATTATGCATTAAATATTTATAAAACCTAACCGTTAAAAGGTTTTGAACTGTCTGGCCGTGTGGTTCTGTTTTTCATCAAGTCAACTTCTATTATCATGACTACTAAGTTTCCACGTGTTTTTTTCATCTTCAATTGTTTTCTGTATTTTTGCCATGGTAGTTTATACCAGGGAATTATAGATCCCAATCTAACGGGTTATATATTTGACGTAGATATAACAGACGTATTTGATGGTTTATCAATTATCGACTGTTTTCGTAAATGTTGTACTAAAGTCGCTGAATGCCAGTCTTTTGGACATAATGAGGATGTGCTTCAATGTAGATTATATAACACATCATCATTTAATCTGTTGCAAGGTGTATACAAAGGATCATGGAAAATCTTTAAACATCAAACAAGTAAGTAACTTAGAATAAACAGTCACCAATTAACTAAAAAACGGCTAAAGTAACCAAGATTGAAATTGGTAGAGTTAAAATTGGTTTAAGCATCAGCCAAAACTCCTTCACCTATATCGAGACAGACGTTCTTAGATGATGGAGGAAACTAGGATATCCAGAGAAAACTACCAAACGTCGGCAAGCAAACTGACAAACATTCTTACCAAAACACCTGCAGGATCTGAATCTGGGTGATGAAAAGCGCGTGTTCAAACCGCTAAAACACCGAGGCCCGAGAAAACCAAGAGCATGGCAAAGTAAAAGGATTAAACAGGAGGTAAAATATATTAAGACCAAAATAAGGTAATGTAAAATTAATAGAGAGATAAGCCTTCATCTACATGTAAGTATTAAGTATAGAAGAAAGGATAGCCGTTTCTTCACTTTAACGGTTTTAGGAAACACGTATACATTGTTGGTTGCAACATAACATGTCAATTGATTATTATTTTTCATCGATATACGGAAGCTTTTTTAGTTAACATTTTTTATTTGAAATAGATTTGGCAAAACGATTTAATTTTTTATTTTTTATGAATATGTAGAAAAATTCATAATTGCTATTAATTCTTTTGATTGCATTATTCCATAAAAGTTTAAAAGTAGCACATGACATGTGGAATATGCATACTTTCCAATTGTGAACAAGCAAGGAAACCAAGATAGATGAAATACAAGTTTTCTTTAAATAAAAACTTCAATACAATTTTAGGCGTTTCACAAACAAGGTGTTTTCCCGTTGTATGTAATACCTTTCTCATAATTTCACTATTTACATGTTTTCTATCTGCATCTTGATATGTATTTGTCTATTAACAACAGATATTAGTATCCAGTCATTCAAACCTGGATTATTGATTGTATAGTTTATTACTTGTATATAATAAAAATAATAAAACTTCTTTTAGAAATAATTGTCAAAAAGATTATAGAAAAGAATTTGATCACATTATTGTAAAAATATCAAAATAACACACAAAGTTCATTTTATTTATGCTTGTCACTGATTAAGACAACCAAGCTTTGAACACCTACATCCTGTCCTAAACCATCTTATATTATACATTTCAGCTGAGTGCCCTTTTAAACTCGGATATCTACACGAAGTTAAGTTGAATATATGCTACAAGTATTATCATGAAGGAACAGCGCCCAATATTCAGACTGCTGCTGTCGTCTGATCCAACGATGGAGGACATCTTCTTAGAATTACATCTTCTGCCATTATGGCACACATTGAATTCTATTTAGGTATGTTATAATAATTTAGTGAAATATTCATATTAATGCTATTGATGACTTCTATCCATCCCATCATTGGTCTAAAGCGCGCGCTTATGGATCACAGTGCCTCTCACCGCCTGGGTTCGAATCCCACTCGGGACAGACCGACTCGAAATAAGTGAAAGAATCATGGCTGGGGCGTAAAACACCATTACTCCACACCATTCCGTCCCATCAGATTGTATAATTCACTCGGTCCTTTACAAACAATGTTAAGACACACCTTTATCTGTCTTTCCGCGATAGTTCATGATTTTGCAAGGCATGTTGTAATGCTAGAGTGGAGTGACGCAATCGTTTCAAAACGAAGCAGTGAGTTGCCGGAGTTTGGTGGGTTTTTTTTTTCCGGTTACTTCTACCACCCAAGAACAGACCACAAATGATCTTGATTAAGGCGTAAAACACCACTGATCCACTCAACTCCATTAAATATTTTATCAGAACCATTTCTACTTTAGTAGTATTTACAGAGTCCATTGTATTCAGCTTCGAACTAAGATGAATTTTCACTCATACACACATGCACATCCGTGACACACACACACACACACACACACACACACACACACACACGTGTATATATAATGCAGTATCAATCTTATTTCAGAGAAAATATCGGCGAAAGGAACGACATATATAGACGGCCATCGTCAAGATGAATTTTCTACAAACTGGTATTTTAGTAATGGCGAACTCATGATCCATTACAACTGGTCACCATTTGTTTTGTTCAACAACACCCACAGGAATAACATAAAAATAACAAAAGATGGTGACACATGGTTGACAACTGGTGGAGAATCCGACAGACCATTTCTGTGTCAAGTCGATTTAAATAGTTAAATGAACTAGTAACAATTTAAATATTGTCAAAATACATTTATGTATATAAAAATCATTCCAAGAGGCTATGTGGTAGTTATATACATGTACATATTAATTTTGTGGTTTTCATGAAATAACTTACACGTTTGTTGCTTTGAATTCAACTTTTTCTACTAAGACGAAAAACATTTTTAACAATCTTTCGCGAATTGACAGCAAGCAAGCCACATTTAACCCTTACTAATCAGATGCATTGTTTCTTGTTTTTTTAAATTAAAAACTTTAATTTTAAAATTTTAAAATTTATATTTGCTTTACAAATGTTAAGCAAAGCAGGACTTAAATTCTGGTCATGCGATACAATGTAGAGCTTTACAAACGATTTGGCTGAACAACCGTTTTTAAACAATATGGGTGATATGACCATTGTAAATACGCTATAAATGGTCAACACACAAGTGTGTGTGTGTGTGTGTGTGTGTGTGTGTGTGTGTGTGTGTGTGTGATATTCGATATCCTATTATTAAATATTTAACACAGGTTGATTTTTAATGAGAAGGTGTAATGAAATTCTCTCCAATCTTGTTTTCAGATTGAAATAAGTAAAATATGACATCCATAGAAATTCACTTACATACATGTGTATATTGACAATGCATTATCTCAGATGTAACCATTACACTGACAGATAAACATAATTGTATAATTTGCTTATTTTCCCTCTCATACATTTTTATAATCTAAATACATGTATAAACTTTGAGATCTAGTGTCGTTTAAAACTGTATAGATACAGTCTGTCACATGACAGGCAAAGATAATTTATCATATGTTTGGATAAGATAAGACACACTTAATAATATTTCGGCTTTTTAGAGAAATGTTTTACGAAAAATTAATGTCGAATTACCTATACAAAGACCTCTGAAAAAAATCTTTAATTACATTTGTAAGTCAAAATTCTCCAGAGGTAGAATAATGAGTTTTAAATGCACAAATGCAAAATTAATTAAATAAATAGGTTGTTGGAAAATCACAAGACAATTTGGCAGAAAAATGGTCTGTCTGATAAACCTCTAGATAAAAACCATTTGTGTGTACCACCAGCAGACATCTTCAGACTATGTCTAGTAACGTTAAAATCGGTATTGTAGTTGAAGTTTAAATATTCCATTTGTACTCCATTACTGAATGTAAAATTTGAGTTGACATCTTCACGAGAACCGTCGATATATACGGTCTGCGATATTGATAAATCATCTGAAAGAGAGAAAAAGGATGAAATTAACTTCTTTAAATGTTTTAATCAGAAAAAGAATACTGCACTGGTTTGGAGTATTGATATTTTACACCCAAGAGGATTAATTTACTTGTATTGGGACAGTCAGTTCTTGCGTGGTGGAGGAAATCCGAGTGCTTCGGTATACAATCTGAACAATTTCTCATACTAGTATCATGCCCGAGTAGGATTTGAAGACACGTGATTTAGCTCATTATTGAAAATAAGTAACATACTGCTTAATAAATTGAAGGGATTAAAAACATAACTCTTACCCTTTGGTGTTTATTATTTACAGAATTTTTCAAAACTGCATAAGTGAACTAATCATCGGAATCTTATGATCTACAGATTGAGAACTGACAAACATTTCTGACACTAGTACCTGCCTTCACGTGGGATTCGAACAGCTATCATCCGTTATCAACTCCGGCATTCATGGCAGACTTCTACACTAAAACTTGGTTTAGAAATTTGAATTTCCGTAAAAAAAAATCAAGTTAAGAGTGTTGCCACTATGTTACAATGATATTCTTGACACAAGCCAGAACTACAAACAATACAAACTACAACACATATGGATCGAGAATTACAAAGACCAATGGTTATAACCAAAAACTTATCTTAAGGTAAATAGCAGTTATCGTAGTAAGATTCGAACCCATGTCACACAGAACCAAATCTGCCGGTAGCCTAGGTAGATTTTTACTTTGGAAGATGGAATGTCATCGGACATAACGTAGAAAGTCGAATTTTTACAAAAAACCAGCACACACAGAGGTTATGTCATAGATAATCTATATAAGCATATTTTTTTTGAACACACGGTCAGTAAAAGCGAGTGCTTTGAAATACATATACACGTATTTCAGTTTCCAATAATATGACCAGTTGCTGTAACTTAAAGTACACATACTGAGATTTCAAGACTTAGTAGTAAAAGATTTTTTGCAAAATAATCTGTAACGGTGAATGTTGGAATATAAAAGTAAATGACCAGTGTCGGTGAATGTTGGAGTACACAAGTACGTGACCAGTGTCGGTGAATGTTGAAGTGCGCAAGTACATGTCCAGTGTCGGTGAATGTTGGGAGTACGCAAGTACATGACCAGTGTCGGTGAATGTTGGGATACACAAGTACATGACCAGTATCGGTGAATGTTGGAGTGCACATGTACTTGACCAGTGTCGGTGAGTGTTGGATTGCACAAGTACATGACCATTATCGGTGGATGTTGGAGTACATATGTACATGAATAAGTACATGACCAGTGTCGGTTAATGTTGGAGTACATAGTACATGACTAGTGTCGGCGAAAGTTTGAGAACACAAGTACATGTCCATGTCGGTGAGTGTTGGAGTGCACAAGTACATGACCATTATCGGGGATGTTGGAGTACATATGTACATGAATAAGTACATGACCAGTGTCGGTTAATGTTGGAGTACACAAGTACATGACTAGTGTCGGCGAAAGTTTGAGAACACAGTACATGTCCAGTGTCGGGGAATGTTGGAGTACACAAGTTCCTGACCAGTGACGGTGAATGTTGGGGTACACAAGTACATGACCAGTGTCGGTGAATGTTGGGGTACACAAGTACATGACCGATGTCGGTGTTTGTTGGAATACATAAGTACATGACCAGTGTCGGTGAATGTTGGAGTACACAAGTACGTGTCCACTGTCGGTAAATGTTGGAGTACACAAGTACATGTCCAGTGTCGGTGATCGTTGTAGTGCACAAGTACATGACCAGTGTCGGTGAATGTTGGGGTACACAAGTACATGACCAGTGTCGGTGAGGTGATCGTTGTAGTGCACAAGTACATGACCAGTGTCGGTGAATGTTGGGGTACACAAGTACATGACCAGTGTCGGTGAATGTTGGGGTACGCAAGTACATAACCAGTGTCGGTGAATGTTGGGGTACACAAGTACATGACCAGTGACAGTGAATGTTAGAGAACACAAGTACATGTCCAGTGTCGGTGATCGTTGTTGTGCACAAGTACATGACCAGTGTCGGTGAATGTTGGAGTACACAAGTTCATGACCAGTGACAGTGAAGGTTAGAGAACACAAGTACATGACCATTGTCGGTGAATGTTCGAGTACACAAGTACATGACCATTGTCGGTGAATGTTCGAGCAACAAGTACATGACCATTGTCGGTGAATGTTGGAGTACACAAGTACATGACCATTGTCGGTGAATGTTCGAGTACACAAGTACATGACCATTGTCGGTGCATAGTTTTAAGTGCTACCTTTTGTAATAAATCGTTTAAATACATACCTAAAAAGTCTCCTATATGCGACTGAATGGCAGACGAGGTTATTCTTAGAAGATGACCTCCATCCTTAGAACAGAGGATAGCAGCTTCTTGGATATTTCCCGTTGTTCCTTCATAGTTATACATAAAACATAATGAAAGATTCCTTTCGTATCTGTATCCTTTACTTATAGGGCATCCATCTGAAATGAAATAGCAAAAACTACATTATAATGTGTTTAGACAAATTAAGACTTATATAATATGGGATGCAAGTCTTGTCATGCGACCAACGCGATTTCCAGGTGCTAAATAACAGACATGTTCAAATACCGCGTCAAAATCGCAAATTCAGTTTTCTTAACCAACGGTTACATCTGAATACAAAACATTCATATCCAGATACAACATAAAAATATTTGAACAAGATTTGCAAATCCTATAACATACTGAATGCGATATTATTTTTGTTGCAATGTGACTTAATTTTTGGTCACTTCTGGACATGTCACGAAGTGTCGCAACTTCAAAAAAATTAATAACTCTTACTTGTGTTGAGTTTGTAAATTCTCCATGATCCTGTGTGGAAAGCATTTCTCATGTCAAAAGTAGACATATTGTAGAGCCGACATCCCAGAGTGTTCCCATCATATCCAAAAGATCGACAACCTACTGTTTTGTAACAATAACTACTGCAACGAATTTTAGACTTCTCCGTCAGTATGTCAATGGTATATGTTTCAAATATAACACCAATGTATAGTGGATCCAATATCGCTTTAAACGATAGTTCTTCTTCACAGAAATTTTGGTGGATAATTGCAAATAAATCACAGAGAAAAATGTAGTTAATTAACTTCATGATATTACATCAAATAACTACACTCCTCTGCAACAACATAAACTCATCTCCGTGTGTCGATCGGTTACGGATTTTATTAATAAACTTGTTGTCTAATGGAGTGGTATTGTTTTATATGTAAGTACTTTAAAGAACCCTGAACTCCCGTGATGTGGTTAGGTAATAAAAGTAGAATGATTAACAATAAATACATATAGTCAATATTATTGACTTAGTAGCATCAACAACGAGTAAGAAATAACAATAGTTGTTTTTATAGTAGATTTTGATACATTATATAAATAATAATTATGACCCATGGATAAAGAAAATATATTAATTTTAATATAACTACATAATCAAATACATAATCAATTCATCTTTACTTTATTTCGGACAAATCAATATTATACTGAATATTGATGACCAGGCCTTAAAACTTAAACACTTAAAGCCAATAGGTTTGTAAACGGTCTGTATGTGAAAATCGGTCTGTTATAATACCTAAATTTATCAATTACCTAAATTTATCAATTTTCAGGCAAGACGTGGGATAATACGGCGTCAAGCAAAGGGATTATTACGTAGACAACGGCGACGTCTACTTATGGCAAGTAATAAAACTGGATACAAAATCAGATTAAAATCAAGACACCCATATCATTCTGTAATATAATAGCGTTTGGTATTAATGAATTACTATGTACCAGAGCCGCACTTTATGACAATACTTATGTTACAGCATGCGCCCGTTTTGGTGCAGATAACCATAAGTCCATTATACTGGAATGAAATATTATAAGTTAGACATTCAAAAAATGTTTTATGAAACTGGTTTCAGGCCGTCGAGTAAAGGTCTACTACATAGCCTTTTTTCAACGCCACACCGTACGGGATCGAACCCACAGCGACGGGACGCCGTTGATTTGAAGGCTAATGTCTTAAGAATTGGGGCCCTAGAACCAATTTTCTCGACAGGTAGGACGTATATTAAATACAGACATAATAGCAAAATATCATACATGTATTCTTCTTTTATACGGTTAATAGGGTGGCTCCTAGGATGTTGCGAACCATGAGATGTTGCGAACCATGAGAAAATAAAAATACACTAAAACCTGTTTATAAAAAGCATTCATGGAATCTGAATACACTTTATAGACAGGTCGTCTTTGTTTAAAATTAACTTTTTAAAATTCTTACTCTGGTTGGTTTATCTTATAATTTTTTGGAAAATTTTTAAATGGCAAGTCTAAGTTTCTTGGTTACAAATTGCCATACTATATTTAGATGTATGCTTAACTTGAGAATATAAGCTTACTGAGAAAAAAAATATATGGTTATTTCCAAATTCATAGCCAAATTGACCAGCTTAAACAAACTGGAGATAATAAATTATTATGAGAAAGTCATTAGTTATATATGGTCATGGTTACATCCACAGATTTTTTAAAACCTTTTTTAAGTTGATGCCTCAGCTTTATTGTCAAATCTAATTTTCTAAATTTAATCATATTTCTATAAATACAAGTTTGCCATCAACAAAAAGTTAAAATTTTAAAGAGGAAGGTAAAAGGTAAAACTCTTCAAGGTTTTATACAGTTATATTCAATATATTACAGTAAGGCATATCTTATCTAGCTAAAGTATGGAATTTACTTTAAAGTTTTAATGTATCTGAAGGAGTAGAGTAAAAATATGGCTTTTAAAGCCCAAGTAAAGAAAATTGCCTTATATCAATCAAGGTAATTAGTTTGCGAAATGCCAAGACAGACAAGCAGATTGACAAACATTCTCATACAAGGATCTGCCTGAATTAGATTCATTCTAATTGTTGAGAAACACTTTGACCTGTAAGAATGCACTTTAGACCTCTTGGACATAAAGACTGACAATATCCCTAAAGGTATTCTTATTTAAACACAATTTTAATAAACTAATCGTAATTAATTGACTAGTTTAATAATATTGATCTTATCAATATATGCTACAACATTACATTTAAAAATCATCTTTATTTAAAAGTTCTCAATACCAGGAGGTAAACTATAATCAATATTTTTTTACACTCAATTTTCATAGAATATTTGTAAAACTATGATGGAAACCAATGTTTCATTAACAATGAGTGCTCAAACCAAACATGGAAGCCAATGTTTTATCAGCAATAATTGTTTAGACCAAATAAATGAAATACTAATTTTTTCATTGATAATTAAACTATTGTTATTCTGACCACACAGATAAAAGATGAGTGAATTGGAGTATTGTAAATTTATGTTGTTTTTGCTCTGTTTAAGGTTTTTTCACTGTCATCAACATGGTCAGTTCCGGGATGGAAGATTTTGGAGTAGCTAGGGATAACAGTATCTAGCAAACTGACACACTTTCTTAACTTATTTAATCCTGGATCAGGTTTCAAACCAAGATGATTACAGGCACTTTGTAGGCACACTTTTGACCACATGGCCACAAGGCCCCAAAAGCAAAAGGGAGGTAACTGTTACATAAAAACATGATACTATAATTAAATTTTTTTCACAAATGGCTTTTAATTAAAGTCAACAGATTTTCAGCCTCTAACTGTAATGAGTCTATTTCTAAAAACTCTTGAGTTTTTAGCATGTCTTCAATAATATCTTTAACTCTACATAGATCAAATAGTACATAGTTTAACTGATCTACTGAATTCATTTCCCCTGGATCGTTTAACTGATCTACTGAATTCATTTCTCCTGGATCATTTAACTGATCTACTGAATTAATTTCTTCTGGATCATTTAACTGATCTACTGAATTTATTCCTCCTGGATCGTTTAACTGATCTACTGAATTAATTTCTCCTGGATCGTTTAACTGATCTACTGAATTAATTTCTCCTGGATCATTTAACTTATCTACTGAATTAATTTCTCCTGGATCGTTTAACTGATCTACTGAATTAATTTCCGCTTTATCAAATTCAATGGCTAAATCCTTATCTGGTTTTCCAACTATGTTTCTACCAGAGTAGGAATTAAGACAAACTGAACTGCATTTACAACTGTTAGTAATATGAGTTGTCTTCAAGCTGTTATGACCAGAAACAGCGTATTCACCACAAGTACATTCTGTAGCAGAATGGTTTAACCTATCTTGTTTGGCAAAGTCTTGTGTAAATTGAACAGTTCCTAGATCTGCAGTATTTTCAGAGTGAATGATTTGTGTATCTGTAACTGTCAACTCAGAACTTTTGGCCTTATTTAATTCCTTATTCATTATATTCTCTTCAGAACTATCAGGCCCACCACAGATTTCTTTATTTTGATTATTTTCTTTATTTTTTCCATATTTTACAAGTTTTTCTATTCGTTTATTTGCAATAACTTTCATAAAGGTGAAAAATTCTGTGTAATCAATTCCACTGCTGGTTTTTAAAATCAACTGAAAATATAAATAAACTGCAGCATAAAAAAGTTAAAAATAACTGTGAGAAGTATCATGATAATTATAACAGTACAGGGCATCTTTATATGAAAATATAAATATGAAAACAGTTTTTGGGTGTCAAAATAAGTCTGTATAGGACATTATGATATGAAGGAAAGGGTTATCACATAATGACTGTATGGGGTATCATAATATGACAGTATTAAAGGGTGTCCAGTATGACTATATAAGGTTTATATATGACAGAATGGGTTATAATAGTATAAAACATTAGATGTTAGTATATAAAATAATGGGTTGACATTACACGATAGTAGGTGCCATAACATTTCAGATTGCAATGTCACAATATGTGTACAATATGCCAGTAGGTGTCAAAATATGACAGACTGGGATGAAACAATTTGATAATTTAAGATGACAAATAACTGACAGGAGTGTCAATATAACAAATATAGATGTAATGATATGTGTCAGTATTACAGAAAGGTATGCCTCAAAATTACAGAAAGGTATGTCTCAGTATTACAGAAAGGTATGTCTCAGTATTACAGAAAGGTATGTCTCAGTATTACAGAGAGGTATGTTTTAAGTATTACACAAAGGTACATGTATATCTCAGTATTACAGAAAAAAGTATATTTCAGTATTACAGAAAGACATGTCTCAGTATTACAGAAAGGTATGTCTCAGTATTACAGAAAGGTATGTCTCAGTATAACAGAAAGGTATGTCTCAGTATTACAGAAACAGATGTCATAATATAACAGAAAGGTTTATCTCAGTATTACACAGACAGATGTCATAATATAACAGAAAGACATGTCTCAGTATTACAGAAAGGTATGTCTCAGTATAACAGAAAGGTATGTCTCAGTATTACACAGACAGATGTCATAATATAACAGAAAGGTATGTCTCAGTATTACAGAAAGGTATGTGTCAGTATTACAGAAAGGTATATCTCAGTATTACAGAAACAGATATCATAATATAACAGAAAGTATGTCTCAGTATTACAGAAAGGTATATCTCAGTATTACAGAGAGGTATGTCTCAGTATAACAGAAAGGTATAGCTCAGTATTACAGAAAAAGATGTCTTAGTATTACAGAAAGGTGTGTCACAATATAAGAAAAAGGTATGTCTCAATATTACAGAGAGGTATGTTTTGAGTATTACACAAAGGTATTTCTCAGTATTTCAGAAAGATATGTCTCAGTATTACAGAAAGATATGTCTCAGTAAAACAGAAAGGTATGTCTCAGTATTACAGAAAGGTATGTCTCAAAATTACAGAAAGGTATGTCTCAGTATTACAGAAAAGTATATCTCAGTATTACAGAAAGGTATTTCTTCCATATCTGCTCATGTAAGATAGAGTTTTCCCCTATGTGAGAAATGTGTATCTCACATGGGCTTGACGTCACAGTTATGTGACAATCATATGATGTCATCCTTTGAGTAAATGACGTCATTTTGTGGGAAAATGACAGCCGGACCTCCAAAATTTAGAAATTTTAAATGCGTTTCAAATGTTAATACTCAGATTTTATAATAAATTACTTTTTCTTTAAGTTTATACATGTTGTATAAACCAAAATAAAGTATAGTCTATCCGATGGTCATATTTTTTTTTATATAGAATGTTGAATGACAGAGTTAGATTTTTCAAACATGGTGCCCATGGATATGTAAATCATATTTGAAGCCAAAAATTGACATTAAATGAAAGAAAAAGAATCCATTATGAGTTTACCCATGTAGGATAGGGAGATCTCACCCTCGGGGTTGAATATTTATGTCAGAGACTCGGCAAGCCTCGTCTCTGACTGAAATATTCAACCCCTCGGGTGAGATTTCCCTATCCTACATGGAAACTCATAATGGATTCTTATAGTCTCAGTATTACAGAGAGGTATGTCTCAGTATAACAGAAAAATATGTCTCAGTAATACAGAAAGGTATATCTCAGTTTTACTGAAAGGTTTATCTCAGTATTACAGAAAGGTATGTCTCAGTATTACTGAAAGGTATATCTCAGTATTACAGAAAGGTATGTCTAAGTAATACAGAAAGGCATATCTCAGTATTACAGAGAGGTATGTCTCAGTATAACAGAAAAATATGTCTCAGTAATACAGAAAGGTATATCTCAGTTTTACTGAAAGGTTTATCTCAGTATTACAGAAAGGTATGTCTCAGTATTACTGAAAGGTATGTCTCAGTATTACAGAAAGGTATGTCTCAGTATTACAGAAAGGTATGTTTTAAGTATTACAGAAAGGTATGTCTCAATATTACAGAAAGGTATGTCAGTATTACAGAAATGGATGTCTCATCATTACAGAAAGGTATGTTTTAAGTATTACAGTATTGCAGAATGATAAATCTCAGTATCACAGAAAGATATGTCAGTACTACACATGTCATGGAAAAAACAGGGTGAATCAATATGAGAGAAATAAATGATGATACATGTAGTATCAAATGAACTATTATATACATGTATGTAGAGACCTTGTGAAAAAAAATTCTATGACAATGAATTTCACTAAATTTTTTGGAATTAAAAAACTCTGAAATAGCTGAAAAAATGTGATTTTACAGCATGTATCTCACAAAATTCAGTAATCTAAAATTGTTTTTGTTTCAATTCTTTGTTAAGTGTTCTTGTTTGTATGGGTAACTGTCAGGTAAATGTTTTTCAATATATGACCTATTATTACCTGACACTGTTGATGCCATCCCTCCATATCTTTACAATCTGATATTTCACTTTGTACTTCCATTAAACACTGTTTTATATATGACCAACATATATCTACATTACATCCATTTAACCAGTTGTGATTGATTGAGATGGTGTCTTCCTGCAACAAAAGACAAACATGCACCTGTTATTTATCAACATATACCTGGTACTTATCAACATACACCCTTTATTTATCAACACACACCCTGTATATATCAACACACACCCAGTATGTATTAACACACAACCAGTATGTATCAACACACACCCCAGTATGTATCAACACACACACAGTATGTATCAATTCACCCAGTATGTATCAAGACACCCAGTATGTATCAACACACACATGCATTATGTATCAACATACACCCAGTATGTATCAACACACACATGCATTATGTATCAACATACACCCAGTATGTATCAACACACACATGCATTATGTATCAACATACACCCAGTATGTATCAACACACCCAGTATGTATAAACACACACATGCATTGTGTATCAACATACACCCAGTATGTATCAACACACACATGCATTATGTATCAACACACCCAGTATGTATCAACACACACATGCATTATGTATCAACATACACCCAGTATGTATCAACACACTCAGTATTTATCAACACACACATGCATTATGTATCAACATACACCAAGTATGTATCAACACACACATGCATTATGTATCAACACACCCAGTATGTATCAACACACACATGCATTATGTATCAACATACACCCAGTATGTATCAACACACACTCAGTATTTATCAACACACACATGCATTATGTATCAACATACACCCAGTTTGTATCAACACACACATGCATTATGTATCAACATACACCCAGTATGTATCAACACACACTCAGTATTTATCAACATACAACCAGTATGCATCAACACACCCAGTATGTATCAACACACCCAGTATATATCAACATACACCCAGTATATATCAACACACACCCCAGTATGTATCAACACACACCCAGTATGTATCAACATTCAAGGTTCTTATATACATTTCTATATGCAAAACAATTATAGTTTTCTAGATAATTAACCATTTCAGTATTTTTTTGTATTTTTGACCTTGACCTCTGAACATATGACATATGTCTATATATTAAATTGAAGATTATATTAATACCCACAATATACTATTGTATGAATATATGCCTATACAAGAAATTTAAAGATTTTTAAAACATAATCATTTCAGTAATCTTATCCATTTATGTTCTTAGTCTTTGAATCTATTACCTTAATCTATGTAACAAAATGATGGATAAATTCATACCTACAAATTACTTTTTTAATAGTTTTCTGGATAATTAAACATTTAGTCTTTTTGAACCCACAACCTTGATCTACTTGTATATATCAAGATGATGGTTTTATCAATATCTGCAATATTACAATATTTATTCCTATACAAAACTTACAGTTTACTAAATACATGACAAACACATGTAAAGCCATTTAATCAATTGCTTTTGTAAGTAACTTGCCATTCCCCAATTTTGAGCTCCATGACTTAAATTTTATGCACATCTGTTAATCATTGACTTAAATGACATACATGAAAATATCTGAGGTATACCTTTTGTACTTTCTAAGAAAATTTTTAAGATTTTCACTATTTCCCTCTTTATGGGGCCCTAAAGAGACATACTGGTAACCCGATGGGTTGTGCAAATCTGAAAGTCTTTATTTAATCAATTTTTCTTATTATCATAATTCTAAAAACATGTATGTTACTTTGTAAGGATCAAAATTTGAAAACTCCATATAATCTAATTATTATATCAACTTTTACAAAATCGGCTATGAGTTTTCTTAAATCAATACTTCAGCATGTTATGACTTGTGTTGTTCAAAAAACAATCAATCATCAGATGTGAACAAGTTATAATAATGCTATATAAATAATACCACTTACAAGATTATGAACCTGATGATGCCATCCACTTGGAACAAAGATTATCTCCCCTGGTTCCTGTATAATCTCTATTTTGTGTTGTAACTGACAATACCTAGAATATAGGCTATTATCATTCAGCTCCTCTGAAGTCACATCATAAACTAAATTGCCAAACTTGTCCTTCAAACATTCTTCTTCCCCTGAATATACAAAATTATCCTGGAATAAGACATTTTGGTATATAACATATGACAGGTCTAACTTATGGTGTTTACCATGCCTAAATTATTTAACATATTTCATGTTATATCATGTTAATATGTCATGTCATGGCATATTATGTTATGCAGTTATAATTTTCATATAATTTTATTGATTTGTGGCAATACAAGCCAAAGCATCAGTGAAGAATTCCATATAATAAGTGTTAATTCAGTCTGTACTTCTATGTATTATGAGTTTGAATTATCAATTTAAGTTTTGGTAAGTGTTATCAGTTCCACTTAACGATTCATGCTACCCCATCGGTCAGTTAAATGAATAGTGTTTTTGTCTACAATTGGGTAATATCATTTATACTGAGACAGCTAGTTTTGAAAAGTAGAGGAGTGTTCAAGTGGTGTAGTGGTTAGCGCTCCCGCCTATCACCAATGCGACCGGGGTTCGATTCCCAGCGTCGTATGTGATAAGGTCACCTGCTTGAGCACGTGGGTTTTTCTCCGGATTCTCCGGTTTTCCTCCCACAATAAGACCTCACGCGCACTACAATTCGGGCCAACGAGCTAGATTAATATAAGTTGCACAACTTGTTTCTAAATCGTTGTAAAAGAAATAAAGTTTAAATTTTTTTTTTTTAAAAAGTAGAGGAAATTGGAATCATTTATGGAAATCTCAATCTTTATCTTGAAATGAAAAGTTCTCATTAGGATCTGTACCAAACAGGAATGAGATATGGGAACTGACAGGTACAGTGATTTGTAAGTGGGTGTTTTAAACCACTCAGCAAGAGAGAAAATGTCAAGTACCTCTTGAAAATTATAATACATTTATGATCCTAATCTAATCAGATATGTCCAAATTTAGTTTCATTGTGACAAGTGAAGTGTTATACATAACAAGTGGAACTGGTCATCTATTTTCTATATGAACACACAGTTTTTAAGAGTGACTTGAGATCTGTAGATCTCTTGTCTAACTATATGTTACTCTACCTGGTGGAAACATTATCCACTTCTTCCTCCCCAGTATGTTAGCAGACCAACTATATGAACGAAACACATCTGCATGAAATGGTGTCCTATATATTAAATACATGATACAAAAATAATCACTCTTTAATCTCCACATCAAATATGTATTTAAATTTTAACTGGTATTTATAAAATATAAAATTAGCCATCATACAGAATGAACTGTAAATGTGGATTGATTCTATAGAAACAAGGCTTAATATGTAGATGAACTAACAGAATTTTTACAAATGGATAATTACTGTATATATGAATAGCCAACTTGATACATAAAAAGAAAACTTTTGCTGGTGTAATTTCAATATTTTGCCTGTAATCTTAAAGAAAAGAATCTTACCATGATCCTTTGGGTCCCATGTAGACAAAACGATAATCATCATGATCATTTACTTGTGTATCCCAAAATTCATTCAACCAATCAGAAGTGAAATATTCTGGTGTTGTGTAAGCCTTGTAAAGAGGAAAATCTCTTGAATAAAAAAAAATCAGACATATAATTTTTAACTGAAATGAAAGTACCAATGCATATATTATGTTAACACATGCTAAGTTACAAACTTATATTAGGTTAATACAAATAATGCATTAACAATGAGCTTGGTATGGAAACACACAGAAAGCTCACATTTCACCAGCAAAATATACAATATACCTTGGTTTTTTATTATTTTTATTTTATTTTTTTTAATTTTGTCTTCTTGTACTATTTTTTTGTTTAGGTCTTTAAAAATAGATTGAATAAAATGACCAAATCAGACACAGACTTTTCATCTATTATAGACATTTAATGGCATGGGAGATATTTATAGTGTACCTGTTGAAATGCCAGTCTTTAAGATATAAGCATTCTTTATTTTCAGCATATCCACTAGCAATATAATCTTCCCAATACTTAATATAATTATCAAATTTAATATCTTTCTTTGGGTGTGAACTATAGCATTCCTGGTTACAATTTGCCACTGGTACTGTGCATTGACCTACCATAAATAGAAACAATAATGCATACCAGTAATTTGCAATATAACTCTTTGGTGTGTGTGTGTGTGTGTGTGTGTGTGTGTGTGTGTGTGTGTGTGAGAGAGAGAGAGAGAGAGAGAGAGAGAGAGAGAGAGAGAGAGAGAGCAGTAGAAATGATGAAGGATTGACATATAAAACCCTTTCTTTTAAAATATTTTTTGTTGTCATGTCTTTCCAATTCAAAATAGTAATTAGTTGTTAAACAAGCAACAGTTGGCTTACTTTGGTTGTTACTTTATGCTTATTTGATGCTTTTTCCAAAATATTCACGCTTTAGATGCTTTATTGAATGTATACATATTACAGCTCCTCTCACCTTCTATGTTCTTATCCCAC
This sequence comes from Tegillarca granosa, assembly GCA_029721355.1. NCBI lineage: Eukaryota > Metazoa > Mollusca > Bivalvia > Arcoida > Arcidae > Tegillarca > Tegillarca granosa. The sequence continues at coordinate 5,811,001 of CM056597.1, read as the reverse complement.
TTAGGCAGATCATGATCTTTACATGAGTTAAGTAAATCTTACAGGGGTGAAGATCTAGAATATCAATATTTAACTCACATGACAACATATCATTGGCTCACCAAAAACAAGTGGCAGGGACATAAAAATAAAAACACACGAGGTTGATTTGCCTTTAGGACTGTTCACTGTAGGTTGATTTGTCTGGGTTGTTTTGCACCCGAAATGGGGTCTTTTTACTCTTTTATACCCTTCATGTAGATTAACTGGGATGTGGTGCCAACCAACAATTTTATCATGATCCCAACTATTATTTTAATTACCAACAGCATGTTTTGTGAGTCTCATTTAAAGTCCCTAATTTTGCACCTTTATATGAACTTTTCCCTAAAATTTGACACCAGAAAATGACGATGCTATCGGTAATGTTAAATGAATTATTGTGATAGTACCAAAATATTTCTTCAGTAATTGGAAATTTGGTTTTCCTGACTTGTCAGCCCATTCAACTCTACTTCTCCATTCATCTGTGTAAACATCTGGGAAAATACACGGTTTATTTGGCATCAAATATTTGTCAAAAAACTCAGAGTAGGTAAGCTTGGACAAGGAGCTTTCTAGGTGGAAATTAAAAGGCGGCTTTCTAGCACTAGTTCTGTATTGATTTCCGTTGCCAAAGGAATAAGTTCTACTTTTTATCAAGTTTAAAGCAGGCGATTTAACAGATAAATCCATGAATCAGTTAGATCCAAAATAAATTAAATATTTTGACACTTTCACTATGGGCGCAGACATATTGAAATGCTGCAGTGAACCAAACGAATAATGTACTAGTGTGATTAATATTGATTGTGTGAAATGAATTTAATATTGTTATTCAATATTATAAGACTTATTATTAAAAACAAAGAAACATTTGTATTTTGTCATCAAATATGAAAAGTTTAAACTAAAACCTGATGCCAGTAAAACTATATACTGTAGTACATTACCACATGACAACGATGGGATCAACACGTAAACATAGAGCACATGTCATTTGTCATCAGCTGGTATCTTTTACATGCTCGTGTGGGTAATATTCAGACAGTTTGATAACCGTTTACTACTAGCATGAATTTGTATTTTTGCTACATAGCCTTTTCTTTATTGTCTAAATTAGCTGCATCGGATTAAAGATAAAAACTTTCTTTGCACAAAATGTAGCACCAGGAAGCATTACTTGTAAAAGCCTTCGCATAAGTGGATGCTATTAATAGAACTAATTGATCACATGAATCCAGCACACTACATTTCTCAATTAAGTGACCTAAAACAAAACAAACTAAAACAAACTACAAGCTTCCACACTGAGACCAACCCACAGGAGCTTGTTTCGATATTAAAAACAACCTCCTGGAATAAGCCCCTAGAACTTGACCAAAAAGGGGAAAATGCAGCCTCAAAACTGGGATCTTCACAATACTAGAAAAAAAGTCTTGACTGTTACATCAGATAGCCTGTAACTGGTAGTTTGAATTCCATTAAACCCTAATACACTGCATTGCATACTTGGCAGCTGTGTATAGGGTCAGAACAATGGAACTCACCAGCGTACCACATGATCAATACCTCTTAATGTTTGTGCAGAGTGAAATGGATAACATTTACATCAGTAATCCTCAAAAAACATAATTATGGGAAAACATGACTTTATGCATTTCATTTGCCAATAGAAATAATTGTCCCACACAAATGCTATGAGGTATCACATGGAGCTTGAGGGAATTCCATTTCTATATCAAAAATCTGGGATATCTTGATACCAACTGGTTTCAAAAAGGGTGCTACCCCATATTGTTTTGAACTATTGAAAAGTTACTAACCTCAATTGATAGGTAATTGTTTTTTTTACAAGATGTCATCATCACTGATTCGAGAATTCAGAATTTGTCAGTGTTGATGTATGCTGACGTCTTCTATTTTCAAAACAAGACCACGTGAACTCACAAACCTTCTCATGTAAATATTTTGAAAGACAAATCATTCACCTATCAATCAATATATTAATCACTCAGTTGAGTAGTTTACCTTACCTAATGGGTTCTAGGCTTCAATAACTTTTCTGGAGTCTGGATTGCTACAGTGGGATTTAAAGCTGACTCCTTTATACCCCATTAACGTTTGAGTTGAACTCTTACTTCCTTACAGTAGGTATGAAAAGACATACCGGTTGGTTGATATCTTCCTGTAAAAACTATGTGACTGCAGGAACATGCCATCTAAACTTTTCCAAAATGTTCCACACAAAATGTTATGGGTTATTTATTGCAAGATACCCTGGCAAACCACATTGATAACTCCAAATTTGAACATCAATTTGATAATATTTTGATATTGAAGTGAATTTAATAATCTCAAATGGACTTTGAAAATAAGTGATATGTTCTTTTTTAAGTAAAAATTTCTAAAATTGAAGATAGACATGCCAAGCAAAAAAAGTGAACAAAAAATGGTTGGTTCTTGACTTTAAATTTGTGTAATATTTGTGAAATGATGAAATTAGTTTGTTTTTCATAATTCCAGAAAGAAAACCACTTATCTGTCATTTATATGGGGATGTAGATTGAGAACACCTGAAAGATGGGGAATAAAATTTCACAATTACGTGGATCCTTGAAGAAGAATAAATCAGATTTAAGCCTGAAGGATCATCGCAAAGATGGTAACTTAAAAAGAACACGGAGTATTGGATATAATAGTAGTTCATACTTTAATCTTAAGGTAGTTCTGTTTTATAAGTCAAAATTAGAAATTATAAACACAAGACAAAATAATTCAAAAACAAAAGTTAAAATGTGGGACATTTTTCACCACAGGCAGGAGACATTTCTGTACGAAACATACAATTTTTTTGGAAATTTAACCATGAAATGTGATGTCTCAAATCTTATGACAATAATCAATACTAGTAACTAAGGCATAGTGCAGCAAGTGTTTGTGTGAGTATGTATTTGTGTCGTAAACAGCGAAACTCTGTCAGAAGTATATACTGGTTGGTGCAATTTAGATTTGTTTTATTTCATGGCTACCAAAACTAATTCAAGTTGACTAAGGGAAACGAAAACCTTAAAAATCTCCAAACTGTTGGTAGAAAATAAATCTGGTGGAATATTTTGCCTCTCTGATAGAAGTGAAAAAACTGGGGACTAAATCATTATTACTATATTTATCATGAATCCAGCTAACATGCTAAACAACTTGGTTTACATTATGAGTTGTGATTCTGGTTCATCAAAATGTTTTTCCAAAACTGGGTGTGTTCAGAGTAATTACATTGGTAACATAGAATTACCACTGGTAATGAAATTTACCAATGGTATCAGTGACGCCAATAAAACATACCATTGGTAACATTTTTTGCAGACAGTGTAGGGCTCTGCAAGCGATGGCAAGTTATGTAGTGATGTCATTTCAAAATGGTGACTTCAACTAAAACTGATACTTTCTATTCTCTACAAAAAATCAAATTATCTAATAATTTAATTTTTTGAGAAGGGCATAGAACGTATGTAATGATATTGGAAATTATAGAAATTAAAAATCAAAAATATTTTTGAACAATTCGGTTAACTTTGGCTATTTGTTTTATAACTTTATTAAAACATTATTGTCAGGTATATCACTAAGTTCCAGGTACTACCTGGTATTGTCTTTATACAAGACAGGGGTCAATGAATGTTGACCACTATGTGGGTATATCACTAAGTTCCAGGTACTACCTGGTATTGTCTTTATACAAGACAAGGGTCAATGACTGTTGACCACTATGTGGGAGATCTACCTGGCTTAAATGTTATTCAACAATTTTATGATTTTACTAAAGATATTATTGTCAGGTAAGATTCACAACAAGATACCGCATGGTATCATATTTGGACAGGACAAGGGTCAATGACTCTTGACCGTTATATGGATCTACCTGGCAATAACATTATTCAATAATTAAAATCCAAATATATATAAAGGTAGTCCTGCAAGCAAACCGACAAACACACACCCACAACACTTCTACATACAGACACACTCAGATCTACAAAATAAATTCAAGAAAATATAAATATACCACAAGCGTGCAGTTATCATTACACTTGGTAATGTCGGTTTTTCCAATAAAGTTAGAGATAGCTTGAAAAGTTTGTCTTGATAAATGGAATTGTGTTTGAAATTTATCAGATGAATATTTAGGAATAGTAACAGCATAATAATCAGTTACTCTAGCACCACCAGCAGAAATTCGGCGTTTGTTATGCAGCATAATAACATCTGCAGAACTTATGTAATTCATTAAATTATGTAATGTAACATATGCCTGCTTCTATTGATTTAAGACAAATCCTGTAGTTATGTGTCTGTTTGCCATTTTCCTGTGTGTTAGTGAAACCATTGGTATACCTTTGGTAAGAATGGTACCAATTGTTTACCATGGGTACCATTGTCAAGTAAACTACCATTGGCATGCCAAGGTGCCATTCAGAGAACAAACTTGTCCAATGGTACTGTTGGTTACCAACATTTACAATGGTAAATTGTGATTGTTACCAATGTAATTACTCTGAACTGTCTTTTTTTATTACCCTGTAATAAACAGTAAAGCATTGTTTTAAAGTTTAATACCCCTTTTCAACTTTGCCTTCTTGCATATTTGGCATGCTCTTTTAAAGTCCAAAACTTCATTTCTCCTAGGTTTTTGTTATAACCCCCCCCCCCCCCCCCCCCCATGTATCAAACGCTTTTTTATCAAATTAATTTGATGTGAACATATCATGGTTATAACTTGAGGTACAAATGCTATACATGTATATTACAGCACTGGATGGGAGAGATGTTGCTGATGGCTGATGATAGTGATCATTATACAGATATCAGCTTGTTTCTGGTTAGATTAGCTTTAATTTATTTAGGAGTAAGTACTAAGCTCTCTACATTATATTTTGTCTGTGACATCATAATAAAGTGAACTCTGTTGTTCATTTCCTTTAGTCTATTGGTAACTAAAATCCTATAAAATGTCCTCAATGATTGGGCAATGAGTGGCAGTAGACTGAACATTTTTTTTGGCATCAGAATTAGTTTTAAATTTCCACTTACTCATACCACTTCTTACTTCATTTTACATAATAATAAATTAAAGAAAAAGATGTGTCATCTTTATGTGGATATTTGTAGCTCATTTATTTGTTGGACAAGAATTGTCAGCATTATGTTCCTCTTGTGGTTTTTTTTTTATGCAATTTTTTCATTGTTGTTTTGAACCATAGACAAAATTATCAACTACATCAACCATTTAAATCATATTTACTCCCTAAAATTACTAACCCAATATGAGATTTGTGTGGAGAGAAAATGATAATCAATAGTATTGTTAATCAGGATTTTTGTGATTATTTTATTTTTGCATAAATTTGTGAGTTACAGAACATGAAAATCAAATTTTGAAGTATTTAATTTATAATTTTATTTTGAAGTAATTTATTTGCATCATCCAATTATTGCAAATATCTTTAAGTGATAATTCTCTCAAAAATGATTTAAAGTGATTGAAAAGATGGTTTTCTTGAAAATAAATAAATGGGGAAATTGAAAATAAATAAATGGGAAAATTTCCTGTTATACAGTTGACTACTTCCTTATTTATCATTTATCAAGTTAGATAATCTTCAATGTTTGAAAAAGAACCTTTATTACCATTTCTTTTAATTGAAACACTGAATCATGTAAATTATTTTTACTATTGACAAAGTGAAATCAATTTATAAAATTATGAATTGCTTAAAATTATTTCAGAAAAGGTTGTCCAGAAATATTGGGAAGGAATTACCTATTAAGGATGAAGATGAGACAGATTATCCTGTTGTGGAGCCAATACAACGAGCAACTTCATCTTGGCAGTATTACACATCTCCAGTAGTTCTGCCTGCAGCAGATGAGATTGATTTTCCATTTTTGAATGATTGTGACACAATATCCTATATAAAAAAGTCAAAAACCATGTTTATAATGAGAGGAATATCTGGGTCGGGTAAATCTACGTTAGTCAACATAATCCAGAAAGTCTATCCCAATGCTGTTGTTTGTTCTGCTGATTTTTACTTTGTTACAGAAGATGGCACCTATAACTTTCAACCAGATTGTTTATCATATGCACATTTTGACTGTCAGAAAAATGCAAGGGAGGCTTGTCTGAAACAAATGAATGTGATTGTCATTGACAACACAAATATAAGACGATGGGAAATGAAGTTATATTTAGATATGGCAAGGGAATTTAATTATGTAGTGGTACCTGTTCGTCCACGTACAAGATGGCGTGAAGATCCCCATGAGCTGTTTAAGAGAAACAAACATGGTGTTGGTTTTGATGTTATTCAGAAAAAAATTAGAATGTTTGAAGATATCATTCCAATTTATTATGGATGGTTTTTAAATAGTTATGATTCAAAGTGCCTTTATCAACTTGGAGTCTCATACCTAGAGTCTTTTTTGTGCTGTTTTCCAAGGTTAGCAAGAAAATGGATTTTAGAGGAAAAAGGTACAGTAAAACCAGCTATAGCAACCAACTTTATACAAATCCACCTGCCTATACAGTGAATCCTGCTATAGTAACCGTCTATTTTAAAAACCACCTGTCCATTAAGACAACTGTTTAAGGTATCTATGCTTTAAAAATCACCTGTCCATTAAGACAACTGTTTAAGGTATCTATGCTTCATATTTCAACCAAAAAGAACATCTATATAAAAAACACATGTCCATTAACAACAATGTTTCAAAATCTATCTCTGCTTGATGTTTCTACCAAAAATAATCTAAATAAAGAAACCATAATGTACCCCATATCCAGCTACATTTAAAACTGTTATTTTAAATATTGCTGCTATATCATCATTTTTTTTACCATATAAGTCTACAGATTCAAATGATATTTAGTATAAGATTCGTTTGATTTATTTTTGTAGATATAACTTTATCAACATTGCAGCAATATTATGAGATTAATTCGGATGCAGATTTCTTACTACATTGTACTGCCTTTTATAGTGGAAGTCGAAAAAATCCAACACCAGGACGTGAAAATTATCACAGGTCATGGATAGTTCAGCAATCATGTGGTCAAGTATTCTCTTTACATGTGACAGGTATAACAATTTCACCGAGAGTTGTCACTGCCAGAGTCCATCTTGATGCAGAACAACTTGAACTTCTATGGAAACCAGAAGAAACTAACTGGGATGATTACATTTACAAAAAAACTGGATTACAGAATAATGGATCATCCAATCAGTATCCACAAAAAGGAAGATGTGCTCATATCACCATAGCAACAGCCAATGGAATAAGTGCATCACAGGCAAACTTTGATCTTTTAGATATATGTGATAAAGAGTACTTCCTGTCAAATAGCCAGGTTCCCACCTGTCCTACAGACAGAGGTATTATTAAGCGCCTTGAAGATGAATATTGTGTTGTGTATTTTGATCAACCTGTTGTATTAAATGGGTTATTTTCAGGTCTTTATTAATTATGAGATCAAGAATGAAGAAAAATCAAAATTTTGTGATATTTCAAATAACCAGGGATTTTAGTCCATATATACTTTGTTTTAAAAATCATGAGAATCTTGTTTCACTCATATTTTAATTATGGTTTTTTAGATGTTTTTAAGTGCAAGAAATCCTAATAGTTGAAAATTGATTAGAGATTACTTGAAAAATTTAAAAGTTACCTGGGAAAAAGGTTTTTAATGAGATGGTAATTGTTTTCATGAACTGCTTTAAAGTTGTTGGAACTTGAGTGCCTCAACCTAACAACTTTATCACCAAAGAAATGTTTTATTTTCAACAAGTTTACACATATTTTTCAACCACAAATACTTATGGTTTATGTCTGAAACAAAGTAATGTAGTTTAGACAGGTTTATTGTTTACTAGGAATTCAAGTTTTTATAGGTTACACTGTACAAGAATACTGGCAGCATACCAGTACTTTCTTGTTGTGAGCTCTTGGTTGATGTATGTATACATGTTGATAACCTGTTTAATGAATACATGTATCTGGCATATACATGAGTAACAAGAGATATACATGTATATCTATATAGTTCTTGGTTCTGGTATCAACTCATTTTGGTACAATTTAACTGAAATTTAAGTACATACATGTAAGTCATTGAAGGTTTTTGAACTCTTACATTATATAATTATGTAAGTTAAGACAGTCCAAGTAAATGTATAAAGTATCTAAGTTATTTATTTTGAAATATTTGTTTTAAAACTACATTTGGTAATGGTAAAACCTTTAATATTATTGTAAGGTCATGTTTTCAAAGGTGGTTTTGATTTTATCATTTTTAATGATAAAGTTTCATTCATATGAATTTTATCTTTGAAATAGGGTCTCTAAATATTGTTGGATATATTGTTTGTTTTTGTTCTTGGATAGGGAAGTGTTCCACACAATTTGCTGTTAATGGAGAACAGGGGTTGCCCTCGGTTACATAATATAATCACTTTGTTGTGACATCATTTGACACAGTTTCCAATATTGTCTATGGTTCTTGTGTCCAAGAATAACAGGCTTTTACTAGTCACATGACAAGACTTGTAGACTTTATGCAAGCTGTTTCTTTTATTTATTTTTATTATTATTAATTTTTTTCTTTACAATTTTTAATAAATTTTTAATGCTAAATTTCAATTTTTTATTGATGGTTATGTATTAAAACTTTTTTCTTCATTTAAAAAAAAACCTTCCGGAATTAGTTGACATATGTACATGTTTGTATATGTGCAATACTTGACATATATGCAATCTAATATACAATAAATAACACATCCACATACCAGGTGTATTGATGGAATATTGTTTATTGATTGTAGTTGTATTTAATTCACCAGACACAATTTTATTACATTTCAAATGAATGAGTCTATACATAATTTCATCTTTTTTTTTTTTTTTTTTTTTGGAGTAGGGGGGGGGTGGCAGGTGGGTTGGTTGGTGGCGCTTTATCATGCAATTTGATATTAATCACATGGATACTTTTACTGGCTCTCTACAATACACAGTGTTTATCAGTCCATTATAAATTGTTTTACTGTAGATGTGTATAAGCTAAAAAAAAGTTAAGGCCATTCTGAAATCTTCAGGCTCATCATGTCATTATTTAACAGGTACAATTTCATTGACATGAAATGATACAATACTACCCTTTAGATTGGACAATACTGAAAAATCACAAATATTCCTAGGGGATTAAATTTCGTAACTGAAAACCACAAAGTTAAATGTCATCGAAAATTTTTATTTCCACAAAACTCAATTCCACAAAAATTTCTACCAACAGTATTGTAGTAGTTCATTGCAAGATTAACTCTCAGCATATTTTGTCATTACCTGTTTATTTGGCAGCTGGGTGGACTAAAAATGTTAAATTTAATTTTTTGCTCAAGGACATGCTGCACATCCTGGCTGGGGCTCAAACCCAAAACCTCTAGTTATGGTTCTTTAACCTTTATGTGTTTTGACAGATAAGCAGCATAATTAATAAAGATTTATATCTGACGTCATTGTTTTTTGCTGTTATTTGGCATGTTTTATAGTGGACAAAGTTAATAAGATGTATTTATGATGTCATGTAAATATTAGGACTTCCATGTTTATTCAGAATTTGGTTTCTAATGGATGTGGTATACATATCTGTTTTAATGATATCATATTGATTGTTATATTTATCTTAAATTCCTAAGTTTTGAATAAAACTTGTTTTCCAGTGAGGTAAATATGTATAAAGATTATAAAAAATAATAATTTTTCATTTTGTATCCAGTATGATATTTTTCACTGCAATTTAACTTCCAAGGGAACAAACTTTCTTGATGGTTATGATAAATTATCTGCATCATCAACCAAAATTGTTCTTATTAGGCCTGTTAATCTTGTATTCAGAAATTAAATTCACATGGACATTAGGCCTATGGAGATCTTAAAGGACATACATTTTTCTAATAAGTACATGTATAAATTTATATAATCAATGCATTTCCATTGGATTGTCTGTCATTCAAGAACCAACTATGTTTTTTTGGTTTAACGTCTGACTAGTATATGAATTCATTAGGGGTCATTTAGTGATTAACGATGTCAACATCATCGTCAACACCATTCCTTGTAAACCATGTGAGTGGGAGATTATAAAGTAATTATAAGGTTTTATAAGTTAAGATTCTTTCACATACTGGCATATAAAGGCAGCCAGTTTTAGTATAGTGGAAGAAACCAGAGTATCTACAGAAAACTGCTGAGCTTTTAACAAAATCTTACAAACTTTCGTGCAGCAAGATCTGCCCCAGCAGGATACGTAAAACTATTTGTGCAAACCCATATAGAAACAAATAATAATTTTTTAGCTCACCTGAACTAAAAGCTCAGATGAGCTTTTGCTATCCATCTTCGCCTGCATGGGCTGTGTGTAAACTTTTAACATTTTAGTCGTTTCCTCCAAAACCACTGGGCAAAATTAAATCAAACTTGGTTCCATCATGCTTGGGTGAAGATCTTTCAGGTTTGCACAAATGAAGGAGTTAGGTCCCCTTTGAGCACCATAAAGGGGGGAAATGAAAAAATTTAAAACTCTTCTCCTCTGAATGTACAAGAGATATACCTTAGTTATATCATGTATAATATTCTAAGGTCATCTAGTGTCAGATTTCCACAACTTGGTTGCCATTGGGTTCAAAATGGGGAAATGGCAAGGCACATAGTGGGAAAATTATATATTTGTCAATACATCTTGAAAACTATTAACTTTTCGTAGAGGCATGTAAATAAGAGTAGTGTAGGTACTGACATGACAATCATTTTGATGTATAGTTCAAGGTTAAGGTCATAATTGCATAAGATAACTGAAATTGCTAATTTTGTTAAAAAGTATTAACTTTTTGTAAAGGCATATATATATATTAAATAAGGTTATTGTAGGTATTGATATGATGATTATTTTTACAAACGGTTCAAGGTCATACATGTAAGTTCAAAGGTCAAGGACATAGCTGCATAAGTATACTAAATTTTACTACAGATATCATGATCACAATGGGGTGTGAGAGGGATGGACACATTGTGTTTTACACCCCAGTGAACATTCTTCCACTCATATATAGCAGCAATTAGTCCTGAGATTATGTAGTAAACCTAATTGCCCAGATTAAACTACCAAACTTTTGCAAGCAAACTGACAAACTTCCTCACACTAGGATCTGTCCATTACAGGACTGAAAGCTTTAAATCTCTTGATGGCTTGTGATTTCAACTTCTATAACTTGACGTGGTCAAGAGTAAAAGAATCTATCACTACTTGTGGTGTCAGATAGGGAAATCTCTGGTCGAGAAGGAGGCTTGCCTCCTTCTGGACCAAATATATTAGAACGAGGGTTGAGATTTCCCTATCTGACACCATAAGTAGTGATTGATTCTATTTCTTGCACCACAAAATATACAAGTTCTATTAAAAATCAAAATTCAACATATGATGGAAATGGCATGTGAATACAAAAGACAGAAACAGGCGTGATGTCATAATTCATATTAACATTACTTCATATAAAAATTAATGTAATATGAAATAAACTTGTTATTGATTTAGAAAAAAATGTTTTTTAAATTGCATTTTAAATTTAAAATAGTATTATCTGTTCTGTTTATTTGTTTGTGCGAAGGTGTGCAAGATTCTGAGGTTTAAGGCGGTTCTCAAAGTATCGATACACCTCTGATTTCATTGATAAATCTTCGCGGGAAAAAGAGCGTGTAAGCTATCTTGTACAGGGGGGTGCAAGATTGAAATATCTTGCACCGCTCTTTATATGGAAATTTCTATCTGGGGTGCAAGAATAATTTATGAATAACACATCTTTGAAGAAAGAAGATTGATCTTTATTTGATAGACTGCAAACTAAAAAATAAAAACATACACAAATTTAGCAATATAAATGTGACTATAGAATTAATAAAAAAAATCAACACTGTATAATTATATATAATAGATGGCATTAACAGTTTATAATTAATTGATTATGCTAATAAACATTTCATATAAAGATTTTCTAATTAAAATTTTAACCAGCATTATACATGTATATTTGATATAATTCAGATAACAACAATATGTTTATAGAATTAACAAAGTATTTATTGTACAAAGGCTGGTCTATAACATATAAACTCCGTGATTAAAATCATACAGGCATGTGAACTGTAAATGTAGTTATACAGTATAATAAGTAACGAGTTTGCTGATTGGTTAAAAATTAATATCACTGAGAATAAATTCCTAACTTGAAATCCAAATGAAACGTCTGGTCCAAAATTATAGATATGACTTCCATTAGTTTTATTTGACATTATTTTTGGTGCTATTTTCAATTGATAGGGGAAAAATTTGTCCCAATTAAATCAATTCTGATATTTTAACATCAATGGAATTAAACTACAAAAAATGACAGTTGTATGTATATACTAGGTGTTAAAATTTTCTTGTACTCAAGCATCTTTATTTAAATTTACAAATACATGTATACAAAAAAGACTAGAGACAGATAATCATATTTGTTTAATCATTGCCATTATACATGTGCATGTATTTACAGAATTATGATTAAAGGGGATTTTTATTACTAGACACCACTGAAAAAGTTATAATGGACTTCAATTATAAAATAAAAAGTACCTGTTTCTGTAAAAGTATAATTGCCATCAATTTAAAGATTATAATTTTAATTCATTGATGTTAAAGAAAATAATGCCCAGCTGATTCGTAGAAATATATTTAAGAATAAATATGTATCATAAAATTTCTGTGCACATGCACAAATTTTCTCTATAAGCATAACAAGCAGAGGTTTTGTCTTCAAAAAAAAGTATGATTTAAAACAGTATACTAAAATGCTCACTAATAATATAAACTGTTTTCTATGCAAACTTCCTGATTTTTCTTGATATAATTTCTGCAAAACATTACTTTTCATAACAAATTTTTAATAATTTTTATTTATTTATTTATTACTATTATTATTTTTTGCAAAATAAATCATTGTTAAACAAAAAATCCAGCAGTATGCAAAGCACACAATATAAAATTGTGAACTGAGAAGTAAAAAGAATAGAAAATTATTAATATTTTTGTAATAAACCTAGATTAAGTTTTGTATTCAGTATTTGTACAATTAAAAGGTAATATTTAATTCTAGAACATGTACATATCTTGAATGATTTACAAGCATTTCTAAAATAGCACTATGCATAAATGGATATTCTGGCTTGACTTTTTAATTAAAGCACAAATGCCTTGTAGTTTAAATTGGAAACTTGCAGAATTACCAATATTTATCATATGACCTTGATGGAAGGTCAAGGTGATTGATCTGATCTCACAATTTATAATCTGGTCAAATATTCCTGTGATCCTAGATGTAGTGGTATGGGTCATAGTTTATATATTTTGATAGTTTTGGTAACTTAAAGAAATATTTAAAATAAATGTCAAGGATACTGAAAAATGTTTTCACCTGTCTTAACAGGAAAACTTTGAAATGAGACTAGCCTTTAGCTGGCACAGGGATAAGCATTCAAAAACCTAGTCCTTCATATAAATAGAATACAATGTATTTTAGCTTACAGTAAGAAAGGTTTTGAGCAAGCTAATAAATCAATAACAATAATATATATAGCACTTGTACTTATAAAGAGAATAACAAAAATAGCATGTGCAAAGTGTAACATGTCATTTACTGGTTTAATAATACTGTAAACAAAAGTTCTTGATTTACAGTGGGACAAGTACACAATACACAATTAAACATGTATATCAAAATATAATAATATAAGAATAAACAGATGTAATAAGATAATAATAATACAACTTGAAGCAAAATCAACATATCAAAGCTATCTGACACATCAGCTCTCCGACCCGCATCAAATTCAAAATGTATGAGTGGTAATTCATGTCAAAAATGTGATCTTCCTTTCTAGATGCTTTAAAAAATACCTTAATACATTTAACTAAGGTTATTTTTCACAAGTATCAAGATGGTTTTAAATATCATCTAGCTAATCTTAGAAACTATCAAGATAAGAAAATTCAATGTGTGTATAGATAAAAAAGCAACTAGATGTTTGTTGTATTTGAACACGTTCAATTTGATGGTTTCTGAAAATTTATCTAGGCCTAACTATTGGAATTTGATGAATTTAAATACATATCAATGAATTTATGGCAAGATAGCTTTCCTTATCTTTTTAATTTTCAGAATGTTAAAGGGAAACTTCAAAATCATCTTAAACATCATATAAAAAATCATAAAGAAAAAATTAAAAATTATAACAAAGTTCAAACAGCTAACATAAATAAAGTCTAAATTAAATCAAACATTATGATAAAAAAGTTTCTGTTTTTCCATAACTGTAAGATATATCATACAGCTAGCTAGACAAAATTATTCAATATGAATAATCAGAATTCTCAAACAAAAATTTTTAGAAAAATCAATAAGAATAGATTCTTTCAATTACATGTACAAAATGTTAGTTCAAGTGAAAGTAGAAGAAAAAGAAGTGCCTTCAATAAGCAAACTTTCTTACACTAGGATTTGTGAGTGGGATTTAAGCCTTTGCAGTATAACAAAGGAGAGAAGATGAGAAGCAAGGTTAGATGGGCAATAGAAATTGAAACAACAGGGTGTTGTGGCTGAGCTTTCCTATACAATATAATATGTTTTGATTAATTTTTATCAGAAATACATGTACTTGGTACATGTATATTACACATACTTTCTAAAATGTGCTGAGAACAACCAGGCCTTCTACATGTATATGGCAGTCTTGTTATCTCTGTCATTTAAAGCCACTTGCAGCACACTTTTGAATTTGGCCTTTACTAGTCAAACATGCTTTTTAATGACAAAGTGTACTGACCTTAAAAAGGAACAGGTTCCCATTCAGCTTTAAAGATTCTTGTGAAGGCAGGCTCCCGACTTTCAGAGGCATATAAATTCCTGATTTTTACACAGAGGTGACATTATAGGTAGAGGCGACATTTAAGCAGGTTTCTGACCATTTTTATACAAGTGACATAGAAGGAAGCACTGACTGTTATCATTACATAAAAATACAATGTAGCTTCTAGGTCATACTAGTGCTTCATCAATAAGCTGTACAAGGATAAACTGTTTGTTGGTCATGGTATGTAGGACTATTCTGATAAGTCACTAAAAACTGTAACTCTTGGTTGTTTCAATTATAGAACAATCTAATGTCTATAGTGTTACAAAGATACAAAAAACAAAACAATTTTATTTGATATGTTAATACCCTGTTGTCAAAATTAAATGGCAGTGTTAAACACAATGTGCCATTTATACTGATTACAGAAGACCGGTATAACAACATTTCATGTTTCTACATTTTTAACATAATGATGCCATATACTGTATATGAAGACAAAGAAAACATTTTCATTTAAATAATGGTTAATAATATTGGTGTTTTTCCTTTAAAACTTCAAAACAAAAAACAAATATTTATGTTAAAAAAAGGTAAAAATTGTGGGACTTTATTCATTATACTAAGTAAAAACAATTTAGTTTACTGTAATAATAAAACACTAAGTTTATGGACAAAAGTAATATTCGTGGCTCTCAGATAAATGATACCAAAAATAAACAAAAGGACAGAACAGCTTTACAAGATCTAATCCATCAAAAACTAAGCATTATCACTTGTTCCTCAAAAATCTCAAACATCGGACTCCAAGCTGTCAAAGTATATGTATCCCATATCTAAGCAGGGGAGATCACTTAGTAGTACAAAGAGAATTGCTATAAATAAATAATTTATAAATAAGATAGTTATCAATAAAAAAGACAATAATAATATAGATGTAATAACAATATATCATACCCCCTACCCAGCCTACTTTTACAATAACATATTGCTTTTTAAAATTTACCGATTATTAATTATCAGCTTAGCTGATCAGCTACATATGAAATGATGTGACCAGTTTTTCATTCTTTATTTTTAAGACATAAAAATTCACATGAAATCAACATATTAATCATTTAACATTTTCTATTTTCTTTGTTCAAACAGCCTTTTTTGTCTATACTGGAAAGGCATTTTAAGTCTTTGATAGATGGCAGTTCCATTGTAACAAGCAGTACATTGAAAATATAGCAGCACCAAACTTTATGACAAGTGGTGTGCATGGTAGGTAGCCTCCCATAACTCTCCTCCATGTTTCAATGACCTACAAAACACACACAAATATATATATATATATTTACTAGTAAACATTTTAGCTGTGACACATAAATAACTGTACTTATTTGTGTTGTTTTTGTGATATTTTGAGAAAAATGACAAATGATCTCAGAAATTTGCAGGTGTTTTCTTCAAGGTCAAATTTTAAAAATTGGTAAATATCATCAAGATATAAAATACTGATAATGCTTTTAGTTTTAAGAAGATAATGTGCATGATTTCAAATTGAAACAATGTGACTTGTTAAATGACAATATTTATATTTATATTTTTGTTTTAAAAAAGCTATCCCAACAAATTTAAAATCTGTATCAATTTAGAATCTTTCATTTGGCATTTGGTTCTATATGGATAAGCAGATTCAGAGAGGATTAAAGTTCACACACACATACATGTAGATGAAATAAATGTAACAAGCTCAGCTAGCATTAGCCAGGTTAGCTAAATGTGAAAACTTGGCAAACAATTTTATAATAATAATGTTGATGTTAATCTAGACAAAGTTAACACCTAGATTAATTTTGTATTATTATCTCTTTAATCAAGGGGAGACAATTAACAATACTTACGTAACTATGTCCTTAAAGGCAGTCCACAACGGTTTCACTTTGTATGGTACGTTATGTTTCTTACATAATGACTCTACAAGTGGGGCTATCTTGTATAGATTATGTCTTGGCATTGTAGGAAACAAACTGAAATATACAAGGCATTTATTTTTTTTTATTAAACAAGATTTTTCTTTATATCTCTTGAAATTGTAATCATAAAAAAGAGTTTTATTACAAGATTTTTAGCACACACCACTGTCTCTTGTGTTTGAGGTGGTTACAGTAAATTATGCAATTTTTTTCAGAAAAAAAATCCTATTAACTTGAACAAATTTTGGTATTTTCATATACATGTATCCGAGTCTGGTTACAAGGACAAAACATTGCATGTAGATGATTGTGTTCTATCAAACATAACTGAATTGGAACCTACATGTCAAGTTAAGATGACTCGTAAACCCTGACTGACTAGGGATACTTACTGGTGTTCTATCTGGAAGTTAAGATAACCTGTAAACCCTGACTGACTAGTTATACTTACTGGTGTTCTATCTGCGAGTACTAGGGATACTTACTGGTGTTCTATCTGTGACAACAAGGGATACTTACTGTGTTCTATCTGTGACTACTAGGGATACTTACTGATGTTCTATCTGTGACAACTAGGGATACTTACTGGTGTTCTATCTGTGACTACTAGGGATACTTACTGGTGTTCTATCTGACAACAAGGGATACTTACTGGTGTTCTATCTGTGACTACTAGGGATACTTACTGATGTTCTATCTGTGACAACTAGGGATACTTACTGGTGTTCTATCTGTGACTACTAGGGATACTTACTAGTGTTCTATCTGTGACAACTAGGGATACTTACTGGTGTTCTATCTGTGACTACTAGGGATACTTACTGGTGTTCTATCTGTGACTACTAGGGATACTTACTGGTGTTCTATCTGTGACTACTAGGGATACTTACTGGTGTTCTATCTGGGAGTTAAGATGTCCTTTACACCCTGACTGACTAGGGATACTTACTGATGTTCTATCTGAGACTACTAGGGATACTTACTGTGTTCTATCTGTGACTACTAGGGATACTTACTGGTGTTCTATCTGTGACTACTAGGGATACTTACTGGTGTTCTATCTGTGACTACTAGGGATACTTACTGGTGTTCTATCTGTGACTACTAGGGATACTTACTGGTGTTCTATCTGTGACTACTAGGGATACTTACTGGTGTTCTATCTGGGAGTTAAGATGTCCTTTACACCCTGACTGACTAGGGATACTTACTGATGTTCTATCTGTGACTACTAGGGATACTTACTGGTGTTCTATCTGTGACTACTAGGGATACGTACTGGTGTTCTATCTGTGACTACTAGGGATACTTACTGATGTTCTATCTGAGACTACTAGGGATACTTACTGGTGTTCTATCTGTGACTACTAGGGATACTTACTGGTGTTCTATCTGTGACAACTAGGGATACTTACTGGTGTTCTATCTGTGACTACTAGGGATACTTACTGATGTTCTATCTGAGACTACTAGGAAAACTTACTGGTGTTCTATCTGTGACAACTAGGGATACTTACTGGTGTTCTATCTGTGACTACTAGGGATACTTACTGATGTTCTATCTGAGACTACTAGGAAAACTTACTGGTGTTCTATCTGGGAGTTAAGATGTCCTTTACACCCTGACTGACTAGGGATACTTACTGTTGTTCTATCTGAGACTACTAGGAAAACTTACTGGTGTTCCATATGAGACTATTAGCGATACTTACTGGTGTTCTATCTGGAAGTTAAGATGTCCTGTAAACCAATCATTGAAGAAGGATTTCTCTACGTCACATGTAGCATGCATTTGTAACTTTAACCATGGTTTAGCTTTATCATTATCGACATCCATTGGTATATGATTAGACTGTGCTACCCAGGTAAACCAGTGACTTTCTATTACCCTGTAAAATAAATACATACATGTACGTGTATGTATATGTAGTTTTAAAAATGTTCAGGATATGTGAGTGATTTTTCCAGGTTTTTTAAATATCAAGATAGAATCACAGTTGGTTCAATTACATCAAATTTTTATTCTTCTAAAAACAACTTGAAAAATATTTATATTTTATTTAAAATATTTTAAAATAATAAAATAGATTTATTTCAAAGTTAAGTTTTGCAAATCAAACCATAACCAAGTTAGCCATTTTGAAAAGTGCTCACCTTGCTTGAGATGTTAATTAATGTGTATTTAAATATACAGTGATTTTGTTCTTTAACATAAGCTAAAACATATATATATGTCATAGATCATATGACTTGGTTATGGATAAACATCTGATGTTATTTAACTGGCTAATAAATTACTGGACATGTGTGGAGTAAGCAGCAATGTTTGATTTTTAAAAGCAATACAAAATTTTTAAAAACTGTTGAACATAAATATAACCATGGAATTGTCTGGAAATGATGCTTATTTAAGCATTGAAATTTCATTCAGATCACTGAGAAATAGCCTGAATGGACCTTGTGCACGCTTTATATTCACAAAGTGAAATACCCAAAACTGAACACAAGTGTCCATTTAGATTATTTCTCAATGACACAAATAAAAATCAGATTCAATGCTTATAATTAAACTTTAAAAACAACTGTAAAGTTGAATTGAGGTTTGAGGCAGTATAGATATATTTCTGATGGCAAAATGTATTAAAACTGTCAAATATAAACAAATCAACAAGAATTTCATAGATTTAAATGTCTCGCCTGGTTAGTTTTTGATCGAGTAGAAAATACATTACCTTAACATAAACTTTCACATTTTTAAAAGCTACCACTGCCTATGTCGATACCGGAAAAGTAACACCTAGATCTCACCTTATCGCAATGCCAGTATCGACAAAAATCATGGCCATTGTAAAACATACATTGCATACTAACCTCATTATTTCATAATAGACTAGAGTCCATCCCAGACCCAACAATGGTGTGTACAAAACAAAAAACTTGATGTAAAATCCTAGCACCACAATTAGATCCTGTAATTAATAAACAAAAGAAAAACACAATAAATAAATATATGTATATATATAACGCTCGATGAACTGCACATAAACTGGTCAAAATAGATTTCTTGTAGATGATACTTTGCACTAAATTTGAAATTTCTGGTTTTTATTTGTAAAACCAACAAGATCAATTTAGAAGAGAACATAAGTGCAATAAATGTAATTTTTAGGCATACTTTCTGGTTTTCTGGCCATTCCATGTTATTAGAGTTGCAAAGATGACAAAGAAACATATTTGAAAGCAAATACCGGTAATTCACAGCTCACACTCAATCATGATTAAAGTTTTTTATTTATAAACCTCACTATTTACACCTAGGTGGAATGGAGTGAAATGGATTGGAGTGAAGTAATTGTGTTTTACAACCTAGACAAGAATTTTCCACTTGTAATGATGTCAGTTCTGAATCAGAGTGCCATTAGAAAACCACTGACCTTTAGCAAGTGAACTAAAATCTGTCTCCCAATAAAATCTACCCAAGTGGGATTCAAAAATAAGCCATGACAGGTAATCTGTAAACACACTCTAAAGATCACTCATTCACATACCGTACTTATCTTACATAAACAGTTTGTCATCAGAATCACCTGTTTAAAAGGTGTAATACTCCACCCAGATCCAAACATGTTTGTGATATACTACTACTACTGCAACTCCTCCCCCCCCTCCCTCTCTCTCTCATCGTGTGTGTGTGTGTGTGTGTGTGTGTGTTTCTAACAGGTGATTGTGACTGTTATAAGGTGTTTTATATCAAATAAAATAATAATATAATAATGGTATTATTGTAAAACCTGTGTAAAGGGCAAATACTCACCACCCAGAGTTTTCTTGTAAATATGTGTCTAAACAGCATAAATTGGAAATATACTGGAAACAAAACTGGTGGGCCAACTAAAACAAAATAAAATTAAATAAAATAAGACTTATTTAAACATAAAAAGGGACTTGTGACTTATGTGTGTCTTCACATAATTTTTATTATGCTTCTTTTAAAAAATCAAAAATTTCGGTGGAACCTGTGAACAGTGTCAATAGAAAACCTCTCAAAACTGAACATCTGAAGTTGAAATCTGACAGATGATATGGATAATAGGTCAAAAAGGGCACTGAGCCTTTCTTTTTTCCCCTTTAATATTTTGCATATGGCCCAATAGATATGACCTTAAGAAAATGCCAAAATATCATTGTCACTTATCTGAAAATTAAGAGAGCTATTCGGAAGTTGTATCCACTTTGATCTAATTTAGAAATAAAATCTATTCTACTCAAAATGATTTTAATCTTTCAGATGAACAATTCTTGAATCAGCAGTTTTTTAATTCTGTTAAATATTAGAAAAAAGTTGAATAAATTTCAATTTTTTAAAAGAAAATTATTCATTTTCACCATTATGATGAAAAGTGATGTGTTCAGTTTTGTGTTTGCCTATTGCAAAATGATTGCTGTATTTAAAAAACTGAAAACACAAAAAATGAGAACCCAAGAGTGAGTTTTGATTTTTATTATTTTTTTTTTTACATATGTGTACAATAGTGATGTAGATATAAATACAGATTACTTACTTAAAAACCAATACTTATGTTGATGGTTATATGGCATGGATTTCTTCTGTTTCTTAGCAATCTAGATATAGAGAGGAAAAGAAATGAAAATCAAGTCAAATAAAAATAATTGTTTAATGATTATAAGAGAAAATAAAATAGCATAAAATTAAAGACAACATGGAAAAAGAAAAAAAAAAAAAAAAAAAAAAGAAAAGAAAAACTGGGGAAATGTTTTTCTTTTTTCTGTTTTTGTTGTTGTTGTTTTTTTTTTTTTTTTTTTTTTAACAAAACTATTTCAACAGAAGATTCCTCTGATATACAGTAAACTAATACTGACCTCTACTGGCATCACCTCTCCTACTACAAACAGTTTTTCTACTCTTACATCAGGGTCTTTATCCATCTACAAAACAATTAAAGAACTTCCATCATTCTAATGTCAAATCATCAAAATTGTGCAAGAATTGTATCTAGTACACGAGAGCTAAAATACAAAACTTAGGATAATTCAGCATCAGAGGTAAGTAAGAATGGTGTAAATAAAATATACCATACAAAATATATACAGCAGAACTTTGATAACTCAAACTTTGATATATATATAACTCAAAGTCTTTATTTTGTCCCAATTGGTTTTCTGTACAAATTATTACCTCGAACTTCCATAATTCGAATACCCCCCGATAACTTGAAATAAAAATTTGGTCTGTATTACTTTCATGAGGTAATCAGAGAATGATTACTTTCACAAGGTAATCAGAGAATGGTTACTTTCACAAGATAATCAGGAAATGGTTACTTTCACAAGGTAATCAGAGAATGGTTACTTTCACAAGGTAATCAGAGAATGGTTACTTTCACAAGATAATCAGAAAATGGTAAGTTTCACAAGGTAATCAGAAAATGGTTACTTTCACAAGGCATTCAGAGAATGGTTACTTTCACAAGGCATTCAGAGAATGGTTACTTTCACAAGATAATCAGAGAATGGTTACTTTCACAAGATAATCAGAAAATGGTTAGTTTCACAAGGTAATCAGAGAATGGTTACTTTCACAAGGTAACCAGAAAATGGTTACTTTCACAAGGTAATCAGAAAATGATTACTTGCTTTCACAAGGTAATCAGAAAATGGTTAGTTTCACAAGGTAATCAGAGAATGATTACTTTCACAAGGTAATCAGAAAATGGTTACCATAGTTTCACAAGGTAATCAGAGAATGGTTAGTTTCACAAGGTGATTGGAGGATGGTTACTTCAACAGTGGTCAGTTTTACAAAAAAATAACCAAAAACTGTTCAATCAAAAACCAATACAGCAATTAACTTAATTTATGACCAAATTCAAGGTGTATGTTTCAAAAAAAAAGTTTTATTATAAAATGTTTACTTACAACATTGGGCTTGGCATGATGCTGGTAATGCATGTGGTTCCACCAGTGTGGTGATGCACCCTAGATATAAAAACAAAGATTTCATAACAAATAAATCACAGAATGACAATAAACAAAACATCAAACTGAGGCTAAACAGACATGACAGAAGCCATTAATTCCTCTATACTTTATACAGTTTAGCTAAAATAAACTGGTGATAATATACACAATATGAAAAGGAGTGGTAAAAAATAGTACCAGTATTCTTTGTTGTACTTTCCAAGAAAGATGTATGTCTATTTAAAAGTGCTACACCTAAGATTGTTTTTGATAGTTGGTTTGCAAATTTTAAGCTGTTCACAACATAATAACATTTCTTATTAATATAAAAACAATTTCACCATGGTTAACAATGGATAGTAAGCCATAGCTGGAGCTCATCTGAGCTAAAAATATACAGTGAACCAGGATAACAACTTTTTTCTCAATTACATGCATTAATGAATACTTAAGTCAGTATATAGTCTGAATTTTTAATATACATGTATATAAACTTTTAAATTCGATAACTGCAATAACCCTTTTTACATGTACTTGAAATCCAAAGGATTAATCAAAATTGCATGTACTTGGAGCTACCAAAGTAAGACTGTACAGTTTGAGTTTATCACTTTCTGTAAGGTGTTGTTCTTTAACAGGAAGAAACTAGTGCAAGAAGGACAGAATACATATATTTCTGATTAGTACATGTACTTTAATTTTAATTAATTAATTAATATCCGGGTTCATTAAAAAGCTTTGAGGTGTGGCAGATGGATACCAGAAGCAAGGGTTTTGTCTTAATGAAATGAAAAACTGCGTAATAAAAAATGTATGAAAAAAAAGCAAAAAACAAAGAAAGAAAGAAAGAAAAATCTGAGTACAATTAAAAAAAATTATTAGTAATCAACAAATCAAGTGGTCAATAGGCCTTAACATCTACCCGATTACATGTGGTCATTAGGCCTTAACATCCACCTAATTACATGTGGTCATTAGGCCATAACATCCACCTGATTACATTTGGTCAATAGGCCATAACAACCACCTGATTACATGTGGTCAATATGCCATAACATCCACCTGATTACATATGGTCAATAGGCCATAACATCCACCTGATTACATTTGGTCAATAGGCTTTAAAGCTGCATTAAGTTTTCCAAAGAAAAAATTAAAACGGTGCTAATATAATTAATGATGTTTATAATGAACAATGTTACATTTAGTTTAACGATAAAAGCTTGATTAAATACAGAAATTACAGTTTTTACCCAGCGAAATGCAGCATTTGGGATCTAATATTAGAACATGGTTACATCATCAAAACCTGGGTCATTTAAACACAACTTTCAAAACGGTAAAATACGATAAATTAAACACAGAACTTCGTTGAATTTGTCATTTGTGACTTAGTAAGGGATACATAACACCATTTCAAATACATCTGGATATTAATGAAGGGCAATCAAGGCAATCTGTCATGTTTCACCTTCGATTCTAGGGTTTTCTGTACATCCGTACGCATGCTCCA
Source organism: Tegillarca granosa (assembly GCA_029721355.1). Taxonomy (NCBI): domain Eukaryota; kingdom Metazoa; phylum Mollusca; class Bivalvia; order Arcoida; family Arcidae; genus Tegillarca; species Tegillarca granosa. The sequence continues at coordinate 5,786,533 of CM056597.1, read as the reverse complement.
AGCTCATAATTACCATCGTAAAACACTGACCAACCGGTCAGAGGATTCCGTTTATTTACAGCTAAAAGAAATGAAATTTTAGAAAATGAATGTCACGGATAATCGTTAGAAGATATCTATTTTTAAAAAAATATATTTTTAGAAAATAAAAAAAAAATTCAGAAAATTGAAAAACTTAATGCAGCTTTAACATTCACATGATTACATGTGGTCAATAGGCCATAAAATCCACCTGATTACATGTGCAATATCTCTTGCAGTATAGTTTTTAAATATACATGTTTTTGATAAAACGAGTCCCAAGGCCTTCTAAATTAAGAAGTAAAAAATTTAATGGCACATGATGGATGACGAAAGCACAAGAGATGAGAGAGTATGTTTGATATAATACAGACTGTTAACCTAGCAATAGATCATTTGAGCCTTTGACTCAGGTATAGCTAATAATAAATATACATATACTAGAATAATAAAGAATAGTATGTCTACTGAACACCTTCAGTAAACATAAGGCTTAGATTAAGGTCATTCAAGATACTTTTACTTAATAACAGAACAATTCTATAATGTTTAACCAGTTACAAGAAAGTCTATTTAGAATATTTATATTAAATTTTACAAAAATCACTGGATACCAGAGGCAAAAATCTTATATTTAGAGAAAAATATGTTTTGATAAATACAAAATGTAGTTCAAGTTTATTGAGTGTCTCTTAGATTTAAACAAATTTTAACATTCTGATCTCTACGACAAGGCAGAAATGACAACAAAAATAAGTTTAAGTCTTAGCTGTAAATACAAGCATGTCACCAGGAAGACAAAAAGACAAAATAAAAATTCACATAATAAAGAAATTTAAATAGGCACAAAATTAAACTTCATAAAACCAAACAATAACAGCTAGTTTCCAGGATTACACGTGTAAAAAAATAAATAAATAAAAATAAAAATAAATTTTATATATATATATATATATATATATATATATATATATATATATATATATATATATATATATATATATATATATATATATATATATATATATATATATATATATATATATATATATTAACCTAGAAACTTAAATGATTGGATTTATTCAGTGCATGCTTTTTATATAAGTGTCAGAATGTTAAATGCTATATTTTTAAACTAATAAATATAGAATGTGTAAAAATATAGGAAAAAAAATATGAAGAAAGAGAAAAACAAAAAAGAAAGAAAGTAAGACAAAAAATATTTTCATTTCTACAAGAGTGATTTACTGCTAGATTCAGCCAGCCTAGTGCATATAGTAGATATTATAGTGATTTACTGCCAGATGCAGCCAGCCTAGTGCATATAGTAGATATTATAGTGAATTACTGCCAGATGCAGCCAGCCTAGAGCATATAGTAGATATTATAGTGATTTACTGCCAGATGCAGCCAGCCTAGTGCATATAGTAGATATTATAGTGATTTACTGCCAGATGCAGCCAGCCTAGTGCATATAGTAGATATTATAGTGATTTACTGCCAGATGATTCATTTCACTTAGCTAAGTGCATATAGTAGATATTATAGTGATTTACTGCCAGATGATTCATTTCACTTAGCCGAGTGCATATAGTAGATATTATAGTGATTTACTGCCAGATGATTCATTTCACTTAGCCGAGTGCATATAGTAGATATTATAGTGATTTACTGCCAGATGATTCATTTCACTTAGCCGAGTGCATATAGTAGATATTATAGTGATTTACTGCCAGATGATTCATTTCACTTAGCTGAGTGCATATAGTAGATATTATAGTGATTTACTGCCAGATGATTCATTTCACTTAGCTGAGTGCATATAGTAGATATTATAGTGATTTAGTATTTAAATGAGGTTCTTTAAGCTTTGTGGTAACATTTGCTTGTTTAATACATGAAGCAATCATGCAATATTACACATGTTGAAACCTGACAAACAATTCTTACAGAAAATCATGAATGACTCTTCAATGCCATTATTTCAATACATGTGTGTGCGGAAAAAGATGAAATAGATTTATCAGAGGCCATAACCTAGCTATGAGTTACATGCAATTAAATGAGACAATAGAACAAACAAGAATTGTGAAGCTTTTAATATAATGTAACTCAAGATCCAGGTGATTGTAAACATAAGCACATATAAGTTATTTCAGAGCTGCCAGAGTTCTGGATCATTACAGGAACTAGAATTTAGAAGTGATTCGGTTTTTTAAACTTACAAAAGCTATGATAAAGAAGTATTCATAATTGAATCAGTCATATGCAAAGAAACTTAAAAGAAATTAAATATTTCAAATAGCTATGATTTTAGAAATTTAGAGTCTGTTTTGATTTAATTTTAAATTTTGAACTGACATTGAATACACAATGTCATGAGGAATTAAGTTTTACTATCATATAGGTTAGTTAATACCACAACTTTTAATGTTGAAGTTAAAATTTTATCTTACAAGGCCCTAAAATTGGTTCTACAGTATTTTCACAATAAACAATTCCAAAAAATATTCTCCCAACAATTTTTGTTGTAATTTACAAACCTAAAATTCCTAATTCCAAAAATAATTATGATTCTACAGAAAAGTTTGAACTAGGAATAGCAAATAACTAAGAAGATGTACTAGGAAGTGTAAGTTAATCAGTGGTTTTGTTTGCCTAAAATTACTACCGAATAAAGGTAGTTTCCCCTTGAGAAATAAGACAAAATTTTCCCAATTTGACAACTAAAATTCCCCAAAAGGCAACAGTGACACACAATCAAATAGTTTAAGTTAATCCAGTTGTCCAAAACTGTTCTGACAGACACTGAAAAATGTGAGATATTGTCACAATATAAAATCTTTGCAATGAATTTCAAAATTCTGAGCTTAATATGTGACATAAAAGGGTCCAAATTTTCCCAATCTGAAAGGTGGAAGGTAGTTTTTAAAAACCATAGCAAAATCACTGTTAATTGCAGAGGCATGGGCATTTTTCAGTTTATGGAGTGTGATTTTTACTACTAGGGAAATAATACTAAGTAAACTAAACTACTAGAACACTAAAGGAAAAAAAAATAGAGTGATTTTATATAACAGTATGATATTGTTCCTGTTTTAAATAGTGCAACATAAAATATACAATATATATATATTACACACATCTGTATATACATATACATACATGTATACATTCTCATATACAGTAAAACCTCAATTCATTGCCAACATTAAGATGTTTGCATTATTAAATCGGACATTTGCATGATAAAAAGTTTTTGGGATAAAATTGGTAGACATGAAAAGAAAAACATACTATAAATGAAAGTCTTTTGGACTTCAAAACGATGTGGCTATAAAACAGGTAGCAAATTTATCAATGGTCATTATAAGGAGGTAGTCTTAAAAAGAAAAAACATAAAAGAAATACATGTAGTCTTTTGGATTTCAAAATGTTGTGACTAAAATGGGTGACAAAGTTATTGATGGTCATTATAAGGAGGTTTTACTATATATAACATAAAACTGTATGACTACAAATACAATGTACATACAAATTAAAGTTAAACAGTAAACAGTTATATTCCAGTGGAGGGTGTTGTTACCTGTATTTGTTTTTCTCATTATTCTTACTGAAGACAGGATCATTCAATTTTTATGCAAATTTCAATTCATATAGAGAGATTTTCATGTCAAAGATAAGACCATTCCTTGTATCTATGTTCCATACCTAAAAAAGTCTATCCATGGGGCCAAAAAGGCTATATTTTTTACAATACAAAATGTCAAATTCATGGTTCAAGATTGCAGGGTGTCTCCCTTAGAAAAATTTAACTCTCTCAACCTGATAAGGTCATACAGGATATGATGGAGGTTGTATAGAGGTCATACAGGATCTGATGGAGGTTGTATAGAGGTCATACAGGATGTAATGGAGGTTGAATAGAGGTGATACAGGATGTAATGGAGGTTGTATAGAGGTCACACAGGATCTGATGGAGGTTGTATAGAGGTCATACAGGATGTAATGGAGGTTGTATAGAGGTGATACAGGATCTGATGGAGGTTGTATAGAGGTGATACAGGATCTGATGGAGGTTGTAAAGACCTAAAACAGGATCTGATGGAGGTTTTATAGAGGTCATATAAGATCTGTTGGAGGTTGTATAGAGGTCAAATAAGATCTGATAAAGGTTGTATAGAGGTCATACAGGATCTGATGAAGGTTGTATAGAGGTCATATAAGATCTGATAAAGGTTGTATAGAGCTCGAGGTCTAAAAGATCCGATGAAGGTTGTATAGAGGTAATATAGAATCGGATGGATGTTGTATAGAGGTCATATAAGATCTGATGAAGGTTGTATAGAGGTAATATAGAATCGGATGGATGTTGTATAGAGGTCATATAAGATCTGATGAAGGTTGTATAGAGGTCATATAAGATCTGATGGATGTTGTATAGAGGTCATATAAGATCTGATGAAGGTTGTATAGAGGTCATATAAGATCTGATGAAGGTTGTATAGAGGTAATATAGAATCGGATGGATGTTGTATAGAGGTCATATAAGATCTGATGGAGGTTGTATAGAGGTCATATAAGATCTGATGAAGGTTGTATAGAGGTCATATAAGATCTGATGGATGTTGTATAGAGGTCATATAAGATCTGATGGATGTTGTATAGAGGTCATATAAGATCTGATGAAGGTTGTATAGAGGTCATATAAGATCTGATGAAGGTTGTATAGAGGTCATATAAGATCTGATGAAGGTTGTATAGAGGTCATATAAGATCTGATGGATGTTGCATAGAGGTCATACAGGATCTGATGAAGGTTGTATAGAGGTCATATAAGATCTGATGAAGGTTGTATAGAGGTAATATAGAATCGGATGGATGTTGTATAGAGGTCATATAAGATCTGATGAAGGTTGTATAGAGGTCATATAAGATCTGATGGAGGTTGTATAGAGGTCATATAAGATCTGATGGATGTTGTATAGAGGTCATATAAGATCTGATTGATGTTGTATAGAGGTCATATAAGATCTGATGAAGGTTGTATAGAGGTCATATAAGATCTGATGAAGGTTGTATAGAGGTCATATAAGATCTGATGAAGGTTGTATAGAGGTCGTATAAGATCTGATGAAGGTTGTATAGAGGTAATATAGAATCGGATGGATGTTGTATAGAGGTCATATAAGATCTGATGGAGGTTGTATAGAGGTCATATAAGATCTGATGAAGGTTGTATAGAGGTCATATAAGATCTGATGGATGTTGTATAGAGGTCATATAAGATCTGATGGATGTTGTATAGAGGTCATATAAGATCTGATGAAGGTTGTATAGAGGTCATATAAGATCTGATGAAGGTTGTATAGAGGTCATATAAGATCTGATGAAGGTTGTATAGAGGTCATATAAGATCTGATGGATGTTGTATAGAGGTCATACAGGATCTGATGAAGGTTGTATAGAGGTCATATAAGATCTGATGAAGGTTGTATAGAGGTAATATAGAATCGGATGGATGTTGTATAGAGGTCATATAAGATCTGATGAAGGTTGTATAGAGGTCACATAAGATCTGATGGATGTTGTATAGAGGTCATATAAGATCTGATGAAGGTTGTATAGAGGTCATATAAGATCTGATGGATGTTGTATAGAGGTCATATAAGATCTGATGAAGGTTGTATAGAGGTCATATAAGATCTGATGGATGTTGTATAGAGGTCATATAAGATCTGATGAAGGTTGTATAGAGGTCATATAAGATCTGATGAAGGTTGTATAGAGGTAATATAGAATCGGATGGATGTTGTATAGAGGTCATATAAGATCTGATGAAGGTTGTATAGAGGTCAGTTAAGATCTGATGGATGTTGTATAGAGGTCATATAAGATCTGATGAAGGTTGTATAGAGGTCGTATAAGATCTGATGAAGGTTGTATAGAGGTAATATAGAATCGGATGGATGTTGTATAGAGGTCATATAAGATCTGATGGAGGTTGTATAGAGGTCATATAAGATCTGATGAAGGTTGTATAGAGGTCATATAAGATCTGATGGATGTTGTATAGAGGTCATATAAGATCTGATGGATGTTGTATAGAGGTCATATAAGATCTGATGAAGGTTGTATAGAGGTCATATAAGATCTGATGAAGGTTGTATAGAGGTCATATAAGATCTGATGAAGGTTGTATAGAGGTCATATAAGATCTGATGGATGTTGTATAGAGGTCATACAGGATCTGATGAAGGTTGTATAGAGGTCATATAAGATCTGATGAAGGTTGTATAGAGGTAATATAGAATCGGATGGATGTTGTATAGAGGTCATATAAGATCTGATGAAGGTTGTATAGAGGTCATATAAGATCTGATGGAGGTTGTATAGAGGTCATATAAGATCTGATGGATGTTGTATAGAGGTCATATAAGATCTGATGGATGTTGTATAGAGGTCATATAAGATCTGATGAAGGTTGTATAGAGGTCATATAAGATCTGATGGAGGTTGTATAGAGGTCATATAAGATCTGATGGATGTTGTATAGAGGTCATATAAGATCTGATGGATGTTGTATAGAGGTCATATAAGATCTGATGAAGGTTGTATAGAGGTCATATAAGATCTGATGAAGGTTGTATAGAGGTCATATAAGATCTGATGAAGGTTGTATAGAGGTCATATAAGATCTGATGGATGTTGTATAGAGGTCATACAGGATCTGATGAAGGTTGTATAGAGGTCATATAAGATCTGATGAAGGTTGTATAGAGGTCATATAAGATCTGATGGATGTTGTATAGAGGTCATATAAGATCTGATGAAGGTTGTATAGAGGTCATATAAGATCTGATGGATGTTGTATAGAGGTCATATAAGATCTGATGAAGGTTGTATAGAGGTCATATAAGATCTGATGAAGGTTGTATAGAGGTAATATAGAATCGGATGGATGTTGTATAGAGGTCATATAAGATCTGATGGAGGTTGTATAGAGGTCATATAAGATCTGATGAAGGTTGTATAGAGGTCATATAAGATCTGATCGAGGTTGTATAGAGGTCATATAAGATCTGATGAAGGTTGTATAGAGGTAATATATAGAATCGGATGGATGTTGTATAGAGGTCATATAAGATCTGATGAAGGTTGTATAGAGGTCATATAAGATCTGATGGATGTTGTATAGAGGTCATATAAGATCTGATGAAGGTTGTATAGAGGTCATATAAGATCTGATGGATGTTGTATAGAGGTCATATAAGATCTGATGAAGGTTGTATAGAGGTAATATAGAATCTGATGGAGGTTGTATAGAGGTGATACAGGACCTGAAGAATGTTGTAAAGAGGTCATGCAGGACCTGATGGAGGTTGCAAAGGGGTCATAAAGGATCTAATGGATGTTGTACATGTAGACAGGTCACACAGGACATGATTGGTGTTTCTCAGAATCTGATGGAGTTTGTTAAGAGGTCGTACAGAATCTGTTGGCTACGGATTGATAAGTCTTTAAGGCATGCTGTTGTTTGACTACCATCAAATCCACCTTTAAACCAAAGACAAAATTGTACATAAATAAACTAAAATAAAACTGTTTACATGTTCTTTACACAGTAACACAAAATTATGCCTATATCACATATAAATTGTACAACTACAGGGCCGTGGATGAAGATGGAGTTTTCAGTTTTTGCTCTATTTGTAACCCACACCATGCAACAAAAATACCTTTATAAATCCAAAAATAAAATATTGGAAAACTTTGTCCCAAATCCTGTGATGAAATACAGATAAATGACCAAAATCATGCTGTAACCAACCATTCTGTACCTGTAAATAATCATTGACAAGACAAACCACTATTAAATCATAGCATTATTAAAAAAAAAAATAAACCAACCTCTGAAAGAGGTCACATTCAAAGAGTTATCTCCCCTTATGCATGCTAAATTGAAAAAAATCTATTTTGACAATAATGAAGTACCCTTTATACCTTCCAAAACAAAATCAAATATGTTTAACGCTTTAATGCTTTTTCTCTCTATTGCATGTAAACTATTTTTTAATCAAAGGGAAATAACTCTTGTTACAATATTAATATGCAGGTTTTGTGATACAACATAGAATAAAACAACTGACATATAAACAGGATAAATTACCTTAATAAAACCCATGGTAAAATAATGTATTATATGGTCAAATATGGAGTTCTTAAAGACTGACAAGTGGCCAAAATCATGTTGAGCCCAGCCTGTCTGTGCCTGAAGGAACAAAATCATGTTTAATTGTAGAAAATAAGTTTATATACTATAGACAAAGTTACAGTTAATTTACAATCTTATTTATGTAAGAGAAAATGAAAAAAAATCAGCATGTACAAGTAATATTGCAAAATTTTAATCCAAAATTATTTTTAAAAAAGTGCATTTATAATAAAAATATTATAAGTAATCACTTTGAACTTTGAAAAAATGTGATCCTAATAAAATAGTCTTATTGATAAAAAAGATGCAAAATTCTTTCAAATACATAAACTGAATACATGCAATTCCTTTATAAAGTTCTATATTCTATACTATGTATTTCAAAATATCATTGATCAATTTATGCTGTGATATCAAATTAAATTATTCTTGTAAAACTTTAATTTATTAAGGATAAGTTGTCAGTCGATCACAAGGTGATTCCCAGCATTTCTGCTACCTGTTATTCATTCTGTTATCAGCTGAAGTAATGTAAGGTACAATTTTAAGTTCTACTTAGACATATACCCAGCAACATGGCTAATGGCTTTAATAACTGTGTCACTTGCCTCTAGAATGTATGTAATTATGGATCTCTGTACCAAGACAATATCGGTCTGTTTTACAAAATTTAAAATTTAAAAATTTTATAACATGCTAAAATCTACAAAAACTCTACCTTCATCTGTTAGATATATGTTTGTTTTATTGTTTTTTAGTTACTCCTGTTATTCTGAATGATGTTTTGATAGTCGACTAAAGCACTGGTTTTTGAGCCTTAGTACCTTATACAACCTAGGTTTGAACCCACTCAAGTGTGAGGAAGTGTCATTTTACTTGAAAAGGCAGATGGTTACCCTTAGGAACTTCGATTTCCTCCAGCTTCTTATAACTGACCACCTTCATATACATCAATATTTCAGAAATATATCATAATTTGGTGATATAAATAACTACATGTAAATATACTGTATTTTCTTGTTAAAATCACTGAATATGTGACTATGAACTTTGCAGTAACAAATAAGAGAAATAATAAAAATTTCAGGTAATTTTGTCATAGAAATTGTGTATTCAATCTGCATCTATAATTCTGATTTACTAAATAATTATAAACATATGTCAAATTACAATGCTGGCTTTAGCCTTCATAAAGATATAATTTTTCAATGAAAACAGTTGTAGGCTGCTTTTATGTGGACATAGAATTTGTGGTTTTTTGTTCTTTACTTGGAAATAAAATTTTTGGGGTTTTGCATTTTATGTAGAAATAAGATTTTTATTCTTTTTATGTGGAGATAAGATTTTTGGGATTTTGCTCTTTTTATGTGAAAATAAGATTTTTAGGGTTTTACTATTTTTACATGAAAATGGGTTTACTACCCTTTTTATATGGAAATGAATTTTTTGCAAATATATGTGGTAATGATTTTTGCACTTTTATATGTGGAATAGAGATTTTTGAAGTTTGATTTGAAGTTCTCGTAATACATACCTGACATGTGGCATAAAATATTACAGATGCTACAAATGGTCCCCATCCTGTTCCAAAGTAATAAAGTGTAAGATATGCCATTACCTCTAATGCAAGTATATGTGCTAACATCAAAAAGAAGAAAAAGTAACTTGGCTTAAAAAGACCCTACAAATAAACAGATACACATGTCAAAATATATGAAATACACAAGTAAAGATATATCATTATACTAGTATGTTTAAAATTTTTAAAAACACATGTACAAAAATATGGGTATGTGGGAGGTCAGGGTTCAAACCCCAGCCAGGTCTAACCAAGACTTGAAAATAGGTAGTGATTGTTCTTTAATTAAGCACTTAGCATTTAGAAATAAAAGCCACAGGATCCTACAGAGAAGATCTTAAAAATGGATGTCCTGTGTCATGTGGCATGCTAAAGAACCCTCCCTGTAAACTGTTAAACACACTGCTAAAGTTCAAATTTCTGCCACTTAATATATAGCTTGTGAAGTCTTGATATAAGTGAAATAGTTCTGACTGGGATGTAAAACCCCAATCAATCAAACCAAATTAAATATAATAAAATATGTTAAATTTTTAAATACACATGTACAGAACATGTGAAATTTTAACTTCAGGGTACACATCTGTTTTTCCCTAAGGGTACACATTCTTGTTTTTACTTCAAGATACATTTTGTTTTTACTTTAGGTTATACAGATCCCATAACAGTGAGAGATCCCTAACTATTACTAAGTTCCCTTTTGTACCCCAAATAACAGATCCCTAACTGTTACTAACTTCCTTTTTGTGCCCAAATGACAGATCCCTAACTATTTCTAAGTTTCCTTTTGTACCCCAAATGACAGATCCCTAGCTGTTACTAACTTCCCTTTTGTACCCCAAATGACAGATCCCTAACTGTTACTAACTTCCCTTTTGTGCCCCAAATGACAGATCCCTAACTGATACTAAGTTCCCTTTTGTACCCCAAATGACAGATCCCTTACTGATACTAAGTTCCCTTTTGTACCCCAAATGACAGATTCCTAGCTGTTACTAAGTTCCCTTTTGTAACCCAAATGACAGATCCTTAACTGATTTTAAGATTTCTTTATTAACACCTAGAAGGATATATCGTGATCCCCAAATTGTATGAATATTTAAACATGGGATGTTTTATCATTTATTAGTGGTTTCTAGGTGAGTATTTAATAGTGAAATGTTTTACCATTTTATCAGCCGTTTCTCTGAGATTTCTGAAGTCTGTATTAAGTTCTGACTCATCTTCATCTTGTATAACTTCTCCTATGTGAATTGGTTTGAGATACTTTTGAACTTCACTCAAATCATTATGGAATGCACGAAAAGCGTCCTAAAAAAATTACAAAAAATGGTTAATTTTGTAGTTATACATATGAGGGACAAAATCAATCCATAATTTACCGATTAAAACATGACATAACAAGTTCGTTACTTTTCTTAAAATCAAAATGATCTCCCAGTCTGTAAATATGATCCAATCAGATTCTATTACTTCTATTACAATTACATATATATATATATATATATATGAGAGAGAGAGAGAGAGAGAGAGAGAGAGAGAGAGAGAGAGAGAGAGAGAGAGAGAGAGAGAGAGAGAGAGACTTGTAACCAATAAAATAGAAATTTTTCAAATATGATATCTGATTTGAAGAATCAATGTTACGAAAAGAACTAATAGATCTGACATCATTAATCTGACATTCTTTATATAAGATCATTTTATGTCGCTATTACAATCTTATATCATAATAGGTTAGTGTTGCTGAAAAGAACTAGGTATTTTATTAACAATAAAACATAGTATGACTGAAAAATGTATCTCAAATACCATGGTTACCAAATCATAACCTTATTTTAATTTTTATGACAAATGCAGTAACAATAAATGCAGCAGACATGGTAGCAGACATATGAATAAAAACCCAACCCTCCCCTCCATTTACCATAGTAATAATGCATAACTGAACCTTATAGAACATTTTGATTATGATTACATGTGTATTAAAAACAAGAAGCCCATGGGCCTTAACGCTCACCTGAACATATGTCCAATATTGTTTGCAAAGTGCAATAGACAATATATTAAGTACAGAAACTTTAAAAGATAATTAATAATTTTAGTATTCCTATGTTGATATGACCTTGACCTTTGAACATATAACCTTAAACCATATATCAAAATGATTGTCATGTTAATACATACAATATTCTAATATGCATGCCTATACAAAAAGTTAATAGTTTTCAAGATAATTAGCAATTTAAGTCTTATTTTGCAGCTGTGACCTTGACCTTTCAACATATTACTATGAACCATATATCAAAATGATCATTGTCGCAATACCTACAATATTCTTATATACATACTTATACAAAAAGTTAATAGTTTTCAAGATAATTAGCAATATAAGTCTTATTTTGCAGCTGTGACCTTGAACTTTCAACATATGACCTTGAACCATATATCAAAATGATCGTTGTCACAATACCTACAATATTCTAATATACATGCCTATACAAAAAGTTAATAGTTTTCGAGATAATTAGCAATTTAATTATTATTCTGCAGCTGTGACTTTGACCTTTCAACATATGACCTTGAACCATATGTCAAAATGATCGTTGTCACAATACCTACAATATTCTAAAATACATGCCTATACAAAAAGTTAGTAGTTTTCAAGATAATTAGCAATAAAAGTCTTCGTTTGCAGCTGTGACCTTGAACTTTCAACATATGACCTTGAACCATATATCAAAATGATCGTCATGTCAATACCTACAATATTCTAATATACATGCCTATACAAAAAGTTAATATTTTCAAGATATAGTGACAAATATATAATTTTCAGCCATTTCCCAAATCAATGCCTTACAATTTCCCCATTTTGAGCCCCATGGCTACCATTTGTGCAAATCTGAAAACAGATGACCTAAGGATGTTATAAATGAAATAACTAAGGTACGGTATATCTCTTGTAGATTCAGAGGAGAAGATTTTTAAAGTTTTTCACTATTTCCCCCCTTATGGGGCCCCAAGGGGACATAACTCCTTCATTTGAGCAAATCTGAAAGGGCTTCACCCAGGCATGATGGTGACCAAGTTTCATTAAATTTGGCCCAGTGGTTTTAGAGGAGAAGATTAAAATGTAAAAAGTTTACGCACGACGGACGACGCACGACGGACGAAGATGGATAGCAATAGCTCATCTGAGCTTTCAGCTCAGGTGAGCTAAAAATTTGTCAAAAAGTGTTCTAAATAAAAACCATATTTACCACAAATATTTACAAAAGGTCAATAACAACTGATAAAACTGTAATTTATCTGATTCAGTCTGATTACATAAGTCAGACAAATATCAGTGTTTACATCATCAGTGACCTTGAAAAGTTCAAAATGACATATCAACACATTTTAAAAGATTATTTCCAATCCTTTTTAGATTAAAAGTTTAGAAAACCGAGTTGTCTAAAGTACCTAATAACAAAACTACAGATGACATTAATGATCCTAATGTGACAAATTTATCAGGTTTACATGTCAAAGGTCAATGGTCAGTAGTTTTCTCAGGGTACTTCCAGTTTTCTCTACCATTTCAAAACTTACCACCTTAATAGAAATTAAAGAATTTGACAAGGATCTTAATCACCATTAGTCCACTCTTATCATATATACGTATTTTACACATTTTATATACAATGCCATCCGTATATAAATTTAAATTTGCTATAGGTTTATTTTACAATCACATGACAAATTTTATTCATAGAATTGAAATATTGAAGTTTTTGAAATATTCAAAAAAGTCATTTTAACTTAAGAGACCTAAATACATGCAATAAAGTTGTTTTTCAATTCTGTAAAACTTTTTATTTTAAGTCTGTAGTGATATGACCATTTTAAAACATGTAATAATTTACAGATGACAGAGTATTACCTTTTTTTGCCCCAACCCCTATCCCCTGTTAAAGGTTTAACAACTAACAAGTTAAACAATTAACAAAGTAATCTTGCTGTTTCCCTCTCTAAGTTTTCCCATGAACAATTAAATGAGCAAATTTCATTTATACATGTATATCAGAAAAGACTCCATCATGTAAATGCTTAACAGGAATATTAATTTTAAAGGATATGAAATGGTTTAAAATGTAATATAATTTCAGAAAATGTGGTTTTATACAACTTTATGGAACATCACATGGTACATTAATAATATTAATGAGTATGTCTTGAGTGTTAAAAACACTAGTGTTCAAGTGATCTGGTGTGCCTGCTTATAGACCATAGTGCCTTGTAACCCAAACAAAATCTATACTTACAGTAGCATCCTGTCCAGCATAATGACCAATGACTCTAGGTCCACCTGGATGACGTTTTGACCAGTTTGTTATATTGTATACTTCTCCAGATATCACCAGCCATCTGTCATCTTTCTTGTCATGTTTCTTAATCTCTTCCCAGGTGTACTCTTTCTTGTCTTTAAATCCTCCTTTACTCATTCTGTCTGTTGGTCAGGGTTGTGATGTTAATCTTAGTAAGGGCACCTGCTTAATTAGAACAAGAAGTACATATATTTATCAGCTGCCTAGCCCAAGGCATATGTAATTCCTATATTACCAATTCTACCATCAGACTAGTTCAACATGTCCTTGGGGGCCTGCTGGCTTAAGGGGCAAGCTTGCAACTCATCTCATGGTCTACAGGTTTAAATCAGATACTAGTGCAAGCTAAAACCCATCTCTGGTCTGTAGGTTTAAATCAGACACTCAGACAGATCTATGTGTGAGAAAGTTTGTCATGTCATCCCAGACTTGACCATGTTGATATAAGCAAGACCAGATAAAGAATCATGAGTGAGATGTGAGACACTATAATTTTATCACTCCTTAATTATACATGTATACTGTCATCAAACTCATTCTCACCATCAGTATTTTCAAGATCTATGTTGTGCTTTGAAAATTTTTTCAAAAATGCAAAAAAATGAAATTAGATTGAGAATAGCTCAAATAACAAATCTGAAGACATGTAGGTATCATTAGTGGAATTAAAAATTTGAGATAAGTGGTTACTAATCATAATGATTGTGCTTTTACCCTAAAATTGAAACCGTATCTTGGTAAAACATATAAAACAAGAGCACCTCCAAATAAAATAATATACGCCCATCACTATCTATGATGTGAGATTTTGTTGGAATCGAACTTTTCTTAGATCAGTTTAATAATTTTGGAGAAACTTGAGATGAACAGACAAACTGTGCATGTTTAAATGCATGAAAACTAAATTTGTATCGTAACTGTGACCTTGACCTTTGACATAGTGAACTGATTTGTTATCTCATGCAATATGTCATCACAGGAAATAAGTTGAACAATTTTGAGATTAATCTGACAAATTGTGTGTCTATAAATGCACCAAAACTGAATTCCTATTTATTAGTAACTGTGACCTTGACCTTTGATCTAGCAGCCTGATTTGCAATGGCTTGTGTTGTCTTATCACAAAGAATAAGTAGAAAAAGTTTGAGATCAATTGGACAAAACTGAATTTCTATTTATAGTAACTGTGACCTTGACCCTTGACCTAGTGATCCAATTTGCAATCCAATACATTGTTTTGTCACAAGTAATAAGTTGACCAAATCTGAGATAAATTCGATAAATGGTGTGTCTTTAAATGAATGGGAACTGAATTTCTATTTATAGTAATTGTGAACTTGACCTTTGATCTAGTGAACTGATTTGCAATCCCATGCATTGTCATGTCACAGGAAATAATTCAAAATGTTTGAGATCAATCGGACAAACAGTGCATTTTCAAATGCATGGAAATCAAATTGTTAACAGTTCAATTCTTAAAACAACACTTATCAATCATGTAGAGTGTGGATACTTTAAATCTTATTAATTTTAAAATATCTATACATACTACTGTAAGTGCTCTTTTTTAAAAAAATATCAACTATAACCATAAGTGTGGATTTTTATGCTACATATACAACTATAAATATCAGTACTACGTGTTTACTGTCACGATTAAATCAGTTTTTATGATTAGTGATAATAAAATGTAAACTTATAAACCTACTTCATATTCATGACTGTGCAGACATAACAAATTCATGTTATTTTTTTAATTCCTGGTACAGTGAATAAGTTTATATAAAAAAAAAAAATAAATAAACTTTATTTCTTTTACAACGATTTAGAAACAAGTTGTGCAACTTATATTAATCTAGCTCGTTGGCCCGAATTGTAGCGCGCGTGAGGTCTTGTTGTGGGAGGAAAACCGGAGAACCCGGAGAAAAACCCACGTGCTCAAGCAGGTGACCTCATACCTTATCACATACGACGCTGGGAATCGAACCCCGGTCGCATTGGTGATAGGCGGAAGCGCTAACCACTGCGCCACTTGAACACCCCTAAGTTTATATAACAACATGAGAGAGAGAGACAGAGAGAGAGAGAGAGAGAGAAAGAAAGAACATGTTATTAACCCTGTTACTATATGCTTCATAAAGCAATTATATTGTGATTTTAGTTGAAAAATTAAAATGTGGTTGTAATCTTAAAGCATCTGCATACATCTCAAAGTTTCATTCAACCCTTCATACTATTGTTTTTTACTCAAGGAAATTGAATTTTATTACTGATTTTCTGGAAGAATCAGTTGTTTTTTATATTTAAAAAAATCAATGTAAACCCTGAAAGTCAAGGGTCAAATGACAGCAGGTTTCCACAGCTCTTTAAGAAATGAATGGCTGTCTCAAGAAATAAAATAATCTATACTGGCATGCAAAACACCAATACACAGCTTCACTCTCAGCATTGAAAGATTGGTAAGTATTAATAATGAATGAATAGTTCAGTGGATTTAGAAAATGTTATATGTGCTTAATGGATGAATCAATTGATTACCTGTAGATAGAGAGATAGAAGGAGGTTTGTTTAATTTTAAAACAGAATGATGAATTTGTGAAAAAGCAGGCACACTTAAAATTACCAGTAGTGGGTAGATGTATAGATTAATTGATAAATTGATAAATGCGTATATTGATTGATAGACATGAGGGTAGTAGATAAATGCATTTTGTGGGTAATATATACACTAACAGAAAGGAGGTATGTGGATGTACAATGTATAAATAGAGGTATATATTGATAATCAGGCTTGTTGGTGTTTAGCTATTGCAAGAGTCAAACCAACTTTCTTTAAACTCTTAAGATTCAACCCTTATACAACTTGTTTCCTGAAAGTCATGATTCAAATTTAAATTGCAAAAGTTAAAAACTAAGTTAAATATTTAGTCCAGGAATCAAATCAGAATAGTTTTTAGAAAAAAAGGTAATTTAACAGGTAGAAATATAGAAGAAAAATGCCTACATGAAGATATTTTTGACTGTAAGTTTAGTTCAGTTTCAATATTGCCAGGTATCAAAGGGAATTATACAATCTATGGATTATTTTTTAAATTTACGAAATCTAATCTTTTTAAGTGCATGTGTTCTAAAAACTTATGTAAGTTTGTAAATACCCAAAAAGGCAAAATTAGTTGAATAACATACCTTGAAGAGAACAATTCAAATTTGGCTAATCAAGAAAATTCATTAACAAACTGAATAAATCCGAATTAACTATTAGAAGTTTAAAACAGAGGCGTTGTTAATGAACACAAAACATTTGAGTCAGAACGTCCTACTTTCTGACAGTATCGCATTACGTGATTCTAACCACACTATCAATTGAACTTTTAACTCGTGTAATTTCCAAAGAAGTATCAGATATAAAATGAAAAGGAATGTTAATGGTACAATAAAAAGTCATAACTTATGACACGAAACACAAAAAATATCCTCTAGGATATATTGCACTTCCTGAAATCAGAAAAAAACTGTAAAGATGCCGGCCGGTTACAAAATACTAAATTTTCACGAAAAAATTCCTACGTTTCATGCAGTATTACTTTGCTAACACACGGAATAACCACTAAAACGTGTATTGATTACGCAACTAACATACCTGTTAGAACACCCCACAAAAAAGATCAATCGAATGATCTTTTACCTCACCAATCAGCGAACACAAGAACTCAACTGTGCGCTGAGGTAGAAAAGGACACCTGTTGGAAACGTGAAGTTATTAGTATATATTTAAGTATCCCAAAACCGATTATGTAGTTAATGGAAGGAGTTATCGCCCTTACTTTTTGGCACTGCGTGTTTAAACCACAACTTGGTCTGCTATTTAGTAATATTGCTTTGACTATCCGGTTTTACGTACCATGTATGTCTACTTTTCTTCTACGACCTTAAATAAGTAATTGATTATTTATTTATTTATTTATTTATTTAACACATGATATAAAACGTTGATATCACATTTCAAACATTGAAATATTCACGTCAATTTAAGTTACAAAAGAAATAAAAAATGGATAAAATAAAATTAAAATGAAATAAAATAAAATAATATAAAAATAATAACGCAATAAATGTATGTAACAGAATGACAAAATATCTCTCTCTCTCTCTCTCTCTCTCTCTCTCTCTCTCTCTCTCTCTCTCTCTCTCTCTCTCTCTCTCTCTCTCTCTCTCTCTCTCTCTCAATACTGTCTTTACCAAGTAGTGAATGCAACATATTTTCATAAAATCAAGTAACTTCTGAAATATTTTCTGCTTTCGTACTGGAATTTTTTCCCCTTTTTAGAAGAAACTGCAGGTGTTTATTGTAAATTTCTATCCTGTTGATTACAGGTGCGGGTCTAAATAGAGGGAATGTGTCTTATATCAAGGTGATTACCTCTTAATTATCGGTGAATGTAAATTCCACATCATCAAATAAATTTATATTAAAAAGTGGAGTATTTTAGTTATGATTTCAAAGTTTCATCTTGTCAACATATTTATGACTGTTTTATAAAAAGATGATATATGATTAGGTTTTCGTTTTTCCAGTGGAGTGTGTTAAACCTACCTCACTTTTCAACAATCTAATGTTCATTTCAGGCTAAATTTTCCTGTAATTGAATTTCGCATTTATTATTGTTTTTTTAAAAAAAGATTATTTTTATGGTTTTAATCATTATTTCAGTAAAAGACGTGCCATTTTATGATATACATAATATTTAAATTATAAAATCATAACTTGAGTTGTTATAACAGAATTAACAAAAAAATCATTTTCGTTAACAAAAATCTAAATTTCATAAAATATGTGAAATAACTTTCTTTAAAAAACTACACAAAGAAAGTTTTTCATATACTAAAAAAAAAAAAAAAAAAAAAAAAAAAAAAAAAAAAAAAAAAAAAAAAAGAAAGCTTGGATTGTTGTTTCCGAGAAAGGCCTTATTTTTTAAAATTGCTATTTAGAACATTCGTGGCATGGGTGAAGTGCTTTTTGTATATGGATTACATTTAAAAAAAAAAAATAGAAAAAAAAAAAAAAAAAAAAAAAAAAAACTTCGAGAATTATTAGGCTATCTATTTGAATAAATGTAAATTTAAAGTACGAGTTAACTCCCTTAAACCGAAACTATTGTTGGTAATGATATTTTTCCTGAAAGATCAGTATTTCAATTTATTTTAAGATTTGTTATAAATGAAACCGATCTATTTTAACATACTTTTTTCGGTATGCTTATAAATCATAAATTTGTCGCTATCCTCAGTCAATTACAGCAGCTTACATTTATTTATTTATTTACGTGTGTGCTTCCAGTACTGGTCGGTGGGCTATGAAGTAAACCACAAAGGCAATAAAATTTATATAATGTAATGTCCAGAATACTGGCATGTATTTTACGAAAGACCTAAAATTCTTGAAATTATCAATTCGTGTGTATGAGACCCCCAAAATTAGCGACGGTTTGTGAAGCATTACCATTTAATTTCAAAACTAAAAGATAACGTAATATTTTTATGATCTTAAACATTTAAAATTATTAAAATAAGACTTAATAATAATTTTGTTTGTATGTAGATTATTAATGAAATAAATACTAAGGAAGTCCCAATGAACAATGTTTTATGGAAAGCTAGCACATGTAAAAAAAATAAATAAAATAACTCGGGTTAATATATAATAATTGTATATGGTATACAATTATTTTTTTCATGTCGTAACCTAGAAATCATTGAGTTTTGCAGTTTGAAATAAGTATGAAGATACTTCAATATTGATAATTCATTATTTTATATATTGAATTTATACATAATGACATTTTTCATACAACCTGAGTTTTGTAAACCATAATAATTTCGTTCCCGGGCATCAGGCTCGTTGGTCTAGGGGTATGATTCTCGCTTAGGGTGCGAGAGGTCCCGGGTTCAAATCCCGGACGAGCCCTACTTTTTTACGTTTCATTATATCTGTCCTTTTTATGTTTAAAATTGTATGGTGTATATCATTAAAGTCTACATGGGGATGAAGTTGTACATACTTAACCGTAAATGAAAATACAAGTTGATCTCATGACTGCGACCGTGAAATATTGGGTATTCGCGACGAGGATTTTATTTAAATTAATTTGTAGGAGGATTATGCTAAACAAGAGTATAGTCGGAAAGCTCCATAAACAAAGAATTATGCACAACACAACAAACAACAAGATATTATGACCATTGACTTGTCATAAATCTTAACCGTTCCTCTGTTGTGAACCATTCATAATTAATAATAATAACAATATTATAATAATAATAATAATAATAATAAGTACAAAGGGTAAGTTGTTTCCCCTACGTCAAATGCATAGTATATAGAAGTTTGTCACTTACCCGTATACCTAAAATTGTCCGACAGGCTATTTTTCCTGACCCGACAGGTGAACCCATGGATCCAAACCCTTGCACTTGCGCCCTCCGTAGTTAAATTCTGGAACAATAACAAATTGTCAGTTCGCTTGCCGAAAGTTGTTGGTTTTCTCTGGGCACTCCAGTTTCCTCAGTCACCATCCAATAACTGACCACTTGAAATAGGTGAATGAATCTTGACTGGGGCGTAAAACACCATTACACATCTCCATTCTACTACTATGCAAACGTCACTACGAAATAAAATAATTTTCTTCAGATGCGACTACTCAAAAGTTTGCAGAGAACAATAATATAAATGTAAACTACGAGAGTTCAACGTTATATTCTTTTTGCTGTTTTCCTGAATATCGACAACTAACTTGTTTAAGTACTGCTTTGTGAATTCAACCCAAGATCGAGGACAGAGTGGTTAAGGCGTTCAAAACCAAAAGCGTCTGAAGTGAGAAAGGGTTATTTTGTTCTGTTGGCGCATGAATCAGATTTGACGTCCGCATATATGTGAGCTTTAATGTTATTGAAGGAAATCCCGAATAAAACACACAAGACTCACTTATTTATTCATTCTTTATTTCCAATGCAATAGTAATTATATATAAATAATATATACAAGCTATTATTAATATTCTACCTTACACTATCATCGTAAATTTATTGTTCTATTAAGATTTTGAATTAAGTGTGGAACAGAATTGTCAAATTGTATTGGCGGCATGTGCATAATTTCATCAGCCGAACTGAACGTTCTACTTTTTTTCTCAATTTTCATTTTATTCTTCGTTGTTTTTTTTTGTTAAAAATTATTATTTAAAAAAATCTAAATTTTATTTTAGTCACTGTATAATCAGTGTAATTATAGATAGGGAAACTGATTAAAAGGCCGACAGAGACATAACGTATGCAAAAGTGAACAGCGGACGAGCAAAATCCATTTTCATCCACTCTAGAAATAGACAAAATAAGTGAAAATTTGCAAAAGACAGAACGAAAGAGAGCGGACGTAGGTAGTATGTAGCGAGAATGTAAAATAGATGTTCATCGGAAGCCTAGCGGATGAAAGTGGATGGCAGCTCCGAAGCCGGGGTTAACGGGGTTACCGGGGATAATTGCGAAGCGGGACGCATAGCGGAATGAGCGGATGCATATACACCGGATACAAACGCTGAATACTTTATATTTTCATTTGCCTTGTGAAATTTCCATAGCTGCAAGCTTGAAAGTCTTTGCGTACATGATTGACAATGAACGACAAAAACCTTCCCACTCCGTGTTTGCCGGAATACATAAAAATACAATACACAATCCGGAACTACATTACCATACGTAAACAAACATGGCTATCACGTCACTTTTGTTTATATTCGGGGCAAGCTTGAAAACGCATTTTTACGAAATATTACAAGAACGGTTCAATGGTTAAAATGCACAAAATAAAATCAAAGTAATTAATCAAATAAAATTTTAATAACATATATAGGCACCTGGCTGATATTCACCGTAATATTGACATTGTGAGAGACGGAGTTTAAAAAATCAAATGGTGTTTTTGAAAGAACAGACAAGAACTGGTCTCAAACCCACAAACCACAAAAAATTCTTGAACAATCAGATCTAATAAAAATTTCTTTCTACATTGGCAAAGCTGCTATATTTCCCCTTTTATTGTGAGGAAATGTGTAATGGTACAACTTGTCAATTCAGTAATTTTGTGTCTCGCTGGATGTAAATTTCAATTGGAATTAGATTCACAGCTATATGCCACATCCAGTGAAAGTTGTCCGTTCCGCATGCTGTGTTTGTTGATCGGAAAACTGACTGAAAAATCAGCTACATGTTTCAGTTTAATCAGTTTACTATGGATACAATAGCAACTCCTCAAAACTACTGCAAAACTCCGTGCTAAACTTTGAGAGATATTTGCACATACATATGGAATAAGCATACTTCTCACTATTTTGCTGTCTACATTTGAACGGTACCGAGTATGAAGCTCGGCACATAATGTTAGAGTGAATCTCACTTCCGACATATAGCCAGCAATCTTATAGGTAGGGCGCATGCGTGAGTAGACAGGTGTGTTGTAATTTGCTCTGAGAAAAAATGATAAAAAGCTATGGATAAAAGCTATATTTTAATTTTATGATTGGACAATATTCGTTCTGTTTATCTAATATACTTAAATGAGTTCGAAAAGTACAGGAAAATCTGGAAAGAAGCGTAAAAAAGGAGCTAATTTAAGTCAGGATAGTGAAAGTCATAACAAAGTACAAATACAACAAGTTAGTTTGAACACTACTCAGGACAGATCTTGTGAACATAGTAAAGAAGAATTAAATAATAGACATTTATATGGACATACTATAACTACTCCAATATTCAATATGTCACAGCATCCAAGTATGGTACAGCAATCAACACCAGTAAATATGAATTATCCACACGGGCTAAATTATAATGTATCACCAATTATCGGATATCCTCAGGCTAATCCTACTCTGATCCAATCTCAACATGGACACTCCATGGAAACTATAAATTACGGGGATAGAATTGATCATTTGTGTATGAAACTAGATAAAGTATTCGAGAAGTTGGATAAATTGGACGGAATCGAGAAGAGACTTTCAAAGTTTGAGACTTCTATAGAGACAGTGGTTACGAATGTAAATAGGCTAAATGATAAAGTAAATGAAATGGAAAGTGGAATGCAGTTCATTAACACTAAATTTGAAGAAAATCTAGTTAAAGCGGATGAACTGAAAACCAGTATCAGTGATTTAGTGAACGAAAATTTGTGTTTAAAAGATGAAGTCTCGGAAATAAAGCAGAGAATTAGTGAATTAAAGGAAAAGCATCTAGATTTACAATCAAGAAGCATGAGAGACAATTTAGTTTTCACTGGGATAGCAGAAATTGAAGCAGAAGACACAGAGGCAGTGTTGAAAGGTTTTATAAATGAGAAACTAGGAGTGACAGTGGATATTAAGTTTCATAGAGTTCACAGAATTGGAAACAAAGGAAGGAGTACCACGAGGCCCATAGTAGCTAAATTTGTGAACTATAAAGAAAGAGAAATAGTTAGGAAAGCAGCACCAAAAGCTCTAAAAGGAACACAGAACAGTAAATATGGAGTGAATGAACAGTATCCTAAGGAAATAAACTATAGGAGGAAAGAGCTTTACCCTCACTACAAAGCAGCAAAAAGGAATAACAAAAAAGCAACCTTAATATACGATAAACTCTGTGTTGATGGAAGGTTATTTGAAATACCACATAGGAGGATAGATATTACACAAGGAGTAACGCAACTAACATCAGCAGCAAAGGAGTTCATACCACGATCAAAGGGGAACAACTCACGTTATTAGGAAAACCGCGGAGGAACTAAACAGAGTGAAAATTCAATAAATCGTGACTCTACTGACTCTCGATCTAACAACAACAACAATTACTTAACCGGATTAAATATAATTTCTTTAAACGTTTGTGGGATTTCTCGCAGACTTAAATACCCAGAATTCAATTCGTTAGTGTCGGAATATGATATTCTTTGTTTTACAGAAGCTAAAACAGATGACTGTGATGACATTATACTTAACGGATATAAATTTAAATGTAAAAACAGGCGTGAATTTTCTAATGTGCGCTCAGGTGGAATTATACTTGGATATAAAGACGCGCTCTCAGACTTTATTGAACCATTGTCGACGGACTGTAAATATGTACTCTGGTTTGTTGTTAAGCGTGAAATTATAAGATTGGATAGTGACCTACTAATTGGAATATTATACATTCCACCAGAAGGAACTCAATATGTTTCACCGGACGCTTTTAACGACATTGAATCTGAATACCTTAGTCTTTGTAGTAAGTATAATATATTTGTTTTAATGGTGACTTTAACAGTCCGCACTTCTAACTGTAAAGATTTCATTGATAACTTTGATTTATCTAATAATGAAGTTGCTTTTGGTGACACTGACATTGATAATTTTACGAACAATTAATAAACTTGAAACTTTAAATGTATCTAGAGAAAGATGTAATAAAGATAAAAAGAAAAATAACTATGGTAATAATTTGTTAGAATTTTGTAAATGTAATGACCTTTTTATTCTTAATGGTGGCATTGGTAAAGATAAAGGACATTGGTAATTTTACAACTAGTAAATCAACTGTTATTGACTACTTTCATTGGTAACTTAGAATTTTTAGATATTGTAACTAACTTTGAAGTTTTACAGTTTAGTAAACTCTATTCAGATGTGCATTGTGCACTCATTTGTAATATATGTTCAAATGATAATTATTCAAACAACAAAATTGAAAATAATATTAGTAATGGTAATGGTAAAGTAAAACCATGGATCCTGATAAAATAGCAGATTATTGTCAAAATATTGATATAAATAATCTTAATCTTAAACAACTCTGAGCAAACCATCAAAAACGTAGAACAAGAAAAAGATCTGGGAATTATCATCGATGACAAACTAAATTTCCACGAGCACATGTCAGTTAAAAAGGCAAATCAGAAAGTTGGTCTGATTCGTAGGAGCTTCAAAAACATGGATAAAGAAATGTTTCTATCCCTATTCAAATCCATTGTAAGACCACATGTTGAATATGGATCTAATGTATGGTACACTACACATAAAAAATATGCAATCGCTATCGAAAATGTACAGCGAAGGACAACTAAGCTGGTGAAATCTATAAACTGATAAAGGATCTATGTTATCAAGATAGACTGAAGTTCTTGGGCTTACCATCGCTAGAATACAGGCGTATTAGATCAGACATGGTAGAAGTTTACAAAATTCTAAATCAGATTGATGAAGTGGACACAAATTATTGTTTGAATTCAAATCCAAACCGAAAAACACGAGACCATGGGTACAAACTACAGAAAGAATGGGCAAGACTAAACATAAAAAGATTTAGCTTCTGTCATCGAGTAATTGACAGCTGGAATAACTTGCCATCCGAAGTCGTTAATTCAACATCATTAAACATGTTCAAATCCAGACTGAACGAACACTGGAAGGACGTTGAAATCAAATTTGACCCCAGTTGTTACAAAACCGGAACGGAAGTGACAAGTATAGACAATTTGAGATGTAGAATTAATCAAATGGGTCAGAGAGGCAGTAGCCTTTAGTAAAGACCTCGAAGAACTGGTAACTGGTAATGATATTTTAAGTTCTATACATAACAGCAATGTGTTTGATAAAGACTTTGTTAATGATAAATTTCACAATATAGCAAATACGCTTGTTAATGCTGCCAAAAATACTTTTGGTGTTTTTATTCCTAAAAAGTCAGTTAAACATAATGTGTCAAAGGAATGGTTTAACAACGATTGTTTGATAGCAAGAAAACAATTTAGAAGGAAACAAAGGTTATATAAAAGGTATAAATCTGGTGTTTTTAAATTTGAAATGCATAATGCAGAAAAGCATTATAAAAGTACCATGGATAGGTGTATAAAACAGCATAGAAAAACTTTACAAAATAAATTGAAAAATATGAGGTCTACAAATCCCGAGGCCTATTGGGATATTGTTAATAAAAATAATAAATCAAATAAATGTAATGTATCTGTACAAGATTTCTATGAATATTTCAAGACAATTAATACAGACATCAATGTTGAGTCTGATACAGTACCTGATATAAATGTAGATTGTAATTTTGATTGTAATATTTTAAATGAAACCATTTCAAATGAGGAAATATTAAAAAGTGTAAGTAGGTTAAAAAATAATAAATCTTCTGGTATTGATGATATATGTAATGAGTATATTAAGAATAGTATTGATTTGATGTTACCTTTATATCATAATTTATTTAATATTGTGTTTGACACAGGTATTATACCTGATACATGGTTACAAGGCAATATATTACCTATATATAAGAACAAAGGTTCTCTAACTGACCCTAGTAACTATAGGCCAATCACATTACTTAGTTGTCTAGGGAAAGTTTATACATCAATTTTAAATTCCAGACTCACATCATTTTGTGATGAATATGATTTACTTTGTGAAGACCAGTCTGGATTTAGACAAGGTTATTCAACAACTGATAATATTTTTGTTCTAAATACATTGTTTGATCTATTGCGTATTAGTAAAAAGAAACTTTGTATTTATTGATTTCCAGACAGCTTTTGATAAAGTCTGGAGATATGGGTTATGGCAAAAAATTGTTGCAAAATAATATATCTGGAAAATTTTTAAATGTTATTATCAATTTATACAACGGTACTAAATCCAGAATATGTATAGATGGATGTAAATCTGATTTTTTTCCTTGTAATATTGGTGTACGTCAGGGGGAAAATTTGTCCCCACTTCTTTTTTCATTATATTTAAATGATCTACAGCAATTTTTTCTTGATCAAGACGTTATTGGCCTTTCTACAATAACTAAGGAATTAGAAAGTAAACTTAGTATTTACTTTAGATTATTTATTTTACTCTATGCTGATGATACAGTCCTTATGTCAGAGTCTAAAGAAGATCTTCAGCATCAGTTAAACTGTTTTTATGATTTTTGTGAAATATGGAAATTAACTGTCAATATTTCTAAAACAAAAGTTGTAATATTTACAAAGGGCAGATTGCCAAGTAATATTATTTTACATATAACAATGTAGAATTAGAAGTTTGTAAAGATTTTAAGTATTTAGGTATATATTTTAATAGATGTGGTTCTTTTACTACTACCAAAAAATACTTATCTATCAGAGCTACTAGAGCTATGTAGGCTGTTATAAAAAATCTAGAACTTTTAATCTATCTTTAGAATGTCAGTTATACATGTTTGACAAAATTGTTTTGCCAATATTGTTATATGGCTGTGAAGTGTGGGGTTTTGGTAATTTAGATTTAATAGAAAGAGTACACTTGAAGTTTTTGAAATTATTGTTCAATGTAAAAAAATCAACTCCTAACTTTATCATATATGGTGAATTTGGAAGGTACCCAATTACTCTAACAATTAAATTAAGGATTATCAATTTTTGGTCAAAAATTATCACGGGTAAAGATACAAAATATACTTCTATATTATATGAATTATTATATAGCAAATTTTTACAAGGTTATCATTCCTCTTGGATTTGTAATGTTAAAAGTATTTTTGAAGAAACAGGTTTTAATAATATATGGTTGTCTCAAATGTTTGTAAATGATATATGGTTAACCAAAATATACAGCAACGTCTATTTGACCAATTTTTACAGAAATGGATAAGTGATTGTAATTCTTTATCAAAAGGTATGTCATACAGATTGTTTACAAATTTGGAATTTCAATTACAACATTATTTAACTTGTAACATTTCTTTAAAAAAAAAGATCAATATTAAGTAAGTTCAGATGTTCAAACCATAGACTACCAATAGAAACTGGAAGGTGGCAAAATATACTTAGAGAAAATAGAATATGTCAATTGTGTAACCTAGAAATTGGTGATGAGTTTCATTATATACTAAAGTGTAAACATTTTTCTGATTATAGAAGACTTTTCATTCCTAATAGACTTAGAAGTGAGCCAAATGTTGTAAGTTTTTATCAAATCTTCTCTTCCAAAAAGTTATCTGATATTAATAATTTGTGTAAGTTTATTATAATTATAAATGAGAGAGTCAGTCCTACAGGTTAATGTATTATATTGTTTTGTAAATGTCTACTTATGTATGTAATTGTATTTATTGTATTTATGATATGTTCTCAGTATTGTTGTTAACAATTAGAGAAATAAAGAAACTTGAAACTTGAATCTTTTACTCCAAACTTCTTTGCAAATTCTTCCTTAATTGAAATGGGGCCACTGCACAGGTGCTGATAACATTATAATTTTTTCAAACCAAAACCTACTGTTATTACCCCACATCAAAAATAGTGCGGATTAATAATGTGTCGTTCTTGGTCTAAAATTCAGCTGATGCGTTTACTGGACTTCCCCGATTTGCCTGTGTTATACATGGGATTTTTTTTTTAAATCAATGATTTTTTTATTTAAATATTTCAACGAAAACATAGCAATTGAACTGTTTTAAAATGATGTTCATTGTCAGTATAAAGGCACCAACTTTGCAAGCAAACGGAATAACGCGCTTACAATGAACATCATATTAAAACAGTTCAATAGTTAATAAACGAGATGCATACGCTAACATCCTTTCTGTTTCCATGCTACAGATATGCGTTCCTATCTTTCCTTCCACTAGCCGTTTCAGCTGTAGCGGATTTTTTTCGTGTTTTTAATTTTATCTATCTATCTATCTATCTATCTATCTTAATTTTCGCTTGAGCACGAAACTGAAAGGGATTTCCCTACTAAAAACAAATCTATTTTGAGAACCAATCAAAATGCGTCTAGTGGGTAAAATCAAGGTCACTTCCGCCAGGTAAATCCTACATTTTGCCACGTTGGGGACTGTCAGACGTGGTCTATTAAGATACATAATTCATTCGTCACTCACCTGTCAAGCTCAGTAATTCGTTGTTTTAACAAAATGGCGATTATTTTCTCTTTATACTTTTTAGCCATATTTGCTGTCTTTGCATCAGCAGGCGAACCAGAATTAAAGATAGAGGTTGTAAGTAAGCCTGAAGGAGAATGCGAGAAACAATCTAAAAGAGGAGATATGTTGGTTATGCATTACACAGGTACACTTGAAGATGGAAAGAAGTTTGACTCAAGGTAATTCAAAATGATTAAGTCATATAGTTCCGTGACACGTAATCTTGTGTAAATTATCACTATCTTCTTTTTAAATTCTAACATGAAGTAGAGAGACTGCTCAAGAAATCATTTAAGTGCATAATATGTGGTTTTACAAGAGACATATGTTTGAATTTGATGAAATCAAATCTTGAAAAATTAATGACATATGGTTAAAATGCAAATTATTTGCTCCAAGGAAAATTATTAAAACTGATTCTTTATGATTTGTCTTGAATATATCCATGCCCAACAATGTTAAGACTACACAGGCACCTGTTTTTATTGAGATATACTTTATTCATGCCCCATGTAACATATAAATAAATTTATATAAAAATTTACTGGGTATTAATAATATAAGGATAAAAAATGAAAAGTTCAAAACATTGTGTAATTAAGAGTTTAAAAAGAATGGGGGATTATATATAAAAAAAATGATTGACAAATTTGTGGAAAATGCTGTCTTGTTGATAATGCTGTCTTGTGGTTTACACTGTCTTTCTGCTATGCAATGTACTCTTGATTATATTTAGCATCAGTATTTTTTTTTTAAATTTTTAGTAAAGATCATGGCGAGCCTTTTGAATTCCAGCTTGGTGTAGGACAAGTAATTAAAGGTTGGGATCAAGGTTTATTAGATATGTGTGTCGGAGAGAAACGTAAACTTGTCATCCCACCTGAATTAGGTTATGGAGACCAAGGAGCAGGTAATTTGATTAAAATAATAAAAAAGTTTCCACTCTTACTGCACTTACCAGCATTAATGTAAAAGTATGTTTCTATGTTACTAGCCTTTTAATTTTGCCAGGCTGTGTGAAGTAGTGACTGAGAGGAACTTAATTTTTATGTTAATAATTGATAGTGTTAGTTCATTACTGCAATTTTGCTAATTTTTTTTGTTTGATAGCTACCAGAAATACAGGTGATCTTTATCATATCTCTGATGAGACTGCTCTCCTGAAACTACTCTTATGTGTAAAGTTGGTATAAAATAATGTACTGTTTTCAGAATTTTCTAATGGTTCTGTGATCCATGACTTGGGACTTGTAGTAATGTTCTACATTAACGTAATCTCCTTGGTTGTTGCTACATTATTAAGAAGTCATATTGTCTTTTTAGACCTTCATCAGTTCATTTATTATGCCAAAATCTGTCTAAACAAATGCTGGCAATAAATCGGTTAAAGTTTTTCTTTAAATTAAATTTTTACTCAACTTTAATAGATTTAAGTTATTTGGCTTTAAAATCTAATATTCAGACACATGACAAAATAAAAAATTTCTTGTACAAATTTCCAACACAAAGAAAAAGGTCAACACACAGATCTGCAAACTAACAATTTATAAGTACAGTAAGCTGACATGGTGACATTTAAGTACAATAACCTGACCTGATGACATATCATTTCACTCATCAACATTTCAGTGTCTTGAAGAAATATACATCTGGGTCACTATTTATTTATCCAAGTGAGACCATTGACTGGTCAAATGGTTAAGGTCTTAGACTCGTGAATCAAGGGTCATGATTGAGCTCTGGTCAGGCTGTGTGGTAAGTCTTGAGCAAGTCATTCATTCAATTTCACGTTTATCGAATACACCTATTCTTTGTTGAATTGTTGCTGGCAAGTATGATTAGGATTAACTATGCATTAGACTTGACATGTCATCAAAGAGGAGTAGTGACTCTGTGTTTATAAAGTGGCTTTATGTCATTGAAACTTTAACTTTATTTACAGTTGATTGTAACTTTATATGATTTTGTTTTCTGTGTTTTTGTGGTAATTTATATCACAATAAACCAATACTAATTTGTTAGTACAGATAGTCTTCTAAATTCTTACATCTTTATGTACTTTCCCAGGAGAATCTATCCCAGGTAAAGCAACATTATATTTTGAAGTGGAACTCATAAATATTAAAGAGGGACCAAAAATAGAAAATATATTTGCCCAGATAGATACCAACAAGGACAATCAATTATCACCTGATGAGGTAAGTCTTATACTGTTAAATTGTTTTATTGAGTAGATCAGAGTAGATTGATCATGGTGGTCAAGTCTGGGATGGTGGGGAAAACCAGGGCACTCAGAGAAAACCACCAGTCTTCAGCAAGCAAGCTGACAAACTTTGGGAAACAAGATTTTCAAAAACTTGTTAGCTGCTTAGTTGAGACAGTTTCCACTAGATTTGTGAATAAACAATTTCCTTAGATAGTTTGAAAATCTGACATCAAGACTAAAATAGATTGAGAATCAACACTTGCTACATATGTATTTTCATTTATCCTTTTAAAGGTATCTGAATTTATAAAGACACAGAAAGAGGAAGCAGGAGCACCTGAAGAAGGCACTGCCGAGGAACACACAAATATTGTAAACCAAATCTTCCAACATGAAGATAAAGACAAGGATGGCCTTATATCACACGAAGAATTTAGTGGACCAAAACATGATGAATTATAACAATTGTATTTATATAATATAATTAATGAAAGTTCTGTTAATCAGGAAATTTTTATATCATTTAATGTTTTGCAATAATGGATAACAATATCAGTAAGTTTTTTTCACATCATGGCATTTTTAATGTCGATGTGTAATGTAAATTATGATGTTATCTAGATTAGAATTTATTAAGAAGATGTTAAATGTCAATGAAAATTTTCTGGCTGACAGTATACAGACTTTTAAAATTTTTTGAATGTTTGTCTCTGTTGTAAATGACTGTACATGTTTGAGGAAAATTGAAGGATGTTGTGTTTGGCTATTTTTGGTGAATATTGTCAATATTCTCGACAAAAGATTTAAATTAGATGCAATTTATTTGTTTTGTAAATTGTCTTAATTTGCATATTCTATATTTGTTATGCTGAAACTCATATTTTTCAGTTCATATTACATTTAATGAATATATAAAAATTGACTTATGGATGACCCATGGATTATTGTATTAGTATAATACTGGATTTGCCAATTAAAATTCCGACCGAAATATGAATCGGTTTTCTATTAAGATTTTACAACTTGACCGGACAGTTCTCGGGGTTTTTCGTTACGTAAAACATGACTTCTCTTGGCAAACAAAAAGCAAAAAATAAGATTTTCATCTTTTAAACCATTTTATTTTGCATATAAAGTCTCAAATGTATTTAGGTTTGTCTGGTAAACTTTTTAAATAAAATGACAACATAGAAATTACACTCGGTAAAAACAGTGCTTTTGTACGAAAAAACCCGAAAATTCAGAGGTTTTGTTCCCCCGTCATTGTAATATCTAAATAGGAAAATGATTCACGATGACTTGGAACATTTAATTGGCAAATAGTCTATTGAGGTATTGTTTGCTTTAACACAGAATTTTTTAAAATCATTTTACAAATATTTTTTTAATGTTATTATTTTGGAAATGTCTTACTATTAATAGATTTTTTATTTGAGGTTATTTGATATAATAAATGTTAACAGATGTTTTACATTTAGGAAAGAGAAGCTTTCAACATATTTACTGTCCTCAGATTATTGTTACTGCTGTCATAGTTAAAACCAGAAAACAGTGTTATAAGCCTGATAAGTTGACCTGTCCTTTAGAATCAGTTAGATCTGTAATCTGCTTGTTATAAATCTGCCAGGAAGACCTGTCTCTGTTAGAGTCAGGTGGGTTTGTAATCTGGGTATTTTTAACGCGAGACGAAGATGTTTTTTTCAAAAATATTATTTACTTCATTCAAACACCACACATTATGACATAAACACTTGTCGAATCACTTCACTTACATGGTACCCTTGAAGTCACAAACACTGAAATGTCACGCCATGGTATATGCTTATGAACACATGCTACATCATTTCTTCTTACCCGATTTTCTTGAGCTCAAACCACCAGAGTATCAGACCCCAATAAACACACATATATAAATACAGGGATGATCACTTAGTTTTGGCTAAGTCCAAAGAAATTTATATTTTTATAAAGAGATGGAATATAATTATCAGTCTCATATTTCTATTGTAGGATATTTGTAGGGTATTTGGTTAAAAAGTGCTTTTTTGAGTAATTTATTTCATATCAACAGTTTTCTTTATATTTTTTATCATTTAATTGCTTAGCTTTTGTAACACGTATGAAACTGTTCTAGTGTTTCTTGTCTGTGAAGAATTTTTGTTTTTTATTTTTTTTAAATTCATGCACATATTTTACCATTATTATTTTTTTTTTTATATTATGGTATTAAACATTTTATCATGCACTTGAAAGGTACCAGTAGATATTTTTAAGCACATTATATTCTGGTTTCCCAATTTTGTGCTCTAAAAATTCCTCAATAATTTGTTATAAAATTCCTGAGTATATACCTATAGTTGTAATATTCCAAATTTTAAAACCCTAATGGGTCTGTAGTATCTTTTCAGCTGTCCTCAACTTTTGGTTGCAGTTTTTCACTGTAATACAAAAGTATATAACGTGAACTATAATTGCGATTGTTTTGATTTTAGTGAAACCACCTGGATTAAGATGATATAAACATTTTACTGTAAATTACAACTGAAATTTTTATGAAATTTCAAGTGTAATAAGTTTTGTATAGAATTCAATGTGACAACCACATACAGTGACGACAACAGTAATTCTTTCACAACCATACACAATGAAGCCAACAGTAGTTCTGTCACAACCATACACAATGACGCCAACAGTTGTTCTGTCAAAACCACACACAGTGATGCCAACAGTAGTTCTGTCACAACCACACACAGTGACGTCAACTGTAGTTTTGACACAACCCTACACAATGACGCCAACAGTTGTTCTGTCAAAACCACACACAATGATGCCAACAGTAGTTCAGTCACAACCACACACAGTGACGTCAACTGTAGTTTTGACACAACCCTACATAATGACGCCAACAGTTGTTCTGTCACAACCACACACAATGATGCCAACAGTAGTTCTGTCACAACCCCACACAGTGACGTCAACAGTAGTTCTGTCACAACCACACACAGTGACGTCAACAGTCGTTCTGTCACAACCACACACAGTGACGTCAACAGTAGTTCTGTCACAACCACACACAGTGACGTCAACAGTCGTTCTGTCACAACCACACACAGTGACGTCAACAGTCGTTCTGTCACAACCACACACAGCCATGTGTGTGACAAAAGTTCTCTTTCTAACTTGACATGCCTTAGAAGTTTATAAAGATAAATTATTTTGTTCTGTGGTTGAATCAGTTTACATTATTTACTAAAGAAAGTTGATAAACAACAAAAAAACTGAATCAGTCACATGATACACCCTATAGATTGGGGGTTCCATTGATGGTAAAATAAATAAGTTATTTTATTCAACATTCCAAGTTTCCTGTGCAATATTATAGATGTTAGTTAAAAGTTAGCTACATAAGAACAATTATTTATGCATGCAACAGTTCATTATTTCATCAAGTTCATTATAACAGACTGGAGTATTATTATTTAAGAAATTTTATTTATGTGGATTTTAAAGATCTTGGTGTGTTTTCATTGTTGAATGAAGATATATTTATAATTCCTTCA
Source organism: Tegillarca granosa (assembly GCA_029721355.1). Lineage (NCBI taxonomy): Eukaryota > Metazoa > Mollusca > Bivalvia > Arcoida > Arcidae > Tegillarca > Tegillarca granosa. The sequence continues at coordinate 5,751,615 of CM056597.1, read as the reverse complement.
ATTTTTTTTATGAAAAATATTATTTCATTATTGTAAATAACCCTTATGGAATCAAATTTCAAACTTGCCATGTTTCAAAATTTAGTATGAAATTATTAAAGTTACTTTTGATACATTAAAGATTAAGAATATGTACTTTAACTTAGATGAAAATGTAAAATGAGACAGAATATCGTGACATGTTTGTTCAGAACAATTATTTCAGTTAGATTTGTAATCATGACAGTTGACATTTTCCTGAGAAATTTTTTTCTTGGAAATTGTAATGTAATTATTTTCCAAACATTAAGAAGTATTAACCATGTGTTAATTGGGTGAACACCATTATCTGTACAAGTTTACATTCCAGCTTGTAGTATCTGCTGCTACAAATCCTCACAAATCAGTACTGAAAATTTTTGTTTAAAATCCTACTTAAAGTTGGAATTTATTTGCTTCCAAAAAATATTTTTCTGACATTTTACACCAAAGAGTCTTAGAAGTAAGTGAATTATTTTGTAATAAAGATTAATAAATGTATTTTTTTTTTATTGTAAGGCAAGATTATGACAGTTGAAGAAAATGTAATTGTTTATGTTTGAATATTTTACTTTGATACATGTATTTGATATTGCAAAAAAATTCTTTAAGCTAGTCATGTAACCATATAGTATTTAATATTTATATTTGTAACATATGGTTTGTTTACATGCATTTGGTATGACACATAAAACATTTACATAACCTGGCATCTTATACTGCTGTAAACCATCTAATAATTCGTCTCTTTTAAGTGCAGTTCAAATTTTTTAAATTTGAAAAAAAGAAAAATCATTGGAAAAAACTTTTGTGGATTGTGCATTGACATTAAATCCAGATGTCTGGGTGATTACCTGTTACCTTTTTCTTGTTAGTGAATATGTGCACCAGGAAACTTTATTTAAATGAAGATTATTACTTACCAAGGTCCTCAATGGAAATTTATCACCAAAAATAAAGTATCCAAAATATTTTTAACCACAAATGTTTACTCAAGTTAAAAATATTTGTGTTTAGATTTTAGAATGTTTACTATGCTAACACATGTGACAAGGCATTTAATACATGTACTTTGTGAAATGTTTTGTAAATGTATTACTAACGAATGATTGGTTTAAAAAAAAAAATTAAACTGCCTGCATAAAAATGACACATGTATTATAATAATTATTGATACACTGTCTAGTATAAAATAATTCACCTGTTGATAGCTAGCACTAAATTTTCCAGGTTTTCTCATTGTACTTTGGAATTATGGAAATAAAATTAGGGAATTGCATCCTGTACTGAAAATTGTATTTTATGTCACAAAATAGATTTGGAAGAAATTCATTAAATAAGTGTGTCCTAAAAATATTTGGAAGAAAGACTTAAAATGTTAAATATAAACTTTAAAGAATTACATTAAACATTAATAACATTTTTATGTACATAATTTTACCTGTACTGTCGAATATTAAACTAATATGTTGTTTTGTACAACAAAATAGATCTTTTTAAGCTAATGGTTAATGGAAAAATAATAAAAATGCTAAAAAATTTATAAAATTTATTTTTGGGTTAAGTTTGTTTTCGTTCATTTCTTTTCTTTCTTTCTTTCTTTTTTTTTTTATTTTTTATTTTTTTTTTATAAATTTGTATACTTATCGCTCATCCCTACACCTGGTGTTGTTACTCAGTCAAGATTATATAACTTACATCTTACATTATATAGTGATCTCACCAGCTACAGATGAATTTTTTATCATTGACATATATTTTTATTATGTGTATGTTACGTCATTTCTATTCTATAGCACAAGCTTTAAGCCTACTGATCACTGTCCCTCCTTCTACCTAGGGGAGAATTCTGATCAGGCAATCTTCGTGCGAGAAAGTTTGTAAGTTTGCTTGCTGCAGGTAAGTAGTTTTCTCCAGGTACTCCAGGGTCCTCCACAATCTGAGAACTGACTGTTTTGATATCAGTGAAAGATACTTGACTAGGACATAAAACAACATTACTCCTCTCCACTCCATCTATATATAGTCAGGCGGTAATATCAGACAAGTGGTCTCTAAACTGAGGTGGTCTCTAAAGCGGGTTGTATTCTTTGTTTTGTTACATCCTATATTGGGGTACTTTAGAGTTAATTAATGTTACACTGTAAAACGTGTTTTACATCAATTTTATTTATCAAGCACAGCTCTACCTCTTAATCACAAGATAGTGATTTAAGTTAATAAATAAATTAAGAACATTATCTAGTTGGATTTAAATACAAAAAGAACGACAATCTGTGATGACAATAAATTACAGCAGTCGACACACTTTAACTTCCTTAACTTCAATATATACATGTCGGAGAGTTCCATTATCTTCAACTCGCTTATAAGTTTGTAAAAGAAGTAGTTGAATTTTACTAAAGACATAAACTACAGCAAAAAGCTCTATATTTAGAAAAATAAATAAATTCAGTAGATAAATAAAGTAATTGTATGGAGGGACCTTAAAACATTCGTCTTATATCCTACATTAAAGCTCGACTTTAGCGTTGCCTCCTGAATTGTAATTTTTAGCTAGTTTCTCCAGCACGTTGAATTCGTCTGCATTTAATACCCCATCCTTATCCGTGTCCAGTTGCATAAAGATAGTTTGTAACATTTTGTATTTCATTGAGTGATCCAGTTTCATTGGTAACTCGTTAAGATTTGCGGCTTTGTCAAGCTGCTGACTAACCTGAAAGTTCAAACAACACCATATAAGTACATATCATTCATTTTAGTACAGAGTTCTTAACTAATTCTAATTTTTTTTATTTCGGGAACTGACTTTTTCAAACGCCGGCTTACTGATAAACGTCATTCGATTCAATCTCTGTCTGACAGACATTACTGAGTGTTTTTTTTAGTTTCTGCTTGCCGAAGGTCGATGGTTTTCTCCGGATACCCCGGTTCCCCTCACTGTCACGGAACTATTTTTTCTAAACCAGTTACCAGGGTTACTACGTAAATAAGTTATTTGTAAACCACAATTACATGACTCTTTTCTTAATTCTTCTCGTTGTCGTTAAGTAGATAGTGTTTGGCTATTAAAATTAAAGTAAACCTAACCTAAACAGTAGCAAGGAATACCGCCTTAACCTGAAACAGCGTCGGTAAAACTTTGACTTAATAGTACCTGTATGTACTAGATACAAGCTGTCATCATACTAAGTTTATCATTAATCTTATGTCCTGAAAGCGTTTCTTGTTTATTATTGTTATCTCGCTAAGTACACTTTTATACAGTAACATTTTGAGCCATAAAAAACTTAAAAAACATTAATTTGTGCAATGTGTTTGAACCTACATTTTTCATAGACATACCTCATTCATATCCAAAAACCCATTTTTATCTATGTCCAAAGACAAAAAAGCATCTTGAACTCCTTTTCCCTCTTCTATGTCCAACAATTCTACGTTAAACGTTAGTGTAGATCCTGCTGGTACTTTTTCTGAAACACAAAATTAATTAACCTTAATGTAAAAAAAACTTACAGACTCTAACAATATAAAAATGTAGTGAACCGGAGTAATATGAATTAAATGAGTTTCGAAAGAGTATTCCTAAAAGCCAGTCATTGGATACCGATACCAAAAAAGTATTGCTGAAAGTAAGTCACTGGATACCGCAACCTGTATTGTTTTGTGCGCTATAGTTTGTTTAGATTGTTGTCTTGTCTTTAGCCTTTTTTCCTCAGTGAATTGTCTCCTTTGGGTTCCTTTGTCGTTAGTGTGTTGTTTTTGTTCCATTTTCGTTAGTGTGTTATTTTGTGTTCCTGTTTACTTAGTGTGTTGTCTTGTTTTGTTCTTTCGTTAGTGTTGTCTTGTTTTTGTGGGTTTTTTGTTTCAACCATTAGTATGTTGTCTTATCTTGATTTCTTGTTTCGTGATTTGTTGTTTGTCTTTTTCTTTGTTACGTTAGTTTGTATGTCTTGTTTTAGTTGTTTGTTGTGTTGTCTAGTTGTTTGTGTTTATTGTTCTGGCTTTTCTCAGCTATTGTCAACTGTAAATTTTTCATATGACAATTCAATATTTACAGTATAAAATTTGAAGTTAAAGTTTCAAAACATATAAGCTGTTCGGGTAAGTGCTGTTCCCGATTTCGATAATCGTGAGCTTATCCACTTTACCAATAGTTTCCAAGACAATATGTCACGTTTTTGCTAGTATTTAATAATAAAAGACTGGTCTTGTTGGTTGTAAAAAAAGTTAGATAGTTTTGAACAATTGATTATGGCTAAAACCCAACAGGAAGATATTTACTTTAATGAATCCAAACTTCTATATCATCTTTTCTTGACTAGTTTGTCTGTTTTATTATTTAATATAATGATGTCCTGTTCTAGGATGTGTTGGCCGTTGTCAGCTGTAATTATACATACATAGATATTTGTATAAATTACACGTAATCTCAACTAGACCTTGAGGATAACACAGTATAATTTGTGCACTTTATGATTTTCTTCTTCATGTTTTACATTTCAATTAACAGTCGAGTAATGGTGTGTCAGAGAACAGACGTTAACCGTCTGTTACGTCAAATGGGCACTTGGTTTGTGACGTTATTTAATGCGGATTCTCTTGAAAACGTTGGTTGTTTTTGTACCAGGAAATCCACTTTGTTCACATGACGAGACTTACAGACTCTAGTTCTCCAGACTTGGAAAGGTTAGGAAGCATAATTGACAAAATATGTATTTTACCATTATCCTGGTTCCCGTATCCCTAAATGTGGTGGTATAATCAGTTTTCTCTTCTCACCAACGCACATGTCATACACTCCATCTTCTAACCCTTTAACTACTTGTCCAAAACCCAACTGAAAGAACAGTGGCTTTCCTCTCTCATAACTAAAATATAAATTGAAATTATTCGATAAAATTTGGAAATCGATTCTGACAGAGTTCCCTGACTTAAACATCTGTTTATAACGAGTTTTTTAATCAGTGCTAAATTCTACTAAAAGCGGGTTTGTGTTGCTAAATCTGGAAACAATGACAGCACAGATGAGTGTTACTTACTCCAACTCGCGGATAGTTCAATGTGTGATTAATAATAAAACTGTCAAAATGTATCTGTTTATATAGGTATTTGTGATGTAAAATAAGCCCCTTTTCCCTCCTCGAAAGTACTTGACCTGCGCAACTGAAAGTTTCGTCTTATTATATCCAGTTCCCTAATCTAATTCCTGAGATAAGTATAACCAATTGTCTGAATACAATGGAACACATGAAACCCACAAGGTTTGCGCAAAACGGAAGAATGACTTTTATTTAAATGATCCTTTTCCGTAAGAGTGACGTCATTCTGGCAATTTTAGACGTAAACGTTTTACAGAACGTTTCGCAAAAGGTTATGGGATATTAATCACGTGGCATGCTAGCGAACTAAATTTTGTTACTATATCTTGTTTTGTTCCTTTACTATGTTCTTAGCAGCATTGGCTTTTACCATAGGTGTCTGGGGACAGGAGTCTGCATATTTCTAGATATTATTATTTTTTTCAATTAATGTGAGAACCAAGTATTAGGATTCTGTAGCTTAAAACTCTTTATTTTAACCTTTACAGGTGGTTTTTTTTTAAAGGTCGAAATAAAGAGTTTTAAGCTGCAGAATCCTAATACTTGGTTCTCACATTAATTGTAAAAAAAAAAATATCTAGAAATATGCAGATTCTTGTCCCCAGACACCTATGGCTTTTACGATAAATTGTTTCCTATTTAAGAATTAACATTTTTGAACAATATGTGGTATGATTGAACTGTATAAACTAACATACGCATATTGTTTGTGAATTTCTTAACTTTCTGTTATTTTTATAATTTTATATGACTGTATAATGTCAGTTAAATTAATGGATATGATTACTGAAACTCGAACAATTAGTAAAATGAAAGACAAATCTAGAAGTTTTATTGGTAAAATGTTTGCATCATGTGACCTACAGCATGGTAGGTGTCACTTCCTGAATAATTCAAGGTCTATTTGCTAATTTGATTTAGTCTATATACTTCAGTTGTATAAAAATAAGTGGTGGAAACTTTAATCGTATTCGTTGTATAATAAATGATATTCTGATATATTGATGGGTGTTCAAGTGGCGCAGTGGTTAGCGCTCCCGCCTATCACCAATGCGACCGGGGTTCGATTCCCAGCGTTGTATGTGATAAGGTATGAGGTCTTTCTCCGGGTTCTCCGGTTTTCCTCCCACAATAAGACCTCACGCGCGCTACAATTCGGGCCAACGAGATAGATTAATATAAGTTGCACAACTTGTTTCTAAATCGTTGTAAAAGAAATAAAGTTTGAATTCTTTAAATGATATTCCTTTGATATATAAATACATGTACATGTATAAAGATAGCGTTTTTGACTTCGGGTTTTATATACGAATAAAGCGGAGATATTGAGACTTCAAAGCTATCGTACTATAGAGAAGACATCAAAATAACTAAAGAGGTGGTCATTTTATATGATTTAAAGATTTGTCAAAAAAAGGCCCTAGTATCTATTCATTTGGTAATATTTAACTAATTTTAATACATATATACTAACTTAAAATTGATAAAAAGTTGTTAAGCTTAGTCTCTGTAAGTAAAGACGTTTAACTCTGTCCCTTGTTTTAACTTGTTGTCTGTATTTTAACAGATCACCATTAACATAAAGAAATGCTTCTATGATCAGTATTCTCTATAATGTACACTTACACTAAATTAACTGAGAAAACACAAATGTGACAAATATTTATAAATGTTATATTTAGACAATATCTAACCTGGATTCAATTTTTTGTCCATCTTGGAGGAATCCTTCCACATGAATTTTGACTATATCATTAAACTTAGCTGTTCTTTCACACGATGCACCGGGTTCAAGGACAGAAATTTTTAACTCTGACTTATTGTTATCTTCTTCTTCATTGGCATACGTAGAAACAAATAAAATAATAGAAATAAAAACACTTAAGATTAAAAACCTCAACATTCTCTTCATTCTGTGTATAGGGAAGTATGTGAGAATTTAACGGTAGGAGTTTACGTTAAGAGAACGTGTCGGATTGGTAGGATGTGTTCGGTTACTGCTAGGGGTATGCCCTCTAGCTAGTGATTTGCTCTCTAATATTATGAATATGTACACGTTACTTATTCCTAGTGTAAAATAAAAAAAATCTATCTATCTATCTATCTATCTATCTATCTATCTATCTATTCTCAATATCTAAAGTGAAAAAATGCTGTCAATACAAAACAAAAACTAATCAAAAAATAAAAAAGTTCTGATGAATGCATTTATCAACCTATATAAAAATTTACCGTGTAACACACACACACACACACACGCACACACACACACACTCTCTCTCTCTCTCTCTCTCTCTCTCTCTCTCTCTCTCTCTCTCAAAAATAAGAATGGATTATAGTTAGCATTAATTTAAAATATTGATATTATAAACTTTTTTCCGTGTCAAAATATTTTTAAATAAATAAATAAATAAATAAATAAATAAATAATAATAATAATAATAATAGTAAAAATAATAATAATACATGTACTATTAAAGTGTATATACAAATTTCAATGATTGCATGCATATTTTAAGATGTTTATTATTTTTTTCTGGACAGATTTTTTTATCTAGACACATATGACTTACTTATTTCAAACTTGGTTTACATTACATAACTTCTATTGTTTATTTTTACGAAAAAGGTATTTTTTTTATTTGATTTCCATATTTAGAAAAAATTATATTTATAATCTGAAGGAATTATAATCCTAAAGATCAAAGATTATTTTTCCATTCCAGGATTTTTTTTAAAGCAGCAATACTTCAAATAGATTTACTTGGAACACGGATGGCCGTTGGTAAGTTTTGATGGATAGGTTTGACATCATTTTGGACACGTTAACTGTTGGGAGGCCCAGAAAGGTTATATTTTATATACAAACTTACTTTTTAAATATTTATAATTATTAAACAAGCTTTCTCTTTTGAATTTAAAGTTAAATATATTTACTTCTTAAAATAGAATAAATAAATAATTGAATAGTTATATTAAGCAATTGAGAAACAGCTTTTAATAAAAATAAAAGCGACCCCTTGCAGGCCCCATATCGACTGGTCAAGAATCATTTGCATATATAAAAACCAGTGTTTTGAAGAATTAAGTTATTCGATTTAGAAAACGCAAACGATGGCACTTATTAAGTATCTAAAGTTTTGTATATGTTTTTGTTTATTAGCTTTAAGTTATGCTGAAGATAAAACCAAACCAAAACCAAATGTTAAAATAGACGTGTTAAAAAAAAGTGAAAGATGTCATTACAAAACAAAAGATAAAGACTTAATCAAAGTGCATGTGGTCAGTTATTTTGAAGACGGACAAAAATTTGATTCCACGTAAGTACTTTATAAATATCTAAAATTAAGGTTACTCGATAGGGCTTTTTTATCATCAAAACATATAGATTGATCTAAGCTGCTGTTTTTGGCACTGATATCCATTAATTGGTTTTTAACTGATATAGAACTTAAAATCCGCCGAAGCTTGTGGAACTCTTCAGTAGTATAATTATTTTAGGTAAGAAAGTTTAAGATAATCGACAGACATTTATCGTTATAGTGGTTTAGTCTTTGTTTGTGAAGCAATTCAAAGTACAATTTTTCTTTGTGTCCTATTTTTTAATTTATCAATTACATTGAAGACAACAATTCTTATAAACTAATATGATGTAACCTAGAGAATATTCAAGTCGCTGCTGAAATTCTAGCCAAATCCTTGTCAAATTCAACGAGAATAGTAGTTTTTCATTTTTCATGTTTTTAAAAACTTTCTTTATATAAGTTGTTTGACGCCATTTGTAGGTATGATCGTGATGAACCATTGTTGATACAGCTTGGAATGGGACAAGTTATCAAAGGTTTAGAAAAGGGACTGTTAGACATGTGTGCTGGAGAGAAAAGAAAACTAACAATCCCACCACGATATGCTTACGGATCCAAGGATATGTTGGCTCCAAATGGTAAGTTAAAATTGTAAAAAACTTAAATGATAAAAATTCAGGAGGTTAAACGTGCAAGGAGGGGCCGGCCTGGGATCAAACTTGAGACCTTCCGCATTAAAGGCTTTTACTCTACTAACGAAGCAACTAAGACAGTTATATCCTTACCCATTTTTTGTGGTCCCTATGGCCCTGAAATCGGGAAATTTTACACCCAATTTCCCTTGAATGCACTATAATCGACCATTACTGTTCGTATATAACAAACTGTAACAGTAGGTAGAAAAATACAGGAACGAACTGGAAATAAAACCCGGGACCTCCCGCACTATATGCGAGAGCTCTACCAACTGAGCCATCCATAAACCTAAATTACAATATTAAAAAGCGAGGCTTCTGTATCAGACAAAAAATTGCATCTAGGGTTAAGAATTTATTTCTTATAATAAGAAATGCGATTATGTGTATTTATTTGAATTGTGACCGACTGAATGAACATTTTGAATAAACACGGAAGTCGTTATGTTTTGGTAAGCATTTTAGTTGTTGTTTTGGACAATCAGAGCAATATTGATAACACTTTTTATTTCAATATTTATAATTTGTAAAGGAAAACTTATACCAGGCGGATCAACGTTGGTTTTTGAGACGGAATTGATGTCTGCTCATGAATCTCCAGAAATATCCGAAATTTTCTACAAACTCGATGTGAATAAGAATGGATTTGTTGAAATGGAAGAGGTAAATGTTTGTTTTATATATTTGTCATGTGCAAATTATTGAATTTTTACAACAAGAGATACTTGTATTCAAAATTTTGCACATGACACTTTTGATAAACTTTCCACATGTTTAAAAGATTTACGAATTTTATGATATATTTCTTTATAATAAAATTTCTTGTTTCCCATTTTTGGTCTACATGTATATCATCTTAGAACTGTGAATTATAGTCTTGCATTTTGTGCTTTTTTGAATTTATTGAGAGAAAAAAATACGACATGACAATATTTCACGATCTAAAGAAAATCTTGTTAGAGAGATTACGATGAAGTAAATCCGATTACTAGTATATAAACATCTCTAATGAAACTGTTCAAAACTTTTTTGTTTCAGTATTAATAAGTTTCCAATATGTATATATTGGTTTTATTATTTTTATACCTGTTTGTGCAACTATCAAATTTAAATTCCATAACAGAAGATAAAGTTTTGCCATTTAAGCATTGAATCTCATCTCCATTCAGGTCAATGAGAAATAATCTTAATTGACGCTGTGCACATTGTGCAATTCGCGACCGTCACAGTTTTCCAATGGCACTATCAACTAAAATTACGAGAAATATCATTTTAAATAACTTTGACAATTTAAATCATAAATTTTTAAGTATACATGTACCAAAATTTAGCAACTGTCTCACTTTCATTAGCAAACGTCATCATGACAGTACTTAATCAATTTATGTGGGCGTGGTATACATTTTGTTCGCAATCGGGTCGTTGAGAAATATACTTCCAACCAATGTTATAATTTTCAAATTTTTTAAACGCAAATTTAACTTATAAATATGATTTTTTCAGCTCTATGAACATCTCGATTTCATGACCAGATCTGACGCTTTCCCTATAAAGTTGGACCAAGATAAAATGCGGGAAATGGTAGATGGAATTTTTAGTATGGCTGATAAGGACAGAGATGGTGCCTTATCTGAAAGAGAATTCATTAAATCTGCAATCGGAAAAGCCAGTGCACAACAACTGAAAAAGAAGAAAACAAACGGACAACGCACAGATTTATAATTTCTACTTTTTATCATATGTTCCTTAAACAAAGCTGGGATAAATGGACAATCCACAGACTCATACTCATCAATCTAATCATAATAATGTAAAAAAAGGTCAAAAAATGGACAATCACATATTTATGATAATTAATTTGATCATTTTAATGTCCCAACAAAAAAGTGATTGTGCTGGATCTGTTGTAGCTTCCTACATTTGAATATCTCTAGAAATAAGAATGGGTCTAGTTGTACCCTTTGTTATTTTATTTGGTCTATTTTTTGGCCATATTGAGATCCAACTATTTTCGTTTAGGGTTATAGCAAAGACTATAACCACCTGTTTATTTATTTATTTATTTATTTATTTATTTGTTTGTTTGTTTTATGGTGTATATTATCGTTTAATTTTGTATTTGAATAAACACAATGTAAATAGATAAATCTATTCTGATTTTTAAGTAATTACTTGTAGCAGTAATTTTGGTTTTATAAGTTATGTCTAAACGAAAAAGGTTTGTTTTATTATGTTGTGTGTCATATAAATGTAACAAACAATTTGAGGATGACAAATAATAATAATTTGCAATGGTAAAAGGGCCGAGAAACAAAAAACTAAAAAAAAAAAGAGATAAGATACCACTCTTGACTTTGTACGGTCATTGGATATAGACACAATACACAAGATAAACACAAACTGAGATCACTGATTATAAAACTCTCGACTTTGTACGGTCACTAGATACAGTAACAAGACACAAGATAAACACATATTGAGATCACTGATTATAAAACTCCCGATTTTGCACGGACAATGAATATAGTAACAAGACACAAGATAAACACATATTGAGATCACTGATTATAAAACTCCCGATTTTGCACGGACAATGAATATAGTAACATTACACAAGATAAACACATATTGAGATCACTGATTATAAAACTCCCGATTTTGCACGGACAATGAATATAGTAACAAGACACAAGATAAACACATATTGAGATCACTGATTATAAAACTCCCGATTTTGCACGGACAATGAATATAGTAACATTACACAAGATAAACACATATTGAGATCACTGATTATAAAACTCCCGATTTTGCACGGACAATGAATATAGTAACAAGACACAAGATAAACACATATTGAGATCACTGATTATAAAACTCCCGATTTTGTACGGTCACTGGATAAAGTAACAAGACACAAGATAAACACATATTGAGATCACTGATTATAAAACTCCCGATTTTGCACGGACAATGAATATAGTAACAAGACACAAGATAAACACATATTGAGATCACTGATTATAAAACTCCCGATTTTGTACGGTCACTGGATAAAGTAACAAGACACAAGATAAACACATATTGAGATCACTGATTATAAAACTCCCGATTTTGCACGGACAATGAATATAGTAACAAGACACAAGATAAACACATATTGAGATCACTGATTATAAAACTCCCGATTTTGCACGGACAATGAATATAGTAACATTACACAAGATAAACACATATTGAGATCACTGATTATAAAACTCCCGATTTTGCACGGACAATGAATATAGTAACAAGACACAAGATAAACACATATTGAGATCACTGATTATAAAACTCCCGATTTTGCAAGGACAATGAATATAGTAACATTACACAAGATAAACACATATTGAGATCACTGATTAGGAAACTCCCGACTTTGTACGGTCACTGGATATAGTAACAAGACACAAGATAAACACATATTGAGATCACTGATTATTAAACTCCCGATCTTGTACGGTCACTGGATATAGTAACAAGACACAAGATAAACACATATTGGGATCACTGAATATAAAACTCCCGATTTTGTACGGTCACTGGATACAGTAACAAGACACAAGAAAAACACATATTGAGATCACTGATTATAAAACTTCTGACTTTGTACGGTCACTGGATATAGTAATAAGACACAAGATAAACACATATTGAGATCACTGAATATAAAATTCCCGATTTTGTACGGTCACTGGATATAGTAACAAGACACAAGATAAACACATATTGAGATCACTGATTATAAAACTCCAGACTTTGTACGGTCACTGGATATAGTAACAAGACACAAGATAAACACATATTGAGATCACTGATTATAAAACTCCTGACTTTGTACGGTCACTGGATAAAGTAACAAGACACAAGATAAACACATATTGAGATCACTGATTATAAAACTCCTGACTTTGTACGGTCACTAGATATAGTAACAAGACACAAGATAAACACATATTGAGATCACTCATTATAAAACTCTCGACTTTGTATGGTCACTGAATATAGTAACATGATACCAGATAAACACATATTGGGATCACTGAATATAAAACTCCCGATTTTGTACGGTCACTGGATACAGTAACAAGACACAAGAAAAACACATATTGTGATACAGATTATGAAACTCCCGAATTTGTGCAGTCACTGGATATAGTAACAAGACACAAGATAAACACATATTGAGATCACTGAATATAAAACTCCCGATTTTGTACGGTCACTGGATATAGTAACATGACAAAAGATAAACACATATTGAGATCACTGATTATTAAACACCTGACCTTGTACGGTCACTGGATATAGTAACAAGACACAAGAAAAACACATATTGAGATCACTGATTATGAAACTCCCGACTTTGTACGGTCACTGGATATAGTAACAAGACACAAGAAAAACACATATTGAGATCACTGATTATGAAACTCCCGACTTTGTACGGTCACTGGATATAGTAACAAGACACAAGAAAAACAGATATTGAGATCACTGATTATGAAACTCCCGACTTTGTACGGTCACTGGATATAGTAACAAGGACACAAGAAAAACACATATTGAGATCACTGATTATGAAACTCCCGATCTTGTACGGTCACTGGATATAGTAATAAGACTCAAGATAAACACATATTGAGATCACTGAATATAAAACTTCTGACTTTGTACGGTCACTGGATATAGAAACAAGACACAAGATAAACACATATGGAGATCACTGAATATAAAACTTCTGACTTTGTACGGTCACTGGATATAGTAACAAGACACAAGATAAACACATATTGAGATCACTGAATATAAAACTTCTGACTTTGTACGGTCACTGGATATAGAAACAAGACACAAGATAAACACATATTGAGATCACTTATTATAAAACTCCTGACTTTGTACGGTCACTGGATATAGTAATAAGACACAAGATAAACACATATTGAGATCACTTATTATAAAACTCCCGACTTTGTACGGTCACTGGATATAGTAACAAGACACAAGAAAAACACATATTGAGATCACTGATTATAAAACTCCCGATCTTGTACGGCCACTGGATATAGTAATAAGACACAAGAAAAACACATATTGAGATCACTGATTATAAAACTCCCGACTTTGTACGGTCAATGGATATAGTAACAAGACACAAGAAAAACACATATTGAGATCACTGATTATAAAACTCCCGATCTTGTACGGTCACTGGATATAGTAATAAGACACAAGAAAAACACATATTGAGATCACTTATTATAAAACTCCCGACTTTGTACGGTCACTGGATATAGTAACAAGACACAAGAAAAACACATATTGAGATCACTGATTATAAAACTCCCGATTTTGTACGGTCACTGGGTATAGTAATAAGACACAAGAAAAACACATATTGAGATCACTTATTATAAAACTCCCGACTTTGTACGGTCACTGGATATAGTAACAAGACACAAGATAAACACATATTGAGTTCACTTATTATAAAACTCCCGACTTTGTACGGTCACTGGATATAGTAATAAGACACAAGATAAACACATATTGAGATCACTGAATATAAAACTCCCGACTTTGTACGGTCACTGGATATAGTAATAAGACACAAGATAAACACATATTGAGATCACTTATTATAAAACTCCCGACTTTGTACGGTCACTGGATATAGTAACAAGACACAAGATAAACACATATCGAGATCACTTATTATAAAACTCCCGATTTTGTACGGTCACTGGATATAGTAACAAGACACAAGAAAAACACATATTGAGATCACTTATTATAAAACTCCCGATTTTGTACGGTCACTGGATATAGTATCAAGACACAAGATAAACACATATTGAGATCACTTATTATAAAACTCCCGATTTTGTACGGTCACTGGATATAGTAACAAGATACAAGATTAACACATATTGAGATCACTGATTATAAAACTCCCGATCTTGTACGGTCACTGGATATAGTAACAAGACACAAGATAAACACATATTGAGATCACTGATAAGGAAACTCCCGATTTTGTACGGTCACTGGATATAGTAACAAGATACAAGATTAACACATATTGAGATCACTGATTATGAAACTCCCGACTTTGTACGGTCACTGGATATAGTTACAAGATACAAGATTAACACATACTAAGATCACTGATTATTAAACTCCCGATTTTGCACGTCAGCTGGATCATTCAAAAAATTCTTTATTAATTGTTTAATAGAATGTCTCTTAATACATTTTAAGCTCTTTTATAAACAAAACGTACAGATTTGTCTACTTTTTTTGCTGTGGTATACGTTCATTAAATTCAACACAGATTCACGAACTTTCTGAAGGTTTCTAAACTGCTTCCTTTTAGTATATCAGTTGTTAAAGTCTATGTTTACTTAACGTCACGTATAGAACAGAATAAGAATTAAATGAATGATGAAAGATGCTTTCTACCCTTAACTGAAATGCAGCTTATCATTAAGTTAATCTAATATACATCTTATTGTTGCATTAAGATTTAACCAGAGTTAGATTAAGTTAGTTGCTTATGCAGTTGTTTAGTGGACTCAAGCCTATATACAGCATAGCATGTCTAGATTCGAATCCCACTGTGTAGATGGAAGTGTAAGAAAAGTTGTTTTGAATGCTAAAGGTCGGTTGTTGTCCTCTGGATACTTCGGTTTCCTTCACCGTCCCAAAATTGATCAACTCTATATTCAATAAAAGTGAATAAACCCAATGAGGCTTTCAACACTTCGACCCCACTTTATAATTTTAGTTTTAAATTTTGAATAAGCTTTAAGTTTTAGTAACTGGAGTCGATCGAAATCCTTATATTCATATTGTTGTTATAATAGAATTATTATACTAATATTTCTCCATACATGTATATATATGTATGCATTTTATCCATTTGTCAGCATAATATGACATGTTGATAAAATTTTAAAATTATCTGCCCTCCTCAAAATTTTTTAAGAATAGTTACTGATTTATTTTTGTGTATCATGTCATGTTGTTAGTTTTGTCCGAATCATTAAGTAAATCAACATATATAATTACATGAATGTGACTTTGAAGTTTACAGTTTACAAGACAATTAATGTGTAGCTTCCTCGGACAAAAAGGGGGAAGTGCTGTAGGCGTTATTATGTTTTTTAATATTGTGTAACAGAATTTTTTTTAGATTTACTAGAAAATCTGTTTAAGAAATAATTAATCATACAGTTGACCGAGTGTTAAATCTGTAGGTGATCAACCGTGAAAAAAGCATGTCAATCTATCCATCATATGCACATTACTTCCCTAATCACTAGGCGACGTGGAAAATAACGGTTGAGACACGTGTTTTTAAACCAGACTTAAAAATCGAAAATACAAGATCAAAAACTCATTTCCGTCCTTAAAGGTCAAAATGCGCACTTCTCGCTCTATAATTTATGTTAGTATGCTTTGTGTATGGATTTATTCAGTAACTGGTAATCCTACTGCGGGGGCAACAACAGAAAACCCGGCACAGAGTGGCGCTGAAAACACTATTGTTAACACCAATGAAGACTATTTACCAAAGCTTAAAGTTGAGGTTTTAAAGGAACCACTGGGATCCTGTGAACGTAAAAGTAAAAAATCGGATTTAATAACGTTACATTATGTCGGATATTTTGAGAATGGGACAAAATTTGACTCAAGGTAAGAAATAAGTTTTTTTTTCTTTTCACAAAAGTTTAAGGCATAAATTCTAAATTTTGCTAATCAGCAGAATATGGATTTTTTCCGACTGTATTTTGAATAACACAATAACGTGTACTTTTTCTTTTGAAATAGTTATATAATGAAAAAGAAAATAGTTATATAATGTCTGCATATTACGGGTTTACAATGTCTGCATATTACGGGTTTACATATTTTGAACTATGTGAAATAAAAATCGGATTTCCGGGTACCTGAACAATAGGGTTGATTTGAAACCGCCTAAAATGACGTCACTAAACAATAAATCATATATAGTAATTGCCTCTTACAACGTTTTGCTGACAACAAATTGCGGAAAACAGTTTTATATCATACAAACCACAATGACATTTATTATCCACAAAAATGTCTTAAAACTCCAATTTTAATGTCTCTACATGCTTTTAATGATCTTGTTAAAAAGCATTAGTCAGCAATGTAAAATTTCTTTAATATGAATTTGAGATGTTTAGTTCTGGGATGATGGAGGAAACCGAAGTACCTCGAAAAGCTCCATCTACCTTTGGTAAGCGCTTTTTTCGCAGAGTGGAATTGTAACCTGGACTGTGATAGGCTGGTCAAATTGATTCATTATTGAAAAAAGTATGTCACACTATTTACATATCCAAGTAAAGTTACTTGTTAACGATATAAGTTTAGTTTGAATAAATAATGCATCTATTTAGGTAAGTTTGATAAACCGAGTGAAGCTCCATATTTATAAATGTATTGTAATTTCAGAGTTCTTGTTCTAATTTAATTTTAATAATTTTGTTTTAGTGTTGACAAACAGGAGGCTAAACCCTTCAGCTTTCAGTTAGGTATTGGTCAGGTAATTAAAGGATGGGAGCAAGGTTTACTTGACATGTGTGTCGGAGAGAGGCGTAAACTGTTTGTACCTTCACATCTTGCCTACGGAGGTCATGGTTCAGGTTCGTATCTGCTATTTATGTTGTCACGTTATACTGTTGTATAAAAAATTTCATTGTAAAATTTAGAAAATTTCCTTTTTTAAACCTGTTTAAAATTAAAATTAAATCAAATAATTTGGTTAATTTTCTTATTATACAGAAACGAAAGGTATAATATAAAAGACCACTTTGATTATTTCCAATTTCATTTGAAAACCACATACTTTCAGCAAGTAAACGGACAAACTTTCCAACACTATGATCTACTCAATTTGAACCTAAACGGTCACTAAATGTAAAAAATAAATAAACTGGAAGCTAATTTTAATGCAATATTGTATATTAAATCTATAATATTCATACAAAATGGCGCACAGTACCAAGCAGCAAAAACCAAGGCGTGCAATATCTGACAGTGTTCGCATTTTTTTACCGATTACACCAGTTGTTAATGTTATGCGTTATCTTTACTCTTCAGGGGACATTATTCCACCAAATGCAAATCTCATCTTTGAAACAGAACTTGTTCAGGTAGTGGATGGACCAAAAGTACCAAATGTCTTCAAAATGATTGATATTAACAGTGACTCACATTTATCTATAGACGAGGTAAATATTATAATTATATATACATGTATATAATACATTTTTATCATAACGCTGATTGCAAATCATACAAATGGAGACAACAAGCACTGGTATCTCTGATTATAACATTCCAGACTTTAGACCGCACTGATGTAAATGACCAATGGTGTTTTATAGTACTATTGGATGACCCCAAACCATTACACTTTTAACAACAAATGGCTCAAAATTACGTAAATTTAGAAATCATTAAAAAAAGGCTTATTTTTCTAAACAAAACCAACAATATGCATCCTAACTCACTAAAGAAATTCCTATAGATCAAATAAAATAATACTTACACATTAAAAAAAAAAACTTATTTTGTTTTATTTTATTTGTTTTTAGATGGCAATGTATTTGACGCGTCAAGCAATGGGAAATGGAATACCAGTTGATTTAGCAGCTAAACAGAATCAGAAAATATTACAAGATTTATTTAAATACGAAGATAAGGATAAAGATGGGAAAATATCATTTGATGAGTTTAGTGGCCCAAAACATGACGAGTTATAACTTTAAAAACGGCTTAAATTAGATGATGAATAACAATCTTAATATATATCCCGAAGTCTAGTATCAGAATTCCGAAACCGGAAGTTCTGCATGACCACGCAACGTTGATGCTTGAAACAGCTTCATTGTTATTGACTCATTTGTTACAAGTTGCATAAGTCCCCTGTTACTAATAAGTATAATTGGTAACATCATTAATATTACAGATCGTTAATGAAAGGAAGAAGAAGAAAAAAAATCAAACAAACCCAACGACAACACTGATCGGTTCCACAACCATACTTTACATAAAGTTTTCTTGCTTAAATTTAGTGATTTTTAAGTTGTATTTTAAAATCATTTATAAAAAAAACTAAACTTTGAAATAACAATTTCATTTTCTATATACATGTACACGTGTATTTCCAAAAATGATTTACATAGTAAAATTGCCAAAATTAAAACCAAGAAAAATCTTTGTTAAGAAATGATTGTGAAACCTCGTCCAGATAGATATATAAGTTAACTGATCAATTTTTGATCAATAAATTATTGCTCTTGTTGAATGTATAAATAGTGCGTGATGAGAGAGAGAGAGAGAGAGAGAGAGAGAGAGAGAGAGAGAGTGTGTATGTGTGTGTGTGTGTGTGTTAATTTATTATATTTTCTATTATAATAAACACAGTGTTTAAATAACAACATCGATTTTGTTTTCATTTCTTCATCTTTAATCACCAATAGATGCTTATTAAATCTTGGAATATTGTTTTACTTCACTGCTGAACATTTTCACCAACAAGACTGTTAACTCCGTTATAAAACCGGAGGGTCAGGGACTGAATATCACTGACCTTTGTCAAACTTTTCATTTCTAGATCTGATTACAGTATATGTGCTGTTTAGTAAAGCAAAGTTTATTTGAATGAATATCAATAAGGACAGAAATGATTTTGACCACACCCCTGTATTTCAAATATGTATTTCAATTTTAATTTCATAAAGTTTGATAGAGTTTCATGATCGTTGGCCTTAATATGTGTTTATCTTGTCTTGTTTTTTTATATTTCGTTTCTTTGTTGTTTCATTTTTTTTTGCATTGCCTATTATTTCATTCCACCATAAAGACGACACAAACCGCGGTCTAAGAATTGTCGAAAAAAAATGTAAATGTATGCTAAGACTATTGTTTATTAAATAGCAGATGTGTAGACTTACGACCGGTGTACTGTGTATTGTGTACATATTTCACATGGTGCAAAATAAATTATAGAAAGCCAAAATATTTTGAAAAAAATAACGGCTTTAACAAGATAAACATAAGCCGTATTCGACAGGTTGTTTTCCGTTGAGCAAGGGGCTCTTTATCCTCCGATATTTTCCTACCTTTATTTGTGACCAATCAGATCACAGAATGTGTTTTTTAATTTCGTATTCGACTTGTAAAGTGCTTAACAGATCTGTCACTTTTTAAAGACTGTTGTTCACGAAGTTGAGAACAATTTACCAGTCAAATAAAAAACGTAAATTTGTTGCCTTTGATCCGATTTGTCGAAAATAAAGTACTGGAACAGCTATTGCTATGCTAAAAACAGCCAGTCGAATACGGCTATTGAACAATGATTAGAAAACTCCTGACTTGACATGAACAGATAATTTTCTGTTGTTTCTAAGTTATTATGGAGAACACCAACAATTACGTATTTTTATATCAAAACATCAAAAATTATCATAGTATATGAATAAGACTTAATTTCCCCAAAAAGAAAACAAAAATATCGACATGTAAATGAAACCTAACATTCTCACCCTTTGTAAATTCACATTTTAGTCCTATAAAAGCGTTTGACGAAGAACTGATAATTGATTGATAGATTTAATGCAGTTTTACGTCCCAGTCAAGAATATTTCACTTTTATCGAGACGTCACTAGCTATAGGCGGAGTGGCAGAAATTTTGACCTATGCAATGCGCTAATGGCAATGTGCAGGGAGGGTTCTTCGGTTCTTAAGCAACGCCTGTCGTGACACGGGGCATCGGTTTTTAAAGTCTCCTCCGAATGACCCCGTGACTTTCATTTCTAAACGCCGAGTGCTTGGAGAAAAAATCAGTACCAATTTTCAAGTCTTGGTCAGATTCGGTCTGGGTTCGAAGAAAAACCGAAGTGGTGTTATGATTATAAAGAAAGAAAAGCAAAAATAAAATATTAAGACTTGAGGACTTTAAAGTATTTATAAGTAAGGTGACAATTTTCAGGGGGATTATAAAAGGTTTTACTGTGGTTATCAGTTAAACGACTTGGTTGTCAAGGTACATTTTTACAGATTTTTACTGTGGTTATAAGTAATGTAAATATATTAGGTGGGACTTTCATTTATTCTCTGTAGTGATTTCAGTCTGTTATTGAATTATTTGAGAGTTGTATTTATAAGTTAATTTACAGACTATAATGTTGTAAGGCTACAACGTTCTATATTTCATTGACTTACAGCAAATATTAATTAAATATTATTTAATGGTACCCTCATGTTTCACGCTTAACCAGGAACCTTTTACTTATAATAAGTGGGTAAGCTGTTGGATTGTGAACTAAAACTGCACTGCCGAAATAAATCGACTTATCTTACAACCTCACTTCAGATCCAATGTTTCATCATTTTTGTTACTTCTATAAGATAGTTGTTTCAAAAAGAGTTGCTTTGCCTTTTAGCTAGTGTGGCCAGACGAGCTTATGCCATGGCACAGCGTGTGTCCGCACGTGCGTCTCCAGCTCACATTTTCAAAATATCTTCTAAGCCAACCGTCCTATTTTGATCAAACGTCACAAAAGGGTTATTGTTCAAGTTTGTGCTGTAGTTGCTGAAGCTGTGAAAATAGGTCACTGTGACTTACATTTGAAAAAATTTCTTTATATAGTTTGTGTATATAGTTTGTACAAATCGTGAAATTTGGTCTAAGATAGATTACGCGTTTTTGCATTCAGTATAGAAAATACCGTAAAATGGTTTCAAATAGTTATCAATTGACTTAACAGAAATTGAAAATGCAGCTTTTAGTTTTAAACTTTTCTTGAAATTACCTCCAAAATTAAATCTATATAAAAGATCAAGGTCTTAACCTATTTTGTGATTTTTTAAGTTTTAGGTTTTTTACTTGAAAACTATAAGAGATAGATAAAAATAATAAACTGCGAAAATTTTTAGCATGTCTAAATCTAAAATGTACCAAGTTACGACTCTATGTGGTCGTCCAAGTAGGGTTTGTTGCTTCTAGAGTGATTTTTTTTGCCTAAAAACTAAAACTGTGAATTTGCGTGAAAACTATTGACTTTTATAATTGAATATTTTAGGTATTTACATGAGGATCTTTTGATATATGGTTCAAGGTCAAAAGTTGAAAGGATGGTCATTGCTCCTTAAGAACACTAAAATTGTTAAATATCTTGAAAACTATAAACTTTTTGTATAAGTTTGTATATTAGAATATTGTAGGTATTGATATGACAATAATTTTTATATGTGGTTTACGGTTATAAATTTAAACATATTAAGAGCCAAGGTTATTGCTGTAAAAGTAGACTGAAATCGTACATTATCTAAAATATCTAAAAAAATATATATAAACTTTTTTGTATAGCCATGTATACAAGAATATTTTAGGTATTGATACAACGGCCGTTTTGATATATAGCTTAAGGTCATACGTTTAAAGGTGAAGGTAATAGCTTCAAAAGAAGATTGAAATTGATAATTATCTGGAAAACTATAAAGTTCTTGTATGTCATATATATTAGAATATTGTAGGAATAGTACCATAGAATTGAATCGATAATCATTTTGATATATAGTTCAAGGTCATATGTTCAGAGGCCAAGGTCATAACTGCATTAGAATAATTAAATGGTGAATTATCTTGAAAACTTTAAGTTTGTTGTAGGTATTGATATGGAGATCATTTTGATATATGGTTCTAGATCATGGGTTCAATATTAAGGACATATCTACATAATATTACTGAAATAGTCAATCATCTGGAATTTATCCATGGTACTTTAGCTCCTACTGCTATTTTTAGCTACATGTATATACAAATGAACTGTGACTAGACCTTTGATATTATTTCTGATTAAGAATGATTGCAATGGGATCCAAAGCTGGGAAATTTTAAACAGTTTCTGTAAAATCTGTAATTGTCTATTGTAATTGCAAAGGATTTGTAACATATCCTCAGGTGAGCGTTAAAACCCATGGGCTTTAAGTATTTTAGTCAGATGATGTCGAGTACCTAGTGTTCGAACTCCCAACATTTATAGTAACATGGTAACTTGATAATATATAGTATAAAAACGTTGTATGATATCAATAAAATGAATCATGATTATACGACAGAATGTTCATGTAAAGTAGGGCTTTATAAAGACATGATCATTCCTGTAGCAGGTATTTACATTCCTATAAGAAGTAAGACATGTGAGGAAGTAAAATTTCTTGTCTATTGCCAATATGTTCATAGTATTTAAGTGTTCGTTATATAAATTAAGGATCTCAAAAGACAATTGATGTACATTGTATATTATCTTTATTTACAGACATGTTACAAGGTTTCAACATCCATAGTAACTGTTACAAGATACATGTGCTGAAATTAAATAATAGTTTTATATCTTTAATGTAGTGTGTTGATTTTAAATGGTTATTAGAATATGAATAAACTTTTTGTGACTGTTAATATAATGCCAAACCCTATAAATTGTCTAATTAAATATGTTTCTTAACTTTAAGACAAATTACAAAAGCTTCGGACACCTTTTGTAATACATGTATGTGGAGGAAAGTTGAAAGGGGTTATTTATAATACCGCTTAACCTCGTGGTGCACTGTTGGTGGATGGGGTGGGGTGGTGTCTAGACATTTGTGATGAATGGCATTTTTGCCATATAAAAGACCGTCAATACTGATAAGATGAAAAACTCCAACAAAATCAAAGATAAAAAATTTTTGAACGATATTCTGAGCATTTCTGCCATGCTTATTTATAAAAACTTTCTTTTCCTTCACTTAAGCATACTTATTGTAACTTTTTATTAACGTTATATTACTAAATACAAGTTTGGGTTAATGTTCCTTACGCATTTAGCAATTATTTTTACCCTCTGTTAACAAGATTTAGAGGTTATATAGGAATAGTGGATTACCCTTTAAATCTATCCACAAATTCGTGTTTGATCGATAACATTCACATTTTGGAATGAATTCTGAACAAAAATTATTTTAACATGAGATGATGTGTTGCATACCACAGGATTATAGGTCAAAGGTGAAGTGAAGGTCACTATGTTAATTCTTAGATTTGCTCCTATGTAGTCGATGTATTTGACTTTCAAGAGTAAAAAATCTAACTGTTCTAGTTAGGTTAATATTTCTCTTAGTTTAAATTTATTTAAAACCTTAAACAATTTAAATCATTTATATGTGTACTGATAACTTTAAGTTCAGAAAGACTTTCTCATTAATGGAACTGTAGATGTAATATCACCATATCTCTTACTTTAGAGTTTGGCTGTACGTTTAAATAACTAAATTCAGATGAGTTTTTGGTGATATGCAACAGCAAATTCTTTGAAAAGTCTTCCATTTGTGCACTCGGAAAAATAAATAAATAAATAACAATTGAAGAAATTGGAGTCGAGATACATAGGCCTTGAAAGTCCTATATTCACCAGTAAAAATATTTTATTTGGTTTGAAGAATTGACGTGATGGTTAAACAGAAACATATATATTGTGTAATGAAAATCTCTGGTTTAAAATAGAAGTTAATAAAAGGAAGCTGAAACTGTATGCTCTATTACGCACCTTCTACAACACATATTTAAAAATCGAGAAAATCCAACTACACAAACTGTCCATAACGTTACATGTAACAGGAAGTTCTAATTCAGTGACCTTCTTTGTTATTATGTTTCATAAATTGAAACCATGCATTGCCTTACTTTTGATATTATAAGGGTAAGATAGTGCACCATAATACCCGACGGCATTTCTAATTATTTAATTATCATTTTTATTTTTTAAAGAAAACATAATTCTGTATAGTATAATGTATTTTTGTTATGTAACCGATTATCAGATTTGCTGATCAGATTACGGATTATTTGCACTCAGGCAACATTCAATAATATTATGTCATCGTGGCGTTTTTGTTTTATCCTTCTTCTTCTTTCCCCGGAAGTAAATCTCGTGTCAAAGGTTAGCTCGTGCCAATTTGAATAACGAGTTGCCGCGAGACACTTTCCATAAAATCATTCATATATTTCACATTAATTATCAAGAATCTATAGATATAACACCGCAGAGATCATATAGTCTTCAGTTTTGTCAGCTTTGCCGAATATCAAGGTCACGTTAAAATGAAGGTGTTAAGATATTCATACGTATTTGTTTTATGTATATTTTCATTTTTACCTTATACTACTGCTGAAGATGAAGAGAAAAAGGAACCTGCTAAAATGAAAGAATTAAAAATTGAAGTTGTAAAAGGACCAATGGGTGAATGCGCGAGAAAGTCAAAAGTAAGGGATATGGTCCACCTACAATACACGGGATACTTTGCAAATGGAACCAAATTCGATTCTTCGTAAGTAAATACATATTTATCTTTAAAATTATACATCACTGGATTTATTTTTTTCAATTTAGACATTAAAATGTATATATGTATCAAACACGTTCTAAGTGTTTAAAAATTAACAAAATTTATATTTATTAACCAAATTTCTTTTGTTCTTTTTTCCATATTACGTAAATGAATTTTCATAATATCAAAACTGACCAGTCACTGATACTGATACAATGTTAACAATTATATATTGTTATGTCACATTAAAAACACATGTGGTCGGACCAATTTTAAACTAAATCTCGTACGTCTCTTATTTTGAGACGGGCGGCTTGGTAGCCAACTGGTCAAATCTCTGACTTACAGATATCACGATTTACAACGCCTGTCCCTGACAAGGTCTGAATCCTGCTCGGACATGTCTTTTACAGTTCACATGTTAAAGGTGGTCCATCAGCTACTCCGATTTTTTCCACGATCCGACACCTGATAGCCTCAATATCAGCGAATTAATCTTAAGTTGGGTATTACTAACACCCACCACTTTTCTCTACATTTTAGTCATTAAACCCATGTAACTGCCAATGGATATTTTTTCTGTACAATCTGAATAGAATATCTGTTTGATTCTTTTTAAGTTACATATTTTTATACTTTAAAAAAAATAATTATAAAAATCAGCACATGACAAAAATTCATAGTCAGCTATATTTTTACCAATTAAATGAGACCTTAATTAGTTAAATAAAACACGAGTTTGATGTAATGTAGATGTACAGGTATTTTATTTTGTCATTCATAGAAGTGCATGATAATCTTTCGTTTTACTTTGCATCGACATCTATATGCAGATACAATACTGATAGGCATATTAATGACCATTATAATTATATGTTTATGATCCAATTCATCTTTATGACGGGGATCGAGTATACTTTAATATATCTTTTAACACGTCTGTCATTTACACTTAGTTTGAAAAAAAAATCATTATATTGCTCCTGGGTTTATTAGGCATTAATTAATGATCATGGAAATATTTTTATATTATGCGCGAACACCCCTCCCCCAAAGAAAAAAAAATCGCAAAATGTTGATATAATCATTGAACCGCCTAAAGAAAGCTTTGTAGCGCTTTAAATAACTTCCATTGTCATGCAAAACAAACTAATCATAATGTTCTTGCACATGTTCTCTAAATTGCTTTGCAGAGAGTTAAAAAAGTTTAAATTCCATTTCATTAAAGTTTAATTGCAATAAGTTCTTAAAGGATTTCATTTGGTACTCTCTACTAAAACCTCATCCATTTTTAATATTTATGATATATGACAATCTTGTTTTATGTCTACGCCAAATTTCTTTAACTTACATTAAGATAATTAGTTATTAGATTAGATGGTGCAGTACCTTCGAGAAAAATACCGGCATGCAAAGCGACATACTTTCTCGCACAAGAATGGAATTAGAACCCTTAATCGTGCACCTTTGACAATTCGTCAGTCGAGGCTCAAACACCAGAGAGAGAGAGAGAGAGAGAGAGAGAGAGAGAGAGAGAGAGAGAGAGAGAGAGAGAGGGGGGGGATCTTAGCAAATGTTATTGTTATCACAGCGAGTGTGGTCCAACTTTAATATTAATATATATTCTGTTAATTTCTAGATTGGACAGACCAGGAAGGCCACCGATAACTTTCCAGTTAGGAACAGGACAGGTTATTCCAGGATGGGAACAAGGATTGTTAGACATGTGTATAGGAGAAAGACGTAAATTACACATACCTTCACATCTAGCTTATGGAAAAACTGGTGCTGGTACGTGGAATGGTTGTTTTTATATAGTAGATTTCATTGTAAATCTCCTATTGATCAGTGGGTTTTCTAGGTACAATCGACTTGATTAAATACCCGTTTTAATGAGGTCATGTAACAATGTGTCTTTTGTCGTTCACGATTGTTCTGCGACCTAAAATTGTGATGAACATTTTTATGCCCGTTACTGAATTCAGACGAGACTTAAAGAACCTATTATGCACAAATATACTTTACCGTAAAAAAATCATATTGTACATAATTGCTAATCAAATTTTACTGAATATTTAATTATAAGATGTATTTAAATGAATATTTCCTTTTTTAGGTGTAATCCCACCAGATACTGATTTGATATTTGAAACAGAAATAGTTACACTTATAGATGGACCTCCTCCAATGAACGTCTTCAGAATGATAGATGTTGATCGTGACAATTATATAACAATAGAAGAGGTAAAAACGGTTTAGCATATGTCAATGTGTCATTTTTTTTTATTCTTTTGAAAAAAAAGTCGTGCGGCAGTTTCTATATACTGGTAGAAGAAAATGTTACTAAAATATACTTGATAACTGACTCACAAATTTCCAGTTAATCGCATGTTTTGCAATGTTAATTTGCACCTGCTCGTATCGGACACGTTAGAACAAAGCATAACAGAAATCAATTTACCACGTATCTCTGAAATTTGCCAGATGATAATATTTTTCTTAAAAAAACGAAACAACTTAATATAATATCGATCGAAGTTTGTATCTTCGGACAGTACTAGTACTTTCCATCTTGTTAGTGTATAACAGCTTTTTGACTAGGGTCTGTCTCGCTTGCAGTTTAAAACACGGACGGGTTCCTTGATTAAAATAGCTTCAAAACACACACACACACACACACACACACACACACACACGTATATTACCATACCATAATACTTCAAACGGAAAACGAAGGGGAGCCTAGTTGATTACTATGGGATGTAATTAGGTGTAATAATGACCTCACGTATGTCCGACTAGATGATCACCTCCAATCAATCTGAAGATGGAAGGATTCTTCGTTTACGTTATCATCTCAGGTTCTGGTCCATCGAACATTTTCTAGAACTTTTTTAAAAATTTATTCTTATCATTACATATCCTCAGCATTTGGTGTATAGGCTGGTTTTCATTTATGATACGAAACGATTCAAGTCACTTAATTAATCGGACTTGATGTTTAACATTTTTATGTGATCAGTTGAAATAATTTCTGCATAAAAAATTCAAAAACCTCATAAAATGATTAAAGGCAAGATTTTTTAATGATATTTAAAAAAATCACTGAGTGTGTCTCTGAATTTAATGATCTAATGATTTTGTTTTGTTTATTCTTAGGCCGCATTGTACCTATCACATCAAGCTATAGCACAGAGAGTTCCGAATGAGATAGCCGTACAACAAAATAAAGCTCAACTACAACAATTGTTTGGTACAGACGATAAAGACAGAGATGGCCGAGTGTCGTATGAAGAATTCAGTGGTCCCAAGGTCGATCCACCACAACATGACGAGTTATAAACCTATTTTTATTTATTGTTTTTTATTTTTTACTAAAATTTGTATGTTAATTTTTGAATAAAAACCCAAATTTTATTTTATTTGTTTTTGTAAATGCAATATTGGAGACAGAAATTTATAGCTGAAAACTTAGTAATGTGTTTTACATATGTACCACGTGATCAGCGACCTTTATAATTTTTGCGGGAATCTTAAGTTGCAATTTCCCGTAAAAAAGTTTTAATGTCAGCGTAAAATAGAACTGACGAGATTTCATTAATATTCGATAAAGAAAATTGTTTTGGGGTGTTACGTGGTATGCTGACAAAACCACTAATCTACAGTAATCATTAACTAACTTGTCTGTTACGTTTTGGAGACTTACTACATTTAGTAATAATTAAAAAATGAATCTCGTAAAACTTGAAACTAGCCGAATTATTGAAGTTTTAAACCTTTCCAGTGCAAAACGTTATAAAAAATTAGTCCAGCAACCACCTTAGTTTCACACTTGGCAAGAACAGTAAATAAGCCAAAAATATTGAGCAGTTATTGTAAAGGACTAATAAGTTTTAGTCCTCGTTATTCACTTACAACAAGATGTTTGCACGAAAAGATGAAACAGATATTTTTCCAAATGTTTTTTCCTTAACTTAAATCTGGCAAATTTTGACAAGCTCTTAAAACTACGACTTTTTTTTTAAAACTAAAACTCAATACATATGAATTTAAAGGAGCTATAAAATGGCACCTTAAATTTCGGAATACCTTATTAGTGAAAAATTCTTAAGATTTTCAATTTGCCAGATTTAAGTTTAGAAAAATCTTGATTAAAAGTTAAACTAAGTATACTTAAATAATTAATATTTTGCATAAATCCAGTATTCTGATTGGTTGAAAATTTTCATCTATTTAAGAATAACTTGTGATTTTAACAAGTTTATTGAGTCATAACATGAAAAACGGTGTGCACACTTCATAATGCGCGTAACATTAAACTAAAACATAAAACAATGTTTTGTTTTATTTTTTCTTGATTTTTTATAATTGAAAAAAAATTTCTCCGCGTTGCAACTAATTATCAACAAACAATTTTAGCCAAAAGAATTGAAAGAGTCATACGTCACGCCATTCGCTTTTAGCGTTGCTATGGTTGCGTAGTTTATTGGAGCTAACATGGAAAACGAGCACGTGCATTTACGTTGTGTTTGTTTTGCAGTGTGATAAACAGAATTTACAAATTAAATTATATATGTATAGAAAAAATACTTCTAATGAGACTGAAAAGCTACATATTGTTGAAACATCAACAGCTATGACGTCACAATTATTAACGCATAATCTTAATTCGCTAAAATAAGCCGTTTAAAATTCACGTTTTAATAAAAAGCAATTTATTATTTACATCACAACGAAATCACATTTTACATAGTGCTTATATTGTTTTTCATTTAATTATAGGAGATTATTTAGAACACAATTTTATATACCAGATATGTAGGTGGCATAAAACAATTTAGCTTATTGTTTTATAGATCAAATACTTTTTCAGACATATTTTATACTAAGCAGCATGATTTTAAATGTTAAAGAAATACAACTATATACAAACAAACTTGCTTCAGACTCGCTGTTTCCCAGGAGTATATATCCATAAAATTATATTGTTGTCATTTTAGAACCCTGTATCATTGTCAAATACTTGCGTAGTACTTATTTATTCCAGGCAGATAGATGCCAGTACAACAAACATACCAACAAATAAAACGATCATACTGGAATATAGTCTACCGCCTTTGTTTACTGAAATATAACGACAAATAAAAATAAATAAAATTAATATATGTAGTTCCAGAGAGAGAGAGAGAGAGGGGGGTCAATTCAAAACTTGAACCCAAATTAAGTCAGTATTTTTTCCTTATTGACATGGGGTCTAACATCACATGTTGGTCTAGATATTGACCATTTTATCTCAATATTGTACAATATGCATTGTTCAATTCCTGAATTCAGTAATATTTTGAAACATTATAATTCTCTCTCGAAGTAGTTCCTTATAATCATTTAAAAACCTCAAAATAGTTCATATAAACATTAGAAACTATATATTTATCAGTGAATGCAGTAAAACTTGTATATAAAGACCACCAACTGTAATAGAGATGTACGGACTTTATGGACAAATGATCGGTATACAGGGATAGTTTTGGATGAACCATGAAGCAAATATACACTTGAAAATGCTCTTAATGTTGTATTTACAGGATCTCTTTTGTTGAAATAGAGGTAAAACTATATTAACATGTTATTATGTATGTAGGTAACTCTTTATTTCAAGGTTTTTTTTTCAAAAAGAAAAACATTTTCCTTAAAACATTGGTTATAATAGATAAGTGGTCCTTATATAGCGGTGATCGTCATAGCAGGTTTTAGTATCCTTGCTTTAAGCATTGCAGTTTCTGTATGTAAATATGATGAACATTATATATTTCATACCTTTATTTTCACATGTAGCGCCGTTATATCCTGTCTTACAAGAACAAGTAAAAGTTTGATCTGTAAATGTACAAGTAGCGCCATTCATACAGGGATCTGGATTGCATGGAGTCTGAGCTTTTGAAAAGAAATATAATAAAATAAAATGAACAAACAAAAAAACTACCGATATCATCTGTAATATGTTGATATTATTTATTACGCAGTGACATGGTACCAAGTTTGGTTTTATACAGTGTCAGTAAAATCAATATCAGTTCGAGAACAAAGCCTAATTACTGACCCTCTTGTTGGGGATGTTCATCTATTCACTCATGTTAAGTGTAGATTATGTTTAACTTATGATTTCTTTTAAAATATCGACTAGAGAAAAAAATCTAAAATATCAAAATTATGAAAATAATTTGCAAAAAATATGTTTCTGTCATGAAAAACTTCAGAAAAAGCAGGATATTTAGTTAAAAATAGATTTTTTAAAAGAGAAAATTAGATAACTTGTTAGACTTTTAGCACGGCGCTATATGAACAATGTTAAACATACCAAATGGAGGAGAATAGAGTAACCAAGTTTTGCGCAAATATCAAGATTCTTTCAAATATTATGAGGGGATTAGATCAGGGACCTTCGTCAAGCAAGCCGAGTGGGGTTCAAACCTACATACAGGCGCAGAGAAGCTCTGTGATAAGTAAGCGTTCACTTAGACAAACTTGACAACTGAGGCCAAATTATTGAAAGTTATTCGAAAGTCAGTTGTTAAACAACGGACACAATCAAGACCAAATAACACAAACTTGGACCGTAATTATTGAAGTTTCGACTTTTGACAACCACTGGAATTAACGAAAAATTTTTATCTAGTTGTGTAATAAAAACGATTTTTTGGTTATGATATCCCATACACCAATCTTAGGAATCTATGCATTGTTCAATTCTTAAAATCATAATATTTTGAAAACATTATAATTATTTTTCGAAGTAGTTCCTTATAATCATTTGAAAACATCAAAATAGTTCATATAAATATTAGAAACTATATATTTATCAGTGAATATTTACAATCTAATTATCACTTGCCTAGACGAACCTTTTACGACTGACTGACGTTATTTTTCGATGAACAGTTAAAGCGTAAATAGTTCCGAATGGCGTAGGAATATCTGATTATTTGCAAAACCAGCAAATAGTCCCAGTTGCTATTTCCATTTCCTTATCTTCTATTCAGTCTGGTCTACTTACGAATTCATCATTCGCAAATTGTAATTTTACTTTAAACATTAATAATTAACTTTTACCTTTTTAAAATCATATTTAACATGGACAATTTTTGTGGGCGTGGCCAAACTGTAGGCCCCGTTTTCAGGGGAAAATTTTAAAAAAATCCATTTGACAAGAAAAATAAAATGAAACCAAAATTGTTTTTTTTTATTCTTTTATTTTATGAATGGACATGATTGTAAATATAAGGATTGACATTTGTTTTTGAATCGGTCATCAAGGTATGAACTGTTAAAGTAGACAAGGGGGCAAATCATTCATAAACCACGAACAAATGTCAATCCTTAATTGCAGTAAAACTTGTATATAAAGACCACCAACTGTAAAAAAGATGTATGGACTTTATGGACAAATGATCGGTATACAGGGACTGTTTTGGATGAACCATGACGCGAAGATACACTTACAAAGTGCTCTTAATGAACAAGTTGTATTTACAGGATCTCTTTCGTTGAAAAAGTGTCAAAAAGATATTAAAACACATATTATTATGTATATAGGTAGTCTTTATTTTTAGGTTGTTTTCAAAACATTGAACTTAAAACACTGGTTTTAATGAATAGGTGGTCTTTATATAGCGGTGATCGTTATAGCAGGTCTTACTGTCCTTGCTTTAAGCATGGAAGTTTCTGTATGCAAATCATGTTGCTATATATCTCATACCTTTATTTTCACATTTAGTGCCGTTATATCCAGTCATACAAGAACAAGTAAAAGTTTGATCTGTAAATGTACAAGTAGCGCCATTCATACAGGGATCTGGATTGCATGGAGTCTGAGCTTTTGAAAAGAAATATAATAAAATAAAATGAACAAACAAAAAAACTACCGATATCATCTGTAATATGTTGATATTATTTATTACGCAGTGACATGGTACCAAGTTTGGTTTTATACAGTGTCAGTAAAATCAATATCAGTTCGAGAACAAAGCCTAATTACTGACCCTCTTGTTGGGGATGTTCATCTATTCACTCATGTTAAGTGTAGATTATGTTTAACTTATGATTTCTTTTAAAATATCGACTAGAGAAAAAAATCTAAAATATCAAAATTATGAAAATAATTTGCAAAAAATATGTTTCTGTCATGAAAAACTTCAGAAAAAGCAGGATATTTAGTTAAAAATAGATTTTTTAAAAGAGAAAATTAGATAACTTGTTAGACTTTTAGCACGGCGCTATATGAACAATGTTAAACATACCAAATGGAGGAGAATAGAGTAACCAAGTTTTGCGCAAATATCAAGATTCTTTCAAATATTATGAGGGGATTAGATCAGGGACCTTCGTCAAGCAAGCCGAGTGGGGTTCAAACCTACATACAGGCGCAGAGAAGCTCTGTGATAAGTAAGCGTTCACTTAGACAAACTTGACAACTGAGGCCAAATTATTGAAAGTTATTCGAAAGTCAGTTGTTAAACAACGGACACAATCAAGACCAAATAACACAAACTTGGACCGTAATTATTGAAGTTTCGACTTTTGACAACCACTGGAATTAACGAAAATTTTTTATCTAGTTGTGTAATAAAAACGATTTTTTGGTTATGATATCCCATACACCAATCTTAGGAATCTATGCATTGTTCAATTCTTAAAATCATAATATTTTGAAAACATTATAATTATTTTTCGAAGTAGTTCCTTATAATCATTTGAAAACATCAAAATAGTTCATATGAATATTAGAAACTATATATTTATCAGTGAATATTTACAATCTAATTACCACTTGCCTAGACGAACCTTTTACGACTGACTGACGTTATTTTTCGATGAACAGTTAAAGCGTAAATAGTTCCGAATGGCGTAGGAATATCTGATTATTTGCAAAACCAGCAAATAGTCCCAGTTGCTATTTCCATTTCCTTATCTTCTATTCAGTCTGGTCTACTTACGAATTCATCATTCGCAAATTGTAATTTTACTTTAAACATTAATAATTAACTTTTACCTTTTTAAAATCATATTTAACATGGACAATTTTTGTGGGCGTGGCCAAACTGTAGGCCCCGTTTTCAGGGGAAAATTTTAAAAAAATCCATTTGACAAGAAAAATAAAATGAAACCAAAATTGTTTTTTTTTATTCTTTTATTTTATGAATGGACATGATTGTAAATATAAGGATTGACATTTGTTTTTGAATCGGTCATCAAGGTATGAACTGTTAAAGTAGACAAGGGGGCAAATCATTCATAAACCGCGAACAAATGTCAATCCTTAATTGCAGTAAAACTTGTATATAAAGACCACCAACTGTAAAAAAGATGTATGGACTTTATGGACAAATGATCGGTATACATGGATTGGTTTGGATGAACCATGAAGCAAAGATACACTTACAAAGTGCTCTTAATGAACAAGTTGTATTTACAGGATCTCTTTGGTTGAAAAAGTGTCAAAAAAATATTAAAACACATGTTATTATGTATATAGGTAGTCTTTATTTTAAGGTTGTTTTCAAAACATTGAACTTAAAGCTGCATTAAGTTTACCAATTTTCTGAATTTTTTTTGATTTTCTAAAAATATATTTTTTTAAAAGTAGATATCTTCTAACAACGATCCGTGACATTCATTTTCTAAAATTTCATTTCTTTTAGCTGTAAATAAACGGAATCCTCTGACCGGTTGGTCAGTGTTCTACGATGATAATTATGAGCTTGGAGCATGCGCACGGATGTAGGGAAAAGCCTAGAATCGAAAGTGAAACATGACAGATTGCATTAATTGTCCTTCATTAATATCCAGATGCATTTGAAATGGTGTTATTTATCCGATACTAAGAACAAATGACAAATTCAACGAAGTTCTGTGTTTAATTTATCGTATTTCAACATTTTGAAAGTTGTGTTTAAATGACCCGGGTTTTGATAACGTAACCATGTTCTAATATTAGATCCCAAACGCTGCATCTCGCTGGGTAAATACTGTAATTTCTGTATTTATTCGAGCTTTTATCGTTGAACCAAATGTAACATTTTTCATTAGGAACATCATTTATTAGATTAGCACCGTTTTAATTTTTTCTTTGGAAAACTTAATGCAGCTTTAAAACACTGGTTTTAATGAATAGGTGGTCTTTATATAGCGGTGATCGTTATAGCAGGTCTTACTGTCCTTGCTTTAAGCATGGAAGTTTCTGTATGCAAATCATGTTGCTAAATATCTCATACCTTTATTTTCACATTTAGTGCCGTTATATCCTGTCTTACAAGAACAAGTAAAAGTTTGATCTGTAAATGTACAAGTAGCGCCATTCATACAGGGATCTGGATTGCATGGAGTCTGAGCTTTTGAAAAGAAATATAATAAAATAAAATGAACAAACAAAAAAACTACCGATATCATCTGTAATATGTTGATATTATTTGTTACGCAGTGACATGGTACCAAGTTTGGTTTTATACAGGGTCAGTAAAATCAATATCAGTTCGAGAACAAAGCCTAATTACTGACCCTCTTGTTGGGGATGTTCATCTATTCACTCATGTTAAGTGTAGATTATGTTTAACTTATGATTTCTTTTAAAATATCGACTAGAGAAAAAAATCTAAAATATCAAAATTATGAAAATAATTTGCAAAAAATATGTTTCTGTCATGAAAACTTAAGTAAAACCAGGATATTTAGTTAAAAATCGATAATTAAATAACTTGTTGGATTTTTAGCACGGCACTATATGAACAATGTGAAACATACCAAATGGAGGAGAATAGAGAAGCCAATTTACGCCAAAGTCGAGATTCTTATGATTATTATGAGGCGATTAGATCAGGGACCTTCGTCAAGCAAACCGAGTAGGGCTAAAAGCTAAATGTAGGCACAGAGAAGCTCTGTGATAAGTAAGCGTTTACTTAGACAAACTTGACAACTGAGGACCAATTGTTGAATGTTATTCGAAAGTCAGTTGTTAAACAACGGACACAATCAAGACCACATAAACACAAACTTGGACCGTAATTATTGAAGTTCCGACTTTTGACAACCACTAGAATGAACGATAAATTTTTATTTAGTTGTAAGATAAAAACAAATTTTTATGGCTATTCTATATTCCATGCATAAATCTTAAAGCTGCATTAAGTTTTCCAAAGAAAAAATTAAAACTGTGCTAATCTAACTAATGATGTTCCTAATGAACAATGTTACATTTAGTTCAACGATAAAAGCTCGAATAAATGCAGAAATTACAATATTTACCCAGCGAGATGCAGCATTTAGGATCTAATATTAGAACATGGTTACGTCATCAAAAACCCGGGTAATTTAAACACAACTTTCAAAACGGGGAAATACGATAAATTAAACACAGAACTTCGTTGAATTTGTCATTTGTGACTTAGGAAGGGATACAAAACACCATTTCAAATACACCCGGATATAAATCAAGGACAATTAATGTAATCTGTTATGTTTCACTTTCGGTTCCAGGGTTTTTCCGTACATCCGACATGATCCGTGCGCATGCTCCAAGCTAATAATTACCATCGTAAAACTCTGACCAACCGGTCAGAGGATTCCGTTTATTTACAGCTAAAAGAAATGAAATTTTAGAAAATGAATGTCACGGATCGTGGTTAGAAGATATCTATTTTTAAAAAAATATATTTTTAGAAAATCAAAAAAAATTCAGAAAATTGATAACCTTAATGCAGCTTTAAGCAGGAATCTATTATCATTAGCATTTATAAATCAATCATAAAAAACCCACACTTACGTTTTATTTCACAGTTGACACCTGTATAATTGATTCTACAGTTACACCTGTACGAAGTAGCGTTATACTGTGAACAAACTCCGTCGTTCATACAAGGAGAATCAGCACAAGGATCTGTTAATTATAATAATTACAAAGAAGTAAAAAATTATAGAAATCTTTTTCGACAATTTTTATGAGGCTTCTTTTATTTATTACTAAATCCCGTTATATTACAAAAATTTGAATATATGTTTATACGATTTTAAGTACTCTTCAGGGTTGTAACTGGAAAAAATAATCTTAGAAATACGATAATTATATATAAGAACCCACCTTTACTATTTAACCTATCCTCCAAGAATTCCTCCATATATCGACATAATAGACATGCAGAAATTTTGGTTCTTTGAGGATACGTTGTACTAGTATAGGATTTAGAACATGTTTTTTCCGACACTTAAATATTTTTCTTAATGACGGTCATACATCTCTGATCCCCATCACCATCAACCAAAAAAAACTTTCAATAAACGCAATTTCATTCATTATGAAAATAGACTTAATTTTTTCTGGGATTACATTGTAGTAAGGGTTATTGGGTCAACTATCACGGCAAAGGCAAAACACAACTCGTTTACATGTTCTTTACTTGCATTATTAACTCCAACAGAACGTGTGTTAATTTGGCAATGGAAGACATGGCCGTTTACTTCCTGAAAGCATCAGGTGTTAACGTACATAAATACAACATTATTTTTGAATGGTTTGGCTCAAGAACTATTTTTACATCCAGTAATTAAATGTCATGTTATTTGTACACTTACTTGCTGCACTAGAGAAGGTAAAATAAACACCTAAAATAGACAATAACACGATTGATACATAAAAATGAATGAATGTATAATGAATATAAATGCCAAGGGAAAAATTATGAACACACCTAAAGATGAAGTTTAATATGTCTACATGTACATGTACACACAGTTAACACTTTTATGTGGCGGAGCAAAAACATTTCCATAAGTAATAATAATGTGCTAATTTTGTAATGGTAGATAGTTGTTACTTAATTGGGCATTTTTGTTTGGGTGCGTTGTTGGTAAAATGCGCTTAAAGAAACGTTCGTTATGAATAATAATAATAATAATACAGTGCAACTTCCGAATACCGGCCTCGTATGGGACCGAGGAATTTGGCCGGTTTTCAGAGGGGCCGGTATTTAGAGGGCCTTATAAATCCGGTAGTCCGATCCGGTCCGAATCTCTTCCATTTCAGAAATTTATCAAACGGTGTATTGACAAAATACGTAAATGTCAATACATTCTCATAAGCATTGATCGTACCTGTAATTCTTGAACTTAACAAGTACCTAGTAAATAAACCCCAAAAAGCTTACAAACTGGCAGATTATTACAAACAACTGTACGATATCCAAAACGGATACACGTGTGCTGCTTGTGTTAGTCAGGCATACAAGTTACTGTTTCCGGTTGAAAATGAAACAATTTATTTTTCAAAATATTTTTTTATTAATTGTTCAGGCTAGTTACAACATATGAAGCAAAAATATTATCCAAATCACTTAAAACGAGGACCGATTCGTGAATTACAAGCCTGTCCTGTATCTCTAGTGACCGGTTTCCGGGTCGTGGTGACTGGAATGTTTTAATATTAAATAGTAATAGTATTGTTTAAAAAGTGTGTAAATAATAATAAAAAAAAAAACCAGAAAATAATGATGTTTTAAATAAAAAAAAATATTTCTTAATATATTTTGCATTGCGCGGGTGATATAAACATTATAATAAAACGTTTTCATCATATTCAAGTGAGGGGTACTTGACTGGTAAAAACCTCGAAATAAAGAAATTAAAACCATCAGAAAGACAATAATTGCAATAATTAGATAAT
Source organism: Tegillarca granosa (assembly GCA_029721355.1). Classification (NCBI taxonomy): domain Eukaryota; kingdom Metazoa; phylum Mollusca; class Bivalvia; order Arcoida; family Arcidae; genus Tegillarca; species Tegillarca granosa. Next base: position 5,712,340 of record CM056597.1, on the reverse strand, counting down.
CGAACAATAAAAGAAACAGATTAAAATTAATTCAATTATTTATTCAAGTATATCTGAACAGGTAATCCTGTCTACCAGTACAATGATGAGCGCATTACAATACCGTTGTTTTTTCAGTAATCGGATTAGCAGCTGTCCGTTACGGTTCATTGATGCATTGCGACTCCCAAAGGCCGGTTTTCGGAAGTAAATTATTAAGATGTTACATGATTTCGGCACTTAAAAAAGGCCGGTATTCGGAATTCAGAGGGACCGGTTTATGGAAGTTTATTTTAATATAAACAAAGAAGGATAAATTCGGGACCGGTCTGGCGTGTTCGGTATGTGGAGGTGATCGGTTTTTAGAAGGGCCGGTTTTCGGAAGTTGCACTGTAATAATAATAATAATAATAATAATAATTTTTTTTTACGGTCGTGCAAGATGACTCGATAATGCGACGCATAAGCGTATTTTCATAATATGCGTCACAAAGGTGTAAAGAGTTATCGCGTATAAATAAATTGTAAAGTGTATAACGAATAAAATTTGTCATTCAGTGTATGCCTTGCTTTGTCTTGTTGTCTCCTCGCAACAGGAAGAAACTTTGCATGTTTGTAGACAACTGCAACCATAAATTACATTGATTTTTTTTACTATTAACTCATCTTTGAAACTAATATGTCTTTCTTTAGCTATTGTAAACTTAAATTGTCACAATTGTTATATTGAAAGTAGGCCCGTGATCAGGCTCATAACTAACTAAATAATTTTTTATATGAAACGATTTTATATTTTATTCATTTTGTCAAAATTCATCCATAGAATTTGAACATTGAAGCTTTTGTAGTATTAGTGATGACTTTATGATATAAATATGTATGCAGTTAACTTATTGCTCTTAAAAACAGTACATTTTGGAATTTTTTGAAATTTTTGGGAAAAGTATAAAAATGTAAGAAAATTATTTTTTTCAAGATAAAAGCACTGTTTCAGGCAAAAACTTTCAGCGTTAGCAAGATGTTGTTTTCAATAATTTAGATTTGTGAAAAATTTCAGTCTTTAATGATATCATATGACCAGTTTGAAACATCTCTAATGATGTATGGCATAGTAAATCATTTTGACAATTAAAAAAGGGCTGAAATTGGCGTATTGTGTCACTTTGCACTACTTACACGGTGCCACGACCATTACAACACCGTTTTGCAAAAGTAAGTTCAACACTACAATACTTCAACACGAGGTTCCATAAGTGACACCACTTCTTGGCACGGTGTCACGGTTGATACACAAACACGGTGTCACGATCAATGCACAAACACGGTGTCAGGGCCAACACACTTATAAGGGACACTCAAACGAAGTTCCAAAATGAATGTCACTTTTATTTTAATTTAACTTAAATAAGATATGCAATCGAAATATAAAGCACTAACACTTAAAAATGACAAAAACATATTTTTACATAATATTTCCTTTCACTTGATTCTAGTATAATATCGGCACGGAACAATACACTTTTTACATACATCAGAATGTAAAGAATTTTTAGGTCTATGAACCATACGAATACCAATGGATTAATATACATAAAATATGTTGGGTAACAAAATATAAAGTTCTGTTTCAATTATGTTATAAGTTTCACTTACAAGTATATATGTTATATAGTGTATTGAATGTCAAGTCGTAACATTGCATCTATTTCAAATTATGAATCTGTTTTATTTTGTGAGATACAATACATATTAACCTATAATCCCAGTGTTTTATAATATTTGAAAATTTGCGTAATATTTCGTGATTTTTCCCATTAAAGTTACATTCCATCGTATTGTAGTGAAAAAGAAACATTATGGGTATTATCAGAGAAATATTCAAAATTCTGCACATGATAAAATTTTGAATATTTCTCTTTGTAAAAATTCAAAATTCTGCACATGACAGTATCTATGAGACGGTTCTGTATTTTGTTTGCTTCTACAAGTACCCTAGCACTGCAGAAAACTGGTCTATTTTTTTCTGAACTCCATAGTTTAAAAAAGATTGCTGACAAGACGAAGACCATTATTTAAGAAGAATTTACAGCTAATTACAAACCTATAGGTGGCACTAAATCTGTCGACTAATAATTCTAGTAACGTATCCTGTAAATGGAGCAACCGATTAAGGCTGAGTACTTGGGTACTTTAACCGATATCAATAAGTAATATTCATTATCTAGCATCTTTTAGAGGGAGACATAATACCATCTCATAAACCTATATACGAGAAATACATTTACCTAATCCAGTTTGCACACTGGAAAAGGGGTTTATGTAAAATGAAAAAGCGAAAGAAAAAATGAAACAAACATTAAAAAATACGATCTTTGTGTCACAAAATATCACCCATATCATCTCCGGTTTATACCATCTTCGGTTCAAACGTTAATCTATTTAGTTTATATTGAGCCTTCAATGTAACACAAAGTGTTCTTTACGAGACGAACATCTACCTAACTTTATCTAAATCATCTCACCTAGGAAAAATATGACAATCTGTACCCATCTAGAGTCTTTCCAATTACCAGACTGGACAACCATTTCTGAAATGCTATAAAACACAAAGTACGTTATACGTTGGACATATCAGAGAGAGAGAGAGAGAGAGAGAGAGAGAGAGAGAGAGAGAGAGAGAGAGAGAGAGAGAGAGATTACCTTATAATAATCCAGATGCACTTGTTTCTTTCAAGATTAATATTTAACTTTAAAGGGCGTTACATCGACTAATTCTGATTGCAGTGACTGACTAAACACAGACGCTTTAATGTCACATCGAATTATTGTTAGTTTTCAATCTGATATATCTTGTATAAGTATTTTTATGGCGTGACTAAACTATTTACAAAGTATCGGATTATATAATATTTAAAATGAATAAATAAGAAATTAAATTCCTTCATATTTGGTTAGAATAGAGATCACGGTGTTCAGATTCTAGGTACATTTACCGGAAGTTGCTGTAATGATTCCTTAATGAAATGTCTTCTTCACCTATTATATTGTTATCATATAAGAACAAATTGGTTTTTTTAATGTAAAAAAGAACCAAAACAAGAAAATAATGAAGGTAAATTTGGCTGAATTAGGTTATTCCATCATTTCATATAACTAGAATACTACGCATCATATATATATATATATATATATATATATATATATATATATATATATATATATATATATATATATATATATATATATATATATACCACAGCAAACGGAGGCCAACATTCTTGTCTCTTTTATGACGACCTAAGGGGCCAAAAGGTTGACGATGATTCGGAGTTTGCTTGAAGAGATAAATGAAATTATCATGAATAACAAGAACTTACAGCAATAGTTAACGTTACCAGGGACTCAACGAAACAGTCAAGTTTTGAAACAGGAAGAAAAAAACAAGCTGTTACAGCTGAATTTATTAATTTCTGCAATTGCCGTGCTTCTGCCAAAATGAAGTCTGATTACGGCGTTTAAAATTTTCCCTTTTTATGCACAATGGATAAAAAAAGGTTCCGTTTTACGCAACTTTTAAGGCATATTGTTTATAAAGGATCTGGGTTTTGAAAAGAGAATCCCGTCTTTCATTACAATCTGAGGTAAATACAGATTGATCTATATGTAAGTTATGATGACTTAATTCTAAAAATCATTGTTAAAAAGTTAACACATAGCACTATAGAGAGTAGATTAATTGTTTTTTATGCCCCAGTTAAAATTCCTTCATTTATATTTAGCAACCACATTTGTATGGCACAGGAAACCAGTGTATACATAAGAACCGCCTACCTTACAACTTTAAGAATTTGTCACACTGTGAACTGCCCGAGCAGGATACGAACAAAAGCCGTGAGATGAATTTTATTTCGTGTGCGCGCTTTAGACCACTCGGCTACTGAGGAAACATAGTTGTAAGGCTGATTTTTTAATTGTAGACAAAAACTTATTACAGTAAATAAAATAACTAGCCCAAACATTAAGCGAACAAAATATAACGTAAGCATATTATCAAAATAACCGGTCATTGAACTAGCAGTGGTAACTACAACAGCAAGAATATGTCAAAACTGCTCAACCATTTTCGGTCACATGAAACTGACTAAATCTTTGGCACTTGCATATTTTTTGCTTCAATGACGACAACATTGTCAACTGGTTCGGTTCTTAATAAAGAGCAGTTCTAGTAAAGCGTGTTTGTGTGTGGGGGGTATATGCTGTCAAACAGAGGCTCAAACATTTAAAAGGATCCAAAACATATTTTGAAAAAAGACTTATAGTAACCCTGCATTCTGTTGCAATCTGAGCTGCAATTAAGAGGGGGGGAAAAGATTCAGAGTGTAGAGGAACCCCCCTCCCCTCCTCCCTAAATCCGCCACTGAAAAGCTTCGCCGCTCGCCACATATGATAGTCCGAACTCTAAGATTTATTTTTTCTTAAACTTTTGAAGAAAATCGTAAATATATACTGGTGTCCTATTTCAAAATATTTATGACCAACAATTCTTATTTTTCTTTTACTACATAAAAAGAAAGCCCTTTAATATAATACGTAGTAACCCAGGTAATCTCGCAACAAATTGCGTACATTACATCCGCAATGTTTGCATGCCTATTATTCCGCTATAAAGCAATTCTGTCAGTAATTAAAGGGAAATAACCCAAAATGCATGTACAATGTACATGTCTATTTACCACGCTGCTGTTTGGCTTATATAGCTGCCTGCTGTTTACACAAAATTAATGTACCACAAACCAGTCGCAAGTTACAACTACAGATTAATAGCACCCTGCAATCTACTACTACTCTACCATTCTTACGCATACACATACAACAGTGATGAATGGACATGGTAGACGATATTGGAACTTGGACAAAAGGTTACTTATAATAAAAAGACAACTATGTAACTGTAGTTTCTTGATATGTTTAAAAATACTCACAAAATAACTAGTAATTTGTGTTGTTTTTGGACCAGCGACATTAAAACTATGTTTTACGCTGTAGAATCATTATTCTATCTAGAGACAAAGTTTCATCTTAATCATAAAACAAATGAATGAAAATAATGAACCAATGTAAGTGCCACGTGTAATAGTGTTTTACGTCCCAGGCAAGATTATTTCTAATTATTCGAAGCGGTCAGTTTTGGGATGGTGTTACATTTAGTGTACTTTTCTTACAGCATTGTTACAACTGCACACTGACTAATAACTACATTTAGCGGTTTGACGCCCAAGATTCATACCCAAGTTTGAATGTCACTCTGGCAAGATTTTAGTATAAAAATGATTATCAGTTTGCTTTCCAAAGTTCGGTGATTTTAGGGAATACTCCGGTTTCCTCTACCAACTCAGAACTGACCGTTTATAATTAAGGTAAAATAATCTTGAATGTCGTCTTTAAACACGATTCACTCTACTTTACCCTAAATGTTAAAATATGAAGCTCCCAGAAAAGTTGCTTGCATATAACAGTGTCCAGGAATTTGCTACGTATAGCTACAAACTGTCTAGGACCGAAATCGATTAAACAAACAGAAAAAAGACAAAAAACACCAACTATATACTAATAACACCTTATTTTAATTTATCGTTTTTAGTTGGAATCAAAGAGCGGACGTGACAAATTAAATTCAGTATATTACGGGTCATATTGTTCTTGAAAATCTTTAAAACCAAGCCATGATCCACCACACATGCACACTGATGTATTTTCTTCACAAGGAAAAGTCTCTCCTTCCTGAATTATGAATCCATCGTAGTTACATGTACCTAAGGAAATGAAGAGAACACATATTATTGTCTGGTGTTTTGAACAGTTACGGGTTTTGAATGTTTTAATCTTAAATACTTTTAAAATCATAAAATTTAATTCTGTTGCGATATATTAAAAGAAAAACATCATCTATGTTACTACAATGCTCGATCATGAAAAGGAGTTTACATAAAAATAATGTGATATATATCAAAACAGCAAATGCTATCGCAAAAGCACTTTTACTCAGCTGCAATGATTTAATTTGTTATCACTTGAGAAATTGTTATTTAGAATTTAGATTCATTAATTGTAAATCCAAAGCATTCTCTTGAAGCTATCTGAACCAGAAGAGATAATACCATTATTTAGATGTTTACCTGCTAAGAAGAGACCAAACCATCCCGGAAACACCTTTTTTTAATAGAAGGAACTGAATCATCTCCTGGAAGCTTATTTGTAATGGAGGGACTTAACCACCCCAGCTTTCCCAGTTTTTCTAGACAAGAAGGACAACATCATCCCCTAGGTGTTTACTTGGTAAGGAGAGACCCAATCATTTCCTAGCAGCTTACTTGGTAAGGAAAGATCCAACCATCCCCTGGCAGCTAACCTAAACAAGACGCACAAATCCATTCCCTTAGCAACTCATTTAAATTGCAGAAATCAAACAATCCACAAACAAATTTTTCTATGGACAAGAAGAAACAAACCATTCCCTGACAGGTAAATGGACCAAAAAAGACAAAACCACATCCTAATAAGTTAACTTTAAAAAGAAAGAACCAAACAATTTACTCGCAGCTTACCTGGACAAAAAATCCTCTAGCAGTTTATCTGAACAAATCCATTCCCTACCAGCCCACAACGATAGAAGGAACAGAAAAAAACTACGGGTAGTTTGCCAGGACTAGAAGGATAGAAGGATTAAACTTGAACATCTGACCTGATTAAGAGAGACAAGTCAATTTCCTACCAGTTCACGGAGTAGGAAATAAAAAATAAACAGGCAGTTTGCCTGGACAAGATAAAACAAATCATCCCCTGGCAGCCGGCAAAAAGAGATAGATCGATCCTCTAACAGGTCACCTAGATAGAAGAAGGAAAAAATCTACATGCAGCTTACCTTGACAAGAGGAACCAAACCATTCTCTGACAGATTTCCCGGGTGGGAAATACCAAACAGTTCTGAGAACTTACCTGGGCAGTAGGGACAACAACTGTTGGTAGTTTCAGGATTTGTACAATTCACTGGCTGACATTGGTATGTTCTGCAGTATTCCATGTTGTCATACAACTCGCAGTAATGACAAGATGTTGCATCATAAACAATATGCCCTGGATAAAATCGCTGACATTGTCCATACATTACTGTTGCTCCAAGAAATCCTATTATATGATATTGTAAAAATCAAATTTATGAAGTTCATATACACATGCATTTGTTTGCAAACAAGAATTAGAATAAAGATCGTTCGTTAGTAAAGGGATCTTTTTTAAATGTATTAAACCTTAAACATTAACATACATCTAAAAATACTTACTACCATGTTCGGGTTTGAGTCTGTCACTTACATTTCATAAGCCACTCCATCTCTATAGAAAGTCTTGTTGTTAGTACATCTTATTTATTTGTTTAAATACTCTGCCTAAATATGTAATCTTTAAACTTCGTTATACTTTGATTTTTAAGTTTCCAATATCAGTGCCCTTTTTGTTGACAAATTATACAAATGGTGTGGTATTAAGTTTTTGATGACAAACTATACAAATGGTGCTTACTGAGTTTTTGATGACAAATTATACAAATGGTGTCTTATTGAGTTTTTGATGACAAATTATACGAATGGTGTCTTATTGAGTTTTTGATGACAAATTATACAAATGGTGTCTTATTGAGTTTTTGATGACAAATTATACAAATGGTGTCTTATTGAGTTTTTGATGACAAATTATACAAATGGTGTCTTATTGAGTTTTTGATGACAAATTATACAAATGGTGTCTAATTGAGTTTTTGATGACAAATTATACAAATGGTGTCTTACTGAGTTTTTGATGACAAATTATACAAATGATGTCTAATTGAGTTTTTGATGACAAATTATACAAATGGTGTCTTACTGAGCTTTTGATGACAAATTATACAAATGGTGTTTAATTGAGATTTTGATGACAAATTATACAAATGGTGTCTAATTGAGTTTTTGATGACAAATTATACAAATGGTGTCTTATTGAGTTTTTGATGACAAATTATACAAATGGTGTCTAATTGAGTTTTTGATGACAAATTATACAAATGGTGTCTTATTGAGTTTTTGATGACAAATTATACAAATGGTGTCTTATTGAGTTTTTGATGACAAATTATACAAATGGTGTCTTATTGAGTTTTTGATGACAAATTATACAAATGGTGTCTTATTGAGTTTTTGATGACAAATTATACAAATGGTGTCTTACTGAGTTTTTGATGACAAATTATACAAATGATGTCTAATTGAGTTTTTGGTGACAAATTATACAAATGGTGTCTTACTGAGCTTTTGATGACAAATTATACAAATGGTGTTTAATTGAGATTTTGATGACAAATTATACAAATGGTGTCTAATTGAGTTTTTGATGACAAATTATACAAATGGTGTCTTATTGAGTTTTTGATGACAAATTATACAAATGGTGTCTAATTGCTAATTGAGTTTTTGATGACAAATTATACAAATGGTGTCTTACTGAGTTTTTGATGACAAATTATACAAATGGTGTCTTATTGAGTTTTTGATGACAAATTATACAAATGGTGTCTTATTGAGTTTTTGATGACAAATTATACAAATGGTGTCTTACTGAGTTTTTGATGACAAATTATCCAAATGGTGTCTAATTGAGTTTTTGATGACGAATTATACAAATGGTGTCTAATTGAGTTTTTGATGACAAATTATACAAATGGTGTCTTACTGAGTTTTTGATGAAAAATTATACAAATGGTGTCTAATTGAATTTTTGATGACAAATTATACAAATGGTGTCTAATTGAGTTTTTGATTACAAATTATACAAATGGTGTCTAATTGAGTTTTTGATGACAAATTATACAAATGGTGTCTAATTTAGTTTTTGATGACAAATTATACAAATGGTGTCTTACTGGGTTTTTGATGACAAATTATACAAATGGTGTCTTATTGAGTTTTTGATGACAAATTATACAAATGGTGTCTTATTGAGTTTTTGATGACAAATTATACAAATGGTGTCTAATTGAGTTTTTGATGACAAATTATACAAATGATGTCTAATTGAGTTTTTGATGACAAATTATACAAATGGTGTCTTATTGAGTTTTTGATGACAAATTATACAAATGGTGTCTAATTGAGTTTTTGATGACAAATTATACAAATGGTGTCTAATTTAGTTTTTGATGACAAATTATACAAATGGTGTCTTACTGAGTTTTTGATGACAAATTATACAAATGGTGTCTTATTGAGTTTTTGATGACAAATTATACAAATGGTGTCTTATTGAGTTTTTGATGACCAATTATACAAATGGTGTCTAATTGAGTTTTTGATGACAAATTATACAAATGGTGTCTAATTTAGTTTTTGATGACAAATTATACAAATGGTGTCTTACTGAGTTTTTGATGACAAATTATACAAATGGTGTCTAATTGAGTTTTTGATGACAAATTATACAAATGGTGTCTTATTGAGTTTTTGATGACAAATTATACAAATGGTGTCTAATTGAGTTTTTGATGACAAATTATACAAATGGTGTCTTACTGAGTTTTTGATGACAAATTATACAAATGGTGTCTTATTGAGTTTTTGATGACAAATTATACAAATGGTGTCTAATTGAGTTTTTGATGACAAACTATACAAATGGTGTCTTATTGAGTTTTTGATGACAAATTATACAAATGGTGTCTAATTGAGTTTTTGATGACAAACTATACAAATGGTGTCTTATTGAGTTTTTGATGACAAATTATACAAATGGTGTCTAATTGAGTTTTTGATGACAAATTATCCAAATGGTGTCTTATTGAGTTTTTGTCGACAAATTATACAAATGGTGTCTTACTGAGTTTTTGATGACAAATTATACAAATGGTTTAATCAAGTTCAGTAATTTATATTTTATCACACTTTAAAGGTATTAAAATGTTAAATTAAACCATTTTTGACCGTTTTCTTATCAATTTGATCATATCAGACTGAAAACACAAAATTCATTTGATCTCATTTTATATCATTGAAATCGCGGCCATGTTAAATTTGTGTAATTTAAAGGGTTGCCCTGAGTTTCAAATTTGTCTGATATTGTTAGTTGAAAAAAAATTGTCAATTCTATGAACACAAACTATACCAATTATTACACAATTTACAAAGTCTTATTGACCGCCACGTTAAACAGACGCAGTTATTTGAACGCACTTTAGACATCTTGACATTCGAAGCCTTTGCTTATAAACGTGGCTGGTTTACAATTTATATTTAATAATGAAGATTATTTATCTATTTATTTTCTTCAAAATCGTATAGAATATCATTATGTTTTGAAAATAAAATGATTAGATCTATTTCAAGAAGTTTTAAATTTTGAAAATTTATTTTTATTTATTTTTATGTTTTTCATGTTTTTCCGATGGCATATTCAGTTGATCATCGATAAAATTGTGATTTGTTGATACGCGGTATCATCTATATCTAACTACGCGAACTTAAGAAAAACAAGCTATTAAGTTGATCAAAAATCGAGAAAATAAAGTCCTTGTAAGATGCACTGTACAAAACATAATATTGAAATAACAATGGAAATCGATAATCGTTAATAAAAACAAGAAGTGTCTTTAAGAACAAAGTAAGATGAAAAGACATAATTACCTGATGTAGGGAAAATCTGTATAAAAATAACAAAAACGACAATTAAAGCTGCCATATTGCACCTGTAGATTGGATTAGAACGAGTGATGAAAGTGTAAACGTTGGCGTACTTCATTAAATTATCTGTTACAGGTTTGTAAATATTGCCGAAGGTGATACTGCATATACAACACGAGGAACAGGTGGTTTAATGACAAACCACATATCAACCTTAATGTATCAGACAGAGAGAGAGAGAGAGAGAGAGAGAGAGAGAGAGAGAGAGAGAGAGAGACGAACGATATATTATTGGTCTTTGGCATGTTTGCACAATCCTCGACGACAAAAAATAGATATTGTCGATTCCTTTTGATGTAACTGTATAGTTGAACCTCGATTGTCATCATATGTTCGTTTTGTTTATTTATTGCAGTTTTGTAATAAATCGAAGAAAACTTTGAACTTCTGTATAATTTGTGTATATGAAGCGAGAGTTACCAAGCAATTAAAATGAGGTTTTACTGAACTTGTTTAAAAAATCGCTAGTAGTTAACTTAAAACAAGCGGTAATCGACTTACAAAAGTACTTTTACTTTATCCACATGATTGGATACGATGATAGTCCAAAGTAAGGACTATAATCAGTGGTCTCTTTGTTTTCTTATTCTGGGATTCTAGGATGTATTAAGTGAAGTTGAATAATGATGCTTTAATCCCAGCCAATACTATATTAAAAATCGAGGCGATCAGCTCTGGGATTTTGGAGAAATGTTAAATCATGGTGTTTTACGTCAGTCAGTACACTTGAATGGTATTGAGTCGAGTGGATCATTGGTGTTTTACGTCAGTCAGTACACTTGAATGGTATTGAGTCGAGTGGATAATTGGTGTTTTACACCTCATAACTTTTATTAATATCGATTTGGTCAGTTTTTAGAATGTTGGAAGAAACCGGAATGTCCAGAAAAAACTACCAGTTGAACCTTGGCAAGCAAAACGGACAAACCACTATTTACAAGAGTCAGGATCGAACCTAGACGGCGAGATGAGCAGTGAACTGTAGACGCACTTTAAACCACTTGACTACCGAAGCTGTGGTGAAATAAGAGTGCTAGTTTAAGTAATTATTGTTATTGTTTCTTGTGACATTGTATCTCGATAACATTTCCGCCTCGCTTATCGCCCCAACTATCTGAAGTCTAAAAATATATATATTGTTTTAGAGATAATAACTTGGCAAGAATAACTCACTTTAAAGGATACCCGGGATTAACATCTTCCCTGTTCAGACAATAAGTAATGATCTAACCATCGGTCATCAGGTCACTACAAACATACATGTACATCCCCTATTTCGTAAAAATAAACTTTTTTTTTTAAATGTTTACACCTGTGTGACTTTCGAGCAATCATCTTTTACACTCAGTTTTTAGGCCTATCTCGGCAAACGGGAATTTTTTTTATGCTCTGTCAATACAGGCTAATAACTTGCAATTGATTTATACTTTGCAATAACAAAAACACAAAAAAGAACGTTTGAAGTGCTTGTATTTGTCGGAAATTTGTACTTTATGTTTGTTTTTATTTAATAAGATGTTGTGCTTTACAAAAGGAATCCAACTGAGGATGTGATACTTGAGTTCCCTGGATGTTAAACATATTCAAAACCCGTCCTGTTCTTGCACACAAACATATCATTGTTTTGTCAATACAGGGGAATGTAGTTCCTACTTGAGCGATAGTTCCACCATAGTTACAGGTACCTAAAAATAAATTATTTCAAATCATGTTATTGAATTCTGATTAAGATGTTTGTGCTGACTACCCTGAGAAATCCCCGTCTCAACTGACAAAGGATCTCCCTGCCGGTGAAAATAAAAATCTAGGCGAAGAGAGATACTGTGATTTTTAGGCTTCACTTGGCAAACGAATTATTTAATAAACATTAACTACGTTTCAAACAAAGAGGTGAATAAATCACGCGAACCTGTGTTTTGGTAGACTCAGTGTTAGGTTGGTAGTTTAACCTGTGTTTTGGTAGACTGATTGGTAGGTTGGTAGTTTAACTTGTGTTTTGGTACACTGGGTGGTTAGTTGGTAGTTTAACTTCATGTTTTGGTAGACTAAGTGGTAGGTTGGTAGTTTAACTTGTGTTTTGGTAGACTGGGTGGTTAGTTGGTAGTTTAACTTCGTGTTTTGGTAGACTAAGTGGTAGGTTGGTAGTTTAACTTCGTGCTTTGGTAGACTGTGGTTGGTTGGTAGTTCAACTTGTGTTTTGGTAGACTGAGAGATAGGTTGGATGTTCAACTAGTGTTTTTCCAAACTGATTGGTAGGTTGGTAGTTTAACTTGTAATTTGGTAGACTGAATGCTAGATTGGTAGTTCAACTTGTGTTTTGTTTGACTGAGTTATAGTTTGATAGTTAAACTATGTTTTGGTAGACTGATTGGTTAGTTGGTAGTTTAACTTCGTGTTTTGGTAGACTAAGTGGTAGGTTGGTAGTTTAACTTCGTGTTTTGGTAGACTGTGGTTGGTTGGTAGTTTAACCTGTGTTTTGGTAGACTGATTGGTAGGTTGGTAGTTTAACTTGTGTTTTGGTACACTGGGTGGTTAGTTGGTAGTTTAACTTCATGTTTTGGTAGACTAAGTGGTAGGTTGGTAGTTTAACTTGTGTTTTGGTAGACTGGGTGGTAGGTCGGTAGTTAAGCTTGTGTCTTGGTAGACTGAGTGGTAGGTCGGTAGTTCAACTTGTGTCTTGGTAGACTGGGTGGTAGGTCGGTAGTTAAGCTTGTGTTTTGGTAGACTGAGTGGTAGGTCGGTAGTTAAGCTTGTGTCTTGGTAGACTGAGTTGTAGTTTGATAGTTTAACCTGTGTTTTGGTAGACTAAGTGGTAGGTTGGTAGTTTAACTGACTTGAGTTTAACTGTGTTTTGGTAGACTGATTGGTTAGTTGGTAGTTTAACTTCGTGTTTTGGTAGACTGTGGTTGGTTGGTAGTTTAACTTCGTGTTTTGGTAGACTGAGTGGTAGGTTGGTAGTTTAAAACCATATGTAATGTTAATAAAATAGACAATAACCGGAAAATGCAATGTCTGGTTTGAGTATATTTCTACCCGAACAAACTTACCTGGACAGGAAGGACAACAGCTGGTGGAAGTGTCGGGATTGGCACAATTCACTGGTTGACACTGGTATGTTTTACAATATTCTTTAAGCTGGTGAGTTACACAGTAATAACAGGTACCCGCACCATAAGAGATTTGACCCTGTGTGAACGTCTGACAATTTCCATGATGATAGTCTGTCGCTCCAAGAAATCCTATAAAACAATATATGAAGTAGAGTTTCGATGACTTAAACCTCGGTATCTCGTCAACTCTAGCTCAATACAAATAAATCTACGATACCTTTGTTACTTGGCTTATCGACAAAATGTTCAAAAGTATCTTCTATTATTTATTTATAAGACCTCTGAGATAAGACCTACATTCCGCTTTAAAAACTACGAAACACTCTTAATCAGTACAATCTGACAAAATCCCTTTATACCGCCTTAATTATATATCACGAAATCTTCATATCTTTACACCTCTGTATACTGCCTATCCCGTATATACCAGAAAACAACTACATACCGCCAACCTCTTATATACCGCCAAACCACTGTATACCGCCTATCTCGTATATACCAGATAATAACTACATACCGCCAACCTCTTATATACCGCCAAACCACTGTATACCGCCTATCTCGTATATATCAGATAATAACTACATACCGCCAACCTCTTATATACCGCCAAACCACTGTATACCGCCTATCTCGTATACACCAGATAATACCTACATACCGCCAACCTCTTATATACCGCCAAACCACTGTATACCGCCTATCTCGTATACACCAGATAATAACTACATACCGCCAACCTCTTATATACCGCCAAACCACTGTATACCGCCTATCCCGTATATACCAGAAAACAACTACATACCGCCAACCTCTTATATACCGTCAAACCTCTGTATACCGCCTATCCCGTATATACCAGAAAACAACTACATACCGCCAACCTCTTATATACCGTCAAACCTCTGTATACCGCCTATCCCGTATATACCAGAAAACAACTACATACCGCCAACCTCTTATATACCGTCAAACCTCTGTATGCAGCCTATCCAGATAATAACTACATACCGCCGGACCTCTTTATACCGCAAAGTTCCTATACACAGTGATAAATGTATGAAACTAAACCTTTATATAACAACAAACTGCTTTATAAAATACAAAACATTAACTACAATCTCTACAAACCTGTGATGGGGGCGGTATGTATGTCGGTGTCGTACTTACTCGGTGGAGTACCTTAAGTCATCCTGATTGCGCGATGGAACATAAAATTAAAACACTCGCACATGTCCACATACAAACATACTTGATTTTAATCCTTCGCGATAATAAACTTTTCTTTCGTCGTGAACGGCTGTAAATTAACACACTGGGTAATGTCTTAAATTGTGTTGTTATTAATATTTCGATTTCGGACCTTACCATTGCTACGCGCTGTTATCCTAAAAAATAATTGATAATGTATATAATGAGGAGTTGCTGTACAATTTACAACAGTCCAATAGAAAGGACAAAGTTACATTTGTTGTTCATTGTAAATTAATATAAATCTGTATGTAATTACCTAATGCAGGAACAATCTGTATGAATGTCAAAAACACACAAATGAATGTATAAACTGACATACTCATATTAGGCCTAATTTGTCCCGAAGTTTTGATATTAAATATAAAAGTTGACGTACTTAGATTTAGAAACTAATAGAAATTGTCCCAATAGCCAAGGGTACTATTTCTTACGTAGGTTCTAATGGACAGGTGATACGTGAAATTGTATCAAGATTTGATCTCGATTTGATTTAATATCTAAATCTCAATCAGACAATTTTACTGCCGTTTACATTATTCCGCCTGGCTATCGAGACCTCAATGACCGAGTGGTCCAAATCACCTGCTTAATTCTAGTGCTTGTTAAAGCTGCATTAAGTTTTCATATGCATAAGGTATAAACAGTGTTTTTTTTTCAACTTTGTTCGTCATGAAAATGTAATTGATCTAATTGTAGAATATTGATCACGTGATTCTTTATCGAAAAGATGACAACGCCAACAAACACAGCAGGAAGCATGTGTTCAAATGCAATGCAGCCACTTTGTCGTGTGTATCCAAGCCAAACTGCTGTTTTATTTACAACCATTTCTCCATCCGAGCCATGCCGATTCGAATCCTTGGATTCAGTTTGTCCCAGTTGGTAGTTAAACGTCATTAATCCTATCCACTTCAAGTGACTGTCTTTTGAACTACTGTCAATGATTTTTGGTTATTTTGGAAATTTTAACTTAACAATTATTATTAAGAAACTAGATTGTAATGGAATAATTGGGCCTTACGCACCAGTCCGTGAAGTAAGATTTCATTTATATCGATACGTTCATTTTTTTTTTTTGGAACGCGCTTACGGATCACAGCGCCTCTCACCGCCTGGGTTCGAATCCCATTCGGGACAGATCCTAGTGTGAGAAAGTTTGTCAGTTCGCTTGCCGAAGGTCGGTGTTTTTCTCGGGCACTCCGGTTTCCTCCACCATCCCGGAACCGACCGCCTCGAAACAAGTGAAATAATCTTGACTGGGGCGTAACACTCCATTATCCACTCCAAAACTTTGTAAATTATCGAATTAATTTAATGCGAAATTCCTAAAAATCTACATTTTATAGAAAATATTAGAAGGATATCAACTATATTTACAAGGATGCTTATTCTGAAATCTGACAAAATATTTGAATTACTGCTGTAGCAGCAACAACATCAACAAGAACAACAACCACAGCTGCTACTACTAATAATAAAAACAGATCTGGATATAATATTTTAGTACACATGACATGACTTCAAAATAAAAAAAACCTTTCGAATTTCAGCACATAAACTGATATAGATATTCAGAAAATAAGATCGATGGAATAAAAGAATTGGTGGCTGATTTACTTTAAAAGAAGACAAAGATGGTTGTTTTTAAATTGAGTTTTAATCTTATAAAGATGACAAAGAAGTTTTATTCAATACAAAAAGTATCTGTGTAAATTTTTATCCATCAAAGTCTGTTTTTTTTACAATGGTGGAGAGAGCGCCAGTTCTTTTTTGCCCTCGATGTTCTTGTAGAGCTGTCTTAAATCCTTCTACAGGTTTTGCATGTACGACTGAATCTAGTAGTTGGTTCCAGTGTATACACGTGTCTACGAAGAATGAGTTTTGATATTGTACTGTACTGCTGCTAGGTATTACTAGTCCTTTGTTGTTGTTACACACGTTTGTTTACTATGTTTGTTGTGTGGTGGTCACTGAACAGTTTTGCTTTAATTTGGCGGCTTGGTTTTGCACTTGTAATAAATAAATGGGGAGACAGTGACGGCACCAACCCCTTAACCACTTTGTACATGGGGATGAGTCTCAGGCTCGTTCTTCTTTCCTCAAGGGTGTCTATATCGAGGCTCTTATATATCTTGTTGTAAGTTAACCAATGAAACATTTTTTGTATCCCATATGGGTATTTTTTATACTTGCCCCTCGATTTGTGAAAAAGATAATTCAATGATTTGATTTGTAACAAATTACACTGAAGACTAGTACAATGTACTCCCATGATATCTTTCCATTAAAGGATAACATTTCGGACTATTAACCAGTTAACTTAAGTATTGTAATATTTTTGTAAGCAAGAGAAATGGTGATATCTGATACTTGATAAGCAATATAACATCTAAATATTAAACATTTAACGATATCACGTGCCTTTTAATAATAATAATAATAATAATAATAATAATAATAAGGTGATGATGATGATGATAATAATAATAATAATGTGATGATGATAATAATAATAGTAATGATGATGATGATAATAATAATAATAATAATAATAATAATAATAATAATAATGTGACGACGACGATGATGATGATGATAATAATAATAATAATAATAATAATAATAATAATAATAATGGGATGATGATGATGATGATGATGATGATAATAATAATAATAATAATAATAATAATAATAATAATAATAATAGTAATAATAACAATAATGTCATTTGCAGAATTTTGAATTTTTACAAAGAGAAATATTCAAAATTCTGCACATGACAATTGACAAATATTCAAAATTCTTCACATGACAATTATAATAACAATAATAATGATAATAATGTGAAAATAATAATGAGGACAACAACGACGATGGTGATGGTGATTTTGTAAGGTGCTATATTTTTTTCATTCTATACTATATTTTTATTTTGTTATACTGTAAAAGTACTGTATTGAGTTTTCTTGTTTATACATGTAACTTGTCATTTGTATCACTATATAATATATTAGTAATTATCGATTTTAAATAGATCTGGTGTTTATATTTTTAAATGACATTGAAATGATTTAAATGGAACACCTAACGCTTCCATAACCTTAATTAAATCACGCTGATCAAACTTGAACTTGGCTTGTGTTCTGAATCCTTTTTATTTCACTGTGTTCTAAATCTTTTTTATTTCACTGTTCCATTTAACATTACACAACTGAAACCTTAGCCATGTCCAACCGGATTTGTTTCAGAGTGGTTTCCGTTGTCCACCTTCAGTTAATTAGTCACGCCGTTATTGACACGTCGCCATGATGTTTTGGTAATGTCGAAGTGTGTCGAGTTGGCAAGGTACTGCTTGTAAAAAAGACTTGAAACCCATGCACATGCATCATTCAGATGTAACAATGAACCGGCGGAACGGATCTGTGATAAAAGTAGTTTTTGGTGTTTTATTTTTTGGAGCAGGCATTTATTTCATTTACGTATACAACAATGTAACTGGGAAGTTAAAGGAGTCTGAGAGAGTTGGAGATAGATGCAGAAGGGAACAAGAAACCTTATCAGCTCAGACACAAGGTATATAGCGAAACACGAACATCTGTTTTGTTAACTTCAGTCTTTAAAGTCTTCAGAAAAGTTTTAGCTGTCATACATTCACTGACAGCTTAAGCATAAAACAAGATGACTTGTGCAGCTAGAGGAGCCTAGCTATTTGGCCTTGTTAATGTTTTTGGTGTAGTCATATACTACTGTTGTACTTTTTCATGGTAGTAGAGTAGTTGACTCTTTTCTTACATAAGGGAGTTTACCATTAGGTAGACAGGTTCTTTCTTGTAGTAGGCCTTTGTCATACTGTACCAGTATAATGTACTGAGGGGTTTGCCATATTTGTTTGCAACATTACAAGTGTACAAAAAGTACAAAGCAGATCAGTAATACTTGTACAAACTCATAAACCTCTGTTTTGATCAATCTTGAAGAAATTACCCCCTCACAAATAGGTAACAATTGGTTGTGTGACTTGCCCATGGTATAACATATACACTGTGACCCAGTTATATGAAGTCCTGTTTACCACTAGTTGCTTGTTTACACTAAAACATTTCTGCTGTAGACTAGCGAACTTGAAGAATAATAAGATGGGATGAGTAAGGTGTTTTTATCATGTTTACAGTGTTTTCTCCAGAGTGCGCTTCTTGCGTTTTTGACGCAATTTTTTTATGAATGGCGCAACTTGGTTTTGCTGTTGCGTTATTTTTGACGCAACCATTTTTGCATAGATTGAAATCGGCTACTGTAAATTATAAAAGGTGACAGGACTGAAAACGAAAGTACTGAGCAGAAATCCATATTGTCGTACCACATGACTACCGTACCATATTAAAGGAAGCTAATTATTAATATAGGAACCTGTCTATATTCTTAATCTTTGAAATGTTTGTATTGAACGCTTAATTTATATAGTCATTATAAGCGCTCTTTGCATCAAGCATAAAAGAAAAGTTGAAACAATCTCGTTTGACAACGTTTTTAAACATCAAACGACTTGTGTCAAAGTCCTGCACGGAGCTCTGAACATGACCAGGTGGCATCTGGTAGTAACTTACTTGCCGACGACTCACAGTCAAATTAAAAAACTTATGTAAATCGAGATCTTAATAAAATTTGGTTAAACAAATACCCTTTAATGATTAATGAAAATAATAAAATCACATGTAAAACAGGAATATCGGAAGGGATGGATAATAATAATGAATGATAATGGTCTGTTAACTTGGGTTGATGGTAGAACATTCAGTAATTTCTGTTTTGGGATACTGTCGCGATTTTACTGTTTCAAATATTACAGATATAAGTAGCATTTGAAATAAAACATTTAAACATAGACAAAGAAATTAATACAGGTCCTTTAATTACAAACAAAATATTTCCTTTATTGTAAAATATCGAAAAAATTAATTTTTATTCCAAAAATTTCACGACCCCTTCATTTTGAAAAATGACCCCCTCTTTTCATGTAAGGGGGTCATCAATGACCCCCTGTTTTAGTACGCTGGAGAAAACACTGTGCTTATTTAGTTAAAACATATGTTAGTAGCACTGTTATATATATTCACCACCCACTACTGGATTGGATTGCTTTAATGGTGTTTTACACACCAGGCAAGATTCTGTAATTATATGAAGTGATCAGATCTGAACTTCTGGTGGAGGAAACTAGAGTGCCCAGAGAAAACCGCTGAATACTTTTTGAGAGCCAGAGCTAACCCTGCAATGACACCAACAAATTAATATATTTCTTTATGTTTCATTATTTGTTGAATGTGTTTTTAATGTATACAGTGTTGCTATGTTTCCATAAATTTAAAATTACTAGTATCCAAATTTCAAAAATTTGTGAAAATATAGTCTTTTTTTAAGTATTTTCTCCCAAATTTGCTAAAATATGTTACTTTTTGAAAGAATTTCTCAGAAATTAGTAGCCAATGGCGATTTTGGCTACCAAGAATGGAAACAATTGTTGTACTGATGTAATAGTTGGGAATTTGATTTATGATTAAAAAAACAACAACAACATTTAGTTGATCAATACACTAATAATTTGTTATATATTGAATAAACATACAGTATCAGTATTGTTAATGCAAAACCTTTTTATAAACTTCAGTGACTTGGACAGCTGACTGCTGACTGTCTCATATCAATTTTGATGACTTGGACAGCATGACTGCTAACTTTCTCATACTTTTAAAGAATAAAAAAAAAATGCACAGCTGTACAAATACAAGTCAATATATGTCTATTATATACAAGATGGCAAAGTAAACAGTATAAAATAACAATGTAACAATCAATACAGATCTATTGTCTATAAACACATTATTACAGTAGTACACTATTATAATATATTGACCATCCTACAATTAATATTTCAATGTTCTTGATGTTCACATTAATTTGAAACAAAATTAAATATGTATTTTCAGATTTCCTTGTTCTTTGCGAACTTATATTAATATAAACTGCATACTGCATGGTCTCTATGATTTACACATAGGGTGACTTATGAATACCTCCACTGTATACAACATGGTCTCTATATGATATACCTAAATCCACTCTATACAAAATGGTCTCTATATGAGAAACCTGACTTCACTGTAAACAACATGGTCTATATATGATATACCAGACTCTGCTGTATACAACATAGTCCCTTTATGATATACCTGACTCATCTGTTTACAACATGGTCTTAATATGATAAACCAGACTTCACTGTATATTAAATTGTCTCTATATGATAAACCTGATTCCACTGTCAACAACATGGTCTATATATGATATACCAGACTCTGCTCTATACAACATAGTTCCTTTATGATATACCTGACTCTGCTATATACAACATGGTCTCAATATGATATACCTGACTCCACTGTATACAAAATAGTCCCTTTATGATATACCTGACTCAACTGTATACAACATGGTCTCTATATGATATACCTGACATCACAGTATACAACATAGTCCCTTTATGATATACCTGACACCACTCTAAACAACATGGTCTCTATATGATATACCTGACTCTGCTATATACAACATAGTTCCTTTATGATATACCTGACTCCGCTATATACAACATGGTCTATATATGGTATACCTGACTCCGCTATATACAACATAGTTCCTTTATGATTTACCTGACTCCACTGTATACAACATAGTCCCTTTATGATATACCTGACATCACAGTATACAACATGGTCTCTATATGATATACCTCACTCCACTCTATACAACATGGTTCTTTATGATATACCTGACATCACAGTATACAACATGACTCCGCTGTGTAAAACATGATCTCTATATGATATAACTGACTCTGCTGTATACAACCTGATCCCTTTTTGTTACATGTATACCTAACTCCATAGTATACAACATAGTCCCTTTATGATATATCTGACTCCACTGTATAAAACATGATCTCTATATGATATACCTGACTCTGCTGTATACAACATAGTTCCTTTATGATATACCTGACTCCACATGGTCTCAGGTATATCATAAAAGAGCTATATTATATATGATGGAGTATACAAGCTCAAAAATGATCTCTTTGATAATATTTATAATTTTCCATCATTTAGTTGTTTATTGCAGTTTATACTTAAAGTATACTTTTCTGTCATTTTGAAACAGAATACATTTATGTTATCCATATATTATTTAGAACTTTGAAATAGCGTGGTGAAGAAAGATTGAAAAGCTTATCAAGGTGCATTTAAAGGAGGTTTTTGCTGTATTTTATAGATAGATAATTTTTTGTAATGATTATATTTTACAGATCTGGCATCAGAAAAAGAAGAATTAAAGCAAAGATGTGATAAAGAAAGAGTAAATATATGATTTATTTTATATTAAATATTTAGTTCACAGGTTTATACACAGTACTTATTTAGACCTTGTGTCTGTTAAATGTGATTGCAAACCTGCATTAGCAATGATATACAGTATAAGAGTACCGTAATTGATGAATATAATAAGTATTAACAATCTTTGATATGTCATCATAAGATAAACATGTATTTGATTTTGTGTTAAACTCTTAGTCATATAGAACAATGATGGTTAATACTTGATCTCATTGAACTCTTATTGGTAAACTAAAGTGCCACTGTTTTTTTGGGGGATCAATGCAATGATAAACTTTCACACACTAGCATCTGCCTGAGTGGGTGTGAACATTGGCTGTAAGACTAATTGTGATCAGTTTGTAAATGATTACATGTTTATATTTTGTATAAAGAAAATTTCAAATAAAATAACTATCATATCTTTCTTGTGTTTTGTAGAAAGATTTTGTTGATAGATTAAATGCATTGCAGCAGCAGCATAAGATGTTAAAGGTCAGTAGTTCAAATAATATGTGAGCAAAAGTAAAGAGTGTGTGAGTAAGTGATAGTGAATGAGTGAGATTGTGATAAAGTGTGAATGAGATACAATGAGTGAGAAGGAAGTGTATTGAATAAGTGGGTGAGCGTTACGGAGTAAGTGAGTGATTTTGTTGCATTGTGGGAGTATGTGAGTGAATATGTGAGAAAGGGAATGAGTATGTGATAAAGTGTTAATGAGATACAGTGAGTGAGGAGGGAGTGTATTGAGTAAGTGGGTGAGTGTTAGGGAGTAAGTGAGTGATTTAGTTGCATTGTGGGAGTATAGTATGTGAGTGAATATGTGAGAGAGGGAATGAGTATGTGATAAAGTGTTAATATGATACAGTGAGTGAGGAGGGAGTGTATTGAGTAAGTGGGTGATTTGGTCTTTTGTGGGAGTATTATGAGTGAATATGTGAGAGAGGGAATGAGTATGTGATAAAGTGTGTGAATATGATACAGCCAGTAAGGAAGAAGTGTATTTAATAACTGAGCAAGTGTTACGGAGTGATTTATTTGGTGAAAGTGTGGGAGTGAAAAAGTGAGAAAAACTGAGTGATTTAGTGATAGTGAGTGACAATGTGAGTGAATGAGGTGTGAGTGTTAGGGAGTGAGTGAGTGGTGTGGTGACAGTGTGGGAGTAAATGAGTGTGTAAAAGTGAATGAGTGATTTGGTGACAGTGAGTGAGTATGTGAGTGAATGAGTGAGTGTATTATGGAACTTTATAATACTGTGATGATAAGTCATGCAAAGTTACCAAGGGGCTTTATAATAAAGTTTTTTGTATTTTAAATTTGATAGACACAACATGAAGATGTAGAAGCAGAATATAGTAAATTACAAGATAAAATGCAGAAAGATAATGAAGATAAAGAATTACAACAAAAACAACAAAGTCAAGAATATTTACAGCTAAAACAACAAAAAGAATTAGAAATAGCTTCATTAAAAGGTTTGTTTCCATTGTGACATAGCTTCATTAAAAGGTTTGTTTCCAATGTGATATTGATGTAAGACAAGTAGCCAAGAATAATGACTGTTGTTGTTAGGTTTGTTATAAAATTATAATATGACTGGTTCATGTATTCCTATATGACATTGAAAAATGATTTTATGTTTTCAGTTAGAAATAACTGCCACCATTTGTTTCTTTACTGCCACCATTTGTTGTGAAATACTGCCACCATTTGTCTCTATTTACTGCCACCATTTGTTGTGAAATACTGCCACCATTTGTCTCTATTTACTGCCACCATTTGTTGCGAGATACTGCCACAATTTGCCATGGAATACTGCCATCATTTGTTGTAAAATACCTCCACCATTTGTCTTTAGTTAGTGTCATGGTTGTCTTGAATTACTGCTACCATTTGTCTATACAGACAGTGGCATTATTAAAGAGTCTGACAAAAGTTTATTTTAGAGATTTGACTATTGGACTTTAAAAACACATATGAAATATATTAAGTGGTTGCATAATCAAAGAATTTAAAATCATTTAGGTGGCAGTGTACCAAGATCACCATATATCTTACAGCCTAGGTTCAAATTACATTCTGACAGATCATATTGTGAAAAAGTTCACTTTCTAAATTTGGTGATTTTCTTCAGGCACTCCAGTTACCCCCACTGTTTCAGAACTGACCATTTCGATATAAGTGAACTCTACCTTAGTGATGTCATCAGTTTTTAAGCCTTATTTAAAGTTTTCAATATCGTTTTAATACCACCGCAAGAAGTTTGTAACAATGAAACATGGAAAGTTTATCAGGCTATTTTTGAAATTTCATATTTTAAAAAAATTTAAATTTTTTTTCAATTTTTCAGATAATTTAGCAAATGCTAAAAGAGATAAAGAGCAATCACAACAAGAAATAGCTAGTCTAAATACACAGTTAAAGAATTGTCAGGTACGGTTAGAAGTTATCAGAGTAGGAGCTATGTTGCTGAGCTTTATAACTTCCTATACATAATGATAAAACTGTATACATGACTTTTATTTTAGTTTACATTCCTTAATTGAAATGTAGGATTAATCAAATATAAATTTCTTCAATAGAAATGGCTGAATTTGTTATTTCTGAATTTTCCGTTTGCATGAAGTTATAAGTGCTTCATTCCGAAAAATAAGTGCTTGACTACTAAAATTGTATTCCAGCCACTTTTTTCTGAAATTCAGAATAATCCTACTTCCTACTAGTCTTATCTGTTATTGCATGAATATAGTGACTAGGATAATGTAATAACTAAGATTTTGCTACTGGTACTTTAGATTAAATAGTCAATTCACTTTTTAAATTTGTTGATATAGACCTTCTGGACAAAACACATGTTACATGCAATGACTGCTCACAATATTTCAATTTGGTATAATCTTAAAAGTATTTCTAAGAATGTCTTACCTATATTAGGGATAGCTGTATATTGTAAATTTATGAAGAAAATACTGTACATGCAAATTTTGAATAATTGTGTATAAAACTTCTAAAAAGGAATTATTAAAACAAAAAACATAAACAGGCTATTATAACTGAAATACCAGTAGGTTTACTTTTAATTACAGTCAGTCAAACTTTCTATTATTTGAAGGAGAATTGTCTTTATTTTAGGTTTGAATAATCAAGGGTTCAAATAATTGAATAAGTGAATTGGGAACTTCAAACTTCGATCCTCCGTATATTATCCTAAGACACAACAGTATCATACTGCACATTCGAAGTGTTTTATTGGTGTCAGTTTATAATTTATTGGTGTCAGTTTATAATGAATATAATGACAACTTTGAATTTATTGGGGTATATTTCCACTGAAAAGTCTAATGCAGGACTGAAATTAGGTTCAAATAAAAGAAGTTTTTTAATAAGAAGTTATAGTGCAGGGCAGTCGGAAGCTACTGAGAACTTTGAATAACCTAAGGTATTCAAATAATAGAAGTTCAAATAAATGAAGTTTGACTGTATATACTTTTGTAACTAGGAAGTCACTTGTTTGATGATATTAGTGTACTGCTTATAGTTTTATGTTTTAATATGATTAGTTGTATATAGCTTTTATACAGGTAGTAGGTTATTTATATTTAGAAACAAGGATCTATTCAGCAAAAAGAAATGCACGGATTGGAACACCAAATTGCACAATATAAGGTGATAGGGCAGATTGGTTTAATTAATTCAATTAATGGTGTAAAAGGTTCAATGATTAGTTCCATCGCTTAATGGTTTGGGTTTCATTTCTTTGCTTATTAGCTCAGTAGCATACCTGCAAGAAGTATGGAAGAGCAATTGTTGACTTATGTCCTCCCCCCCCCTCCATGTATGACTTGAGGCATACCCCCTTGAATAACTTAAGACATACCCTATGTGTGACTTATTTTATTCCCTTAAATTAATGACTTGAGTGTTAGTACCATGTGTGACTTTTGCTATTTGTGTGTGATAATGGTCTACCCCAATGTATGACTTACGACATAACCCCACTATGTGTGATATACATGTATGTCATACCCCTATTCAGTGTGATATATATGTCTACCCCAATGTTTGACTAATTTCATACCCCCATGTGTGAACTATTTCATAACAAGTTCTTATGTTATACCTGTATGGGTGATTAATGACAGACCCTAAATTTGATTTTTGTCTTACCCCACATCTCTGACTCATACTGTGTGTGACTTAAATCATACCCCATATCTGTGATTTATGTCATACCCCATATCTGTGACTTAAATCATACCCCAAATCTGTGACTTATGTCATACCCCATATCTGTTACTTAAATCATACCCCAAATCTGTGACTTATGTCATACCCCATATCTGTTACTTAAATCATACCCCATATCTGTGACTTATGTCATACCCCATATCTGTTACTTAAATCATACCCCATATCTGTGACTTATGTCATACCCCATATCTGTGACTTAAATCATACCCCATATCTGTGACTTATGTCATACCCCATATCTGTGACTTAAATCATACCCATATCTGTGACTTATGTCATACCCCATATCTGTGACTTAAATCATACCCCATATCTGTGACTTATGTCATACCCCATATCTGTGACTTAAATCATACCCCATATCTGTGACTTATGTCATACCCCATATCTGTGACTTAAATCATACCCCATATCTGTGACTTATGTCATACCCCATATCTGTGACTTAAATCATACCCCATATCTGTGACTTATGTCATACCCCATATCTGTGACTTAAATCATACCCCATATCTGTGACTTATGTCATACCCTCAAGGTGACTTGTTTCTTATCTCTGATGTGAATATTCATGTTAGCATTACAATCCAATTATAATAATGATAATACACTAGATAGATGTAAAGATGCAGCATGCCAGTCTTCATAGATATAAAGATGCACCATGCCAGTCTTCATAGATATAAAGATGCACCATGCCAGTCTTCATAAAGTTTTTACCTTTCAGAATTGAGTTTTGACAGATTTATTCATAATTGCAGAGCTATTTTTTATATATTTTTTCTTTCATTTACTTTTTGCTGCATGGCAAATTTGTGGTAATGAGCTGCATGGCAAATTTGTGGAAGTGAGCTGCATGGCAATTTTGTGGAAGTTGTCTCTTTTTGAGCTAGTTTGGGTTTATGATTCATATTAATTCATGTATAACAAAATGATACATCTGTGAATTAATGAGATTTTTACAGAGACATTTAAGGATAAACAATTACCGCTGTCAGAGAAGCCATTTTACTTTTTACGTGTGATATATAAAGTTTGATAAGCTAATATATAATGAAATTGTTTATTGCTTGTCATTCACATAAGAAATAAGGCCTATAAACAGCTTGTGTTATAGATAAAAATTAATAAGCATTATTCTTACGTTTGTTTGCACTTAAAAATTACCCTTTCCTTGTACTTGTTTTAAAGTTGAAATGATAGAGTAAATGATAGGAAAGTATACTACATATCTACATACCTATGTAAAGAAAATAATCATTTACACAAATTCAATATAGTACCTGTTTCTAGCTTTACTCAGCCACACAGTGATAAGGTTTTGTGTGATATTCCTTCATTTTGGTTGTGTATTTTTCTGTTTCCAGATGACAAATTGAGGTCAAATTATTTTTTTTTACTTATCACACAAAAATATTGAACCATGAAATATAGATCCAGTTGGATTCCCACTGACATCCTGGTACTTTAACCCTTTCGAACCGGATGATGCATTGAGGCATTAAGATATAGGTCAAATGTTTAATCCTACAAAGTCTTGTAAAAATAATTGAAAAATATCAACTTTATCCTCTATGAAGATTTTGTTCCTTTGACTTGTTTTCTGTATATATTTCCATTTAATTGACAAGTTGTCTGTCCTTTGTGTACTGTAACAGTGTTATAGCATTGAAGATTTCTATTATGGACCTTGGAATAATTCTCTTTGATAACTATAGGTTGTCTGGTGAAGTACCAATGCAAGGGCACTGTCATGGCTGTCAGTTAAATGTCATGAATTCACAAACTATCATAACAGTACAGGGTTGTCTCTATGCTGTGCAAAGAGAATAATTTTCTTTAAAATCTTGAAGCTCACAAGGGAGATGGCAACTGATTCATCCAAAGCAGTGGATCTAGATTCATAGGATTCATTGCTGAACCTAAATTTAAAACATTCAATTCATTCTTGGTTGAATGAATACAGTTGATTACAAAAATTTGTTGGTGATGTAGGGGCTAATTTTAAAAAAAAAACAACAAAAAAACCCTTTTTACTGTTGGTTTTACAATACATAAAACATTGGCACTTTTCAGACATTCAGATACAAATGACCACAAAAAACATTCTAGATTTTTAAGAAAAGTATTTTTGAATCATTAAAATTTATCCCCAAAAAATTCAGACTGTTTAAATAAAGATAATATATTTACTTGCCTGTTGCTATTGATGATGCTTAACATTAACAGTGAAAGTCATATCAAACTTGCAGCTAAAGTAATATGCTTACCTTTTTTTTTAGAGCTCCTGGTTTCAAATGAAGTGTGATAATTTTAATTTACAAGTTATACATGAATACTAATATAGAAAACAAGTTGTTGCAACATGTGCAAATGAACTTTCATATGTTGCTGACCTTTTGTAATGGAATCTGAGGCATCATTAATCCAAAGTCATCAATCATAGATGCATCCCTATAAAAGTGTGAGACTTGTAAAGAAAATGTAAAAGAAATAAACCTTAGGACTAGCAATAAGAGACATGATAAAGTTATTTAAGGGCGTTACAACAAGGATCAACTGTATTCTAAATGGTTGCAAGATGATAGAGATTGATAAAACATCATTTTTGAAATGAACTATAATTTTAAAACAATTGTACAGACTTCTTGACTATTTGTTTTGACTACAATTGTCAAGACTTATAATACAAACACTAGTTCTAATAGATTATATTATTTGATTTTTGTTCCATATAGACCCAAGTGGAGACTAATCAACAAGTGTTATACAGTGAGCAACAAAAATTACAGGCCTCACAACAACAGATAATAGAGCTACAAAAAAATGTGCAGAATAACGAAATAACTATCAAAAATCTACAACAGCATGTACAAAATCAACAGGTTCAGTTCCACAGTTTTATTTTATTTTCATATTTATACTGTAACTTGTTGTGCTTTGATTATTGTTTACTTTCAGTGTTTTTTGTCAGTCTCAGCAGTAAAGGGTTTTGGGATAGGAAGCCAGTGTGTTATATACTTTTTTTAAAAGGCAGTATATGCATTGTTACCATCAGTCCTTATATTAAGATATTTACATTTACTGCATGTTTTCCCTTAATGCATTTTTAAGAAACTTTGACACATTCACAGACCATAATGATGCTTGTGATGGCAAATATTTGACATAAAAGAAATATCATATATTGCCAACTAATTGTGACAATTGTCAAGTTCAGTGACTCTGTATACAACTTAGTTTTACATCTAGTGATGGAACATAACTTGTCATGTTTGTATAAGGCAGTAATTTGAAATTTAAAAAATCAGCAAATTATAAATTTAAATAAGCATAACAAGTATTATGAACAATTTGATTGGAGTCGCTATGGCAATAATATAATCATTACCATATCTTTTCAAATTATTGCTTAATTAAATGTTACATCTTTAATTTCTCATTGTAATGATACCTGTAATAATCAATTGTCCTTTGATTAGTCAAAGATCGCTGATTGTCTCAGGGCACTTTAGTTTCCTTCACCATCACAGACTACTTTGATATATGTGAAAGAGATAGAGTTAGGCTTAACATATTGATAGTCCTAAGATAACACATATCATACAATTACCATAGTACATGTATTGGTGTTCTTGTTTCTTATGTGTGGTAAATTATTTGTGTTTTGTATTTTTTTGTATTTTAATTTAATTTGTTGTGTTTTATTATTCTTTATCTGTTTCCAATTTTACACGTTTTTCGCTTCATTTG
The DNA here is from genome assembly GCA_029721355.1 of Tegillarca granosa. NCBI lineage: Eukaryota > Metazoa > Mollusca > Bivalvia > Arcoida > Arcidae > Tegillarca > Tegillarca granosa. Next base: position 5,681,801 of record CM056597.1, on the reverse strand, counting down.
TAGTCCAGAGCATTTCTCTTAGATACTGTAGGTTGCCAGGTTTTTTTTTTTTTTTTGAATTTTATAGAAGTTAAATGGGATTGTTGTTGTTGTGTCTTCTTGTTATTCTTTTTTTACCTTGTTCTATTTGACCCATGCTGGTCCTAATTTGTCTTTGTGTTTTATGACATTATTACATCTGTTATGTAGTAGTAATGACATCTTATTATTGCGTGTTATCAGAGTATTGTGTCAGGTTTATGTGTCATGAGTCAGTAGATGTAAGGACATGATATAATAATTTTGTTTTTGTATGAGTTACAGATATTGTGATTTTACACCATTAAGCGCTAAATAAGGACATAAAAACATAAATAACTTGTATTTAAAAAAAGAGTAAACTGATATCAGCACCTGAAATTCAGATGGAATTCAATCCACATATAAACTCAGGATGTTGAGGTTTTATAACATACAACAGGTCTGAATGAAAAGTTACAGGTAGGACTGAAATTTTACAAGTTGATCGGAAAAGTCACTTGTTTTGAACCTGTGGACTGGATTTGACTCTAAAACTCCCCTGGCAGTGGTTAGACCTTAGTACCTGTAGTTGTTTTCATTTACTAATAATTATGTGCAAGTAGTTGGACTAAGTTAATTTAGTTGTTGAATTAAGAATCAGTAACTGAAAAACAAAATACTGAAATCAGTTGTAAAGCTACATAATTAATGTGTTTGTACACACACACACACACACACACACACACACACACACACACACACACACACTTTATAGAAACATTCAATATATCAGATATCAGATTCTATGCTGAGAAAACATATATCTGATATAAACAAAATATATAATTATACAAAAAAAACCTGTATACTATATAAATATTTATATTAGCGTGTATTATATTTAGCGCTCCCAAGGGTCTCAAACATTTAGCATGTATTAATATTGGTGCTTTCATTTTTTTTTTTTTTAATCAGGTGAGCTAAAATTTATGTTGAAGTGTATTAATATTGGCAGAAATAAATTTAACACCAAAAGCTCCAATATTAATACAAAGCCAAAGTAAATACTTATACAGTATAAATACATGTACCACCCAATGACATCTTAGAATTATGGATTTGTTTTGGTCTTTTTAAAAACTGAGGTTCTGTGAGTATAATATAAATCAAAGAAACCTCAAAACACCAGTCTTGATAGAGAGGTTTACTTTGTATAGAGGTGGTCACTTTAGCAGGTTTAACAGGTTGACTTATACAGAGATAATTGCTGTAGCAGTTTTACTATACACATATTGACTTCATAAAGAATGGAGTTGAGGTATGGTGTTTTACACCCCAGTCAAGATTCTTTTACTAATATTGAGGCAATCAGTCTTAGAATGGTGAAGGAAACCAGAGTTCTTAAAGAAAACCAACAGTCTGTGGCAAGGGAACTGACACTTGGCTTTCTAATACTCTGATCTGCACAGGGGGATTCAAACCTTAAGCCAATGAAAGTTTTTACTGTAGATAATTACACAGTGTTTATACTGAAGTGATTACTTTAGCAGTTTTCTTGGATCTGTTGATTTTATATTAAATCTTTGTACCTAGATATAAAATATTTCCCATTATTTGATGTAAGATAACGAATGCTCTTGTGGGGTATATTTAAAATGGAAAGGTTAATGGTTCATATGCCCAAAATCTAAAATTTACACTGATCCATAAGAAGACTTCTAGACCCTTTATGTGTGAAATGATCCTAAAATTCTATAGGAAGAACTTGTGAGCTTACAGATATATTAAGAAGTGTTTTAAAGTCATTGTGTAATGGATTGTATGACTGTAATTTATATCATTATACCTGTTGTGCATGTAATAAAGAATGCTAAAGGGAGAACACTTTAGTTGATACCTAGCCATAATGCATAGATAAAGTATAGGTGCATTCATTATCATTGTGCTACTTTACTTTCTCTCCAAGTTTTTTGTTGTCTAGAATTATTGGATGAGTAGATACTTTATTAGTTTAATTAACACGGTTTTTACTTGTTTGAGACATTTTACATTAACAGAATTTAGGATGTGGTGTGTGTGTTTTTTTTTTTTTTTTTTTTTTTTTTTTTTTGCAGATGATGGGTTGTTGTAAATTAAAAGAAGGATCTCATTATGATATAAGTTATTCAAGAATATTTTGGTTAAGTGTTTGCAAATAAAATATTTCTATCTGGTTAATTTATCAAGATGTTTCAAGGTTTGTTTTGATGTATATTTTGTAGGAAGAACTTGAAAAGCAACGATTACTTCAGCAACAGGTACATCAACAGGCACAACAACAACAACAACAACAAAATATAGCCAATCAGATTCAACAAAATGTAGGTCAGCTGGTCAATCCAGGTGCAGCACAAGGGGGAATAGTTCCAGCTGTCGGTGCTGGTAATTTGGGGGTTAATCAGAATGCTGCTGGAAATCTACAGTTTAATGCAGGAGCAGCTGCTTTAGGTCAACAAATTGTTCAACAGGTAAAAATTAAAATAAATAAAACGAACAAACAAAAGGAAATAAACACCTTTCATTGAACAAAGAAAAACTGCAACAATACAAGAGAAATTCCAACAGATAAAAATCTCCATATACATGTGCTATCTTTATAAAACATTGAATCTCATGATCAGTAGGTACCAAAATAATTTTTGTCAGGTCAATCAAATATAAACATGTTTAAATATAACAAAACTTTGTGTTAAGGACATGTTCTCTTGATTTATAGGCTGTAGGTTTGAGCTACATTAAGACTGACTGTAACATTCCTTAACAAGATATTTTGTTTTACATGGCTGCCTTCCACTCAGCTGCCAAATGACTAGGTACTAGCAAGCAGATATAGTGGGGTTAACTTTGTCATGCTTGTGATGCTGTTATATCCAAGGGGAGTGTTGTACTCCTAAGGGCTTCATGTCATTGAAGCCAGAAATGTCCTTAAAAACCTATAAGGTCTACAAAGACCTTAACCAATCTTTAGTTGTTGATTTTGTATAATAAGTTATCAGGCTATATTTTATGTTTTTTATGTTTTAGAATCAAGGAGTTCAGCAGATGCAACAACAACCAGTACAACAACAACAACAACAACAACAACAACAACAACAACAACAACTAAATCAACAGCAGCAACAAGCAGGTAACTATAGTGATCTTTATAATTTTGACCACTCTACCTTGTAGATTGTTCTTTGGTAAATAGGTAGAGTGTTTAATTTTTTTTTATCAGAGTTAATACTATATAAAAAAGTAATTTTGTTGTATGTTTAATCAACCAAGGGTTAGACACATGCAAGTCATATTTTTAACTAACACCCTAAGAGGCATTAGTTGTTTGATCTAAATCCAAAATGTTCTTTTTAAAAGTTGATTCTATATTTACTCAGTTGTGAAATTTGAGTTCATTTTATTTGACACATTTGAGTCAATATTACATTTAGTGAAGAAACATTTATAAACAAACTGTCCTACTGTAAATTTGGTTAATTTAGGAGCATTTATCGGAATAAGCCTACATTATTACACTCTATTACAAATCATTTATTTTACTAATTGTCATCTATGTAATACTAGAGGAATATAAAGTAGTGGAGGAAACAGAATCTATTTTAGAGTTATCCCCCTTGTAACAATTACACTAAAGAATGATCATCATTATCATTGGTTTCTTTTGATTAATATGCAGGTTTAGAAGCATTGTCTACACTAGTAGGCTCCCTCCAAGATGACTGGCTAGCTGCACACATGGCAGATTTCACCCCATGTTTCCATTTCTTTCGATCATTATGGTTTGAATTTGACAGTTTCCACTTTCTACAGTGATACAGAAATGTATAGATTTGCCATGGAATATCCCAAGAGTGGAGTCCAAAAATCATGTTTTTCTCCCAAGTCAAGATTGTTTATTTGTTTTGAGATAATTGTGCCTGGGATGATATGGAAGCTAGAGTACCAATCTTTGGTAAACAAACTGACAAAGCTTTCACACAAGCTATAGGATCTGCCAACTGAGACTTTAACATAGGTAGTGAGATGTATTGTAATCTGTAAACACACAATCAGTCATTTAAGCCAGCCCCCCCCCCCCCCCCCCTTCCAAGAGCAATTTCTTTGAATGGAGGAAATAGAATCCAATTCAATTTCCTCCTTGTAAAGCTATAGATTACTTTTAAAGAAATTTACAGAAATTTGTAGATTTTCTTTAAATATCAAGAAAATCTAGATCATACTTAAAATTGTAATTAGCTTTACACAGAGTTTGTTGTTATATAGCAGGTTTTACTGTTTACTTTTTATTTTGATATTACAGAACATAAGGAAGATGCACAAAAAAAGTTAGCCAATTTTGAAAAAGATCAGGAGCAACACCAAGTACAAGCTCCTAATTTTAATGCAGAACAAAATAATGAAAATCAACAGGTAGGTGTTACATAGATTAGTCAGTTTAGAAGTTTGATATATAATGCATCTAATGCTAGCTTGAAACTTGAAAGCAAGTCAAATTATTCTGTATTGATGAAAACATGTTACATTGTTTATGATATAAAGATGTTCCTTGTTGATGAATTGATGCATTTCTATTAAACTTCGTCTTTTTTTAGATTTACTGAACTTAAAATTCTGTGTATACAGATGTACCAACCATTAATTTTCATTTTAAAAAATACAGTTTAATTTAGCATAATTTATTTAAAAAATTTAGGTTGTATATGATACCAGTTTGGTGAATTCATTTGATTTGACTTATCTGGAATCTTGAAGCTATGGGAAAACCAGTAATTCATCACAACAACAATCTAATTCAATGAAAATGGTAACTTGGTTAAAAAGAAAGCATTAAATTTAGATCTGTTTAATAAATAAGACAGTACTTATATGACAAATTTAATGTCACATATCATGGATATGGCTAGGTATCAGAAATAAGTAAGAGGTAAAAATAAGGATATAAAAAACAGTAACTGGTGTGTATCAAATATTACTGATGACAACAGTTAAGGATTGGTATATCTGTATATACTTACTAGTTAAATCCCTATAAAATACTGTAAATCTAATATATTTCACATCGTCAAATTTTTGAATGTTTTTGAATATGCAACCTTTATAGGAGGTGTAATTTTCACATGTTTATGAAACTTGATATCAAAATAAAAATTGCTGTATTTTTCAGTTTTTATGAAAAATCAATGTTGGATAGTTTATAGGTAAAATTGTATTTTTATATGTGATACAAATTTTCAAAATAAGCGAAAATTAGTACACTGCAAACAAAAACTATATTTACAGTTACTGTACATATATATTTCAATTTACTGTTTAAACCCTATGGTATTGGGTAATGTATGATGTATGTGTACATAGTTCATAAAATACTGGTAATTACTATAGGCATATTACTGTTTTTATGCTGTAAGGATGTTCTTGGTGATGTTAATATCAGATACCACTTAGATACCCATTACCATAAGTAATATCAGATACCACTTAGATACCCATTACCATAACTAAACATATTACATGTACTGTAGGGATACAGTAGCAGTGTGGTGGGATATGTTTATAGGATAGTTTTTAATGAATAGAAAAGAAAATCTGACTTATAAACCAGTAAAATGACAAGATATTAGATAATTACATAATTGTCATAGATTTGAATAACTGAATACAGTTTAACTTTTTTCACTGCTACAAATTGTTCAGTCAATTTTTGGCTTTAAGGGAAAAATATCTAATTTATTTTAAATTTATTTATTTTTCTGTGAAAATTAAGCATGTTTCATTGTCACATATACAGTGACCCCTACAATAAATTAATCAAACTAAACCCTGTAGTGACATTTTATAAATCTCATCCCAAAAAGTTGGAGATAAAAATTTCATGCAAAGTTTGGAGATAGAAAAGTCTTAAAGCTAACGATAGAAACATAGAAATCTCATTGAAAAATTTGGAGACATAAATATCAGCCCAAAGGTTGGGACACAGATATCTAAGTCCGGAAGTTGGAGACCTAGAAGTCTCAGGACGAAGATTGGTGATGTACATCAAAATCTCAGCATCTAAGGTTTGAAATATAGTATAATGTAATTTAAACCAGAAGGTTGGAGACAGAAATCTCAAGGTGAAGATTGAGAACCATGTTTCCATATTACAAAATAGGAATTGATTCTTTTTGTCTCATATCAAATATGTCACTGTTTTGTGAAGCTTTTTTAGTAAACAGTACTCAAAAACTTGGCAAAAAACTCTGTGTTTCTATTGTAAACATATACTATCACAATCTAAATTGTTGACAGTAAATTGAAGTGATATTATAAGGAAATAGCATGAGTATTTTGTCTTTCCTCTAGAGTAAAACAAAAATTCTACCCAGGTGAAATGCTCAATTTTCTTGTCCAATATGTCAAGACATGCAGGTGAGCTACACTTTTTGGACCTGACAAACCTTGTTTCTGTATTTAGACTTGATACTATACAGGGTTTGCTGGTCTATACACTCTGTTACTTACAAAATTTTAAAATTGTATAGTTTTCAAACAATGAATAAGTCTGAAGTTTTAAAACTGAATTTTTGTACTCATTTTTAAGCTAACAGTACCTTTATAAGATATATGTGAACTTTAGGAGTAGTTGTATGTGTCTGATGTAGTTTGATATGGGTATGCTAGTCTGTACTTCTGATGCTGGTATAGGTATGCTAGGCAGTACTTCTGACACTGATATGGTAATGCTAGGCTGTACTTCTGACACTGATATGTGTATGCTAGGCTGTACTTCTGACACTGATATGGGTATGCTAGGCTGTACTTCTGACACTGATATGGTAATGCTAGGCTGTACTTCTGACACTGATATGGGTATGCTAAGTTGTACTTCTGACACTGATATTGGTATGCTATGCTGTACTTTTGACACTGATATCGGTATGCTAGGCTATACTCTTAATTGTAATATGGGTACAACTCTTGTGTATGTTATAAAAACAATGTATGACCATCATGTTAATTAACTATATTTACCAACAATTAAGTATTCCAATTCTCTGTTTTCTTATGTACATGTATTGGGTAACTCAAAGCTATCATGATGTCATAACAGGTTTGAATACTTAATGCCCCCAGATCTCTCTGTCTCTGTCTCTCTCTCTCTTTCTTTCTCTCTGTCTGTCTGTCTGTCTCTCTTTCTGTCTCTCTCTCTTTCATTAAATTTTAGTGCCAATGAGAACTAAGATAGCTTCAAGTTACCCAGTCCTGTACAAGTACATGTATTGTCCAAAGTTATGGTACTTGCAAACAATAGTAGCTAGAATGATATGATTATGATAATCAGATAATGTCTTTAGCTTTTTATCTGGCTTTATGTGTACATTGTGTAATGTTATATGATTGGTAATTGTGTTCTATATCTAAATGATGGTAAGAAGATAATTGTCTCTTTACTCAGTATTGATGTGGATCGGTATAAAATAACTGAATTTTTATCTTTTGTTGTATTTGTCAAAACATTTAACTTGAGTTAGAAACCTAGACAGTTAACAGATAGAAATTATAGAAATATAAATATATTAATATATTTAATATGTAGTAAATTTTATTAAATGGGTAATGGAAAAACTTAAGATAATAGCTGCATTATGAAATTTGTGTCTTACATTTTACAAAGTTTAGTATTGATATCGGTATTAGTGAAATTTATCGAAATAAAACAGGTTCCACCTCGACCAAAGGTTTTATTTGGATGAGACAGTATTTAATTAATTCAAATTTATTTGACAAAAGTATTTAAATGGTATTTATTAATTGAATTTCTAAAATTGGTAAGAAAGGGTTTGGGCTTATCAAGGGAAAAGATATCAAAAGATATTTCTTAATATTATCTAAAATTTAATTAGATTTACAAAGTTATGACTTATGATAAATTTTTTTTCGACCAGTCTGTATCATCCAAGATATTTTAATTAGTTGCAATTAACCTGGTTGTTTTATGTATTATTGATAACCTTGTGTAGTTTTGGGCCTTGGTTCTGTATTTGCATAGTTATGTCCCTTGATTATTGTTGATAGATTATGTTCTAGCCACACATTGTTTAAGAACTGACTTCACACCTTCACACTATATAATGCAGCTTAAAAAATTGCAGGATTTAGAATCATTAATGCACGTGATGTCTTGAGATATACAAGTAAAGTTATTGGTCATTGATCAATGAATAAAATTTTCTGAAAAAAATATTCTTTTTGTCAAGCCAGGCATTGCCATAAGGCAAGACTTAGGTGTTACTTTTCCGGTGTCGTTGTTAAAGGCTGCAGTGGTGTGTCAAAATGTGAAAGTTTATGTTAAAGTCCATATCTCTTAAACTACTACAGTACTGTTATTTCAATGAAATTTGCAACACAGTTTAATCATGCAGTTTTATTATGATTAGGTGAGTATATAAGCTGATATTTTAAATTATTTTTGGGGTTAAAAACTTGCATTTTTACAGAAAAAAGGGAATTTTAAGAAAATGCTCCCACAGACCCATTTTCAATAATTTATTATTATTATTATTATTTTTTTTTTGGGGGGGAAATTTTGAATTTAGCATGTACCAAGATAGAACATAAATACATATTATGGCTATTATATAAAAGGACACATTTTGAGAAAATTTTAAGGTACATCTAAATCTTGATGAATTGCATTTCAAATGTTGTTTGATTTTTTTCTAGATTACAGTATAACCCAAGGGATTGAGCAAAAGTGTCCTTAATAGACAGATGGACTTTATATACAGGGTCAAAAATGATGCAAAGGAAATTTGCCATACTTGACAAAGGACTTTAAAACAGTTGATTTCACAGTCATTCTACATAAGATAAAAAAAAAAAAAAAAAAAACCAAAAAAAAAACCAGATATTAACTTCAGCAAATAAAACTTGTAAGAAGAATTTGATAATTTATTTCAATTTACAGTGTTTTTTGGATTTAATATTATCCAAAACAAGTTGAAATTTGTTTAAATCGATAACAAATTTTCATTTGGTTGATTGTGAAATTATACATGCACTGGCCTTGATATTCTTTAAGAATCCAATAAAGCCATTAAGGTTTTGACCATCAGTTTATTTGTACAGTAAGTTGTATAAGTGACTTGATCATTCTAATTAAACTGCATCTGGATATTAAGTAAATTAACCTTGACCATGAAAATTAGCACCATAAGTGGGCTTACAGAAATTTATAAACATTTTTAACCATAATTGTAGCTGTTGCAGATAACAACTTGTTACAAGTGAAATCAACAGATTTAATAAAAAAACCAAAAATATTATATAAATTAAATAAATTTTATGACCACTAAATTGTAACAAAAGTAACAAAATGTTAATGCTTTAATTGTCGTATCTACCTGATTACTTCAACACGTTGTCTAAAGTTAAAGCTTTCCGAGCTGGACAGAGATTCGACATTTTAAAAATTCTCGAAATATGTGGTTCTCGCCATTACAGTATTACTCTATTAAAAGGCTTATGATGTAACTGAATTTAACCCTGTTAATATATCACAAAGTTGACACCTTGACATGTCCAAGCTGAGTAAATCAAGACCATACCATTTAACTGTTGAGAAAACATCGGCGGTTCTCGCCATCCATCTTTATAAACATATCCAGGAGTTATAATTTCCATTGTAATTTATCAATCCACGCTCTTCCTGAACCCAATTGGCATAATAAACACAATGTTGGCATGTCAAACGCATTAATTCGTTTTGAAATTAAACTTGAAAGAAGAAAATCTCTGAAACCAACACTTACGGTTGTGTTGAAAAATACGAGTTATGCACCTTGATCAGTCAAACAGTGGATGTTATACACAAATTTAATGCCGATCGGGACCAAAATAGGTGGACGCTATACGCATTGGACAGGTGGACGCTATACAGGGGGTCTTTATATAGTAAAATTGATTGGGGATACTTAAGACTGGACACTATAGACAGATGGATGTTATATAGAGGTGGAGGCTATTACAGGTTATACTGTATATGCAATGCCTGTTGACCATTTATTTCAATTCTGAGATTTTAGATGAAAAAATACAAATTTTGAGAAAATGCATTTTGTTCTAAACCCAATGTTATTTTGGACTTCAAATAAAGCTATATAGTAAGATATAATAAATTATAATGTATGTCTCACAGTCAACATATCAGTGTTTAATCATATATACATCATTATAATGTATCTCTCACAGTCAACATATCAATGTTTAATCATATACATCATTATAATGTATGTCTCACAGTCAACATATCAGTGTTTAATCATATATACATCATTATAATGTATGTCTCACAGTCAACATATCAGTGTTTAATCATATATACATCATTATAATGTATGTCTCACAGTCAACATATCAGTGTTTAATCATATGTACATCACAAAATTTAAAATAATATTACTGTAAGACTTAATCTTATATATGTATTTTCTACTCGATCAAAAACTAACCAGGCGAGACATTTAATTCTGTGGAATTCTTGTTTATTTTATCAGTAAGCATTGTAGGTATCATTGTCTTGAAGGAATTTTACGACACTTGTTGATTATGATTCAATGTTTTCTATATAGGTTAAGTTAAACTTCAAGAAGACATTGGCTTTTGTACTTTAACATATTCTAAATTTTAGTATAACAAGTCTTGATGATGGCAGCCTAGCTGTCATAACAATAAAGTATAACGATTATTTATCCTCAATGTTGAGTGTCATTCATTATTATTTATTTGTTTGTTTGTTTGTATTTGGCTTATGGAACTCTATTGAACACTGTAGATATCCACTTAGAAAAATAATAGCTAAACCAGTACCTTTGGGGTGTTGGTTTCTTTTCCTATTATAAACATGATATATAAAAATAAATCTTTGGTTATTAATGGATAATAATGTGTATAGGATTGTGAAATTTGTTAGTTATTTTAAATTTATATTCAACAATTTTTCCATCCAAAATCTTCAGAATGGAGATACAAAGCAGAAGCAGACTGAAAACAAAGATGAACAGGAAATGGATAAAGATCACCGAGAAGGATTCAAACAAGTCATGAATGCACCAGGAAAATTCCCCTTAGCCATGGAAAAAGTGGAACAAAAAGCTGTTACTCTCAGTGATAAAGAACACCAACAAGGGGAGATAATTGACAAAGATCATCGAGAAGGATTGAAACAAGTTATTAATGCACCAGGAAAATTTCCACTTGAAATTGAGAACAAAGTTGGGCACAAAGTGGTCACTCTTGGCGATAAGGTGAAGATAAAAGATGAGGTAGTGGACAAGGAACATCGGGAAGGATTGAAGCAAGTTATTAATGCTCCAATCAATGTGCTGAAAGAAAAAGATGAAAAGGGTAATAACGATAAAACTGGAAAGCCTCCAAAATTGGAGCATCCGACACAAGATCAGGAACACAGAGAAGGACATAAACAGGTCATAAACATTCCAGATATTGACCTGAATAAAAAACATCAGGTTGTAGATCCTCCGTTAATTGACAATGATGTAAAACAACCTGGTGATAAAAATGTAGACAGGGAAAGATTTGAAGGAGAAATTGATGGTGATAAACAGAATATTCAGAAGAAACACCCTGCTAACAGTCAACAAAGTCATCCTCTAGATCAGCAACAGCTTGATGATCCATTAAAGGCACAGTTTGATTTGCCTCAAGGTGGTGCTAAAGAAAATAAAGATTCCAATGTCTTACAGGCACCAGGACAGATGCAGAACATACAAAACATGTTAGAACAACCAGCTAATCAAGAATTTGCTCCTAAAGATGACAAAAATGTTGAACAGCAGCAAAATATGCCATTTTTAAATAAGTTTAAAAATATTGGCAATGATTTGAATATGTTGAATGATAAAGTAAAGAGGCATGCTAAAATGCCTGATATGTAGTTCTTGTTTCTTTATTTGGACATAACAGTATTTGACACACCCTCTGATTATAATTTTTTTTTTTAACAAATACTGAAAGAGAATATTTTACATTTCATATCAATTTTTTTGGCTATGGTGTTGGTACATAATATAAGCATATTATATAAGACCTAGAACTTTTTTGATGCAATGATAGGTTTTAGCTTAGCTTGTATGACAGCATATATTTGCTCTTGTTATAAAGTTGACAGAAACTATCTACACTGGCCAACATTATAATTGTAAGAAGTTTAAATAACATTTGAAAAAAGACTAAACATCATTAAATGATAAACTTTTGACACCTTTAGCCTTTTTTAGACACAGTTATCAGGGTCTATAGTAGAAGTATTTTTTGGTTTCTTCAAGGCCTATTAGTCTTGATTGGGATCTTTAATTAAACAGTCATCCCTTAATTTGGTTCTGAAGAATGGAGGTTTCTATTAGTTAGGTCAAATGATCATTTTTTTGTTGATGTCATTTGTTGCACTTTTGAACATGCCAATTGTTCTTGTACCCCAAAATCTGAAAATCACTGGTCACATGACTTACAGATCCAAGTCACATGACTTATAGACCCCGATTTTTGGAATTGTCTATTGATTTTTGTTTTAACTTGGAAGTTGTGGATAATTAGTTGATCTCCATGATGACAAAGTCATTTTAAATGAAATTTTTAAGTATTGCTCAGATAACTAGACTAAAACTGTTTCAAATATGATCAAGTAATTTGACCTTTTAATCAGGAATATGACCTCTAAATCATTAGTGCTACAACTATAACGGATGTTTGATCTCATAAAAATTCTTTGAAACTTTGGTGTGTTCTTATTAGAAGTTCTCTGTTAGTATCAGTGGGACAAGTCTTGCCACAAGATCATCAATTATACAAAAATGTTTAGATTTTATTCAGTCTCAACCCTTTTAGAATAGCTCAGTTTCTGTATAATCACATCATCTTCAAGTTCTTGTACAACCTAGTCCTACAAATGGCTTTATAGTTTGGTAAAATCTAAGCTGTATATGATAACCCAAAGTGTTCTGTTTAAAAAAATTGCATTGAGAAATGACTGAAATTGATCTGATAAACATATGTACTGTCACACACACACACACACACACACACACACCTGACAGATTTTGCTCCAACTAACACAGTATTATTGTGTATATATAGTACATATATGTAAACTTATTATTTTGTTATTAATCTAGTTTTAATTGTCTCATGGATAATTATTGTTGATTGATTTTGATCTATGTTGATCCATGTTTATTGATTTTGATCTATGTTGATCCATGTTGATTGATTTTGATCGATGTTGATCCATGTTGATTGATTTTGATCTATGTTGATCCATGTTGATTGATTTTGATCGAAGTTGATCCATGTTTATTGATTTTGATTGATGTTGATTGTTGTTTATTGTTATTGAGATTTTGACATTGATTGTTGAAGATTTTAGCATCAAGTGATAAAAGTTTTTAATATTTAGATTTAATATTTGAAATCTTTATGCAGTATTAAACTTGATGCTTTGAAATATATAAATTCTGGTCTTCCTAATAATCTTAGCTATAATGTTAATATTGTGGATTATTATATCTTAGTTTGAGTTTCCATGAATTGTACACATGCCATGTACTAACCCATCTAATTGATATTTTTATAAAAATACAGATACTTGAGATATGTATAGGACATGCTTTATACAGTAATAGCCATCCCACCAAATGGATTTATTTCAATCCAAAAAATTGGAGTCAATCAAAGTGAATATTTTCACAGTAATCTTGCACGATAATCAAACTTTATTATTATCTGATATTGTTGTTTTTTTTTTTTTTTACAATTATAATTATTTGCAATATTACTTCTAATGTTGGTATTGACTGTTTTGTAATTATTAAGTATACTTGGGAATTGTAAATTTAAATTGGAACTTGTTCTGCCATTTTCATTGTAAAAAAAAAATGACTGAATTACCAATTTTAGTCAGCATTCTTATAATAAAGTTGATTTTAGAAGTTTCAAACTTTAAAAAATAGATATATTTTCTTCTAGATTGAAGGACATTGCTGGCCTATTTGAAATCTAAAGCCTGGATTACACTTTATCTTGCCCCATATAATTTATACCCACTTGGGACTTACTGTGAGACTTGGTAACTGGGTTACATTGTTGAGTGTTTGTTGTTTTTACTAGACACTTTAGTTTTTCTCTATAATTTCAGAACTGACACATCATTTTAAATGGATTTTTTTCCACTTGAGTATAAATCACCATTTAACCCATTCATTGAATCTTTAAAATCATTAACATTTTAGGTTTTTTTGCTTGAACAATGGAAAACAAATTAAGGATGTTCTGAAATCTCTCCAATGTTTTGTAGTTCTAAATTATTCATGCATTGTCCTTGAGCATATACCATGTATACATGTATATTATTTTAATCACTTTTTAATTTGTACTTGTTTGTAAAAATTACTAAATTATTTTTATCATATTGATATTGCCCCTGAGTCTTTTTTTTGAAAGAAAAAATATTATCCAAAGGTCCTCTCGAAGAGAGAGAGAGAGAGAGAGAGAGAGAGAGAGAGAGAGAGAGAGATATAGAGAGAGAGAAAGAGAGATCATTTGTTAGACCTTGGTTACACTATTGGTTGTGACAATCTTTTTTTTCATTAGGTTATACTGGAAAATACATTTTCAAATTTTCACTATTGATTAAAATCATATATATTATAATGAAGCACACAATATATTTTCTTTGTGTATTGTTTAAATCTGCTTTGTTTGTTTATTTTAATGTATACCTATTTATTTATGTTTTTATTTTTTCTTTTGTTTGTTGACAGAAAAATCATAAGGAAATGTAGTACAGACATTTATACTAAGTATTTGTGTTTTATTGCTTCTAATGGCTTGGTGAATATTAACGATCACATAACCATGCATGCTGTTAAAGTTAATGATCCCACATCCAATATTTGGTTCTATTTTTGACTGGCTTTGTCTTGATATCAATGAAGTTGTTTTTAATATGCGTATGGAACTCTGAACGCCATTAAACTTTTATTTCACTTGAAGCATAAATATACACAATGGGATTCTTGAGTAATACATCTTAAAAAGTTTATATGAAACATTTTTTAAATGATTTAAGCCATAAATTCCCAAAATAACATTGTTTTAGGGGAAAACAGCAATGGATGCGGATTCATGATTCTATGGCAATAATTGATTTGCACAATCATTGTCGGATATAACAAGGTTTATGTACAGTCATTTGGGGATATGACACTGTTTATATGGGGTATGACTTGGTTTCTCACACTCATTGGAGATATGACAATGTTTATTGATCAGTTGTAACAACAAAACATTGTTAAATCAAACAATATTTTCTTGAATACCATGGAAAAAGTAATTATTTGGTCCTGTTATGGAACTAGAAATTCAACACAGTTACACTTAGAAACTCTCTTTGAAATCACAGGGGCTAGAAATTTCTTCAGTCTGAAACTCAGGACTTTCAAATTGACAGTTTCTTTTTTTCAGATAAGTGATTTACTCATAAACCCATTGAAGTAATATCATGTTTCAGTATTGCATTTATGACCAATAAATTTCTATTCATAAAAAATGGATAAAAAATTTAACCTGAAGTCCATTGTACAGTTTACTTGTGTTTATCCTAATAACTAGTAAAGAGTATGTTTTTTCTAGGGCTTCTGGTTTTTCTCTGCCATTCTAAAACTTTGACAGCCTTGATATAAGTAAAGTAATCTAAACACTATTACATTCGACAAGTCTTACAAAAGAGTTGTCTTTCCTGGCAGCTGTGATTATTTCAGATTCCGATGTTTATGTGATTGTCAATATATCATGGAATACATTTTTGTAACTGTAATTTATCATTAAGTAACATTTTTTTTTATTGTAATTTAAATGCTTCTGTGGTTTTTAACACAGTATAAATTTTGTATGGTGCATGTCTTATTTTTGAAAAATGATTTTTTTTTTTTCATTTTATGGTGTTTGGTATATTTGCATGATATTGTATTGCTAAATGAATTTTGGCAGATAATAAATAAAATGGATAATGGTTTGCAATACACTCGGAAGGCTTCTGTAGTATTACTTGCAGATTTTTATAAATGTAGGTGGTTCTTTACTACACAAATGGGTTACAATTAAATGTTTTTGATCAAAAAACAAATTCTTTTGTGTCACACTAAAACTCTCTTTTATATGAGACTCATAACTTATAGGTTTCATATCTTGATGTCAATTTTTAAGATGACTCTTTAAAGTTTAAAATTGATTCAAACAGATAAATTATTTTGATTTTATTTATTGATTTATTTATTTTTTGTAACCAGTATAATATAATTACATGTATTAAGTTATGTGGTCTCAATGGTGTCCCCTAGCATACCATATAAACCCCATAATATAAATGTGTAAAATGTTTAAAAAATTCTATGTTACACATTCCAGGAATAATAGTTTTACACAAACAATATGGCTTATAAATAGGAATGCTGGTGAACCTCATTAAAATATTAATTCCAAATTAAGTTTTAAATAGCTATGCATATTTTTGCACAATGTCATGTAATGAGAGTATAATACTACATATATTTTTGGGACTTCATTTTGCTCAGGTTGGCTCTTTATATTATATTTGGTAAAGGAAAATATGTATGCTTATAAATAGCTTATGTTGTCAGAAACAGTAAAACCTGTGTATAAAGACCACCCATGGGACTTAATACACTTGGACCTTATAGGCTTGTGTATATGTAGAAGCTTTTTTGGGTGAAATAAAACAAAAAGGATGTAAAAAGGCTTTAATTTGACAGTCATCTTTACAAAAGGCTTAATGCTTATGCAGGTTTTACTGTTTATATATATATATATATATATAATTGTAAATGTAATATTAATGTTAATATATATATATATATAATTGTAAATGTAATATTAATGTTAATATATATATATATATAAAATTGTAAATGTAATGTTAAATAGTGTTGTTCTGGCATGTCATAATGAATTACTTTGCTTTTCTCTCCATGGAGAAAAAAACATAAAGCTTACTTTGATTTGCTGTTAAAAATGTATTAATTAGTTTGGGTTTTTTCAATCAGATTGAGTCAACATATACTGTAATGAACTTTTTTTAAAAGAATGATTGTTTTGTTTAAGATTAGTACCAAAAATTTGTAGTTTCGTAGGGAATTATGACTTAAATTTCTAAATATGACTACTATAATTCCCAAAATGGTAGCGTAACAAAAGCAAAATTTTACATGTACATGGATTAAAACATGTCCAATATTGTCTTCACTTAAAAAACTTTCAAATATTGTCTTTATAAAATGTTTTCATGAAAATCTAGCTAATATAAGCATGTCATATAAGTAAAGTTTGCTATTTATTTATAAACTTGAATTTTCTCCAATTTTTAAACAAAATACATGTTCCCATTTAAAAGGACATTAGGTAGTAATTTTAAAAAAATCACTGATGATTGAAAGTCAGCCCTCTTTCTTGTAGATTGTCACAGCTTACTGTGTTATGAATCAGCTCTCTCTCTCTCTCTCTCACTCTCACATGAGGTTGTTCACAGGACACTGTGTTATGAATCAACTCTATCTCATGAGGTTTGTCACAGCACACTGCCATGTGACTCAGCTCTCTCTTTTGTGGTTTGTCACAGCACACTGTCATGTGACTCAGCTCTCTCTTTTGTGGTTTGTCACAGCACACTGTTATGTGACTCAGCTGTCTCATGAGGTTTGTCACAACACACTGTCATGTGACTCAGCTCTCTTATAAGGTTTGTCACAGCACACTGTTATGTGACTCATCTCTCTCATGAGGTTTATCACAGCACACTGTTATGTGACTCAGCCCTCATGAGGTTTGTCACAGCACACTGTCATGTGACTCAGCTCTCTTGTGTTTTGTCACAGCACACTGTTATGTGACTCATCTCTCTCATGAGGTTTGTCACAGCACACTGTCATGTGACTCAGCCCTCATGAGGTTTGTCACAGCACACTGTCATGTGACTCAGCTCTCTTGTGTTTTGTCACAGCACACTGTTATGTGACTCAGCCCTCATGAGGTTTGTCACAGCACTCTGTCATGTGACTCAGCTCTCTTGTGTTTTGTCACAGCACACTGTTATGTGACTCAGCCCTCATGAGGTTTGTCACAGCACACTGTTATGTGACTCAGTCCTCATGTGGTTTGTCACAGCACACTGTCATGTGACTCAGCTCTCTTGTGTTTTGTCACAGCACACTTGTGTGACTACTGCAAACAGAATGTAAATATTTATAGTTGAACAATAAGTGTGAATTGTGGATCAGTTGTACATATAGGAAAGATGAATCTAAAATAAGAATATACATTCCAATGTTTTGTGCAAAGAAAAATTAAATCTTTGTAATTTTGTTGAAGTTTTATAGACATATTTTAAAGAATAATTTATTAATAAAATGCTAGTGTATTGATGTTTTACCATTTTATTATGTTAATTGTTATATTTTTAGGTAAATTACTGAGAAAACATTCCATATATTTTCTGATTTCCGTAAAATCTATGATAAATGTAATGTTCAGAGGATAATGTCTTATATATCTGAAATAAATTAAGACAAAGCTTTTTTCAGAGTGGTAAATTTTTTTTCATTTTAATGCAAAATATTTTCAAGAATAAAAAATATTTCCCATAAATCAGTGATACTGTTATATAATATTATATTTTTGTCTGAATGTATATTTGTGCTAAGGATTCACCTCAATCTTCTGACCTTGTCTCTGTCAATATATAATATATAGTTGTGTTACTATGCAATGAACTTTTTTGTATTTTTTGTAAAAACTGAAGTAATTGATAATACTAATAATTATATCGAGAAAAATTGAACATAACAGTCACAATAAAATACTGTATATTCCCCAAAATTTTGGTGAAACAGCCACTATTTTTCATGGGTTATCGACTTATCAGTACTTATCAGACTTACTTTAGTGTCAATCATGCTATAACATCAACAGCTACCTGTAAAAACAAACCATTAAAAATGGCTTCTGTATCAGAAAAATAACAGTGTTTTATTATACATATTATTTGCTCACCTTAGTGAATGTTTTAGACGAGATATTCAAATGCTCTTTTGTCCATCTTCCATTGCCTCTGTCATGTTTTATGACATCCTTTATCCTTAAACTATTTCTTCCCCAGAAGCAGTGATCTTGTGGAAATGATACTTTTAGATTTGTGAAACTTCCTGTCTTTAACCCTAAGGTCACAGTGACCTTAAATACTTTGCAAAACAAGTTTTTTTTACCAGCATTCATGTCACCTTAACTTGAAGAATAAAAAACTTTAAACATCTTGTCATGAACTTAAAGACACTAAAGCTTAAAAAAGTCATTATATAGCATCAGAACATAAATCTTTTCCAAGATTCTCAGTAACAAAATGCTTCTGTAAAGGTTATTTTGTTAATATTATGACATACATGAGGAGAGGTCCTCAGGTGAGCAGTTTCAGGCCTTTTGCCTTCTTGTTATTTTAAATGATTAACATTAAGAATGCAATTATTAAAAAATTTGAAACAATTGAAGTATTTTTAATAAACTTTAAAAAGTGATTTCAATAATTGAAGTCTTATAATCTTTTTAATTATGTAACCCGGCTTTCTTTGATGTATTAGATTCTATTTTTTTGTGCCTTTTGAATTGATACACATTGTTTAAAGCGAGTTCAATAATGACTTATATTTAGAATACATGAAGTAATTGGGGAAAAACAGCTTTTTGAATTACAAAAATGTGATTTCTCAATTATTGAGATAATTTTTATATAATATAACTCAAAACTGATTTTTTCTCCTAATAATGAAAAATTCAAAATCAAGATCCAAGTACAATAAATAATTTGACTTACTGAAGTTACAACTTACTTATTTGTACAAGTTTGTGCTTTATTGGAAAAACTTGTCCATAAATCTCAACTTTGATATTCAGCTTTATTGCTCACACAAAGTATGGTAAAATCTGTATATAAAGACCACCCTTTGGATCTATGACATTTGGACTTTATAGAGAGGTTGTTCTTGTATAGAAGTTCTTTTTATTGAAATGTAAAGCAAGGGTGTTGAAGATAAAACAGGGGACTCTATATAGAGGTGTAATTTATAGCAGGTTTTTACTGTATTTATAGGAGGTGGCTTTGTTTGGGGTGTAAGGGTTAGTTAGATAACCATCAAGTATTTGATGCAATTGTTTAATTATCTAGATGTTAATTATCATTCATAAGTCACATAGTTGTATATTTTTGACATAAAATGAAATTTTTCACATATTCATTACTTTGAATTATGCTTAAATTCTTAATTTATGTTTTAAGATACATATTTATATATAAAAACATAGATATATATATATTGATCAATGTTTTGGTTAAGAAGTTGATTATGATGAAAGTGTATATAATGCTTATGATTTAATGCAGAAATTTGAATAAATTAATTGTTTTGTTATAAAGTTGATTATTGTTTATTTTGTGTAAATGTGGTGTTTTTAAAGAACAGATAGATGCAGAATGTTTAAATTATATTAAAATACATGATTTAGCAGTACTATTAGAATAAACTGAATTAAGGTAGATCTATGGTAATAACAAGGGAAATAACTTTTTTTAACAGAAAATAATAACAAATCCATTCACAATTCTGAACAAAACAAGCCAGTTTTTGTCTTTTTGGGAGATAATGGTTAGACTCAACTTTGTCAGTTGACTTCATAAGCCCCAAAAATGGGTAGTGAAAGAGATAAGCATTAATATTTGAGTCCATAGTCGAGGTAGTCATGGTGAGAAAAAAAATGCGCCCAAAAAACTGTTAATTGTCATTAATGCTTTACATAGTTATGAATTTCTGTAATTTTTGTCTCTAGCTTGTGACGTTTTGATATAAGTGAAAAATTTTTTACTTGAATAGTATAATAAGTCACCAGTCTTGGTTAGTCAATTTATTTTATAGTCTGTCTTACCAGCAATATCCGAATATTACTAAATGATTATTACAAATGTCAAGTTTTGATGTCATAATACCTTGATGACTGTATAGTCATCAAAATGGTTTTTAATCCTGGTTTCATCAGTTTGAAGTTTTGATGACCAGGCTTATCAAGATGGTTATTATCCTTAGTTTCAGTGATGTGAACTCTTGATGACTACAGACTTAATAGGCTGCTGATAGCCTAGGTATCAGTCTAAATTTTTACATATATAGAAGACTGATTATTATCCTAGTGAAGTCTTTATGCCTATAGATCCATCAAACAAGTAAATATTGTAATTTCAGTGAAGTGTGAAATCTAAAAGATAAAGATTGAACAGAATTTTTGACCACATTTTCAGCATGACCTATTTTTCTAGCCAGTCACAGGCCTTGAATTGTGTTTTCTTATTTTTAAAGAACTGTGATCTGTCCATTTCTTCATATGAAGAAATTTTCTTTAGTTCTTCAGATGAATAACAACACAGTAGAACGCCTGTAAAGACAATTGTTCTGCTTCAGGCAGGTAATTGATTATTCAGCCTTTGTTTAATAGACTCATATTTATGCTTGTTAATTGTTATCCCGGGCTCAGTGATGTGATTTCTTGAAGCCATAAAACTATCAGGCTGGTGTTTTTCCTGTTTTCAGTATTTTGAAGGGACCAAAGAAATCAATTACTAGTATTATGATTGTCTATTAGACTGAAATGAGGTGAACTTAATTTTCTTGCTGCCAAAAAGACTGGCTAAAGTTCAAGTTCAAAAATTTTGAATCATTGAATCTGTCATATTTACAAATTAGTAATATATCTCTGTCCAAACAGTTGAACTCAATACTATAGCATTAATTACAGACATATGAAGTCTGAACTATTACTGTTGATCTGTTATGACATTGTAAACCACCTTGCTTGCAAAATGCTTCAAAGTATTGTAACCTTCTTTATATGGTTTTGCCTTCTTTGTTTGAATTAAAAAAAAACATATTAAGAAGATTCTTAATTAGCAGAGCAAAAATACAACCACACAGACAACCAGACTGGATGGATCTTTAGCCTGATTTACAGCAAGTTCTGACCCTCACAGTGGATATCTTACTAATACTTGCATCTTTTGACCATACGCTTTACCATACTAATGAACAATGTTGGATCTCAGAAGTTCTGTTACTGCTAGGCTCATCACTTTTTAGTCTGCTGTGGATGTGCAGCTGCCTTACTTATAATGTCCAAGGTCCAGCATGTCCAGTTTACCCACACAGACAACACTGATGTAACAGCTCTCACAAGCTATTAACATTGTAGCAACAGTGCTTGCTTTATTTTGGTATGTACTTCCTTTTTGTTTTTAGTTAATTTTTTGTTTATTTTATTTCATTTTTGTTGTGCTTTATTATTTTATTTTTGTTAGCTGACAACTCACTATAGCCAGCTGAGGTCATGGTATGGTGAAGTATCTGTGCATGTTTAATATTCTTTAATATTTTCGTCTGAAACTTACTTGGCCAAATTAAATCCAATATGGTGTTGAAGGTCCCTAGGTTTAGTAAATCAAATGTGTGCATGGCTGCCAAATGTAATACAAAGATATCTACTGTTACTATAAACAGTAAACAGATGAATAGCTATAATTACATATTTTAAATGGGTTAAGTTCAAATTTTATAGATTATTATATAGAAAGTAGAAATCAGGCCATCACATATACAGGTATTTTTAAGTTTTGTCTGGTAGATATAGCAGAATATGCAATTTTGATGCTAAATTTAACTGATTCAATTTTGAAAAATACAATTATGTAGATATTTGTCTAGTAATTATATATATGTTACAGGGGTTTTTTTTCTTTGGCTTGTAATTTACAGAAGCTATAAAATGGAAGCTAAAATTAGTCAATCTTTAAAAAATCTTTTTCTTTGAAGCCTCTGGGCTGAAGAAACACCATTTAATGTAGAAGATCCCTATGTGGAATATATTAAATTTGTTCTTGGCCATCCATTTCATCCATGTCATTTGTCTGTTCTGTGGAAATCGTCTCTAAAACTAATGGGTCAAATTAAAATAAGTTTGTGTGGAAAGTTTCTAGATAGAGTAGATAATGTTAAGTTTGTTCATTGCTGATTGATCATGAATCTCAGACGACCACCATTACTTTCAGTATAAAAATTTAACCTTTTTTTTGGGAGCACTTTTTTTTGAAAAATAAAAAAAAACATGTTATAGCATCTAACCTACCAACATTTTTCATACTTGTCCCTGAGATAAATCTAATGAAACTAAATACAAATATAAATGTAATACAAAACAACTATATGTTGGTGTTAATATATACAAGTATCCACAAACTTTTGTTTTTTCTTTGTCAAGTTGTTGGTAGAAAATTTTTAGAAAAAAGTTAATTTAATGTCAACTTACTTTAATAAGTGATAGTAATAATACATAACAAAGATTTTTAAAAGCTTAAAGATATGTGATAAAAATTAATTTTATAAAGCCAATGCATGTAGGCCTCCTCACTTTTCCTCCTTATTTTGGCTAACACTATTTGCCATTTTTAGTTGTAGAACTTACAATACTCAAAAACTTTTTGTCATAAGTATATTATGTTTCCCACACAGTTTAGAATGGGATCAGCATAATTGTTAAAACTCATTAACAAAGTCCTTAAGTGTTAAATATTCTGGAAATAAATTTTGTGTACAGTTTTCACCAGACTAGAATATCAGAAGAATACATCCTTAATGCAAATTAGTGGTTTTTATATCAATTATTCCTTAGCTTGTTACTGATAAATATGCTAATTTTAGCCAATTCTTAGAAAATCTACTCCAAACCACTTGTCTCAATATAACTGAATTATGCACTACAATTAGTCATTTTTATGTATGTTTTCCATTTTGAACTAAATTTAAAACCAACAGAGCTTAATGTATTGCCTGATTTCCTTGATCTGAGCCAGTTAAAATGTCTACATGGTTTTTATTTTATGGAAATTGTTTGGGATATTGCCAGTTAAGCATCATAGGCTGTGTTTTCATTTTATTTTCTTTTTAATTTTAATTGACTTTGATTGTAAAGTGAGTGAAGTGCTGAGTTCAATATCATTGACCTATTCTATAAATTTAATTCTTTTTTGGTAGAATGGTTTAAGATGTCCTCAAACCCAAAATTTTCTCACAACTGTGAATGTTGTTTCTTTTTCAAATAATCAGGTCTTAGTGGCCAAGTGTTTAAAATATTTGCCTTCAAAACCAAACTTGTCTCACTACTCTGGCTTTTTCTGGAAGAATGTATTTTCCGTTGTTGTATAGGCCTTACTAATTTGCTCTGGAAT
The DNA here is from genome assembly GCA_029721355.1 of Tegillarca granosa. Taxonomy (NCBI): domain Eukaryota; kingdom Metazoa; phylum Mollusca; class Bivalvia; order Arcoida; family Arcidae; genus Tegillarca; species Tegillarca granosa. Next base: position 5,657,383 of record CM056597.1, on the reverse strand, counting down.
CAGCTGTAAAATGGACTTAGTTGTCAGATTATTACCTGAAGCATTGGGGGAGAGTGCACTCTAAAGGTTAACAAAAGTGTGCACTAGGACAAAGCAGATCACTTGCACAAACTCATGCACTTCCTGAACTTGAGTGTATATTAAATTTAAATGAAAAATTTGTCTAACCAAAAATAGTTGAAAATTGTGATGTGTAATGAAACAACATTCAACTAAACAACCATCAAATCAGCAATTATACTGAGGAATTCATCTAAACATAATTCATATGGTGCACTAGATTTTGGTTTGCCAAAGTGCTATTGTTATTTCCCTGTAATAAGCATTAGCGTTCGTTCAAGTGTCCAAGATTAACTTAATGTGACAACCTCTATAGTTACATAGTTCACACTTGTGTTCAAATGTGTTAATGAACAAGGTTTGTGCTTAATTAAAAGATCATATATAAATTAAGAAAAAACAAAAACAAACTAAAATTTTAGTTTCAATATTTTACACTTTATATGAGCATGACTGTTATGAAAAATTTGGTTTTTAGTGAATCTTGAATTAAATGCTGTCATGAAACAATGTATCCATACAAACAAGCTACCACGTAAAATTTGTCATATTAGTAATCGTAGACCTGGTTTGAACTAATGGGCATTTGTAAGGTTGTCTAATGAAAGCTAGTACACTTATCCATTGTGTTAATTTATCTTTAAAGGAAATATTTTCTTCCTTGTTCTGAAGTAAATGTAGTCTTGGTTAAGACTTGAGTTTATGTCTTACAGACAATTTATGCTGATTAAAGTCAACATTTTTTCATTCTAGTAATAAAGTTGGTCATTATTGTTTAATTAAAAGCTTTTTAAACTCAGAATTCAATAGAGATGAAATTGAAAACTAAGAGTGAACTAAAACTCTGTATAAAACTTAAGCATTTATAATACAGACCATTTAAGGCTTATTAAACTGACTTGTGTTAACAAAAATACCTGTATAATCTGTGTATCTGAAAGTCTGAAAGCTTAAAAGTTTAAACATGTTCTTCTGTTACAGATCTAGACTCAGTATTTAACTGATAAATGTTCTCACATTGTTTCTGAACTTAATGCTAATTAAGACAACTGTGTAATCCAATAATAATATCGGCTTTTCAAGCACCTGATTATATTTTTTCAATTATGTAATATGCATAATAGAGTTAATGAACTTATAAAAAAAAAATGACAGTATTGTATGCAACTTTTACAATTCATGTGACTTATAAATATATGACTTAAAAAATTCAGAGACATAATGCACTGGCAAGGAAATTGTTTGAGTAATAGGATTTTGTAACATTAGATTTTATGTAATAATCTCATGTCTGATTCCTATCTATTTTCAAATGGTCATTAATGCTTTTGATTTGCTGGAATAAATACAGGACATCCATTAAAACACTTGAGACTATGCTATTGATGTTTGACTCTCCAATTTAGAGACAAATTTGTTGTTTTTATGTAACATTGCTTTGAAATTTTAAACAAAGTTAATATGATCCCTTTATGACCAGAATAAATTAAATGACCCTTGTGAACTAGTTTTTGAACTTAAACTCTCAAAAAAAGACTGTTACATTTTTATGATATTGATCTATTTATTTTGAATAATGATAATTTGATCCCTGGAAATCCAAAGTGAATAATAAACCTGAAGCCATCTGAAAAAGACATGTACTTTGCAATAGGCTGAACCACCAGTAATAATGTCCATAACTCAGAAAACATACAATAGAAAAATAATAAGTTATATGACTCCTGGAAAGGCACATGAGACTCTTGATTACAGAGCTGATAAGCACCAGCTGGCATAATGGCTTAACAGCATAGTTTATAACAAATTGTTCTGTTGTTTAAATGAGTACCAAATGCTTGTAACCTGAGTACCACATGCCCATGAGTGTCACATGATTACCACCTTAAGGGTATGTGATACCAGTACCCACTTACTGTCACATGATAGACACCTATTTAGACCTGTGATATCAGTACCCACCTGAGTATCATTTAATACCCACCTAAGTACTGCATGTGATACCAGTGCCCACATGAGTGTCACATGATTCCCACAAAAGATGGGGATATGATACCACTGCCCACCTGGTTGTCACATGATAGATACCTATTTAGACCTGTGATGTCAGTACCCACCCGAGTGTCATGTGATATCTGCCAAAGTAGTGCATGTGATCCCAGTGCCCACATGAGTGTCACATGATTCCCACCAAAGAAGGGGATATGATACCAGTGCTCACATGGGTGTCACATGATTACCACCCTAAGGGCACATGATATCCTTTACATTACAGTTTATGTATTTTCATTTTTTGTATTTGATACAGAATCACATAATTTGATTATCATTATAAGATTTTTGTGTTGGAATGTTTTTTCATCAATAGAAATGTTTAGATATACGGGTTAACAATGAACAAAACTATATATGATGTATATTCATCATACACTTTGACTTAATACTTTGAGAATGGAGTTTGCTAGTGTAACACATGATCAATATCCATTAGCATCATGTTAAATTTTAGAAAATGCTTTTACATGTATCATAATTTTAAGAATAAACTTTTTAATAGGAAATCATTAACCAACGTGATTTCATATCCAGCAGAAATAATTGATCTTCACAATTATAAAGGTACACAGCAAACCTGATTTTAAGTATATTTTTGTTATAATTTCAATTTTATTGTTGTTAAAGTTTTATCAATATGTATTTAGTGTCATGTTTTCCAGAGAAACTTGGTACTTTAATATATCATGTATTAAGTACTCCACACATCATTTTATGGTTTAATAATTTGCTAAAGATATTTATATGGGGCCTTGATGGCTGAGTGGTCTAAAGCACACACTTATGGACCACACCTCTCACCACCTAGGTTTGAATTCTGATCAGGACAGATCCTAGTGTGAAAAATTTTGTCATTTTGCTTGGAGAAGGTTGGTGGTTTTCTCTGGGCACTACAATTTCCTTCACTATCCCAGAGATGCCACCTGACTGAGTGTAAAACACTATTACTCCACTCAAGATATTTATATTTATATTTTAAATATTTTGTAACGACACATTACTATGTAGTTGAGTGGAGTAATAGTGTTTTCTATCCCTGAGTATCACTTAACGTCAGAGCAGTATGTTAGAAGAGTTTGGTATGTCTAGAGAAAGCTGTCAGTCCTCAGTAAACCTTCTCATTCTAGGAAATTTCTTGAACAGGATTTAAATATTTTGAGTTAGAGGTGCTTTCATCCATAAGGGCACACTTTAAACCACTTGGCCACCAACTTCTCCATTATATTTATCAATATTAGATATTCATTTTCAGAAGTTATCATATCTTTTAGATAAGGGGCCTTGGTGGCTAAGTGGTCTTAAGCACTGGCTAATGTTATATAACACCTCTCACTTGCCTAAGTTCAAAACTATGAAAAGAGTCTAGTGTAAGAATGTTTGTCAGTTCACTTACTAAAGTTTGAATGGTTTTCTCCAGGCATTCTGGCTTTTCAACCATCCTAGATTTGACTGTTTCAGTATTGTGAAATAAGTGTGACTAGAGCATTAAAAACCATTACTACAGTCAACTATGTTTTATTGATGTATTTTGCAGGTTCAAATATAGTGTTTATTGTATGCAGTTTATGGTCAAATTAATTTTTTTTTTTTTGCAGATTTTGCTGTATATCATTCTACAAAATCAGTTAAAAATTAAGTTGTCATTCTGAGTAAAAATTATAGAAATATGTTTTATCTGTTAGTGTTCTATTTGATTTCTATTTGGTTTTGAGAATTTATTTCAATTTTATACCCACAGAATCAACAGAATGGTAACCAAGACAATATTAAAATAGAAAATAATGTTGATGAAGTGAAACATTTAAATGACCATGATAACAGGATACAGAATCAGGGTCCAGTCGGGTTACAAGTACAGGAACCTGTAATAAAACATGATCAAATCAATCAGGAAATACAACAAAAAGTAGGTATTCATTACATGTCCCAGATAAGTCTTAAATCTATGACCCAAGGATTTGGAGTGTGTTGATCTTCAAAATTAGCTAAATTTTTCCACATTTCCACATAAACAAAACCATAATCATAGCTAAGTTGGTTGAGTGCTCACTTCATAAGTGGGAAGTAGAGGGTTCGACACCTGGCTGGGTCTCAGCCAAGACTTCAAAATTGGTACTGATTGTTCTTTGGCCAAGTACTTGGCATGTTAGAAATGAAAGTTACTGGGTCCTTTGGATGAGACATTAAAAACCAATGCCCCATGTCATGGTAGGCATGAAAAAACGAACTCCTTCTGCACATTGTTCTAAGCACACTCCAAAAGTAAAAAGATCTGCCATTTCACCTATAAAAAAGCTGGTTATGTCTCAATATAAGTTAAAATATTTTGACTGGAATTTCAAACCCCATTAAATCAATCAATCAGTCAATCCCACATAAACAAAAGCTTCTGAGAAGAGTTATAAGATTTGGCTCAATTTTACATTTATTATTTGCCATTCATCTGTACAATTTGTTACAGTCTGTCTTGTAAGCACTCTCACAAAATTATTCATAAAATGAAAAGAGAATTTGGTATGTTAACATCTCAAACAACTTTGTGTTTCATAACCCATGTCACATTGTTAACCGAGTTATTGCCGTTGGCCTATTTTACATATTTGTTTTGTCACCACTTTCTTCATTGAAATGGTAGTATCTCTGACAAGTTGCTGTTGGATTACTCCCACATCCTTATGTACAGTGATATTATAGCCTTTTTTTGGCCTTTTTTAATTTTGCTTTTTTTTTTTTGCATGGACACTGTAGTTGCTTCTAACCGTTACATGTACCAGGAGTATTATACACATTTTCCATTTCTTACTAGAGGATTTTGTATCATAATGACATTTACCAGTCAAGATGATCAGTATTAATACTAAATATAACTATTACTTTGATAGTCCTTTATTCTTCAATACTGCTCATAATTCTCAGTTAGAAATATTTTAGCTTAAATGAATTATTACTAGTACAACTGAGCATGAACACCTTATGCCAATTCAAGATTAACAGTAAATGCATCCAGTCATGTGTGATAGAAGTTCCCTTTAGCTTATTTGGTACTTCACCCCAAGGTACAGGCACTCCTTGAGAGTTACTCAATGGCAAGATTTTTATATCAAGTTCAGACAATGCTTACAGACTGTATTAAATGTGTGTGAAGTAAAAAAATTCATAAAATAGCCTATATCATGCCATTTTCTTTAGAATCAGTTGCTCTTATCTGATATTTTATTTACAGAATTTAAACAATAATCTAGACAATATGGCTGACCAGGAAGAACAAAAAGGACCAATAGAGGATAAAGAAGGTCAGTAATTCTGATTATGTCATTTCACACTTCTTTGTAACACCTTTAGACATTTACCATGGAAAGTTTTGGAGATTAAAACAGGATTTTATATGTAAAATTATTTTCTTTTTTATGTGTACATGTATTGATTTCACCTCTACAAATATTAAGTCTGCCATATTCTTTGTATATAAGCATCAAAAGGGAAAGCATTTAGTTCCTCAAACTTACTGCTCCTGTTTATATATTTATTTATTTTTTACATCCATAGATCTTTTTTGAAAGCAAGAATGACAGAAAATTGCATAAAATTATTTATTCATGATATCCAGAATATTGACTTACAAAAATTTCAAAAACATTGCATCAAGTTAAAAACTGCTGAATATATAAAATCCTGTTTTAATATTTCCATTTGATCAACTATCCTTTCTTAATTCTACAAACTGAATGCATTTATTTCCCCATGTTCCCTTCACTTGCACTCATATCACATAAATGAAGATAATTCTAAATGAGGGACTGAAATTGGAGACTCTTGACAGTGTAAATATGTATCTATTTATTTATGTCATGTGACCAGTAAAATGCAATAGACACATGTCAGTCAGGTGACAAAACAGAACATTTGATCATTTAATGTATATGGTTGCTGAGGAAATATTAATTTTGTCCACTGATTATTATGAGATAATCATGAGAATTTTTTGTTTATGGGTACAAAACACTAAGATCCACAAATACAATCTATATCATTTAAAAGGATGTGACAGTTATATAAATTACTGGGTATTATTTAAAACAAATGATTACATATTTAGTATCCTTTCTTTAAGCGATGCAAAACCATGAAAACTGACAACTTTTTTGTTTGCTTTTTGACTTTAATAAATTTAAATAAATCAAATTTTGGTAGCACCTGGCATGTAAGAAATTTTTTCCTTAGTTTATATATGATATAATAATACAAGTATTATTCCCATAGAATGAAGCTTTAAGTACAAAATCAGATAATTTGGACTTTAGATAACTTCAAAATTTTGTTTTATTTATATTATATTATAATAATTATTATTTATTAATAATAATATTTATTATTTTATTATATAATTATAATTATATAATGCTTGTCTTTTTTGTATGAAAGGTATGCATGTTGGTAGAACATGAATTTGATCTTGTTCATATATAACAAGTGATTGAATTGTAAGGTGGCGGTTTATATGAAATACACAGAAGTTTTTTTTAGTTTTCCTCTGTTATAAAAATGATATATATTGATGAAGTGAGAAGGTTTAGGACAGTGGCATGTTTCACTGTAATGTCAATGTCAGAGGACAATAACATGTTTCGATGTAGGGAGAAGGTTAGAAAACAATACATTGTTTTGATGTAGTGTCAAGGTCAAAAGGTAAAAACATGTTATTATGTAGTGTCAAGGTTAGAGGACAATAACATGTTTCGATGTAGTGTCAAGGTTAAAAGACAATACATTGTTTTGATGTAGTGTCAAGGTCAAAAGGTAATAACATTATTATGTAGTGTCAAGGTTAGAGGACAATAACATGTTTCGATGTAGTGTCAAGGTTAGAAGACAATACATTGTTTTGATGTAGTGTCAAGGTCAAAAGGTAATAACATTATTATGTAGTGTCAAGGTTAGAGGACAATAACATGTTTTGATGTAGTGTCAAGGTTAGAAGACAATACATTGTTTTGATGGAGTGTCAAGGTCAAAAGGTAATAATGTTATTATGTAGTGTCAAGGTTAGAGGACAAAAACATGTTTTGATGTAGTGTCAAGGCCAGAGGACAATCACATGTTTTGATGTAGTGTAAAGGTTAGAATGTAATAACATGTTTTTATGTAGTGTCAAGGTTAGAGGACAATAACATGTTACTATGTAGTTTTAAGGTTAGAGGTATGTAGGTGCAAGGTTAGAGGACAATAACATGTTTTGATATAGTGTCAAAGTTAGAAGACAATACATTGTTTTGATGTAGTACCAAGTTCAAAAGGTAATAACATGTTATTATGTAGTTTCAAGGTTAAAGGACAATAACATGTTATTATGTAGTGTAAAGGTCAGAGTACAATAACATGTTATTATGTAGTTTCAAGGTTAGAGGTATGTAGTGTCAAGGTAAGAAGACAATAACATGTTATTATGTAGTGTCAAGGTCAGAGGACAATAACATGTTATTATGTAGTTTGAAGGTTTGAGGTATGTAGTGTCAAGGTTAGAGGACAATAACATGTTATTATGTAGTGTCAAGGTCAGAGGACTATAACATGTTTTGATGTAGTGTCAATGTTAGAGGACAATTATATTGTTTTGATGTAGTGTCAAGGTCAAAAGGTAATAATTTGTTTTGACGTTGAGTCAAGATCAGAGGACAATTATATTGTTTTGATGTTGTGTCAAGGTTATAAGACAATAACATGTTTTGATGTAGTGTCAAGGTTAGAGGACAATTATATTGTTTTGATGTAGTGTCAAGGTCAAAAGGTAATAATTTGTTTTGATGTTGAGTCAAGATCAGAGGACAATTATATTGTTTTGATGTTGTGTCAAGGTTATAAGACAATAACATGTTTTGATGTAGTGTCAAAGTTACAGGACAATAACATGTTATTATGTAGTTTCAAGGTTAGAAGACAACCTGTTTTGATGTAGTGTCAAGGTCAGAGGACAATAACATGTTATTATGTAGTGTCAAGGTCAGAGGACAATAACATGTTTCAATGTAGTGTCAAGGTTAGAAGACAATACATTGTTTTGATGTAGTGTCAAGGTCAAAAGGTAATAACATTATTATGTAGTGTCAAGGTAAGAGGACAATAACATGTTTTGATGTAGTGTCAAGGTTAGAAGACAATTCATTGTTTTGATGTAGTGTCAAGGTCAAAAGGTAATAACATTATTATGTAGTGCAAGGTTAGAGGACAATAACATGTTTTGATGTAGTGTCAAGGTTAGAAGACAATACATTGTTTTGATGTAGTGTCAAGGTCAAAAGGTAATAGCGTTATTATGTAGTGTCAAGGTTAGAGGACAAAAACATGTTTTGATGTAGTGTCAAGGCCAGAGGACAATCACATGTTTTGATGTAGTGTAAAGGTTAGAATGTAATAACATGTTTTATGTAGTGTCAAGGTTAGAGGACAATAACATTTTACTATGTAGTTTTAAGGTTAGAGGTATTTAATTTCAAGGTTAGAGGACAATAACATATTTTGATGTAGTGTCAAAGTTAGAAGACAATACATTGTTTTGATGTAGTACCAAGTTCAAAAGGTAATAACATGTTATAATGTAGTTTCAAGGTTAAAGGACAATAACATGTTATTATGTAGTGTCAAGGTCAGAGTACAATAACATGTTATTATGTAGTTTCAAGGTTAGAAGTATGTACTGTCAAGGTAAGAAGACAATAACATGTTATTATGTAGTGTCAAGGTCAGAGGACAATAACGTTATTATGTAGTTTGAAGGTTTGAGGTATGTAGTGTCAAGGTTAGAGGACAATAACATGTTATTATGTAGTGTCAAGGTCAGAGGACTATAACATGTTTTGATGTAGTGTCAAGGTTAGAGGACAATTATATTGTTTTGATATAGTGTCAAGGTCAAAAGGTAATAATTTGTTTTGATAATGAGTCAAGATCAGAGGACAATTATATTGTTTTGATGTAGTGTCAAGGTTATAAGACAATAACATGTTTTGATGTAGTGTCAAAGTAAGAGGACAATAACATGTTATTATGTAGTTTCAAGGTTAGAAGACAACCTGTTTTGATGTAGTGTCAAGGTCAGAGGACAATAACATGTTATTATGTAGTGTCAAGGTTAGAGGACAATAACATGTTTCGATGTAGTGTTAAGGTTAGAAGACAATACATTGTTTTGATGAAGTGTCAAGGTCAAAAGGTAATAACATTATTATTTAGTGTCAAGGTTAGAGGACAATAACATGTTTCGATGTAGTGTCTAGGTTAAAAGACAATACATTGTTTTTAGATGTAGTGTCAAGGTCAAAAGGTAATAACATTATTATGTAGTGTCAAGGTTAGAGAACAATAACATGTTTCGATGTAGTGTCAAGGTTAGAAGACAATACATTGTTTTGATGTAGTGTCAAGGTCAAAAGGTAATAACATTATTATGTATTGTCAAGGTTAGAGGACAAAAACATGTTTTGATGTAGTGTCAAGGCCAGAGGACAATCACATGTTTTGATGTAGTGTAAAGGTTAGAATGTAATAACATGTTTTTATGTAGTATCAAGGTCAGAGGACAATAACATGTTCCCATGTAGTTTTAAGGTTAGAGGTATGTAGTTTCAAGGTTAGAGGACAATAACATCTTTTGATGTAGTGTCAAGGTTAAAAGACAATACATTGTTTTGATGTAGTACCAAGGTCAAAAGGTAATAACATGTTATTATGTAGTTTCAAGGTTAGAGGACAATAACATGTTATTATGTAGTGTCAAGGTCAGAGTACAATAACATGTTATTATGTAGTTTCAAGGTTAGAGGTATGTAGTGTCAAGGTAAGAAGACAATAACATGTTATTTTGTAATGTCAAGGTCAGAGGACAATAACATGTTATTATGTAGTTTGAAGGTTTGAGGTATGTAGTGTCAAGGTTAGAGGACAATAACATGTTATTATGTAGTGTCAAGGTCAAAAGGTAATAATTTGTTTTGATGTTGAGTCAAGATCAGAGGACAATTATATTGTTTTGATGTAGTGTCAAGATTATAAGACAATAACATGTTTTGATGTAGTGTCAAAGTTAGAGGACAATAACATGTTATTATGTAGTGTCAAGGTTAGAAGTTAATAACCTGTTTTGATGTAGTGTCAAGGTCAGAGGACAATAACATGTTATTATGTAGTGTCAAGGTCAGAAGACAATAACATGTTATTATATAGTGTCAAGGTTAGAAGACAATAACCTGTTTTGATGTTGTGTCAAGGTCAGAGGACAATAACATGTTATTATGTAATGTCAAGGTCAGAGGACAATTATATTGTTTTGATGTAGTGTCAAAGTTAAAAGACAATCACATGTTTTAATGTAGTGTCAAGGTCAGAGTACTATAACATGTTTTGAGGTAGTTTTAATGTCAAAGATTTTCACTCTTGATGTAATGGTGTGAAAAATATTATTTGTTAGCTGTTTAAAGTAGGAAGATACTAGTATAGTTACATTCTTTAAAGTTTTGCCACTTTCACAAAGCTGAACACCTCAACCTGTCTGTTCATCAAATGATGATTACTAAGATCACATTATTTTGCAAATGTTATTTTCTCATACATTGTTTTTTACCTATATGTGTTAAAAGGATCATTCTTTTTGCCTTCTACAACTTTAATTTCTCATTGCAAGATCCTCTTTATAATATTGTTTTAAAGTTTATAAAAAAATTTGACTGATTTAAAGTTAAAGTAGAGCTTAACTTTGTGTTTGTTTATCACCACATTGTTTGCATGAAATAGTGAAACATTCACCTAAATGTTCAGATTTGTCCACACGTATATAGGATTTGTGATCTCCTTATTTTCAGCAGACAAGGAGGATAATAATAATTATAATGCTGATGATTACGATGATAAGGATGAGGATAATGATACCGCAGATAAAAATGGTGGAGGTATCAATCAATTATGACAGGTTGTTTTTGATTAATATAAGCTTATCTGTCTTAATATTTGGGCGACATCCATGTAAAATATGGTATCCTTTATGCTTATGTGGAACTATTAATTACATATGACATCGAATTACATAATATGCAGTACATGTATACGGTTCACTTGGTGGTAAAACCATGTGTACATAAGCATAGAACATCATGTGTATGCATGCATGGGTTTGTTGTATTCACCAGTTTTGACTTCTCAAAAAGTCAGAAGCTAGCCTATTTTGGTACATGAATTTTTTTTGTGACTCTGCTGCAACAGTAACCAAAAATAAGTCAGTTGCTAAAAAATCTTTAAATTATATCATAAAAACAAACCTTGGCCTTTATTTCAGTTCAGTCTTAAAATTAAAAAAATAAATCATACATTTTTTCGATAAATTTTGAAAATTGGCTTTAAATTGCAATTTATAATTGATAATTGTATGAAAAGGAAAAGACATGAATGTACTCTAGTGCATTAAAAGTGTAATGGCAAGGTAATGGTCTGTTTTTTATGGGAGTTTCTTTTTTTTTTTTTTTTTTTTTTTTGGTGTTAACAATCTTAAGATACAACTTATGCAGGTTTGTTGAAGATTAATGAACCCAAAATATAGCAGATAAAACAAAAAGTTAAAAAGGCCAAACTAGTAATATTTGAATCATGACTTTGCTGCGTCTCATTGTACATAATTCTTTGACAGGGTACATAGGGCCATTTGATTGATTAGATGGTGTTATTTTAAAACTAAGCCAAAACTTTGTATTAATATGTCCTATAGAAAAGATTATATGTTCCACATAAATGTTTTAGATATCATGTGTTACCTGGGTAAACCACATTTTGAATGATAAGCTTATTGCATGTGTAACATAAACTTATCCAGTACAATATATGTACGACAAAGCTTACAGAAACTTACATTAAGCTTATTTGTATGTTGTTTTATAAGCTTATCTGGTACAATATTTGATGATGAGGCTCACGGGAAAATAAGCATATTGCCTGGTGCTCTACTTGCTTTTCTTGCACCACAGATAGAAAAATTCGTACAAAGTTTTGGTGAAAAAACCCAAATGTGAATAATCATGGAGATAGCCAATGAAATAAACCATTTTCTGAAATGATTTCCCAGACTTTGGAAATGAATCAAAATGTTGAAATTGGTTTTGAATTGAATAATTGTATTTTGTAGCGCTCAAAATATAATTTAAAACTACTGTAGGTGCTAGATGGAGAAATATCGAACCCAGTTTTGAATTACATAGTCCAGAACAAGCTTACTGAGATCTGGACCAAATATATATGAGAAACAGGATGTCATTTCCCTATCTAGGTATCCCAAACTGTTTCCTAAAATAGTGATAGATTACATATTTGAATGGCCATCAAGCTTACAGGAACTACAAACAAACTTCTTACAAGGTGTTTCATAAGCTTATTTAATACCATCTATATACTGCAAGACTGACAGGAACTTATGGCAAGCTTATTACAGGGTATGACTTTAAGCTCTGTGTTTATGATTATTTTATAGTGGTAATAACCTGTTTTTGTAAATTCTAAATGGCCAATTTCCTGACTTCTTGTTTGATGATTTTGGATATGCGGAATTGCTGATGTAGCAAAATTAATTTAGCTTAATGTATACATGGTCTGAAACAACTGGAAGCACAACTGGAAAATAAACCCAAGATAAGCTTATTGCATGATTTTGGTATTTGTAGATTAATAAATAATTTTTATATGTGTGCATTATTCTATTACTCTTTTTATTTATTATCTGTAGTAGTTTTTAAAATTAAAATAATTTAACATTTTTGGTTTGGTTTTCTTCTTTCTTTTTTATTTATTTATTTATTTGAGTTGATTTTAGTGGTCTTACCATTTGCTGATAAGATAGTGAATTATGATAAGTGAATTATGATAAGAAAATCTCTCTTTTACTGAACTTTTTTGTAAATATTGACATACTTTGTCATATTACTGATCATGATATTCAGTCTTCATTGTTAATGATCAAAATGCCTTTCACCTTCTTTGTTTAAATTCCACTTCAAAAGTTCCTAGTTTCTAGTTCCCAAAACAAAACATTTGCTTCTATTCAATATTAGGGAACTCGGTGACTTATTGGTCTAAAGCACTAGCACAGATACTAGTCTGACAAGGTTTGTAATATCCATAGCTAAAGGTTGGTGATTTTATCCAGACATTCCATTTTCCTCCTGATATTAGAACTGACCACCTCAATAGAACCCAAACATTTTGACCAGGACATATAACACTATTATTTTACTCCAGTTCCTGATGTTTTGTTACTTTATTATCTTCATTGTATAAATACTTACTTAATTTTCACCATGTGTTACATTTATCGTAGATATCAGGTAAATGTAATTAATACAGTAATCATATTTATATAACGTATGTAGTATTTTTGACAGATTTAAGTTTATGTTTTTAGTCAATGTGTAAATTAAATGACACCACAGCGTAAATAACGACCACTTTGAGCTGAGATACCAGCCATGTATATTTGGCTGCTTGTAATCTTAATCCGATTGCTTTTTATGTTTCATTATTTATTGACAGTGATATTTTATGTTTAAATGCATGTTATTAATTGTTGTTTATTAATTTATATAACCATCCAGCTTAATTATTTTTGAGAATAGTAGATAAAAACCAGGACAGATGTAGTTAAGTATCAATAACTGGTTAACTTAAAAAATGAATTGATTGTCCATTGTGTATATGATTTTTTCAGAGTATAATAATCTATTGCCTTAAATCTTTTATGGAAAATTTAGAACAACCCATTATACTTTGCAGTTCATAAGGACTAAAAATTACTTTATTCTTTATGTTTACAATATTTTTTCACAAATATTTTTTTAACTTTTGTAAGTATTCATTTTGTTATTTAAATTGTAATAGTGGATTTACTGAAACAGTTGTAACACCTTCTAATTAAATAATGAACATTCTCCTAGCTGTCACTGTGCAGTGAGTGTCATTATACCTTCTATCTTTACAGCGGTATGAGGGAGTGGGGTTTTACACCCCCTCAATATTCTTTCACTTTACTTTGTAGTCAGAGTGCCTTGAAAAAAAACCCAACCTTAGCAAACTAATTGACTAAATTTATACAACTAGGGTCATTATGTTAAGGATACAGCTACTTCCTCACAGCAGTATCTGCCATGCAAGTTGACTTAGATTGTAGGTGTTGAGAGGTGTTGTGATCCATAAACTAATATTTCAGACCTATCATCCATTATAACTCCTGTCTCCAATGTTACAGGTTTTATTGTTGCTTTATAGTCTTTGAATATTTCTTGTAAATTAACAAGATAGGAACTGTGATGCAACTTACAGATTACAGTGCCTTTCACTGTTCTTAGGTTGGACACTCAGAACAAATCCTTTGATAATGTAAAAAAAAATTATGTCACTCTGCTTGCCAAACCCCTGGGTTTTTCTCAAAACACTCTGATTTTCTTCACTATTCTGTAACTGACTTCCTTTATATATCAGTGAAAGAATCTTAAAAGAGGTGTGGATCTCTGTAATACTCCAGTCTTAACAAGCTTGAGATTGGCAGAAATATAAGTACATTAAATTTCTAGTCTGTACATCATTTTCAGCTTAATTACGAGTTACCTTTAGAAATTTACCACTTTCTTCATTATAATGTGTATTTCTTATTCTGATAATCTTGACAAATTTTGGCTTGCTATCTATTAAGATACTAAGTCTTGATGTATAGAAAAATGTACTTTCCTTTGTCAAAAATATATATTCAGAATTAGTATCAAAACTATCATTTAGTTTTAAAGCTTTTTTAACTTGACCATCACATTTTTGATAGCAAGACACATAATTAACAGTTTTTTTTTCAGTTTAAAATCATAAAACTTGTAATGATGATTTTTAATTTTTTTCAGCGGAAATTCCTGCAGCAGTTCAAGTAATGGGTTTGGAGAAGAACAAAGAAATGTAATGCCTGTGATATTAATTATGTATAATTCCAATTTGTTTTTGTCATTTTGTATCAAACTTTTGTTATATGAGATAATTAATTGCTAGAACTTCATATGTTACAGTAAATCCTATATATAAAGGTCACTTAAAGAACTAAAAATTTCAATTTATAAAAAGAAACATTCCTGAAAACTTTGCTTTATTCATATTAAAAGATAACATCAGACAGGGTTTTCAAGTCTCATTTATATATTGACTTTGCACACAAGAATGATGGATTGCTTTATATTATCTTATTTGAGATTGGGATTGACATTAGTTGAGACACACATATTGCATTTCATTGCATAACTTAATGTAATGCCATAATAAAGAGACAATTACATATGACATCATCCTTTGGGGTGGGGGGGGGGGCAACCAGCATGTTGATATTTTTAAAACAAATCCAATTTCTAATAACCTGGTACCAATGTCTGTCTATGTACATCATCTTTAACACTAACTATTGGCATAAAGATGGGAAATAAAATAAGCTATTGTAGGTTCATATGTAGGACAGGTAGGATTTAATGCTTCAGTCAGAGAATGGAATGCTTCAAGTCTCAAAGACAATGCTAACATTGCTGATAGTTTTGTCAAGTCTTTACAATTCAGCTGATAATATTACAAGGTTTGTATGTATGCTGGTTTCCTCTTTTCTCTGGTAATTGCAAATACTTGTCAAAATATTGGGTTAACAGAAGCTATCAAAAAGCTTTAGTTTTTTGTTCTCTTTCACTTATGTTCTCTTTCATAAGTGTATCAACAGTAATGATTTGTTTATATAGTCCTTTTTATCAGGTGTCCACTATATGAGGTTTTACTGTATTCCAAATGTTGTATTTATATGATTGACATTTTCATTTATTGTCATTGTAATTTAATCATATAATATATGATTCATGCATTTGAATGAACCTTTCTGCCCTTGTAATACTTAAAAATGAAAAGTTATTTTTCTTGTATAATATAAAATAGGTAGGTTAAAGAGTTACAAAAGTACAACAATGAACTAATTGGTCATCTGCAGAAAACCATGCAAATCTTGACAATGTATAAATATTTTGTTAAATCATTGCTTTTACTTGGATGTCTCAATATGCATTATATTTATACATGTTGTCATTCCATTGGTTGGAAATCATTTTTATATGCTTGGTGTTCTACCATTGGTTGCAATCATTCGATATTCTGATATGTATTTTATCCCCCTATTGGCTTCAATTTATTTGCTATATGTATAGTGCCCTTTCATGGTTAAAAATCATCTGAAGTATGCATGGGGTCTTGCCATTGGTTGGAAATCATTTTTATATGCTTGGTGTTCTGTCATTGGTTATAAATTTTTTAATTTTGTTCCTGGTTCCCTGGTACCAGTTAAATTTATTTGATATTTGTTCAGTCATTGTTTGAGAAACATCATTTTAGATTCTAATACATTTACATGACGTCCTTCCATTGGTTGGAAATCTTCATATTGTTTTGATATAAATGATGCCGTGTCATTAATTAACTATTACTTTCCGATCACTGATTAAGTACTTGCTAGTATACAGAATTTTATTTATTAATGATACAGTGTTTTCAATATAAGTAAGTGATTACAATAATATCATGTTGTCCACAAAAAGTATCATGGTCACCACTAAATTAAAGTTAGTATCTTCTATGATCTATTTTTAAAACTTAATTAAAAAAAAATGATTTATATAACAAACTTTAGCATAGGGTCAACTGAAAAAAAAAAGGAGTCTCGATTAATTCTGATTTTCACAGTTATTGTCATGTCATTACAATCTGTAAATGTAATTTGAAACTAACTGAAAAATATATCCATATACTCGGGGATATATATATTTATATATATCATAATGTTTACTATCCAGGATGTAAATTTCTTTATGCTTTTAAATTATAGAAATTTATTTTGGTATGAAATCTTTCAATTGTTCAAATATTGAAATTGAAATTTGTTGTTTATTTCTTAGAACATGTGATTGTTTATATCAAACACACACAGACCCACACCAATATATTGACAACCTACAGAAAATTAACAAGCAATGATTTCTAAATTTTCCAAATGGAACAGTGATATTTTCAAAAAAAAATTAAAGTGAAAGTAAAACCTTGGTACTATTTTAAAGATTTTTTTTTACAATAAATGGTGAATGAAAGTAGCAGAAAATAGAAACAAGAATGCACTGATATTCATGTTACTCCATCACATGCTTTAGAAGTAAATTCTAAAAATTAAATAAAACACCAAATATTTGGAAACTACTTAATTTTACTATTTCAAGAAGCATTATTAACTGCAGAATTATTCAAAAGTAAAACAATCATAGTTGAATTAAATTTTAAAAAAAAACTTTATATTCAGTCTTATTTCATTGTCACAAATTCATTTAATTTAAATTGTGCATCTGTAATTGTGAAAGGGATCATCACAATTTTAATAAATTATGGAGGATTCTTCAACAGACATATTTTCTTGTATGAGTCCTTTATAATGGATTGTAATCATTTCTTTGTGACATGTTTTATTTGGTATATACATTTGTATATGAACTTCTCTGTTAGATAACGTGCTGCATTATTGTTATTACTGTGTCCAGAGAAATGTTGACCGTGTTGTTTTTATTGGACTTTTTATACTCATATGCACATGTTATTATACCCAAATTACGCAAGAATGTGTCACGCTTATGCATATTTAAGAATGAGTGAGAAAACATCATGTGTGAATGATGAAATGCAACGTTATTTATGAATGTTGGTCTTTGTCATCATTTATAAAAAAAACTATTAATTTTGTTTGTTTTTGGCAAAAGTTAAACAATGTTGTATTCTTTACACATTTTCTCCATTGTGTTTGACTTTTGTCGAATGAAAATTCATTTTGTATAATTTGATTAATGACTCTGTCAAAAAACTTTTCTGTGGAATATCTGAGTGGAATGGGAAAACATTTTTCCCTGGAAAAAACAAAAATTTCAAATTGACATAATTAACATAGAATTACCTCTTTTCATATTTCATACTTACCTACAACTAGAACTTTACCTATCCATTCAATTGTTAATTTCTCAAAAGGTTTCTTTCAAACTTTTTTTTTTACTTTTTTAAAATTTTCTATGCATGATGTTATCAGCCACATACATCTTACTAAAATGATGCTTCCATTATTTAAAGATAAAAGGATTTTTGGAGTTGTTAATTTGATTCACTTTGTTAATCACGTTTTAGAATTTATATGCCTTTATTCACTCATTAAAATACCACTAATTTTTAATTAAGGCAATACTTAGGGACCCTGTAATTTTACAAACCTCACTATTGATCATTGTATATCTTAAGTAAGGTGTAATATGATTTTATTTTTTTTTTTTTTTGTGTCTTTCAGAAATTTGTAATGTTTCTAGTTCCTGGTTGCATATATTCGTAACAAAGTACATGTTTCTTTAGTTACAAATTTCTTTCTTTGTTTTTATTTCATTATCTTCCAGTTAAACTCATTCAAACAGAATTCTCATTTTTCCTATAATCTGTAAAGAAAAGCAGTTGGTTTGAATGAAAATTTTAAGACACCTAAAAATTTAGTTACCATATATTTAAAAATCTTATTAAAAGCTTTTAGTAAAATAACACTTTCTGTTTTAATTTACTGTTTTTTTTTGTGATAAGGAATTTTTATTAACCTATAGAACATATAGATGAATATACATTGTAGTATCATTCTCATTGTACTTAATTAATGTTAAGATTTGTTCAAGTTTCAGCCAACGTTTGCACCACTTTAAAATACTGTCACAAATTTAGGTTTATTGTATTTTCCCTTGAGCCTTGAGAATCAAATGATATACATTATATAAAAGTCACAAAGAAATCATGATTAATAAAAATAATAATAGCAAATGTTAAAGTATTAAACTATAACTCCAGTATACAAGGATAAACACGTGATTGATGTTTCCTATTTAATTTCTTGGCACAAAATTAAATCATGTTTTCAAAAGTACAGTTTCCTGAATGGTGCTTTAATTTATTTTTGTAAAATGACTTGTCAATTTCATTATTATTTTTTAAAAAATCAAAACCAAAAAATCTTCATAAATTAACTAAAGTGGAATATTTATGACTGGAGAATGAATGGCACATTTTTTGTTGATTGAATGATATTTCATTGGATAATAAATGAAATATATCTTTGATATGACAGGACATTGATAAGGAATGACACAATTTTTATTTTGGTTGGTTGATAGATTTAATAATTTGTTTTTGTTGGCTTAATTAAACTAAGATGTAGCTTTTTTGATTGGCTGGCAAAAGAAGCAAACTGCTTATTGTGATTTGTTAATGCAAGTACTTAACAGCTTGGTGGATGAATGCTTTATCTATAAAAAAAAGTATGTAAACATATTTATATTTTACGAATTTCATTGTATTTTTGTATATTGTTATTTGTTTCCTTATGTGATAATATATACTTATATAAATGCTTGTTGAAGTTAGGGGATATAGATGAAGATGCTGATTTTATTCGGTGTATTTCCACTGGATATTTGATGTTTTGTGTTGTTAACACATTTTTGTTACATAGTGTTATTTTTTAGTGTTGTGAAACATCTGATATACAACAGGGTTGATTTCTTACTTTGCTTTTCGTTCAAGTTATATCTTTGCCAGATATCTTAAATGTGATGTCTCGATTTTTATACATCCACTCCTTGGTAATCGTCTACACAACATCTTATATATTGGCTGGATATTTATGTCAAAACCGTTTAATGTAAGCGTGTGTTTAAAAGTGCATGTCATTTGGGCATGTGGCCATATATCAAGGTATTTGTAATTTGATATGGAACAATATGAATGTTGCAATGCAATCTCAATTTTTATATAAATTCTTTTCAAATATGAGGAAAATGTAATTAAAATGTTTTAGATGGTACCCATATGGTTGTTTTTTATTTATTTTTTTTTCAATTTTAAAATATCTTTGAATATATTTATTTTGTTGTGTTCAGATTTCAGTGGTATATAGAGATCACAGAAATTGGTATCGGATATATAAAAATTGTTTATATTGTACCAAGGTGTTATGGAATGAAATAATTGAAACTTGACAATCGCTAATAAAATATTCCAGTAAATTGAAAAGTAAATTATTTAAATGACTGTTTTGAGTCGGAAAGTCTTGACAAACCCTAGCACAACTGGGCTATGTTTTGTCATATTGTAATGTAAGGTTGCGTTTTTGGATTAGAGGAAGGGCGTATGGTCGCAAGACACCTAAAATCTTATTGCTTTAAAATTGTCATGAATAACCACTAGAGTTGTTTACACGCCGTAAGATAATTTAGCCAATTCAATAACAGGTCCTTCCCTGAATCTGTCGCTTCCCGTTACGCGAAGAGTCAGAGCATCCCTCACCACGACGTCGATATAAAAGTTGTCGTCCATCTGACCAGTCAGTGAACACCACACTTCTCTATTTGCCAAACTACAACCGATTATACGCATGAGCAAGCAAACACTATGTAAGAAGCTGACAAACACATGAAGGTGATGGCCTTAAAAGAAACTCTGCAACCGATTTCTAACCGTTCTAGAACATACTGACCGACCATGCGTGCCGACAAGTTGGTGTGCCGTCTCCTTTTCCGTCTTAAATCGGTTACGGAGTTGCGAGAGAAACCGGAACTATGGTTGTATATGCATTTGTCTATAAGTGAAAATGAGTAATTTTAATAATTTTTTGTTCTACATAAATTTATGTGATCCATGCATCAAGATATCCAACTACTATTTTCATTGGCTGGATATTGGCATACAGGCGACTTAAAATGTTGTTCAAGTTCATCTTATTGTCTAGCTTTGAAGCCTTGTCCTAACTCACAATTTTTCTTTTACTTTTTAATTAAGCAAATTTTGACAATTTATTTTGCAATCATGACACCCATGAAAAGCTACATTTGAAGCTACATGACAAACTTAAATTTTCTATTGTCAACATTTCGTTTCTTTTGAAATAATTTTCCTGTTTCTCCTGTATATGGTGTATTTACTTCACAGTTTATACAGTATGGTAGAGATTGTTCCCATTACTGGGATTTTCTACAACGAAGCAAGCTTCTCACAAATAAATTGTTGACTCGGTGAAATCGCAAACCTAGGCTAATCAAGGCCCTTAAAGTTATATGGGCGTTACACAATATTGTTAATTAGTATGAAGACGCTATATCCAAACTCAGGCCCCATAGTTCCGTGTTCCTTTCATTCTCAAATTTGATTTGTGCGTAGGAGAGTAGCTAGCTAGACATGACGTACTTACACTTCCAGGCCTCACTTCCTTGGTAGAAGCTCTTGTGTTTTACTGAATGAGCCAGTTTTCAAAGTTTTGACCTCGCTTTTTGGATTGTGATTTGGCCGACACGGTCTGGCATGTTCGGCATGTTAATTTTGTGTTTGATTTTGAAGCTATGAATATCCATTATCCATTTTGACAACATAAATTGCTGATATTTCAAGTTTAAAATGATCTTCGGAATGACACCTTGAATTCTTATAAATCTGAACTTTTAACAACATGATTAAGATTTTAACGATTTAAGTTAGGGGCGATCTTATTTAAGAAAATATTGTGAAAACTGGCCCAGTAACATAAAAATTTAGACAAAAACAGGTGCGGGATAAAATAGAAAATAAAAATCTAAAATTATATTATGGATTTTAAATATTTGATTTGGTTTATATCTAACACCACACTAATAATACAATTACTTTTTGATAAACAATTTGTGTTAATATTGATTTTACAAATGCAATTACGGGTTTATTTTATATAATTTTAATATTAATAGATAATTGTTTTGGTACGGAGCATACAAATCAATAGATAAAGATAAACACCTTGGACAATAAAGTAACTCCGATAAAAATTTATTGGTAAAACTCCATTGATTATTATTTATCAATATTAAAACTTCACCAATAGGTAATCACCCTCGGGAAATTTACATAATTATTATTTATCAGAATACCTTAAGTGTTGGTCTCAAATATACCGCAACCAATTCTCTAATTGTAGTAAAACTAAATAATGTAATACCCATGTGTATATTTCTAAACTAGCCTCTAGTTAATCACTACTGAACGTTTTTTTGTTGTTTTTTTTTTGTGAAATAAGGTATAAGGTTTAAAAAGTTGTGTAACATAAGTGGGATGGTTGAGGGACTTCATAAGTACTTAAACCACACCACTGGACATTTACTTCATAGCACATTCGAAGTCAGAAAAATTGAAGTCAGCTTTGCGGAAGTCATTTTGACATATTCATGGTGTCTCTTCATAGTACGTAATATGTAAATATATTCATATTATGTATTAAATACTTTCAAAGAAGAACTATATAAAATATCACGTTAAATCAGACGAGGTACTTTATATAAAATTAATGCATGGTAAAATTTATTGAGATACACGCAGATCATACACACAGAGATAAAAGTACACATTTACATAATATATACATCTATCAAACATATATAATTACAAACTTCACGTTGTTACACGATTTAGAGCAATTTCATTGGTCGTTTTCCTGTCAAATGACGTTGTTATTTTCCAATAACAACGTTTTCTACCGGAACTACTTTCGACCAGTTTCAGGGATAACCCATCTTTGAGTTCTATTAATAGAAGTTATTTTTAAATTGTAAACAAATAGGAATGTCTTAGAGATTGGCAAATATTCCACTTAGAAACATTAATATACTTCTGAAATTTTTTCACCAAAATATTCAAGACTATTAAATATTTATTTATGAAATTTATCTCTTTGTAATCCAGTCGCGGAGAAACTCTTTTGTAAACCCCTTAATAATCCAAAGTCAAAATTTTGTTACACACCTAAACCAATTTCTAAATGCGTGTTTTTTAAATGCAAATGTTGGGTATTGTAAGTTCGTGCATATTGTAAGTTCGTGCAGATTTTGTTTACATCGGTCTCTTCACGTTAATTAACGCGAGACTTCCATCAACAACTCGTAGGCACCAAGAAGGTGGTCTTGTCGCTTCAGAATTTATTTTTTTTCAAATATGCGTTTCAAACGGGTAAATTATACAAAAATATGTTTAAGTATGTCAACAGACGCCATATTTACTTAGTCATATTTCCCCAACCACCTCCAATACGAATTAAAAGCCAAAATCCAGCAATGGGTCGTCTGCTCTATGGGTCGTCTGCTCGAAGTACCTCCTGTAGGTATGTCAACAAACACCATGTTGTCACATGATCAAAGAAAGACCATTTATAAATTACTACAGTTGGCGATGTTTCTTTTCAGTTTTACGATATCAAGAGGCATTGGCTAACCTGTTTTATTCAAACATTTACTCACGGTCGGCAATGTTTTTGAGAATAAGATAGTTTGTGGTTGTTCTAAAAAGTGTAGCACCTACTGGTATGAATATAGTGACCACCTAAATATCACAAATAGGTTCCTCCAATGTTATCAGCCTCCAAACTAGCTGCAAACTGCATGATTTCAATGATTTTTTATAAAAATTTATATATAAAATGCAAATATAAAGTTCTACTACACATATTATAAGTTCTCCACAGCCTGGCCCTTCCAGAATATTAGTGATTCATCTGTTGGTATGTCATCATGTGATGATGGAAGATTCCGAGAAATGTTGTGTGTGTAATCTGTTCACCCAAAAAGAATTTGGAGAAAGCAATTTTCTTGAATTTATCCAGTGGGTTCAGTGTGATACTTGTGCTCACTGGGTACATTTAAAATATTGTACAAGTGTAAGGGTAGTGAGGCATGGGGATAAATTTAATTGCATTCATTGCAAACAACCAACAGAGGAATAACTAGTATAACAGTAACACAATTGTTCTTAAGATGTTTATTGAGTTTTTTTTTTTTTTTTTTTTTTTTTTTTTTTTTTTTTTTTTTTTTTTTTTTTTTTTCATGTTACTTTAAATTCACAGTATAAAGTTTTTTATTAATATTCTATTCCAATAGATAATTAATGAGTATAAGACATATATATATATATATATATATATATATATATATATATATATATATATATATATATATATATATATATATATATAACAAATATGAGTATTTCTGAGCAAGTAGAAGTGGAATTATAAAAGTTATCATGGAGAGCCATTAATGGGTAGGATCTACAAAAGAGTGCACGAAGTTACAATACTCATTTTTAGTGCTACCATGGACAATGGTTACAGTTGAATTCATATAAAGTTTTCTGCTATATACAAAATAACATTAAAAACTGGATTTTTGTTGGAAAATAAATAATTTACAAGGTGGGAATATATATCTTGACATTTTTTAATGTTTATTTATATAATATTCAATTCCCCCTTAGCTGCACGAACTTACAATATCCCACAGGGTCTTGTTTTTATTGATAATTCCCCCTTTTCTGACAAATACCCTCTATCTGGCCAAAACCCTGGAAGAAATAAGAAAAGGGAAGAAACGAAGTTCACACCAACTTTTTTCAAACCTTTGTTTTCCCTCATAAATTACGTTCCACTGGCGAAAATTCGTTATCGGTTGATCGTAGACACTTTATTTTTCGTAAATATTTACTCGATTCAACGATGCACAAACCAGAACCAAGAAAATTATTGATCCAAAGTCAAAAAACATCCTCAAACACGGTAACCCTGGCCGGAAGTAACCAGAAGGAACATAGGCATCAGTTCCGAGGTGAGTTTCAAAAATAGAAGAAATCCGAAAAAAATCCGCGAAATATATAAACCAGCTGTATTTTTCCTAAATTTCATTTTCTATATATCTTTTGTATAACTTGTTTTGTTTTAATATGAACAAACAACAAAATTTAGCCTAATTGACATTAAACTCCCAAGAAGTACGAAATGGAAATTCACCTCGGAACTGGTGCTTATGTTCCTTCTGGTTACTTCCGGCCAGGGTTGCCGTATTTGAGGATGTTTTTTGACTTTGGATCAATAATTTTCTTGGTTCTGGTTTGTGCATCGTTGAATCGAGTAAATATTTACGAAAAATAAA
This sequence comes from Tegillarca granosa, assembly GCA_029721355.1. NCBI lineage: Eukaryota > Metazoa > Mollusca > Bivalvia > Arcoida > Arcidae > Tegillarca > Tegillarca granosa. The sequence continues at coordinate 5,632,184 of CM056597.1, read as the reverse complement.
GTGTCTACGATCAACCGATAACGAATTTTCGCCAGTGGAACGTAATTTATGAGGGAAAAAACAAAGGTTTGAAAAAAGTTGGTGTGAACTTCGTTTCTTCCCTTTTCTTATTTCTTCCAGGGGTTTTGGCCAGAAGAGGGTATTTGTCAGAAAAGGGGACTTATCAATAAATACAAGCCCCTGTGAATATCCGAGGATAATTGTTGTCAGGTAAACACTGCAAATCGCCCGAGAGCCACAGCCATATCTATGCCAAGTGATGTTGAATTTCAGTTACGTCACATCATGCTTAATTCAGGCCACAGAAACAAGGCCTCAGTTTACAACTATTGTAGGGACTGTTCTGTTTACAGAAAAAACATATCAGTGATACCCTCTCGGGTAACGTCCAGTCTAATGCACCCCCTATCACTTTTTTACCTCCACATATCTCTGATCAGCCATTACAGCTACCACCGGTGTCATCATTCAACGAAATCCCTTTGTCTCAATCCGAGCCCAGTTGGCAAAAAAAATCAGTTTCAACCAAGAAAACATTAATTCCATTTCATTAGTTGGTTCCACGGTTTTTTAAAACACTGTTCATTCAGTTTTCTATTGTTATGGGAAACGTCAACGTGTAAGTTGACACGAGTGACCTACAAACGTATGATAGTCGTACGTTGTTGTTGGTAAATGTGTTGTAACGA